>OY744525.1:17992842-18115342 GCA_963556195.1 Sepiola atlantica | reverse complement strand
ACTCTAAACCCTCCGATTAAACTCCTCCTTCTCGCAGTCCCTTCCTCTTTGAGCCATGTGACGTCACGTCCGCTTCTATCAATTCCCACAGTAGCTCGAGCTAATCTTCGAGTACACTAAGCTGATCCCAACTAAACCTCGCTTACTGTTATTCCTAACTAACAAAATTATACTCGCCCAATATTTAACACTATTCTACTGTCTCCCCAACTGCCTATACTTTATCTACCCCCCCCCCTCACACGCACACACACACCTTCTCTCCATATATGCTTACCTCTAACGCCTTTGTCTTCACCTTGGCTATTTCAACTCTTCTCTCCTGCCACTCATGTATGCCTGTATAAATGTTTTGTTTTTGTCTGTACCATGACTTTTCTCCTGAGGAAGCCTTAATAAATATTAGGGGAAATATCGATCTCTTCACACGTTTTGATGTTGATTTTTATTTGGTTCATATAGATATCTTAGTTTAATCCTCGTTTTCCTTATTAGTTTTGCGAATAGATTCGATCACATTCTATCTCATACACAACACACACATATACATACATAGAAAGAGAGTTTGAATTACCTACTAGACACCATCCTAGAGTGTCTTCGGTCTCTCTGTACAAGGGTTTGTCAGGATAACCTGGCATACTTAAATTCAGCAACGCTGGATGACATCACAGAACAAAATCGTATTACGTTAAGCATTTTAAAATGTTACCACTGGTTTCATATGTGATGCTGTTAATTTTAGGTTGTTGTGTTTTTATGTAGATAGCTTCGAGTATTTTTAATATTTTAAATTGGTTTTGGAATGTATAATTTTAAGTGTTATTAACTCATGATCAAAATGAAATAGACTTATCCATTAATTTCCGCTTTGTTTCACATTTTATAAAAGTCTGTGCAGAATATTTTGAATCCATGTGTACATTTATTTCAAGGGGTCGGAGTGCTTCTCTCCCCCTTTTCTCCTTCCAACATTAAATCAAAGTGTATTGTCTGTTCTGTTATCGGCCGGAGGAGTGGAAATCCTTCTTGAGGGGGAGGAGAAGAGGGGAGGGGATGGAGGATAGAGGAGGCAAAGGGGATAAAGATAGATAGAAAGGGGGGGGAGTTTTAAAAGAAAGATGTTAAGCTCCCAATTTAGGTTCACCCCACACTAAAAAAAAACAAAAACACTCTCACTCTTTTCCTCAGTAGCCCCTTACGTCTACAGTGGCGGTCTGCCTTGTTTGGGGTGAACTTTGTTAAAAAAAACAAACAAAAAAAACATACACTTTTTTAAAACTCTTCTATTTTGTTATCCATGACTCCCGGGCAACGCCGGGTAGCCATGCTAGTGCTAACTACGGGCAGATCAAGCACAATTATTATATTGATATAGAAAGTAAGCTTTATAAATATATCCTTTCTCTGAAGCACTATGCGAGTCCTTCTTACAAATGAACTTCATCGTAATCCTAACGAGTATCGGTTGTCTCAGTGTGTGGCAAAGTGTTCAAATGTTCACATTTATCGTTCGCAACATGGTTGAACCAACCTCATATCTTTTATTAGTAATTGATTTTTTTTTTCCTTTCTTTTTATCATAATGTCTTCTAGCAAGATTACAAGAAAAGAATTCTTTGTACTTGTTCTTTCTTTTCTTTTTGTACCATTTTTATCAAACATCGGCACTAAAGAAAAAAAAAACGACCCCTCCCTAAAAAGAAAAAAAAAAATACTCACACACAAAAAGACTCATTATCTCCCATGTCTCTTATAAAATTCTGTTCTTGAATTCAGTCAAGACTTTCAATTTTTGCTTAATATCTATTATAAAACGAGCATGCCTAACAGAGAATTATAAACGGAGATAGCGACATTGAACAACAACGTACGTACCTGAAGACACACACATATATCTGTGTGACAGGAAAGCAAATTGTATTACTCGCTATAATTTGAGCCTAAATGAAAATGTCTATTTAAATGCGCAACCTGAGCTGAGATCTAATTTCTTCGGGTTATGTTGCTTGTCTCATCAAATAGCATATTACAAGCTATAGTTTCTATCTTGCAAGATGGATCCAGTGAACAACATTATACAAGACTAGTTACAAATTATATATATATATATATATATACCCCAACATATTAGTAATATTATTTATCTATTTAAATGTCGGTGCGATGCCGTATACGTGGGAAGAACAGTGCAAAGGTTTGAATCCAGAATCAAACAACACATCCCCCCTGCCATACGCCAGGGCCGACTAAATAATTTAAATAATTTAGTTAATACATCCGGGTCTGCTATTGCTGCCCATCTCATAAATAGCGCCGAATGTGCGTCGACGTACACTAGTGACTGGTTTTCTGTCATAAGTAGATCGCATTCTCTATTCCACCTCAAAGTCCTGGAAGCCATATATATCAAGTCAATCAAACCTTCCCTTTGTAAACAAAAGGAATGGCTTTTAGGACTTAATGTGATCAACTTATGACTCTCCTCCCCATATTTTTATTTATTTATTTTTTTTTTTTCTCCTAAACTTGTCACTAGTGTTCATTACAAATTGTTTTTAGGTTTTAGTCGTATTCAATCACTTCCACGTTTTACTCTGATGAGTGTGGACGAAAACCGGTTCAGTACATTAATTTCTTTTTAATCGTTTTCTCTCGTTTTTTTGTTTTTTTTTTATATTTGTTTAATCTCATTCGACCCTCCAAAAAATGTCCCAAACGTCCGTATTCCTCGCCGTTATCAAATTTTGTACCACGAAAAATTTATTTATATATATATATATATATATATATATATACATACATACACCATAATCACATTGACACATCGGTTCTCGTTAGATCACCAGAGTTAAGTGATGCTGAACTTGGTCAGTACTAAATTAGGTGACCGTTTAGGAATACCAGGTGTTGTATGTGCTCTCCGCTTATCTCGGCATTGTTTCCAGTCGTCCTAGACTTTTACTTGCCACTAGAATCAGGCAGTGCCGACTCAGGAGAGGTGTGGTTGGTAATTGCGCAACCCTTGCTTCACAATTCAGGAGAGGTGTGACTGGGATTGCGTAACCCTTGCTTCACAATTAGACGCACAGCCATGCTTAAAGGGGGTATCTATTGTCTCTCGAGACTTAATAGAGGTTATGATATATATTTATTACATATACTAGCTGTCCCGACTCGTGTCTATTTCGCTTAAAATATTTTTAAGATAGGATTTCCAACTGTAAATTTAATTACTGCTGTATTGTTTCGGCATTAAATTATTAAGTGAACCAAACTGTTTTAAAACTAATTAAGTTAAGCTAAGACCATCGTACCATCTACGTTGCTTGTCTCATTAAAGAGCGCATTGCAAGCTTTAATTCAGTGAACAATATTATACAAAACTAGTAACAAATAGTATGTATATATATATATATATTTTTTAACATATCAGACAAGTAACGTCTATATAACATTGTAGCAGCAACATTTTCTTGTTTATTGTTATTGCGATTATTATTATTATTTTCATTGTTGTAATTATAAATTTAATCATTATTGTCGGTACTATCATTGTTATGATTGTTTTATGGCAGCATTTGAAGTAAGCGATCAAAATATCAAACTCTTGCACATACTTGTAAAATCTAAAGTAAGATCGCCATAAAAATCCATTTCATACGGGAATCTAAGTGTTTCTCTAATTAGCTTAAAAAGATTGTTTATAAAATTTATAAGAAATTAAAAAGATTTTTTTATAAAATTGATAAGAAATTAAAAAGATTTTTTATAAGATTTATAAGAAATTAAAAACATTTTTTTATAAAATTGATAAGAAATTAAAGATTTTTGATAAAATTGATAAGAAATTAAAAAAGATGTTTTATAAAATTGATAAGAAATTAAAAAGATTTTTGAATTTCGTTGACTTTCTTTACAAGTTCACATTTAATGTCTTAATAATACAAGCTATGAATCTCTAAAATTGTGAAAGATAATTTGCATTTCATCTTTCTTCAACATCCGAAAATCATGTTACATATGAATCTGCATAATTTGCTTACGAGCGCCTCTCTATCGCCATTATTGGTGGAAACGCCTTGAGTCTGCTCTCGGTCTACGAAGCCAGCTGGACATTCGAAGAAAACTATGGACTTTGATACAATTATATATAAGGAATATCAGGATTTCTCGATATTGAACTGAACAATGTCCAAGTGACGATATGGGATTTATTAATTATTTATTGAATTATTAATCTTATAGTTTAAGTTTTCACCGAATGGATCAGTGTAATATATTTGTTTCTTATTTTTTATTTGTGATTAAAACTACTATACCCTGTTTTTTTTTGCTTACTTTAAGTTAAAATAAACTTTTACAATCGAATTCTACATTTGAAAATTCTGTTTTATTTTATCGTCAAATAAGATTGATCACTTTTTGAATTAGAACCCTTCATATATATATATATATATATATATATATATATATATATATATATATATAATGTGTGTGTGCGTAGCATATTTGAAGACAGATTTCTACATACACAAACTCAAGTCATAAAAATTGATAATGAAGCTCCCAAATTAGGCCATTATGCACTGTTGTCATACACAGGACAGTTTTCAGGTAAAGAGAGCTTGAATACGTTAGGCATATGAAGGGTAGAAAGGTTTCTCTACTCTATCGTTATTTTCATGGCAGGTGTTCGACTCGTCCCTCTACAACCACTGCCAATAATTTTCCTGTCTCTCTGTGTGCCTAAAACTAAATGAAACTTCTATGAGCCAAGGTTCTTTCCGAAAACTGCCCGTCTGTGGAACACAGTACCACAGGGCTGTTTTCCGGCTGGCTACAACATTGCCATCTTCAAGTTTTAATGTAAACAAACTTTTTACTGAGCCGTTCTCTTAAATAATCAATTCTGACCAGTCACAACCATCGTTACTTCCCCTCGATGCTGTCCCACCATCAACCAGTCAAACTCTTTAACCCTTATCCTCGAGTGGCCGTTGGGCCTTGATAAGAGGTTACTTGTTCATAAAAATAAAGGACTGGGAAAAACGGATTTTTTTGGTGGGGTAGAGTAGGGGTTAAAAACCTTGCTTAAGGGTGTCCGAAGCAGTTTAGTATCGTGCCTAGGACAGATTTTATTTAAGCCATAGATGGGACCCTTAGAGATACTATCACTTTGTGCCAGAGTGGACCTACGAGTAATGACAGCTTTTTTTTTATTATTTATCATAGATATTTACAATGGCAAAAGAAAAGAAAGTGGTTAGATCAAAATAGAAACAACAAGAAAATACATCATATTAAAGAAAAACAAGCCGCGCGTGCGTGGTCCCCCTCTGTATGTGACTCGATGTGGCGAGTGTAAAATGCAATAAATTTGGGCAATTTGGGGCATTTTTGACCCCCCCTTTTACCCCCTGGGTGCGCGAACCAGAATTTTTCTGAGGGCAAGGATGCTCATTTTATATCCAGAACAATTGCCTCTACATTTTGGCCAAGTTTCAGAAAAATTGAATGTATGGATCAAACGTTATGGGAGAAAAGGGTCATTTTTTGCCATTTTGGAGGCGTTTAACACTCCTGGAGGGCACGAACCAGATTTTTTCCAAGGTCAGCGATACTTATTTTCTATTAGGAACAATTGCCTCTACATTTTGGCCAAGTTTAAGAGAAATTGAATGGATGGATGGAAAGTTATGGGGCAAAAAATGTCATTTTGCCCATGTTGACCCCCTGGGGGGCTAACCAGATGTTTTTTCAAAAATCGGAGAATGTCACTTTCTAACCTGGCAAAAGTTACAACTTCATGCAAAATTTCAGAGAATTTCAATGGATGGTTGCGGAGAAAAGTCCGTCGAACGGATGGACAGACGGACGGAAATGCCTCAAAACAAAGGTCCTCCGATTTTATAAATCGGGGGACCAACAAAAAGCAGGACTGGAAAGAACTATATCACCTGGCCCAGTTCTGCTACCACAAGCCACTAGGGAAATGTTCATCGATGCTGCAATTTTACATTTAGGTTTTGAAAAAAAAAATGGCAGCTTAAAGGCGGTATTCCCCCTCTGTAAAAAAACACCCCTCTTAAATTGGGCCTTACCATCAGACAAAGTAACGTCTATATAACATTGTAGCAGCAACATTTTCTTATCTTGTTTATTGTGATTATTATTATTTTCATTGTTGTAATTCTAAATCTAATTGTTATGATTGTTTTATGGCAGCATTTGAAGTAAGCGATCAAAATATCAAACTCTTGCACATACTTGTAAAATCTAAAGTAAGATCGCCATAAAAATCCATTTCATACGGGAATCTAAGTGTTTCTCTAATTAGCTTAATTAGTAGAGTTTTGCTTTCGGCACCATTTCTTAATGAGAACTCATTTTCACCCCTTTTTATTCTTTTGCAAAAGTAAGACAATGAAATTATCTTCAAGGAAAGTTAGGCTATATTTTTCTTAATCATAAAATAATCTTTCTTTCTGTCATTATCACCGTGAGTTTTCTGTAAAAAAAATAAAACAGTTCATTAAAGTACTTGCAAAATATCTGGACTGCAATAATTATTATTTTTAGGTTAATAATCCATATTTTTCAGACTAAATATCTAAATCATATATATATATATATATATATATATGATGTAGTATAAATTTTTATTTATACAAACATTATTGGTTACATATGTGTATACATGTTTCAGTTGCAATAGAGAGTCAACTTCTTCAGACGGAAATATAAATTCAAATAAAGATTTATACTAAATACAGCTCTACTTGTTATTGAGCACTTTTTATAAACACTGGAGTGTCAATGGATTAACATCTATAGAAACAAATATAATACATGTACTAATATATATATATATATATAAGTTGAGATAAACAAATTGAGAACATTATTGGTATCAGTTCCGAGAATTCAAACACACCAATTATTTGGCATACGATCGTTTCCAAGACTATTTTAAAAATTTATTTTGTGTTATACTTTTGATGACTCCGCCCCGTCTGTTTATCAGCACTCTTTACACATGAAAAAATCATTTTAAAAAAAAGTTTTAAAAGGTATTATTATTTTACGACAACATATATCCAGTCAATAATGGTGACAAAACCTCCTATTAAGCTACCATATATTACTCCATCCGTAAGTTCAAAGATGATAATAGCAATAAAAATACATATAAAAATACATAAGAAACAGCAAATTAAAATTTAGAATATTTATAATACATAATGAACCAGGGCGAAAAATAAAATAACAATTAAGAAATATATAATTGTCTTCATGTATAAAGTTAGGTATGTGAATATGTTCAGATATACATATGTTTGTGTGTGGTAAACTCCGAAACTAATTAAGCGTCCATTATGAATTTTGGAATGCAGCTGCTAGGCGTAACAGTCGATAATATGGGCTATATTTAATTTAATTTTATATAATGTGGGGCTGGAAGCCCTTTGTCAATTTGCAAATACCTCCAATTTCGATGAAATTTTAAACATGTGTTTTAGGCATTAATTAATAATTATTCCAAAAATGTTAATGGGTTATGGCGAGCATAATATGGGCACAGCCTGCAAGTTGAAAATTCAAATATTTCCGATTAGCATGAACTTTGATCCATAGTTATTAGTCACCAATTAAACGATTTTTATTTTTTTCCACTAAGGCTTAAACCCCCAAATTTTAAACATTTTTCTAGAATAAAAATCATTTAACGGATTTTGATCAAAATTACAGTAAGGATTCCAGACATAAAGTTTAGTAGCATATATATGATTTTAATCTTGGTAAAAGGATATAAAAGTGGTGCAAACTATTCTGTTTGGGGAATTTTTTTATGGAAATCGCCTCAGACAAGGCATGAAGCCACTTGATGTAAGGAGCTAAAAAAAATATATTACTTGAAGGTAAAAAAAACTTGCCAACGATAAGTGTTAGATGGATAGATTCCGACCCAGAAAACAGCAATTATCTCCCTTTGTCAGAAACGTTGCTCACGGAATGTGAGGAATAAAGGACGAAATAAGGGAAGCGAGAGTTAGGAGGCTGCCGAAAGTAAACCGAAGTTAGTCTCTTTCTACTCTCCTGTTCGTAGATTCTCTGTTGAGCTGAATTAATTTTATTATTAACGGAATACCTATTCTGGGACGGGTAGTCTGCTAGTATATATATATATATATATATATATATATATATATATTATAAATTGAAAATATAAGCCATTATTAATGCAAGATTAATTAATTAATTTTTTTTTTTTACTTTAATCTTATTAATTTCGGAATAAAATTACATCATCAGAGTTGACCAGTATTGTGTCATTTTTTTTTCTTCATCAAAAAAACAAAAATAAACAAACTTTTTTTTCTTCTGCTTTTCTGGTGAAATATCCTTGTTATGATGTATCCACGCCGATGTCGTTGGCAGTTATGAATTCAAATTCTAAGAAAAAGTTTGTTTATTTTTGTTTTTGTGTTTTTTATGAAGAAAAACAAAATGACACAATACTGGTCAACTCTGATGATGGAATTTTATTCCGAAATTAATAAGATTAAAGTAAAAAAAAAAATAATAATAAATTAATCTTGCGTTGTTAATGGCTTATATTTTCAATTTATAATATATATATATATATATATATATATATATATATATATATATATATATATATATAATGATATATAGAGGGTAATTAATAAATAATGAAGAATAGTATTAACAAGTACAGCGTATCTAATGGATATAAGAACTGAATCAGCTAATGGTTTGATTAGATCTGCGATCAAAACACAAGCAGCCATTGAATTTCTATTTTTGAAAACGTATTTTATTATTATATAGCTCTACAAAAATTGTGTGGAGCACTATTGGGTTTAATACTAATATATACTAATTTAGTATTATATTATACTAGTTGTACCTACCCGGCGTTGCCCGGGAGTCTTTTTACTTTTGCTTTTTAACTATACTCTTTGTTTTTTAAATTTGTTTCTTCTAAATATGATTTGAAAGTTAAGTTGCCCTATCGTTTGATCCTTAGATTATTAATTGAACCATATTGTTATAAAACTGATTATGTTAAGGTAATGTTGTTTTAATCTGTTTATAAAATTATTAGATGTAAATAAACTTGCAATCCTTTAATACATGAGGATTTGTCCAGAATTTAAAAACCGGATATTACTTTCTATGCGACTGTTTAAATGCTTCGAAACTCCTTTTAAATCATGAAGGGCCACAAAGTAATTCATTCTTTTTTTTCCAGATTAAAATAGTTGATTTGTTTATGAAAGAACTCAAATGCATTTTGATCGATTTAATTTCGTAATTAAATTATATTATTAATTAGTTTGTATTTTTAAATTAAATTTTATGTAATTGCATTTCTTAATTTAATAAATATTCAATTAATATTGAATAATAAAAATAATTCAATGGATCGAAGCTAAACAGCATTTGTCAATAAGGTTTTTAAACCTTATTGACAAATGCTGTTTAGCTTCGATCCATTGAAGTTTTAACTTCGTTTTAATTCATGAAGAAATTTAAAAATATATTTTATTGTATCTCCAGGAATTGAACCTGCAATTCCAGGCTTAGGAGAACAGTGTTGCATCAACTGAGCCATGAACAATGCACGATATAATTCAGTAAAACTTAGATATAATATTTTCAAATATGGTATCTTCTCATAATTCTTTATGTATGTGATCTTTTCTACTGGCAAGCAGACACCTTAATTCTTTTTTATTGGGGGAGGGGAGCATTTTACGAAATTTATAAAATAGGTTTGAACCATCTATTAGATGTATATTATTGAATACAAATTAAAAGTTAATTTCAAATTGATTAAAAAAAATGAATTAAACAAAACAAATAATTTGGCTGGGTAAAACTTTTCGGAGGCAAATTTTATTATTCCATGCAATAAGGGTTAGAAATAATTATTGTTGAAATTAGAAATTTCTTTGTTTTTATTGATTAGAAAATATTATACTATTTGCTAAAATTTAATTATTTAAAAAAAATATAATTCTACAATATATTTTTAATTTGTGTTTTGGTATTGTTATTTCCATTTACTGCAAAGAATCTAAGATGGCGTCTGTATGAAAAATGTATCCAGTGTTTGAAGAATAATCGTTTTAGTACTTATTTGTGTAGGAGAATATGAACTCCCACTACTTCGCAATATCACTAAGCAAAAATAGAATATCGAACTGGATTAAATATGTTTTCTATAAAATTGATTCAATGTTTAAAAAATCCCATTCCTTAGTTTGAAGGTTTCAAATAAATATTCCTCATTCTTCTCTCCAGTAAAGTAGTTAACCTTAAAGATTTCAACCTATTTTTTTATAATTGAGATCCTTAACACCCAGAAGCATGCCTTATGTTATAATTATGAAATTCTCATGATTGTTATTGTAGAAAACAAAGGCTAAACTCTTAAAATACTAACTTTTAATTAAATTTGGGATTTAATATTGTCAAACAAAAATTTTAAAAAATCAAATTAACATATTTAATCAAATGTTACTTATATTCGCCTTTGAACACCATAAGAACACGTTAAAAAACAATGAGAGATAAACACAAATGACACAATATAAAACTTAGATAATTTCTGGATTTGACATGCCAGAACTTATTTATGAGATGAGGAATGTCAATCCCACAAAAGTTGATGGTAAATTAGTTCTCATGATTGTCTATTCATTCTTGATTCTGTTCAACTTTGAAAGAAAGATCTTTCACCACAAAGATTGGTCGCCATTAGTGATGAATAGATGTGAAGAGCGATGTCAACGTTTTGAAAAGGTGACTCCAAACTATGATTGTCGTCTGTTAACATCAGATATAATTGCAATTCCAAGGCGTCTTTTATGGGATTAATGAGAGATGGAATGTCTGTCTTTAGCAATGTCTAGAAATGAACCAAATCTTAAGCAAGACATTCTTCTAAATCATTAGGATACAATGAAACAAGATTTACTTTTTTGAACTTGAGGTTCCTGATCAACTCTTGTAAAATCCAATGAACAGATATGTGCACAGATTTTTGCTAAACAAATATCGCACTGAAACGAATATCAGACACTAATTTCATGCAATTTTTTAGCCTTAAGCTTGAGATAATGACTGTAAACTCTGTGCTAAAACTTTCACTTTTTTTATTTTTTTATTTCAACAATTTTGTTTTATATCTAGTTTCAAATAATATGCGCCCTCTAGGTACAAATAGTTAAGAATGGATTTTTTTAATGCGACTTTTGAACACTATTAATTCATAGATCAAATTATAACATAACGATTTGAACATTGAGATATACTAAGACCAACCTAACAAAAAAGATGTTGCCCAACATTATATTGACGTTGCAGAAACGTTGCCTAACATTGACCTTACAAAAATGTTGCCAAACATAGAGGCCACAAAAACATTGCCCAACATTTTATTAACGTTAAAAACGCTGCCCAACCTTATATTGACGTTAAAAAACGTTGCCCAGCATTATATTACATTATAAACGTTGCAAAACATTATATTACATTATAAACGTTGCCCAACATTATATTACATTATAAACGTTGCCCAACATTATATTACATTATAAACGTTGCCCAACCTTATATTGACGTTAAAAAACGTTGCCAAACCTTATATTGACGTTAAAAAACGTTGCCTAACCTTATATTGACATTAAAAAACGTTGCCCAGCATTATATTACATTATAAACGTTGCCCAACATTATATTACATTATAAACGTTGCCCAACCTTATATTGACGTTAAAAAACGTTGCCCAACATTATATTACATTATAAACGTTGCCCAACATTATATTACATTATAAACGTTGCCCATCATTATATTACATTATAAACGTTGCCCAACATTATATTACATTATAAACGTTGCCCAACCTTATATTGACGTTAAAAAACGTTGCCCAGCATTATATTACATTATAAACGTTGCCCAACATTATATTACATTATAAACGTTGCCCAACATTATATTGACGTTAAAAAACGTTGCCTAACCTTATATTGACGTTAAAAAACGTTGCCCATCATTATATTACATTATAAACGTTGCCCAACATTATATTACATTATAAACGTTGCCCAACCTTATATTGACGTTAAAAAACGTTGCCTAACCTTATATTGACGTTAAAAAACGTTGCCCAACCTTATATTGACGTTAAAAAACGTTGCCTAACCTTATATTGACGTTAAAAAACGTTGCCCATCATTATATTACATTATAAACGTTGCCCAACATTATATTACATTATAAACGTTGCCCAACCTTATATTGACGTTAAAAAACGTTGCCCAACATTATATTACATTATAAACGTTGCCCAACATTATATTACATTATAAACGTTGCCCATCATTATATTACATTATAAACGTTGCCCAACATTATATTACATTATAAACGTTGCCCAACCTTATATTGACGTTAAAAAACGTTGCCCAACATTATATTACATTATAAACGTTGCCCAACATTATATTACATTATAAACGTTGCCCATCATTATATTACATTATAAACGTTGCCCAACATTATATTACATTATAAACGTTGCCCAACCTTATATTGACGTTAAAAAAACGTTGCCTAACCTTATATTGACGTTAAAAAACGTTGCCCA
This sequence comes from Sepiola atlantica, assembly GCA_963556195.1. Lineage (NCBI taxonomy): Eukaryota > Metazoa > Mollusca > Cephalopoda > Sepiida > Sepiolidae > Sepiola > Sepiola atlantica. The sequence goes on along the minus strand of OY744525.1, from coordinate 18,102,653 downwards.
GCATTATATTACATTATAAACGTTGCCCAGCATTATATTACATTATAAACGTTGCCCAACATTATATTGACGTTAAAAACGTTGCTCAACATTATATTATATTATAAACGTTGCCCAGCATTATATTACATTATAAACGTTGCCCAACATTATATTGACGTTAAAAAACGTTGCCAAACCTTATATTGACGTTAAAAAACGTTGCCTAACCTTATATTGACATTAAAAAACGTTGCCCAGCATTATATTACATTATAAACGTTGCCCAACCTTATATTGACGTTAAAAAACGTTGCCAAACCTTATATTGACGTTAAAAAACGTTGCCTAACCTTATATTGACATTAAAAAACGTTGCCCAGCATTATATTACATTATAAACGTTGCCCAACATTATATTACATTATAAACGTTGCCCAACCTTATATTGACGTTAAAAAACGTTGCCCAACATTATATTACATTATAAACGTTGCCCAACATTATATTACATTATAAACGTTGCCCATCATTATATTACATTATAAACGTTGCCCAACCTTATATTGACGTTAAAAAACGTTGCCCAACATTATATTACATTATAAACGTTGCCCAACATTATATTACATTATAAACGTTGCCCAACCTTATATTGACGTTAAAAAACGTTGCCCAACCTTATATTGACGTTAAAAAACGTTGCCTAACCTTATATTGACGTTAAAAAACGTTGCCCATCATTATATTACATTATAAACGTTGCCCAACATTATATTACATTATAAACGTTGCCCAACCTTATATTGACGTTAAAAAACGTTGCCCAACATTATATTACATTATAAACGTTGCCCAACATTATATTACATTATAAACGTTGCCCATCATTATATTACATTATAAACGTTGCCCAACATTATATTACATTATAAACGTTGCCCAACCTTATATTGACGTTAAAAAACGTTGCCCAACCTTATATTGACGTTAAAAAAACGTTGCCTAACCTTATATTGACGTTAAAAAACGTTGCCCAGCATTATATTACATTATAAACGTTGCCCAGCATTATATTACATTATAAACGTTGCCCAACATTATATTGACGTTAAAAACGTTGCTCAACATTATATTATATTATAAACGTTGCCCAGCATTATATTACATTATAAACGTTGCCCAACATTATATTACATTATAAACGTTGCTCAGCATTATATTACATTATAAACGTTGCCCAACATTATATTACATTATAAACGTTGCCCAGCATTATATTACATTATAAACGTTGCCCAGCATTATATTACATTATAAACGTTGCCCAGCATTATATTACATTATAAACGTTGCCCAACATTATATTGACGTTAAAAAACGTTGCCTGACCTTATATTGACGTTAAAAAACGTTGCCCAACCTTATATTGACGTTAAAAAACGTTGCCAAACCTTATATTGACGTTAAAAAACGTTGCCAAACCTTATATTGACGTTAAAAAACGTTGCCCAGCATTATATTACATTATAAACGTTGCCCAGCATTATATTACATTATAAACGTTGCCCAGCATTATATTACATTATAAACGTTGCCCAACATTATATTGAAGTTAAAAAACGTTGCCTAACCTTATATTGACGTTAAAAAACGTTGCCCAACCTTATATTGACGTTAAAAAACGTTGCCAAACCTTATATTGACGTTAAAAAACGTTGCCCAGCATTATATTACATTATAAACGTTGCCCAGCATTATATTACATTATAAACGTTGCCCAGCATTATATTACATTATAAACGTTGCCCAACATTATATTACATTATAAACGTTGCCCAGCATTATATTACATTATAAACGTTGCCCAGCATTATATTACATTATAAACGTTGCCCAGCATTATATTACATTATAAACGTTGCTCAGCATTATATTACATTATAAACGTTGCCCAACATTATATTACATTATAAACGTTGCCCAACATTATATTACATTATAAACGTTGCCCAACATTATATTACATTATAAACGTTGCCCAACCTTATATTGACGTTAAAGAACGTTGCCCAACCTTATATTGACGTTAAAAAACGTTGCCCAGCATTATATTACATTATAAACGTTGCCCAGCATTATATTACATTATAAACGTTGCCCAACATTATATTGACGTTAAAAACGTTGCTCAACATTATATTACATTATAAACGTTGCCCAATATTATATTACATTATAAACGTTGCCCAACATTATATTGACGTTAAAAAACGTTGCCCAGCATTATATTACATTATAAACGTTGCCCAACATTATATTACATTATAAACGTTGCCTAACATTATATTACATTATAAACGTTGCCCAACATTATATTACATTATAAACGTTGCCCAACATTATATTACATTATAAACGTTGCCCAACATTATATTGACGTTAAAAAACGTTGCCCAGCATTATATTACATTATAAACGTTGCCCAACATTATATTACATTATAAACGTTGCTCAACATTATATTGACGTTAAAAAAAGTTGCCCATCATTATATTACATTATAAACGTTGCCCAACATTATATTGACGTTAAAAAACGTTGCCCAACATTATATTACATTATAAACGTTGCCCAACATTATATTACATTATAAACGTTGCCCAACATTATATTACATTATAAACGTTGCCCAACATTATATTACATTATAAACGTTGCCCAACATTATATTGACGTTAAAAACGTTGCTCAACATTATATTACATTATAAACGTTGCCCAACATTATATTACATTATAAACGTTGCCCAACATTATATTACATTATAAACGTTGCCCATCATTATATTACATTATAAACGTTGCCCAACATTATATTACATTATAAACGTTGCCCAACATTATATTACATTATAAACGTTGCCCATCATTATATTACATTATAAACGTTGCCCAACATTATATTACATTATAAACGTTGCCCAACCTTATATTGACGTTAAAAAACGTTGCCCAACATTATATTACATTATAAACGTTGCCCAACATTATATTACATTATAAACGTTGCCCATCATTATATTACATTATAAACGTTGCCCAACATTATATTACATTATAAACGTTGCCCAACCTTATATTGACGTTAAAAAACGTTGCCCAACCTTATATTGACGTTAAAAAAACGTTGCCTAACCTTATATTGACGTTAAAAAACGTTGCCCAGCATTATATTACATTATAAACGTTGCCCAGCATTATATTACATTATAAACGTTGCCCAGCATTATATTACATTATAAACGTTGCCCAACATTATATTGAAGTTAAAAAACGTTGCCTAACCTTATATTGACGTTAAAAAACGTTGCCCAACCTTATATTGACGTTAAAAAACGTTGCCAAACCTTATATTGACGTTAAAAAACGTTGCCCAGCATTATATTACATTATAAACGTTGCCCAGCATTATATTACATTATAAACGTTGCCCAGCATTATATTACATTATAAACGTTGCCCAACATTATATTACATTATAAACGTTGCCCAGCATTATATTACATTATAAACGTTGCCCAGCATTATATTACATTATAAACGTTGCCCAGCATTATATTACATTATAAACGTTGCTCAGCATTATATTACATTATAAACGTTGCCCAACATTATATTACATTATAAACGTTGCCCAACATTATATTACATTATAAACGTTGCCCAACATTATATTACATTATAAACGTTGCCCAACCTTATATTGACGTTAAAGAACGTTGCCCAACCTTATATTGACGTTAAAAAACCTTGCCCAGCATTATATTACATTATAAACGTTGCCCAGCATTATATTACATTATAAACGTTGCCCAACATTATATTGACGTTAAAAACGTTGCTCAACATTATATTACATTATAAACGTTGCCCAATATTATATTACATTATAAACGTTGCCCAACATTATATTGACGTTAAAAAACGTTGCCCAGCATTATATTACATTATAAACGTTGCCCAACATTATATTACATTATAAACGTTGCCTAACATTATATTACATTATAAACGTTGCCCAACATTATATTACATTATAAACGTTGCCCAACATTATATTACATTATAAACGTTGCCCAACATTATATTGACGTTAAAAAACGTTGCCCAGCATTATATTACATTATAAACGTTGCCCAACATTATATTACATTATAAACGTTGCTCAACATTATATTGACGTTAAAAAAAGTTGCCCATCATTATATTACATTATAAACGTTGCCCAACATTATATTGACGTTAAAAAACGTTGCCCAACATTATATTACATTATAAACGTTGCCCAACATTATATTACATTATAAACGTTGCCCAACATTATATTACATTATAAACGTTGCCCAACATTATATTACATTATAAACGTTGCCCAACATTATATTGACGTTAAAAACGTTGCTCAACATTATATTACATTATAAACGTTGCCCAACATTATATTACATTATAAACGTTGCCCAACATTATATTACATTATAAACGTTGCCCATCATTATATTACATTATAAACGTTGCCCAACATTATATTACATTATAAACGTTGCCCAACATTATATTACATTATAAACGTTGCCCATCATTATATTACATTATAAACGTTGCCCAACATTATATTACATTATAAACGTTGCCCAACCTTATATTGACGTTAAAAAACGTTGCCCAACATTATATTACATTATAAACGTTGCCCAACATTATATTACATTATAAACGTTGCCCATCATTATATTACATTATAAACGTTGCCCAACATTATATTACATTATAAACGTTGCCCAACCTTATATTGACGTTAAAAAACGTTGCCCAACCTTATATTGACGTTAAAAAAACGTTGCCTAACCTTATATTGACGTTAAAAAACGTTGCCCAGCATTATATTACATTATAAACGTTGCCCAGCATTATATTACATTATAAACGTTGCCCAACATTATATTGACGTTAAAAACGTTGCTCAACATTATATTATATTATAAACGTTGCCCAGCATTATATTACATTATAAACGTTGCCCAATATTATATTACATTATAAACGTTGCCCAACATTATATTGACGTTAAAAAACGTTGCCCAGCATTATATTACATTATAAACGTTGCCCAGCATTATATTACATTATAAACGTTGCCCAACATTGTATTACATTATAAACGTTGCCCAACCTTATATTGACGTTAAAAACGTTGCCCAACATTATATTACATTATAAACGTTGCCCAGCATTATATTACATTATAAACGTTGCCCAATATTATATTACATTATAAACGTTGCCCAACATTATATTACATTATAAACGTTGCCCAACATTATATTACATTATAAACGTTGCCCAACATTATATTACATTATAAACGTTGCCCAACATTATATTACATTATAAACGTTGCCCAACATTATATTACATTATAAACGTTGCCCAACATTATATTGACGTTAAAAAACGTTGCCCAGCATTATATTACATTATAAACGTTGCCCAACATTATATTACATTATAAACGTTGCCCAACATTATATTACATTATAAACGTTGCCCATCATTATATTACATTATAAACGTTGCCCAACATTATATTGACGTTAAAAAACGTTGCCCAACATTATATTACATTATAAACGTTGCCCAGCATTATATTACATTATAAACGTTGCCTAACATTATATTACATTATAAACGTTGCCCAACATTATATTGACGTTAAAAACGTTGCTCAACATTATATTACATTATAAACGTTGCCCAACATTATATTACATTATAAACGTTGCCCAACATTATATTACATTATAAACGTTGCCCATCATTATATTACATTATAAACGTTGCCCAACATTATATTACATTATAAACGTTGCCCAACCTTATATTGACGTTAAAAACGTTGCCCAGCATTATATTATATTATAAACGTTGCCCAACATTATATTACATTATAAACGTTGCCCATCATTATATTACATTATAAACGTTGCCCAACATTATATTACATTATAAACGTTGCCCAACCTTATATTGACGTTAAAAAACGTTGCCCAACATTATATTACATTATAAACGTTGCCCAACATTATATTACATTATAAACGTTGCCCAACATTATATTACATTATAAACGTTGCCCAACATTATATTGACGTTAAAAACGTTGCTCAACATTATATTGACGTTAAAAAAAGTTGCCCAACATTATATGTACGTTAAAGAAAACGTTGCCAACATACATGGATGTTACAAAAACTTTGCTTACCATTACATTGACATTACCAAAAACTTTGCCTCACATTATAATGACACTACAAAAACGTTGTCCAACGTTACATTGATGTTATAGAAATATTGCCCTAACATTACATTGACGTTACAGCAACTTTTCCCAACATTACGTCCACATAACAAAAATGTTGTTACAACGTTTTTTACAAGTACCCACTTTTTTGTCTGGTAATGCTTCAAAATATGCTTCCTTCTAATCTAACATTAATGTTTATTTTTAGACAAACAACAGTAATATATAATATAAACGTTTTCTTTTTAATTGAACCAAAACTAAAAGGAGTGGGATATATAGAAAGAAGATTATCCAGACGACGGGTCATCACATAAATAGCTGTTGTGTTGTTGACACATAGCAGTATGTAGATTGACCTCTCTCTCTTTTTCGTTTTTCCTTTTCTTGCAGCCGTCTTCTTCTTTTTCTTTTTAACTGTGATCAATGAAGCAATTATAAAAATAACAACAACTCCTTTATTTTCTCTGTGCTGCATATAATTTACTTATAGATTTATTTAGTTTTTTTAAATTTACACCAAGTTAATCCAGATGATTGCATTTGACCCGGCCATCCCCCATACGAATGGCAGGAGTGCCCGAAAAATATGTCCATTTACTTCGAAGTTTAACACCCAAGAGATATGATCTATCCGACTGTTTGGCCTTTTGGCTAGGATCAAAGTGTAGTATCTGTTCCGATGGATACTGCACCCCATAGACTGGTATTGTCTTGGCCTTTGGGGCTTGATTTACGCCGGTCTATTGGTCTGTCCTGTGCAGTTCTGGGGAGGTCCACCCTCACAGGCTTCGCCTCCCCTCTTTGGGGAGGAGTAAGTTTATTGCTTACTGCCTGAGGCGCCCCTACCGCGGAATGCCGACGGGGCTGCCGACGGGGCTGCCCAGGCAATTTTTAAACCCCACTTTCCCGACCCGACCTTGGGTCACATCTTACTTGGGAGAGTAAGATAAAAACTGGCCTTGTGCCTAACTCCCGGAGAGGAGTAACTCAATATCCGACTCTTTGCCGCATCGACTTCTTGTACACGTTAGCTTAACCTCTACCGAAAAATTCCATTTTCTTACTCAATCTAGCTTTAGGTGGAAAATTCCGTTTTTAACACACCCACGACAAAATATTCCTACAGATCAACCAAAGTAAAACAAACCCATTTGTTATCGCCACAAAAAAAATGGATAATATATTCCAGGGAGATATTGGAATGTGCATTCGTCATCTAAATTAATGATTCTCAATTCAGAGTATAGAGAAATATATGTCATACGTTCCATACATATTGGTCAGTGAAGAGAAAATGTTCTAGTGCTATTTGATCTGTGTAGAAGTTTTCAACTACAACACTTCACAACATTTGTATAATGTTGTGACAATGTTGGTGATGAGCCTACCGTTAAGGATCAGAAAATTAGTCGATTGTTGTAACGTTATTGTAACATTACAATGATGCACAATATTCAGTGTGTTTGCAACTTGCTAATAGTTCATCATCATCTTATTTGGTTTAACGTCTGTTTTACATGATGGCATGTGTTGGACAGCTTTAAAAAATTGACTTCCAAACTAACCTATCTCTCGCTAGATCTTTATTAATCCCTTTCTCTAAAGTCCACCTCATCACCTCCTCCCATGTTTTCATTGGCCTTCCCCTGTGAACTGACCCTGCTACCTCAACTGTTCTACACCTACTGACCTAAGAACTCTCATCCATTCTTTCAACATAGCCATATCATCGAAGTCTCATGCTCTGCACACACCTCCTTATACTGTCCAGGTTTAATCTTCCTCTGAGATCATTAGATCGAAGTCTGTCTTTAAAACTCACATTACACATCCATCGTATCATTTTCATATCCTTTCTTTCCATGCAACGATTGTCCTCAACCCTTATTGGCCAGGTTTCACATCAATATATCATCATACTGCATACACATACTCTGCTGGTTAGTAATAGCAGGAATTCCCTGAACTTACTCCATCCACTCCTAAGTCTTGCAATCACACTAGCACCTGCTCCACCCTGTGCTCCAATGGTATCAACAAGGTATCAAAACTTCTCAACAGCCTCAATAGCTTCACCATCCAGATATACTTTCTCCACATCTGAGTTCTCATCCGTCTCTATTGTCTTACATTTCTTGCACACAAATAAGTTATCCTCTCTCAACCTATCAGTAATTCCACTGCACTTCTTTTAGGGTTGGTAAAACTCAAGTGATCCTCGTAATATCTATCTCTATAAAACCGGGTCTTTGTTTGTTTGTTTTTTTGTTTGTTTGTTTGTTTTTTTGTTTGTTTGTTTGTTTTTTTGTTTGTTTGTTTGTTTGTTTTTTTGTTTGTTTGTTTGTACTCTATCGACATGTAGCAACGATAACACTGGCAGAATACCTCGATCACCAACCTCCAAAAGATTTCACATGCCAAGATAGCAAATCCGCCTTCGGCATGATTTGATCCTGAATCTCGAATTAATAGTTTACAGTGATTTTGTCGAATAAGCAATTTTTGTCCATAAACATTTAAAAGCGCCTAAATGTTAGAAGAGTGATGCAATTTGCATAGTCGACAAAGTTTGTTTTTTTAATATATATATATATATATATATAAGATTACTCCCCCCCCCCTCATGTCTGATAGTAGAAACACTCTGCTGGTTCGTAATGGCAGGAATTCCCTGAATTTCCTCCATCAACTCCTAATTCTTGCAATCACACTAGCACCTGCTCCACCCTGTGCTCAAATGCAATCCCACTAGCATTAATGATTACTATATTTATTTAGTTCTTTTGAATAGATCAAAATAATTACTGAAAGAGCTCTTAGTTATTCGTCTTAGCGATTCGTCTTAGCTATTCGTCTTAGTTATTCATATTAGCTATTCGTCTTAGCTATTTGTCTTAGCTATTTGTCTTAGTTATTCATATTAGCTATTCGTCTTAGCTATTCGTCTTAGCTATTCGTCTTAGCTATTTGTCTTAGCTATTTGTCTTAGCTATTTGTCTTAGCTATTTGTCTTAGCTATTCGTCTTAGCTATTCGTCTTAGCTATTTGTCTTAGCTATTCGTCTTAGCTATTCGTCTTAGCTATTCATATTACTTTAATCTTATGTAATAATACGGAGTGCCCATAAAGTATTGACACATTAGTAAGAAAAAGAAATAAGTTGAGATTCACTTGCTTCCCACTGCAACAAGATGTGTGGCACAAGGTCGGAGAGTGGGGATAACCAAATCCCCCTGAGAGAGCACTTTTGTCAATTGCAAAAATAAATGAGAATGGACCTGTCTGCAATCGCAATAATCGGCAATACCCCCTTCCCAAAGGCAGAGGTAATGCTTGGGAATGTGCACCCATAGAAGAGATGTCTACTGTATCGTTATGTTCATGGTAGGTGCTCGACTGAGCTCCAATCCTTAGTACATCCTGTAGAAAATTCACAGTAAGAACTCGTCTAGCTACAACCACAGCAAAGAACTTCCATAAACAAAGTGTCTTTCCTAAAACATATGGAACAAAATACGACAAGGCTGCTTCCCAACTGACTACAACACGGTCGTCTTCAAGTCTAATGTGATTAAATACTTCTTGAGCTGTCCTCTTGAATAGTCAATCCCTCTTAAGTAACCTTCTGCCAATTTCACTCATTGTTTCTAATGCTCTCATAGTAGCAATCATCGTCCAACTGACAATCTCCTTATCCTCGAGTGGCCTCCGGGCCTTGATAAGTGATGACCCATTAATAATAAAAAAAAACTCCTCACACCAAGCTGAACTGTTCCTTATTCTGACAAACCGGATATCTGATGGTACAAGTCATCCCTTACGTTGCTAGAATTATACCACGGCTGGTACAACAACTGGCGGATGTCCAATTATCATAGGATATCCAGACTTTTTGGACACCCTGTAAAAACTTCTATTTCCAGAATAATGGCTTATAAGGCCCATATACAAGGATGGGTAGAAAGTTTTGCGATATGTGCATGCATGCTAGTCTGTGGTGCAGTGAAAGATAACTGCAGTAGTTGATGCACTGACATGTGCATTGCTTCACTTTGTGCATAATTTAGAAGCGACCAAAATGAACGTTCAACATAGTCTAATTTGGGATTTTATACTTTAGGAGTTTGAACTTGGCTGAAGCGTCCAAAGCATTTCTTGTGTGAAAGGTGAAGGCATAGTGTATAACTGTACAACAACCAGATAGTTTAAGAAAATTTTCCTTGGGTTGTATTACCTCTACAATATTGGAAGGTCAGGTAAGCCTAACACTACGTGTTCTGAGGCCGTTCTCTAAAGCAATAGTAGAAAATCCAATGAGAATCAGGCGAGTTCAGCATCTTACAGTCCATTGTTGTTGTTCAACTTCACAAATTTGACAAAAGCATCCATTGCTGCCGGATAATGCAAAAATATTGCAATAAAATATTTCAAAACTTTTTACTTCCAGTAGTAATACACTACCTTGCCAATTATGGACCCCAAAAGCACATAATAGGAATTGGGAGATTGTTCTGGATATAGAAGATGTACAGACAAAGTCCACAAGGATTATCAGGATTATGGATAATTCTGAGATACAGTTTCCCCCCCCCAAAAAAAAACACCCATGGAATCTTTAATAAAATTCACAATCTTTTCTGCAATCCAATTATATTTAGTGCAAATAAACTTCAGTCTATGCCTGACTTGTCCACCAAGTTTCAATCATGAATATCCAACAGTCTTTGTTTTATCGCTGTTCAATTATAGGCACACCTGGATACGGTGTGTACAATTGTCAATAATTATAAAACACTACTCTCTTGGCATTGACCTGATTTGGCCTGTAATGACCTGTAATGACCTGTAATGACCGTCATGAGATCAGAAATAATCTAGGGATTTTTTCGGAATTTGTGAGATGATGGTTCATAATTTGTAGAATTTGATACATTCGGACTACTGTTTTCATCTTGGGTGCTTTTATCACAACGTTTCGGTCGATGTAACCTCCGACCTTGTTGAACTCTTTCTGTCGAACTCGGGAATCTGGACGGAATTTCGAACGGAACTCTTTATTAAATCCACGAGGATAGCATGCTCTCGTTCCATCAGCCATGACTGGGAAGAAGTCTTCAGTAATTCGCAATTCTTTGTATCACCCGCACTGAGAATTGAACCTTCAACCTTCAGATGACTGTCATTTAGAACTGAATTGTACTTAGTACTATATCCACTGCACCGACGACTCAAAGAAGCAGCACATATGTTAGGCGACAATGTCTCACTAAGCAGACCTAGTATAGAATTCAATACAATATGGGAACCTATAATTATAAATAATAGATAAGTAGTGATCTATAGTGATAAGTAGTTAGATCAAAAACAAGAATAGGTTTAAGGCTCCCCAAATTCATACTAGAATTGTCCGCAAGGACCCGTGGCGCAGTGAATATAGTACTAAGTAAAATTCAGATTCCCGAGTTTGATAAAGTACACCTGAAGAAGGTCGGAAGTTACATCGGCCGAAACGTTGTGATAAAAGCACCCAATATGAGAGCAGTCGTCCGAATATACCAAATTCTACAATCTAGGGATTGTTTTGAGAAACATTATGTTTGAGATAACCCCCCCCCCCCCCCATATATTTTATTTTTTTTATCCTACAGATGAAACGATCACCACAGTGGCTCCTCATAGCATTGAATGACGATAAAACGAAGACTGTTGGACTTTTATGACTGGAACTTGATGGACAAGTCGGGCATGCATAGTATGAAATTTATTTGTACCAAATATGGTTTGATTGCAGAAAGGATTGTGAATGAATTTTATTGACGATTCAATGAGTGACAATTTGGGGACATGGGGGGGGGGGGGTTATCCCCGTATAAAGAATATGTACAGATCAAATTCTCTTAAATATTCAATTGAAAAGACCGCATTGTGTAAAAGTGAATCGCGAAAATTATTTTCACTAATACATTTGTGTGCTTCTAAAACACCTGCCGTCGAAGTGCAGAAAACATTCATGCACAGACCAATTCTCATTCGCGAGGGCAGAATTTCTTTGTTTTTTTCTTTAAATTCTTAATTCACTTTTCCGACAGAATAAAAAAAGAATTACAATTAACAAAACAAAACAATAAAATGATAAAAAAAATGGCGAATTTAATTGGACAACTTAAATACAGGCAGTCCCTTGATAGTTGCCAGTGAAATTCAATTATGTTAAACAAACAAGCTGTACGTATGTTTTGCCGTTGTCATTGTTATTATTGTAGCCATCATTTTGTGCCCTCGAATACAATGTCTAACATCCGTACGTGTGTCCGTGTGCGAATACACACATATAGTACATGGAAGGTTGGTCAATAAGTCTGAGAGCCTGGTGGCGAGTTATCTGCTACAATTTTTTTTTATTATTTAAAGTCTTCACTGGAAAAGTCTAATCTTTCTTGGTTACCGACATTCAGCGTTGAATTAAGTGAATTGACAATAGAGAAAGAAGCAGATGTACAAGTTGACCCCCCCCCCAAAAAAAATGCCAACCGTTAATAAAATTTGCAATCATGTCTGCAATCCAACCATATTTGGTATTAATAAACTTCAGTCTATGACTGACTTGCCCACCAAGTTGTAGTCATGAATGTCCAACAGTCTTTGTTTTATCGCTGTTAAACGATATGTGTGGACACTTTGCTGATCGTCTGGTGTTTTTGGGAAGATGGTAGTTTGTTGCGAAGAGGCATTTCGCCAATTAAATGACACAATCAACATTTCCTTAATTATAATAAACTATTGACTTTTACACTCTAACAACAAAACACAACATCACTTAGCACTTATATCCGTTGTGCCAAGGGTCCTTCTCTGCAAAAACCCTTGGCGCAACGGATATAAGTGCTAAATAATGATCAGTTCTAAGTGACAGTCTTCTGAAGGTTCGAGGTTCAATCCTCAGTATAGGCGATACTAAGAATACAATTACGAATTATTTATGATTTCTACCCGGTCACGGCTGACGGAATGAGAGAAAACTACTCCCGTGGATTAGATAAAGGGTTCTGTTCGAAATTTTGTATCTATTTCTAAGATCAACATAAAGATTCTTGAGTTCGACAAGATACACCTGAAGAAGGTCGAAGATTACATCGGCCGAAACGTTGTGAGAATAACATCCAAGATGAGAACAGTAGTTCGAATAATCCAAATAATTCACACAATGTATTTAAATACACGTGCGTCTTGTCGAACTCGACAATCTGTACGGAATTTCGAAGAAAATCCTTTATTTAATTCAAGCTTGCCATCATTTCATCAGCCATGACCGGGTAGAAGTCTTAAGTAATTCGTAATTGCATTCTTAGTATCGCCTGCACTGCGGATTGAACCTTCAACCTCTAGAAGACTGTCACTTAGAACTGATTATTACTTAGCACTTTTATGCGTTGATTAAATAAAGGATTCCATTTAAAATTTTGTACAAATTCCCGACGCATTTGAAGAAGGACAAATCGTTGTGAGAATAACATCCAAGATGAGAACAGTAGTCCGAATAATCTAAATAATCAATCCTCATCCCAAAATTTCCAAAACAAGTCACTAAAATATTGCCTGTCTGAACAACAACAATGAAAACAATTGGATTTACAATATTTCCTTCGGATTTAATTTCAAGTTAAAAGTGTTACCATCTTGCCGGAATAATTACATGATCATATCCACAATTTTGACTACAAAATTTTCTTTATAAATTAGACCTTTTTTTCACATGCAAAAAGGAATTTCTTCATTTTGTGAAACAGCACCCTCATAAACTAAAGTCACTAAAGTCACTGGCCGCCATTGAAAAAATTGAGGATGATAGACTTTTAGCACTTTTTTTTTCTTTTTTCGTTGTAAAACTAATGATTCTTCTAAACAATGACAGTCATTTACACATTGTATATTATAATAGGCATACATGCACATAAATAGATCAACACTAATTTCCACACACACACACATATTTATACATCCACAGGATAGTGATCCAAAGAATTTCAACCAAGTGCTCAATATCAAATAGAGCTTTTATATATGATTATTTTTATTTACAGACATGTACAAAATCTGCGACACTGGCATGTCGATGTTATAAATCAACAGCTGTTATAAACTGAGATGTGTCTTTTTTAACTCTTTCTTCCCTTCCCCATTTCTTTACCCTCTCCCTCTCTATCACCCACTTCCTTCTCCCCTCCCTTTTCTCTTTCCTAAATGATTTTATTTATTATTTTATCCCGTACCATATTATTTTATTTTATTTTTTCTCTATCTATCTATCTATCTATCTATCTATCTATCTATCTATCTATCTATCTATCTATCTATCTATCTATTTATTATTTCTCTCTCTTTCTATTTCTTCGTCTTTCTTTCTTTCTTTTTATTTTATTTTTTTTATTTTATTTCATTTTATATTTTTACTTTATATTATTTTCTATTTTGATTTTTAACGGTCTCAACCACGTGACTTTCCAAATTTTAATTTTAAATTTCTTTTCTTTTCTCCCCATTTCATTTTTTCCAAATATGATCTAAGGTTAAGATCGGATTTTAACTCTGCCTGATGAGATCTCAGTTTATAACAGCTGCTGTAAATAAAAATAATCATATATATATATATATATATATATATATATATATATATATATATATATATATTTAGGCAGCAAGTAATTATCCAAGCAAGCATTGTTAAACGTCACAGAACTTTCTCGTTTGTAAATCTTCTTCGTGAGGTTCTCAAACCGTCGAGCTATCCTGAAGACGACTAAGAAAGTCGAAAGTGCTCGAAAAAAATGGCCGAATTAAGAACAATTGGAGAAATACTCTACAGATTGCCACCAGAAACACGAAGAAGATTTACAAACGAGAAAGTTCTGTGACGTTCAACAATGCTTACTTGGCGCTATTTACATTTAAAATTCCTCTCCATTTACTAACTAATTGGCTATGGCCGATGAATAAGATCCTCGACTACGAATCAGTGGCGATTTGTGATCGGGGTTCGCGCCCACCGACCGTTTAGAATTAGTTCAGGAAGATTGCGTTAGCATGAAACATCGATGTCTGTAGGTATTAAAATAATTAATAAATATTTATTTATGAATATTATTGTATATATATATATATATATATATATATATAATGATAATTCCCATCGATTTTTTACTGGAATAGCTTTTATAACAAGAGATAGATGAAAAATATGCTTCATCAGAGATATATGCCAATTATTGGTCTGCGTTTTAAAATACAAAAAAACTATTTTCACTCCATTTCTTCAATTTTAATATTTAGTCCTTATAACCCCCATAATTAACATGTACTTTTACTCCCTCAATTAACACCGGGAAAACTATTTTATAGGATACAGTTTCCGAAAATAATTGTTTCATTTTTATTATATTGATGCAGTAATACTTTCAGTAATACTTTCATTTCTTTTTCTTACATTCGTTTTTTTTTATTATATCTGAAAAATGCCAATACAAATAATTATTTAAATATTTAAACCTTTTTAAATGCATTTTCAATTAAGATATTTTTGTTTAATTTTATTTTTGTTTTATGTAACGAAAAAAATACATTTTAAAAAAAAATGTCGTTTCTTTACATTCTTTTATGAACGTAACCGATAATTGCCTCTGGTGACCCCAAAGGGAATCGAAGGAAAATTTCAATGGTGTTTTTAGATTCCTTGATAAATTTAACATTTATTGAGACTTACTTAAATGTTCTGTTAAAATATCGATTCCAATAATGCACAAACATTGACTTTTATATATATAGAATTAGTAGAATACCCGTCCCAGGACGGGTATAAATGATAAATATAGCATTAGTTTGAAAAGTTAATGTTTTTTTTTCTTTCTTTGGGGGGTTATGGTACGGTTTTGGTGCCCCCCCCCCCTAAAATGATGTAGTTAAAAAATAATGTAGTTAAAAAATAATGTAGTTAAAAAATAATGTAGTTAAAAAATAATGTGCCCACGTTACATACCCTGTTGCCTAGAATACATATCCCATAATTCATAATGATAGGTCGACAAAAAAATAAATAAAAATAAAAATTGTTTTTTATATATATATATGCACCTCTTTAATGTTAACATTTACAAAAAATAATGTGTACATGTTATTCACCATAATTTTTAGAATATATATTCCCAAATTCGTAATGATCCGTTCATTAGTTTAGGAGATTACCCTGTACATAGATATATATATAATAAATACACATACCTAACTTTATAAATATGTAGATAGAAGAATATGATTATAAATGTCTCTTTGTTCCAGTACTGGATTCGTCCTCAACAATCAGTCAGACAGGGACTTTGTTACTGTCAGGCTACGGTATGGTCTTGTTCAGTCTCGGGCTTTACTTTCTCTTTGAGAAGAGGTTAATTTATTGCTAATATCATGGAATGCTGACGGGGCTGCTCAGGCATTTTTTATACCACAGTGTACTAATCCTAGTGCATTAGATTTCCAACTTAACCCCTGATCTTGTGTCAAACCTCCCGGAGAGGTAAATAAAATAAGCCTGCAATTGAACTAAATCTGATGCTTCTCTGAGTTGATTTATGTGGACATTGACTGAACAAATTTCAAGTTAGGATCAAAACTGTTGAATCAAAAGGTTGAATATCTGATTGACTTTGTATACTAAGTTGGATTAGTGACTGAATTACTCAGAAATGAATCGGGGGAAGCCTTCAGCAAATTCAAATGAGTCATCAAGAAACATACGCCTCGTAGTGGAAGGCTGTTTCGCATTGATGCTGATCAAAAACGGCTTTGTGTGCAATTGTATCATGTTTCACATGTGTCAGAGTTTCTCATTGATGAGTCGTGAAACCCATACGTTTACAGCTGCACTTCATCCAAAAAAGATATTAAAAAAAAAAAATGGCTTGTAAGTCGGTGGCCCATAAACTTTTGGTGAATAAGTGATCAAAATTAACTTCATGATGAAAAGAAGTAACTCTAACCATTGCCAAGTTTATACATGAAATTATTTCAATTATGTATTGTTCATTGGTAACTTATAAGCTCAAAAACTACTGAACAAAATGGGACCAAAGTTTGTATGAGGCACCCTTGAGATGTTAGATGTGTCGTAGGGGGTGATTAGAATGTCAATACTACCACTGATTACTATTAATATTAAATTATTGGTCAGAATTTAACTAGATTTGTCATGAAAACCCCCTGAGATCCCAAGTGTGTCATAAGCGATCAGAATTATATTGCTACTCTTGTAAAATAGCAAAAAGGTCCTTGGCCTTTTGGCTAAGATCAAAGTGTAGTATCTGTTCCGATGGATACTGCACGCCTGTCCTGTGCAGTTCTAGGAGGTCCACCCTCCCAGGCTTTGCCTCCCCTCTTTGGGGAGGAGTAAGTTTATTGCTTACTGTCTGAGGCGACCCTACCGAGGAATGCTGACGGGGCTGCCCAGGCAATTTTTAAATGTCCAGAGTGCTCACCTCTCGAGCGCTGGCTTTTCAAACCCCACTTTCTCGACCCGATCTTGGGTCACATCTTACTTGTGGGAGTAAGATAAAACTGGCCTTGTGCCTAACTCCTGGGGAGGAGTAAATAAAAGGTCCTTGGCCTTTTGGCTAAGATCAAAGTGTAGTATCTGTTCCGATGGATACTGCATCCCATACTGGTGTTGTCTTGGCCTTCGGGGCTTGATTTACGCCAGTCAATGGGTCTGTCCTGTGCAGTTCTGGGAGGTCCACCTTCCCAGGCTTTGCCTCCCCTCTTTGGGGAGGAGTAAGTTTATTGCTTACTGTCTGAGGCGCCTTTACCGGGGAATGCCGACGGGGCTGCCCAGGCAATTTTTAAACCCCACTTTCCCGACCCGACCTTGGGTCACATCTTACTTGTGGGAGTAAGATAAAAACTGGCCTTGTGCCTAACTCCTGGAGAGGAGTAAATCAATACTCTTGTTACTACTACTGCTAATATTACTACTACTACTGATGATGATGACGATAATATTATTAGTATCTCATAAAAAAGAAAGTAAGTCAGATTCTCTATTTTAGACCCATATAGCATTGCATCTGTCAAATCGATATTTGATTCTGATTATCGCTTTCTTCTTCCTTTCTATCTTTGCAGCATGTTTTTCACACTAAGAAAATTTAGTCCACTGAGTTTATTTCAGAAAATACTTACTCTGATTAAGAAGTTTGTTAGACTGGGGGAATTTTTCGTTTATGCTTTAAACAGCAGCAACTGCTTACGAAATTGATAAAAAGAATTGTCTATATTTCTCTATCTGTATCAGACTTTAGATAAACAATTACATTTTTTTGAAAAATAGGAATGAACCTATTTATTTTGTAAAAATTACTTTAATATCACAACAGAAGGTGCAATAATTTTTTTCTGAAAACCTATTTAGTATGTTGTCTTTATGAAATGTTAAAAGGGGCCATTGTAGTAATTCTTGGACCGTTCATGACTGATTAGTAGATTCTTCTCAAGGTAAGTATAGAAATATTGTGAAAAATAAACAACTAATTTTTCTATCCAAACTATCTGCTTTTAATGATAATAACTACACCCTTTGCCCGTCCCAAAAAGTGAAGAGGCACTAATATCAGTTGGTAACACAGAAAATAGCCATGAATGGTCTGAGAGGATGGAAAGACTGAGGAGGGGTAGCATCATCCAGATCTAGACTGGAAGGGTATGGGGATTACTGGAATCCGTAGAAAGCTTATTATCACTTATATTCCAGAGAAAATCATCAGCCATTATCAGCAAGAACACAATAGTAAACGGCTGGTGTGAGAACAAAAAATGTGATGCAATGATAATCAAAAAAAGTTGAGAGTACTGGAAATCTTGAGTGACTTGTTGTCACTCAGACTTCAGGGAACACCACCTGTTTTTTTTACCAGTGGTTCAGTCACCTATGTGACTCCTAGTCAAGTCAAAGCCCTCCGTTCAGTCTAGAGAGATTATGGACACCCCTGTAAGGGTCTGGCTACACGTGTAATTGTGAAGTAAGGGTTGCGTACCTCTCCTATATCGGCACTGCTTGATTCCAATGGCAAGCAGTTCAAGACGACTGGAAACAATGCCGAGATAAGAAGAGAGCACATACAGCACCTGGTATTCCCAAATGGTCACCCATTTAGTACTGGCCAAGCTCGACGTCTCTTAACTTCGGTGATCTAACAGCAACTGGTGTGTCAGCGTTATTGTGCCGTATATGACTCCCAGTAAATAATAAATAATAATAAACACTTAGAGTCTCCAAAGATATTGCACTAGATTTAGCATGAAGAGAAATTTGGATGACGGATATGTTATAGGGGGTCAGAATTCTACTACTACTACTAATAATAATATGAATAAAATTAATGGGCAAAAAACTATTTGTTAAAAAGCCATCAAATTTGTCATGAAACCCTGTTTTATAAGAGGGTCAAAACGATTGTTGCTACTATTAATACTAAAGTAGTTGCAATAAACATTCAGTTCAAAACTATAGGTTTCAAAATATCTTCAACAACTATTCTAACTTCAAATCTTTCTATCCAGTCACATGACTTAATTTTCAAATAAACGCTGATTTAAATATGTAGTCGTCATGATGATTATCATGATGATGATCATCATCATCTTCAGTTTAACGTCCGTTTTACATTCTGGCATGTGTTGGATAGCTTTTAAAAATGGACTTACAAACGAACCTATTTCTACCCAGGTCTTTATTTATCCCTCTTTGTCTCAAGTCCATCCTTATCACTTTCTCCCATGTTTGCCTTGGTTGGTCTTCCCTTACCGACTGATCCGGCTACCTCAACTGTTCTACATCTACTAACACAAGAACTCTCACTCATTCTTTCAACATAGCCTTATCATCGAAGTCTACTCTTCTGCACACATCTGCCTATATTGCCTAGATTTAATCTTCCTCTGAGGTCATCAGATCTAAGCCTTTATTTGAGACTCATATTACACATCCATCATATAATTCTCATATCATTTCTCTCCATGCAACGCATGTCCTCAACTCTGACTGACAAGGTTTCACATTATGTACACATGCCTGATAGACTCTTCCTTTGGTCGGCAGTGGTAACACTCTCCTGGTTAGTAATGGCAGAAATTCACTGAATTTATTCAATCTATTCCTAACTCTTGCAATCATAAAGTGCCGAATTCTATATTCTTTTGTTAGATTTTATTTTATAAATTTGTATTATTTGAAGAATTTGGGGAAGAAAACAATTCTGAGGAATTTACTTGTATCAGTCTAAACTTGGTTATTAAAAAAATTTAAAAGCTGCTCAAAACAGATGTCTACTGAAAATGTTATGGAGATTATTAAATTTAGTAACCAGTGATCAGCTGCCTGACCAATTAAGTAAGAACTAAACAGATAGGGATCAGAAACTAGTGAATTGATATATAAGCAGGCTGGGATGTTCTACTTTGCTAACTTTTGTAATAGTTTTGTCAGCTGGACGCCGGTTGGAGCCTTTATTCTCAGCTATATGATCAGTTGGGTTAGAACTAAAGAGATCAGAAACTAGGGGATTGGTATGGGCAAGACCATTTTTTGGGGTTCTGACTGGTTTCTAGTCCATGAGTGGACATTCTAGCGTATTAATATTGCTTTATTCAAACAAATGTGTTTGTCAACTAGACACCAGTTGAAGCCGTACATGTTATTTTGATTCTATAACGTTGAAGAAGATGAGTGTTGTTGTCACCTATCTGCAGTTGACAATGAGAAATTGAAAGTGTTAGTCGAAGCACAAGATCTATGCACAACTCTTTGAGAATTTGCTGAAAAGTTACGTGTAAATCGACCGACTCTTCTGGCAACTTGGGAAATCAAAGGAGTTTGAAAAGTGATCAATATTTAATGTTATCCTCATTAATTAAAAGAAAGCATTGAGGAAAAAAAGTGAAATGCAGCATTTCTCTCTTTCTTGTTCGTACGGGATGACGGAATAATTTCAATGCAACAGACAGAAAAAAAAGTTTCATAAATCAACAGACGATGAAGTCGATATGTGGTATCAAACTTCTGTGATGTTTATTTTAGAAACTGAAACGAATGAGAAATATTAAACTAGCACTAAAGATAATTAAGATTATTTACATATAAATATGCGTGATTACAACCATCTACATATTATAAAAATAAATATGATTTTATTGTTTTTTGTTTTTGTTTTTTTTAATTTTCCCATTTTTTTCTTTCTCATTTGTTTCCCTTTTTTATTTTATTTTTCTCTTTTTTCTTTTCTTTTTCTCTTTTTTTTCCTTTTTTCTTTCCTTTTTTTCTTTTTTCTTTCTTTCCTTTTCTCTTTTTTCTTTTTTTTCTCTTTTTTCTTTTTTCTTTCTTTTTTCTTTCTTTTTTCTTTTCCTTTTATCTTTTTTCTTTTTCTTTTTTCTTTCCTTTTTTCTTTTTCTTTTTCTTTTTTCTTTCCTTTTTTCTTTCTTTCTTTTTTCTTTCTTTTTTCTTACTTTCCTTTTCTCTTTTTTTCTTTTTTTTCTTTTTTCTTTTGTTTCCTTTTTTTTTGTTTCCTTTTTCTTTTTTGTTTCCTTTTTTCTTTCTTTTTTTCTTTTCCTTCCTTTCCATCGAGTACATAAACACATTGTCTTGTCATGCCCAAGCTTTTCAATCGCCCACAACTGAAGAAATACATTTAAACAGAGAGAAAAAAGGGGAATGCTTAAAACATACAGGAGAAGTGAAGAAAGTAATTGTGTTGATATATGAGTAAAGGCGAGAAAGAGCGTGTTATATCAGTCGATATATATATATATATATCCCAGCCTGTTGGGAGTCCATCACTGAATATCACAGTCGTTGGACAAGAGCTGTAAAGGCATGCTGCAAGAGGAGTGAGGAAAGGAGAAAAAAAACAGACGGCAGAGGGCTGCAACAGAGCTCTCGCAATCAGACACCACTTATATCTGTGACAACTGTAACAGAGCCTGTCGATCCAGGATAGGCTTGCACAGTCACAACAGACGCTGCAATTCAGCAATGGATAAGTCTGCGGTGCAGAACTCCATTGTCTCCTGAGACAGACAGATGTCAACAATATATATATATATATATATATATATATTATAAACATTTTAAAATAATTTTTTATTATTATTACCTACAGACAATAATGTTTTATGCTTATGCAATCTTCAGTGTAGGGAATGTTAATTCTTGTCGGTCGGAGGGTACGAACGCAGCCTCAAAGTCGCCACTCACTTGTAGTCATCTCTCTCTCTCTCTCTCTCTCTCTCTCTCTCTACATACATATATATATATATGAGAGAAAGAGATAGGGGGGGTAATAATTTGACAGAAAAAGAGACAGCAAAAGAGAGAGGGATAACATCAATTAACATTGTAAGTATGTTTGAAAAATATATATTCCTTTTATTTACTAATAAAATTAAATTAGGGTATATTGGATTTTGTCGCAAAGTAGCTAATTAAAACGAATTGAATTTTAATTCACTATGGAATTGGCTCAACTCTTGCCAATCAATTATTAAGTTTATAAATAATATAAACTTACAAAAAATATTTGTCTTTATCTTGGTAACAAATACTGCATATCCCTCGATAAGGGCCATTTGGTTATTGGCTATTATCTCGTCGTCTTGGGTTCAATGCTTTCTTCTCGTGGCTGGTAATTTGAACTTGTATTCTCACCCATCACTGTCCAGATTTCATACATCCGTACACCATCACACTGCGCACACATGCCTAATAGATGCTTCCTTTGATCGACAGTGGTAACGCTCTGCTGGTTAGTAATGGCAGAACTTCACTGAATTTACTATTAGACTGAGTTATGGTTCTGTTCAGGACTAGGAGGTCCACTTTCCAAGGCTTTACCTTCTCTTTGAGAAGGGATTAGTCTATTGCTAATCACCTGAGGCGTCCCTACTGGGGAATGCCAACCGGGCTGCTCAGACATTTTTGTAGTAGCTTAGTGCACTTCTAACTTTGTGTCTAACCTCCTGGAGAGGAGTTAACTAAATAAATACTGCATCACTCCTAACATCACACTAACACCAGCACTCAACCGCAAAAACATGTTACGACTAAATGTGTTACCCAAACAGTAGCAAAAATAACTTTTCATATTTTCTCTCTTACAAAAATTAAACTCAGTCCTAGGAGGTATTCTCTACACGCAGTACCTCCCCAATTGCACAAAAAAAGGGATTGGTGGGTTCATTATCTGTCACTTTAGACGCCCTCACTTGTGTGGGGATACTGAGAAGATTGTAGTAAATAAGTGTTAATAAGGAGCTATCTCCCTCTCCTTACACACAATAAACTTGACCTTGTGTCATATCTTGCCCCTTGTAAGGGTGACAGGTAAGTCCACAAGAACAATAGCAAGTACATTTTATTTTAGAGAATTATGTAAATTAACTAGTGTAGAAACATGAATAATAAACTCCATATATATATATATATATATATATATATATATATATATAATTTATTCATAAATATTATTATAAGCCCCCTGCACCAAAGGCCAGCCACTCTGAGTGAGTTTAATAACAAGCAGTAAAAATAGCTTCATGCAAGATCCAAACACAGTTTGTTGATCACTTTAACTGCTCGTGTAAATTAGCCGCCGACTCGCTATTTACAAAGTTAAATTCCTCCTTAATTATTAGCTAATTCCCTATGGGCGTGGGATTAACGCTCTTGACTGCAAATCAGTGGCGATTTGTGATCGGAATTCGCGCCCACCGACCGTTGAGAATTAACTTCCTGTACTGAAGATTGCATTAGCATGAAACATCGATGTCTGTAGGTAATAAATAATTAATATATATATATATATATATATATATATATATATAGATATATATGCAGGGTGGTTGGAAAGTAACGCCCTATACTTGTAAGTTATTACTGAAACATAATTCTTACAAGAAATGAATGGGGAACAAGAGTTATGAATTATGCGTTATTTTTTTCCTTTAGTCCTCACATTCCACGAGCGATGTTTTTGGCAATGGGGGAAAAATGCTGTCAATCTATGCATCTTGTTAACCCTAATCTTCGAGTGGGTTTTTAGCCTTGATAAATGTTGACTCATTAGTAAAAAAAAAAAAAAAAGAAAAGAAAAAAAAGAAGTTCCTTGTGAAATCAATTGATGCGGTTTCCAGGCAGCTTTAGAAGCTGATGGCGATTGCTGGCACCCATATCGAATTTTGAATAAAACCACATGCTATACAATTTTTTATCATATAAATTTCTTGTAAAAATTATATTTCAGTAATAAATTACGAGCACTTAATAATAGGGAGTTACTTTCCATTCACCCTATATATATATATATATATATATATGAAAATTTATAACTAAAAGGTAAACTTTTAGAGAGTTGAACCTATTGTGAGGTAAGGAAAGCTCAATATACTGGATAGAGCAAAAATATGATGAGTTAATGAGAATAATTAGACCTGCAAAGGGAAGCAAATCTTAATCATCGGTTATTCAAAACAAGGACGTTTAGTAGATAACAATATTTATTTTTCCTCTCTTTCATTCCTTAAGCCAAGCTTTTCAAAGATTAAAATCTTATCATCAGAGGAAGCTAATGATGGATAAGTTGACAGATGAAGATAGTCAATATTCGAAATTTGAAAACAAGTTTTAAAATTCAAACGGGTATTTTCCAATGTATCGGAATGTCACCAAAACGGAAATCCAAGTAGTATGGAGTTCAATTGTATTGGTAAATCCAAAAAAATCTGTGTAAAGATCCAGCGATAATGTCAGTAGTCTATATATTTTGAATTTTAAAACTTTTTTTCAAATTTCGAATATTGACTATCTTCATCTGTCAACTTATCCATCATTAGCTTCCTCTGATGATAAGATTTTAATCTTTGAAAAACTTGGCTTAAGGAATGAAAGAGAGGAAAAATAAATATTGTTATCTACTAAACGTCCTTGTTTTGAACAACCGATGATTAGATTTGCTTCCCTTTGCAGGTCTAATTAATCTCATTAACTCATATATATATATATATATATATATATATATATATATATATATATATATATATATATCCGTCCTGCCAGACAAAAGTTAGCAAGTAAAAATATTGCTGGACGAAATCATCTAAAATGTTTAGTAAAAGAGAGAAAGCAAATAGCAAGTCCAACTCCTGCCCCATAGTCTTAGATGAATTCAGAAAGAAATATTTCACTCTATTTCCATAATGAGACGTTTTCATTCTTTTCTTTACATTCCTTTTTCTCTACCGATTGATACGTTTTTTCATTTTCTTTTTTTAAACTTTACAATTTGAGACGTTTTCTTACTTTCTTATTTATTTGTTTTTTTAACTTAACTGATTGAGACGTTATTTTATATGAATATGAATTTTAGTGCGAACATTAGCGAAGCATAATTTTTGACGAAGGGTGTGTGTGTGCACTCGTATATAATCAATGTAAAATATATATAAGTCCATCTCTCTGTCTGTCTTCTCTCTCTCTCTCTCTCTCTCTATATATATATATATATATATATTTATTTATATTGGTACAGAAAAATTTGTACAACATTCGTACCGTCGGTTTCAAACACGGAAGGACTTAGCCATCCGACTCTCTTCAGCTTCTGTTGTCATCTGTTTCGGAAATGTGAAGTCACGTGTCACTCTCGTTTGGACGCGTTATTTGCTTAGAGTGTTGTGTATGTTTGTTTAAATTTAGTGTAAGGAAGGTTTAATAAATAGATGTCCTCTGTGTGACGCTAAAAAATACCATATTTCAAGGGCCATCATTGACCCAAATACAGTCTGTTAGAATATTTGCAATGAAATCTTTAAGGGATGCATCCACAGGAGACAAGCACTACTCATAAACTGGACTTACCGATACACATAAAAGCCTAGCTACTCCCCCCTCTGCCAAATACATAACCCCATAATTGGCCCATTAAATACCGACTTCCACTCCAGAAAATTTTCCCAACGATCACCCCTCACAAATATAAATAAAATTAAAAAATACGAACAAATACCTTAATCAACCCATATCCACACTACTTTTCAAGAGCAATAATTTCAAAATATTTCTCCAGTCATTAAGAAGGTAACACCCCCATTTCACAACATTATTATTACTCCCATAAGTCCCCACGATTTCTCGGTCATAATACTAATCTCCCACATCTCTCAAACAGATCCAATTAGACGGTTTCAAACCATTTAAAACCCCTACAGAGTTACTGCCCTTAGACCGCCCGGATGATACCTTTATTTAAATTCCTCCGGGATTGATTTAAAGTCCTTTAATCCAGGTTTTAAACACGAAATTAATTAATGTTGTTCCTTTTAAACACCTTTAATCCTTAAATCCATATTCCCTCTCCCTAATTCCTTTAGAACACACATCTTCAAACCCCAAAACAGTAACGGCCAAATATACGAAACTCATAATATTGACTCACGGGAATTATATAGAAATATTTTTTATTTTTATTTTTGTTTTTTTAATATATTTTTTATATCTCTTTTTTATATCTCTTTTTTAATCTCCTCCGGTTTAAATCTCAACTGTCACTTTTCACCCCCCCCCTTTTTTTTCAAACCTTATTAACCTTCCTTACACTAAATTTAAACAAACATACACAACGCTCTAAGCAAATAACGCGTCCAAACGAGAGTGACACGTGACTTCACATTTCCGAAACAGATGACAACAGAAGCTGAAGAGAGCCGGATGGCTAAGTCCTTCCGTGTTTGAAACCGACGGTACGAATGTTGTACTAATTTTTCTGTACCAATATAAATAAATATTATGCTTTTAATTTTTAACTTTAATTCTTAATTAATCGAGCACTCTGCTAGGATTTTTCCTACTATATTACAAAGAAGTTATATATATATATATATATATATATATATATATATATATATATATATATATATATAATCTTTATCACTCTCCTTTCTATCTTTCACTCTTCTCTTTCACTCCCATTTTCTTTTTCTCTATCTCTTTTCTCTCTCTCTCATTTCCTCTCTCTTTCCTTCCCCCTCTCTCTCTCTGTTTCTCTCTCTTCTCCTCTCTCTTCTCCTCTCTTTCTTCCAGCCTTCTCTCCTTAGAGAGTTTCATTTGAAAAGAAATTTGAACAATGTAATTATACAATAATTGCAGGTACACGAATATTCGAGAAATTAAATAGCGGCCAAGTGAAGTCATTAGTTGTGTCTCTTTTGTTTAGGAATATTTTGTCTGTAGAGGAGAAGAATGAGGATAGTAGTAGTAGTAATAATAATAATAATAATAATAATAGTAATAATAATGAGAATAGTAGTAATAATGATGATAATAATAATAATAATAATAATGATAGCCATGATACTTTTAAAACTAAATGTAATGATGATGATGATGTTAAAATATTTATAAGAACGCAATTATTGGATCTGATATAAACTGACTCAAAGTAATATTTCATTGTTAATACTAGCAAATATATGCGCCCTCCAGGGGCAAATATCTAATCTCTATATTAATAAACTTCTCTTGTGTCTGCGTATGTGTTTATCGTCTCTACGTAACTTACACATTATCATGTTATTATTTACTATAATTCGAATATTTATTGAAATCAAAAATGCAATAGCATAAAGTAAAACAGAAATTTTAAAAATCCTATTTGAAAAAAAATAAATTAAATTACGATATTAAATCCGCCAGAATGCATTTCGCTTTCTTCATAAACAAGTCGGCCATTTTAATATTTTGTTAATAATTTTAAAAAATTAAGTTTATTGCTTACAGGCAATTTTTAATGGCCAGAGTGCTCACCTTTTCGGGCGCTGGCTTTTCAAGCCCCACTTTCCCGACCCGACCTTGGGTCACATCTTATCTTGTGGGAGTAAGATAAAACTGCCTTGTGCCTAACCTCCTGGAGAGGAGGTAAATAAAACTCTGGAAACTGGAAGCACTTGAAGAAGGTCGGAGGTTACATTAGCCGAAACGTTTTGAAAATGGAAACCAAGACGAGAATAGTAGTCCGAAAAATACAAATAATACAAATTATCAATTCTTGTCTGAAAAAACTCCGACATATAATTTAAAATCCTATTTTTAAGAAAAGAATTTTTAAAAAATGTCATAGTTAAAAAAACAACAAAAAAACGCAAGTCTAAACAAGTAAAAAGACTCCCGGACAACGCCGTGCAGATATAGGTAGTAACTGCACATAAGCACAGCTATGATGATGTATTTAAGTTGGTGAAAGCACTGTACATTTCGCCAAATTAGTTTTTTTATCGAAAGATAAGAATATTATTGTCGACGCAACTATTTGTCTACAAGAGTTTTAAGAAGAATACACATTTGATTGAGATTCCATTATCTTCAGCTGCTGACCTGCATCCGTTTTTTCGTATGAAATGAAATGTCTTTTTAGAATTGATATTCATCAGTGGAGTATCATATGAATCTGTTTCTCATGAAATAATTGAATATCATATTGGGAAATGATATCAAATTAATCAAATCTTTACATTGCTATCCTATTATTTCTGATTTCCAGAAAAAAATACCATTCCTACCTAAGGGAGATAAGTAAGGATATCTTAAAATCAACTGTTTGTATATATATATATAAGAAAAAAGTATCCTAAACCAACAGTCAGTGATATTTGTATTTCATAAGTTTATAATTAAAATGTCTTTCTTTTTTATACTTTTCTGTACCCATCGTAATAGATGTTGTTATCTATTACTAATGTATCTTCAAGTTATGAAGATTGTTGCTTTCTCTATAGACTACTAATGTTATATAACCAAGACTGTAAGTTTGAATGGAAAAGTATGGGTGACACCTATGGGTCAGCGGGTGACACCAGAAATGGAAGTCGGTTAAATAATGTGACTTCTGGAAAGAGAGAACTCTTTCTCTTTCTGGCGATACTTAAAGCAAAGAAAACGTGAAGATCGTTGCTCCCTATTTTAACCCCATTGAGGGTAGGTAGAGATGGGGCACATGACATAACCCAAGTTATAATATAACCCAGACGTCTGATATATGTGGCTATCTTTTTCTTGTGCGCGTAAGTAGCTCAACGTTTCAAGTGGTAATCTCTCTCGCTGGTTTTCAGTGACTTTTCTTTGTGTTTAGTAAATTCATATACAAAAGGAATTGCGGCTTTTGTGTAAATTACTTGAGATATTAAGGACAACCCCGTGGTCAAGACTAAAGGACATTGTAACACTAATAAAATAACAATAAACATTTATATGCTCTAAAACTATTGGTCAGTATAGCTTCAAATTTGCCATGAAGCACCCTTGGGATGTCAAGTGTGTTATAGGAAATCAAAAGTATATTACTACCACCACCATCACCTACAATGCAATACTACTACTACTGGTAACAAGCATTTAGATATACCAACTGTATCAGTCAGAAATGCACTAAATTTAACATGAGGAGCCCTCGGGATACCTGGTGTTTCTAAATTAAAATACTACTTCAACTTATGATAATGGTCGTGAAGGGTCAAGGGGAATGGAAAGACCAAGGCGGAAGAGCACCAACCAGACCTCCACTGGAAGGGTACTGAGAGTACTGGAATCTAGGAAAGGCTTGTTGCCACTAAAATTCTAGAGAAGGTCAACGGTTGTTTCCAGTGATAAATTAACGGTAAACGGCTGTTGCGGTAACACAAAATTATTTCCAACGGTTATTAAAGAGGCAGCGAGTGCTGGAAATCATGACTGGAACTTGGTGGATAAGTCTAGCATAATCTGCAGTTGATTTGTACCAAATATGATTGGATTACAGAAAGGATTATGAATGTTATTAACGCTTCCATGGGTGGCATTTTTGGAGGGTGGGGATCATTCTGTACTTAGTTGTCTAACTAATTAATCATTCAAGTAATAAATATGTACAAGCAGAGTTGAAGGAATTAGATAATAACCGCCTCTCATCCTCTCTAATATTGTTGCATTGACTTTTTATAAAAAAACTCTTCGAGTTACTTTCGATTAAGCATCAAACTGTCAGATTATGAAAGCAAACTTTGGAAAAACAAAAAAAAACTGAGTTCATCTATTCAATATTTTTGAGGAATTCAGTTTGCTATGTAAAAATGGTCCCTTTGCTGACATTCCAAAATAGAGATTATTTTGGGTAAAAATTGGTCAAAAAATCAATTTATGTTTACCTTACAGAGAAAACTGATGTCGCAAGATTAGTAGTTGGGTGTGTAAAAATAAACGTAAAAAGGAAAAGGCCCAATCATAAATAAGGTCATACGAGTTTACATTGTACAAGTTGCAGGTAAAAAATCAGACCAACCCAGACTTTAGCAGACCAACCCAGACTTTAGCAGACCAAACCAAACTTTAGCAGACCAACCCAGACTTTAGCAGACCAAACCAAACTTTAGCAGACCAAACCAGACTTTACAGACCAGACCCGATTTTACAGACTAGACCCGACTTTAGACGACCGAACCCGACTTTAGACGACCGAACCCGACTTTAGCAAACCAACCCAGACTTTAGCAGACCAGACTTGACTTTAGCAGACCAGACTTGACTTTAGCAGACCAGACCCGACTTTAGCAGACCAGACCCGACTTTAGCCATGGCCACCGAGAGTTGACAAGGCCAAGCAACTAACTTCTTGCCCCCCTCTAACGTCACTGCATTGCGTGTCAAAACAATGGCCGTCGTAATGACAATAAAAAGGCATTTCGACTTCTCCATTCACTAAATAATCCATCAAAATTCAGGAAATCAACCAATTTTAATGAAATTTTCAGTGTACAGATCTTATTTTCTGTGTTTCATGTACAGATCTTATTTTCATTTAAAAAAATCATGGATTTTTTAAAAATATATATAAAAATATACGTTTAGTAAAGGTGTATTTTGTTTTTTAAAAAAATACATTTCCACTAAGATTTTTAAAAATGTTTCACTATATCTCCTGTGCTTGTTTATTAATAAATATTGAAAATTTCATTAAAATTGGTTGATTTCCTGAATTTTGGTGAATTTTTAAGTGAAGGGAGGGTCAAAATGTTTTTACATTTTGGGGATCGGCCTTTGATTTTGCACGTACCTATCTCTTAATAGCAATATAGGAGTTGGCGATTCCATTATTAAACAAACAGTTAACATTGAACTTTTTTTTTGTATCATTTTTAAACAAATTTCAAAGTCTGAATTACTTACGGTTGATTGGGTTAGAAGTTTAAATAATGATAATTCATAATTCAGTTTTTTGCAGTATTTGATCGTGAATTATGATTTTCTTTAAATTTATATTGAATAAAGATCAGTTTCAGGATAAATCGAATCGTGTTCCTTTCTTTTCTTTTTTTACATGCAATTTTTAAAGTTTTCTAATGCTTTGTTTTAAATATTTACAATATCGTATGGTCAACATGTTTTGATATTTTGAATAACTTTAGTAAAGGTGTTTTTTGTTTACAAGAAATCATACATTTGCACCAAGCTTTATAATAAAGTAATGGATTTATTATATTCCGTGATCATTAATTAATAAATACTGAAAATTTCATTAAAATTGGTTGATTTCCTGAATTTTGATGGATTATTTAGTGAATGGAGAAGTCGAAATGCCTTCTTATTGTCATTACGACGGCCATTGTTTTGACACGCAATGCAGTGACGTCATTTTCTAGCCAACCGGCCTGTAGTAACTCTCGGTGGCCACGCTTTAGCAGACTAGACCCGACTTTAGCAGACCAAACCCGACTTTAATCTGATCCAAAATTAAATTCCATGAAAATCGGTATGAGTATATTTACTGCCTCCCCACGAAGGCCGGATATGATACAATGGTATTTTAATCTGGGTGATATCCATCTCCCCCAAAATGGGCTACTCTAGATTGGAATAAAAATAAAAGTTGCCTCAGTCAGAGGAGGAGAAATTCTTCTTGACTTAAGACAGAACAGATACTGCATTTTTATCCCAGCCCAAGTACCCGTAAATTGTCTAATTAATTTAAAAACTTGTATTTCTTAAAATATATATTATTTATTGAATAAATAAAATAATTAAAATCATTAACAATCGGTTTGTTAACAAAACGTAGTACCTATTTACTTGCCTCCCCACGAGGGCAGCGTAAGACACAAGGTCGGTTTTTAATGTGGGGAAAATCTAGCTTTCAAAAAGGGTCACTTTAGATTGGGACAAAAATAAAAATTGCCTCAGTCTAGATAGATTTCTCCTTCACTGACCGAATACAAAAAAAGATGAAGTCTAGTATCAGAACAGATACTACACTTTGCACTATTTATTTGTCAAAAAATATGAAATTTACATTTTGACCAAATTAGGCACAAGGCCATCAAAGTGTAGAGAAAGTGGGAGTCGTTGGTTATCTCTGGTCCAAAGTAACAAAATTGACTATCCTACCCTTGGCTAAAATCATCTTACTCACCACAATACCACATTTACTCGAGAGGTCATCCTAATTAAAAATATACCCAAAATGTTTTACAAAATGTACACTTTATTCATAAATAAAACTTTACTACACTTTGCTCCTAGTTAAAAAGCCGAGGATTGCAGTCACCCATTAGATTATCATATATTGTAGTCACCCATTAGATTATCATATAGTGTAGTCACCCATTAGATTATCATATAGTGTAGTCACCCATTAGATTATCATATATTGTAGTCACCCATTAGATTATCATATATTGTAGTCACCCATTAGATTATCATATATTGTAGTCACCCATTAGATTATCATATATTGTAGTCACCCATTAGATTATCATATATTGTAGTCACCCATTAGATTATCATATATTGTAGTCACCCATTAGATTATCATATATTGTAGTCACCCATTAGATTATCATATATTGTAGTCACCCATTAGATTATCATATATTGTAGTCACCCATTAGATTATCATATATTGTAGTCACCCATTAGATTATCATATATTGTAGTCACCCATTAGATTATCATATATTGTAGTCACCCATTAGATTATCATATATTGTAGTCACCCATTAGATTATCATATATTGTAGTCACCCATTAGATTATCATATATTGTAGTCACCCATTAGATTATCATATATTGTAGTCACCCATTAGATTATCATATATTGTAGTCACCCATTAGATTATCATATATTGTAGTCACCCATTAGATTATCATATATTGTAGTCACCCATTAGATTATCATATATTGTAGTCACCCATTAGATTATCATATATTGTAGTCACCCATTAGATTATCATATATTGTAGTCACCCATTAGATTATCATATATTGTAGTCACCCATTAGATTATCATATATTGTAGTCACCCATTAGATTATCATATATTGTAGTCACCCATTAGATTATCATATATTGTAGTCACCCATTAGATTATCATATATTGTAGTCACCCATTAGATTATCATATATTAGAAATGGGTCTACGTGCCTCTAAAGCCAGGGATGGACATTTTTTAAAAACTAATGTCACCACTTATTAAGGCTAAAAACCACTCGAGGATAAAGGTTAATGAGCTTGATGGATTTTCAGTTGATCGATGAAAATTATTATGAGACGACCGGAAGCGATGAATGAAAAGAGCAAAATTTGATTATTTCTAAGGACAGATTATGAAAATTATTTGTTGAGATTGGATTTGAATTGTGCTTCCAGTTTATGTATTACAATGAATTCAGCCTGGAGCTTTTAAAAAGAGAAGATGCTGGAAACTTTTGCACATACGGCGATAGTATATATGGAATTTGAGTAAGCCGGACAAATATGATGGCTCATTTGATAAATCCATTAATCCTTTCATTATCTGAATTGGTTTTATGATGAGAAACGATGATGCAGAACACTAAGCCGAGGATAGGGTATGAAATTGAAACCAGCCAATAAAATCACAGAATTGAGGCACATGACCGCAGACACAGAGATAGGGATTCAATTGGATGTTACATGACAATCTATTAGAAGTGAGGATTAATATAACTGTTTTATTAAATATCTGTAAGCGATATTGTAGATTTTAGTAGTATACACATTAATACATGTACTTCTATACTTATATATATGTGTGTGTATATATATATGTGTGTATATGTATATATATATATATGTATGTATTTATAATATAAAATTATATTTTTAATATTTTACCTGCGTATGACGTCATTTTGAGCTTACAGCTCTCATCAGTGTAGGGAAATAACAATCTCAGACAGTCACAGGGCGCGAACCCGGTTCACAGAGACACCTTGAATCTGTAAGCGTTCACTCAGTCCATGAGGCCACGAGAGATTGTCACGTAATAACGAAGAAATTAAATGATATTTACACTGAAAGCGGCGAGTATAAACATTAATACATATGATAGAACTCTACGACAGAGTCGGAGCATTGCATCGAGGCTTTAAGTGAATGTCTATTTTTAATCTTTCCAATAGTGCTCTCCTTTCAATTTTACTTGAAAGGGGTTTCTTATAATATTACATTATATTTAATTAATATTTTTACCTACGTACGCCGTTGTTTCAAACTTATGGCTCTCATCAGCACAGGAAAATAACAATCTCAGATGTTCACATGGTGTGAACCCAGTTCACAGAGAGACCTTGAATCTCTCTCTCTCTCTCTCTCTCTCTCTCTCTCTCTCTCTTATATATATATATATATATATATATATATATATAATGTAGAATTTGGAATATTCGGACTACTGTTCTCATCTTGGATGTTTTTATCACAACATTTCGACCGATGTAACCTCCGACCTTTTTCAGGTGTACTTTGTCGAACCCGTGGCGCAGTGGATATAGTACTAAGTACAATTCAGTTTTAAGTGATAGTCATCTGAAGGTTGATGGTTCAATCCTCAGTGCGGGCGATACGAAGAATTGCAAATTACTGAAGACTTCTTCCCAGTCATTGCAGATGGAACGAGAGCATGCTACCCTCGTGGATTTAATAAAGGGTTCCGTTCGAAATTCGGTCCAGATTCCTGAGTTCGACAAAGTACACCTGAAGAAGGTCGGAGGTTACATCGGCCGAAACGTTGTGATAAAAACACCCAAGATGAGAACAATAGTCCGAGTATTCAAAATTCTACAAATTGTCAACCCTCATCTCAAAAATTCCGAAACATATATATATATATAAAATCTCACATTAAAAATCTAATATTAATTTGCTTGCTGGGTTAGCTTATTAGATAATATCGTCCTAGCAGGTGTAAAATCCTACGTGTTTGGGAGGAGTTCAAACAACATAAAGTGAGAGAGGGTGAAAGTGATAGATATACTTAGTAAGGGGTAGCATACTTCTTGAGTTAGTAGTAAATTGGTGCTAATTAGAACAATTATAATGGAAGTTTTTTAAACACAACTCAATCTCAATATTGAGGAATAGTTCAACATATATTTTGCGTGATTAAAATATATAGGAAAAATGTCTAAGGGAAACAGATGTTTATTAACACAGCTTTAGTGTAATAATAGTACAGTAAAGAGCTTTGCAAATACCGTCTTCTTGGAAACGGGTGCAGTAGAACCTTCAGAGTGACTGCAGACATGAGGAAATGTCTTCGTGGTCTAATGGTATATAAATAAAAGTTTTTGTTACTAAAAATTATGAGTCAATATTTTTATAAAGACAGTGGATCACAATTCCCTTATAGGGGAAGTCACATGTAAAAGTTTGTAAAATTCCTCAAATAGTTGTGCGTGCCATTGCTTCTCATGATTATGTGTCATGGAGCCAATATCTTCATTGAGGATGCCACGTCACGTAAGACTGAAAATGAAAAGCCACTTACTTGTTGTTCTTCAGTTGGTGAATTCTCCTTGCCTTGTATTTCACGAAGCATCCTCTTCCCCAGGTTTGATCATAGATCATCTCACTGCACAGCTCCCAACTTAGAATGACACTCTAAACCTACTCCCTAATTCTCAGTAGTCCCTTACGTCTACAGTGGGGGCCTGCCTTGCTTGGGGTGAAATATCATTAAAAAAAAAAAAATCAAATTTATTGGCAAAAAATAGCAAAGTGCAACAAGCCATGTAGAAGGACAGTTAGAAGATGTGTACACCTATATACCATTTGAATGTTTGGACCAAGGCGACTTTAATCCTAAATATGATAGACATCGAAACTAACTCTGGTAGGCTGTTCCACAAAAAAAGATGCTCGGACAGAGAATGCTGCCTTTCTTCTAATGAGACAAAAGCGACTATGATATATCTTTTGCTGGGTTCCATGGAGACCATGACTTGATGCTTAGGTGAAAAACTTCTCGAAAGATATATTTAAATTCTGGTTGATGTTTTATGCTAGAATCGCATCTTTCGTTAACTCAAGTGAGGGGTAATTATCCAAAGATCAGCCGACCATGGTGCATCCAGCTTTGCCTTGAACTGTTTGGTCGTTTGTAGGGTGACCACAACTTCTGGCAGACTGTTTCATGGTACAGCAACCTGAACCGAAAAAAAGACAGCTTCCGACGATTTAGCCGAAATCGTCTTTCTAGGCCTTTTGGCCAAGATCAAAGTGTAGTATCTATTCCGATGGGTACTACACCCTATAGACTGGTATCGTCTTGGCGTTCGTGTCTTGATTTTGCCGGTTTGTAGGTTTGTCCTGTGCATTTCTAGGAGGTCCAACCTCCCAGGCTTTGCCTCCCCTCTTTGGGGAGGAGTAAGTTTATTGCTTACTGCCTGAGGCGCCCCTACAGGGGAATGCCGATGGGGCTGCCCAGGCATTTTTTGTAGGCCGGAGTGCTCAAATTCTCGGGCACTGTCTTTTCAGATCCCACTTCCCGACCTTGTGTCACATCTTACCACTGTGGGAAGTAGATAAATAACTCGTCTTCGGTACAGCTGCTGTGAGTTTCCACAAATGAAGACTCAAAACACAAAAAAGGATTTTATTTTTATTGTTGGTAAATGTTGACATTATCTTACTCTCACACTCGTTTCTTTATGTACCGTGGGTGCCCCGCTGAACCCCACAAGGGGAGCGAACATAGGACGTCTTCACAACGCGGTGAAAATCTTTACTCTCTTCTTATGCAATCGCTGATAATATTCATCTAAAATTATTTTTTTTTGTTGAGAAAACCATAACAATGTGTGTGCTAAAATAAATAACATTTATTTTATCTGAGTTTTCGAAAATTGGAATTTTCCTTGTCAAAGCAAATTGTTTTTTCTTTTTTTTTTTCTTTTTCATTTTCATCGTCCGATGTTATGTGGACTTCTGGGTTAGAAAGAACAATCTGGTATGTCTGTTAACGCGGCTACGCTATGTCTACCCCTTTCTACTGATTCATCTAAAATTGTTTTTGTTTTCGCACATTACTTCTTTAAAAAAACAAATGAGAAATGTTTAATTTTTAATTCAACTCATAACTCATGACTTGTCAAAATAACACCTGGATTCCAAAAGCGCATTCAGAATTACATTCTAATCTTGACCTATATTTTATAACCAATGCTCTATCTCTCATCATAATAGGTATTATGAATTATTATTTGTACTCACTAGGAATTCTCACACAGATCATCGTCAGTGATTGTTCACCGACAACAACCAGTGGTATTTCCTGGAGTCTGAGGGACAACAAGTCTCCCCAGACTTCCAGTATTCTTCACCTCTTTTCGATAACGATGCGGTATCGCAACAGCCTCTTACCATTGATTTCTCGCTGGTAAGGACAATTGGTCTTCTCTGAGATTTGGGTGCCAATATCTCAGCATTCTCTGCACTTTTCCAGTGGAGGTCTGGTTTGTGCTGTCCCTCTTCGGTCTTCTCATCCTCCTCGACCCTCTACAAATATGTTGTCTGGTGTCAGCCTAGGCCGGCACCAGTTAAAAAAAAATAAAATAAATAAATAAAATAATATTTTTTTAAAAAAAGTTTGTTTTTTTAATTTTTAAATTTTTTCCTTTCAATTCCTTATTTTTTTTCCTTTTCTCTTTCCTTATTTAAAAATAAAAAAACTTTAATGAATTATTATTATTATTATTATTATTATTATTATTATTATTATTATTATTATAATAATAATTCGTTTTATTATTACTTTCTTTAACTTTCCAGGGGTAATCTCGTTATTCTATAAATGAGAAAAATATCTTTCCTTGCTTCAAGATCGGATTATCACATTGTAGGAAAGCAGAAAATGATAATTCATTTTAAATCTGCCGTTGTTGAAAGTTTGAGTCATTGTCAAAATGGTGATAGAAAGAAGGAACAAAAATTCAAAATGGTGATAGAAAGAAGGAACAAAAATTCAAAATGTCGTTGATGTTAATTTGCTTCTGTTATGATTAATTGCACTCTCCCAAAGTTCGATCGACTAATCAGTAGCAAGCTTTAACACCTGCATATTAAAATGAACTCAACCCCAGAGCTCAATATGCGGCTTCAATTTCGATCTCAGTAGTTGTGCGTTAGTTGCCTCGAGAACTTTGTGTCACTCTGATCAAATAATTGCTTCCTTCATTTTGTTTGGGAACATTACACTAACATCATTGCATCATTACTGAAGTTATAGCCATGGCTATTTAAACAAGGACACATATTCTTAAAACGCATCCATTACATATGTGCATTTAGTAAGGAAAATGCTATTTTATACTTCAGTTGACAGACCAATTAAAATAATATTTCCAACTAACGTGTGACAGACCAACAAAAATGCTGTTTTCAACTAAGTTAACAGATCAACGAAAATGCAATTTCTTACTTACGTGCGATCGATCAACAAAAATGCCATTTCCAATTTACATGTGACAGATCAACGAAAATGCTATTTCCAATTTACATGTGACAGATCAACGAAAATGCTATTTCCAATTTAAGTTGACAGATCAACGAAAATGCTATTTCCAATGTAAGTTGACAGATCAACGAAAATGCTATTTCCAATGTAAGTTGACAGATCAACAAAACTGCTATTTCCAATGTAAGTTGACAGATCAACGAAAATGCTATTTCCAATTTAAGTTGACAGATCAACGAAAATGCTATTTCCAATTTAAGTTGACAGACCAACGAAAATATTATTTCATAGTTATGCATGACATATATATATAAATGAACAATATTAGGCTCCATTCCAGTGACCAAGATTTCATTCATTTCTTTTATCATCTTTTCAAAACAAAGCTTTGGGTACATTTTTATAGACCGTTTCGTTCACAGAAGAACATCCAACATTAGTATGTCAATCTTGGATCATTCATCTTTGGACTCGTCAGAAACCAAAGAAGTTTTCATTTAGAAAAATATATAGCGACGCAGTAAAACAAAAATCAGAAAAAACAAACAATTCACATTGATTGCATTTCCACTCGAGAAGAAACATAGAAATCGCTACCCAGAAAGAGAAGCTCTATCTAAGCTTTCAGAGACAGAGTCAAGCAGGGTACAGTCCTGGGTCGAAGGAGAACGGTATAAAAAATATAAGTAACTAACACTGTGATGTAGGGTCAATCTAAAGCACATGTAGGCTTAGTCATCTGATTCTAACCTATGTTCTCTAGTCAAGGGGAGAGTGTTCTGAACATAAACTCCTAGCCCATACATATGTTTGTCAGAGTCCTTACGGTAGAGTCGAAGGTAATCAGTCATGTCAAAGTGGTGAGAGGGAATTGAGTGCTACGAAATCGAGAAAGACGAAGCAAGTACGCCGTTTCGAATATTACCGAAGCCACCATCCTTCCCCATGTTAAGAATGGGGTCTAAAACTCTGCCAGTAAAATATATGGTTGATGATTACGAAACAGTACCTGCTTATCAACCAATGTCAAAGTTAAGAAATTATATATTTAATAATGTAACAAATACTGATCCAACGAGTCACGAGTGGTCGACTTAATTATATTTAAAAAGCTACAATCATTCGGATTGGCTATCTTTATCTTATCAGTATTATTTCTTAGGAAACTATATCAGTCAATCAAATAGGGAAAAATCTCACTTTACTTTATATATATATATATATATATATATATATATATATAAAGAAAAGTTCATCATTGTATAAATTCCTTTGTTTAGGATATTTCTTTCTTTACATTGTGTGCTCACAACAATTTGTCTGCTTCGGTTATAACCCGAGGAATACAAAAGCCAGAACATGATGTACTCATGGCACCGAAGTTGGGAAAGTCTCCCTGGTGTTATAGCAATTTTGTCTTTTTCCACTGAAGAGCGCTCGCTCGCTTTGCATGGCTGACTCCAATAGACAATACGGATAAAAACACACTGTAAAAGCTTTCGAGTCCCGCGTGTACAGTTAAATACACAATTAGTATATACATCAATTTTATGGGATAATCCCACTTTAACAGAGCTCGTGTTCATCTTAATGTATGTGTGCTTATGGAGCTTATTTGTGGAGTCTTGTGACCAATTACGGCGAGTCATTTTTATGTAGATGTATGCAAATTATGTGTAAATATAGAAGTAAATATACATGCTGTCTCAATAAAATGAATACACACGTTAACAAGCTGATAACTTAATTGTTATTTCTTTGCAGACTTCTTTTTTTCATGTCTTCGAAGCATGTAATTATATATATATATATATATATATATATATATATAAAGATTTTGATGTGAGAAGATAATATATGATTATTTCCACAATCAGCCCACACAAACCATGAAGTTATTTCCACAATCAGACGATGCTGCAGCTCACACAAACCATGAAATCCACAGACTTGACTCTAGTTTCGCCCTCCTTTGGGCTCATCAGTAGGACACATCCGGACTCGGGATTCGAAACTGGAGTCACTTGCATGTGATGTGAGTACTCTACCATCTGAGTCATCACACCACATACAAAAATGTCTATTAACTAACACAGATCATGCAAACTGCGGCAAGTGTAAAATCCTACTTGTGAGAAGAGTATTGATTTACTCCTCTCCAGGAGTTAGGCACAAGGCCAGTTTTTATCTTACTCCCACAAGTAAGATGTGACCCAAGGTCGGGTCGGGAAAGTGGGTTTTAAAAATTGCCTGGGCAGCCCCGTCGGTATTACCCGGTAGGGGCGCCTCAGACAGTAAGCAATAAACTTACTCCTCCCCAAAGAGGGGGAGGCAAAGCCTGGGAGGGTGGACCTCCTTGAACTGCACAGGCCCCGAAGGCCAAGACAATACCAGTCTATGGGGTGCAGTATCCATCGGAACAGATACTACACTCCTACTCGTGAGAAGAGTAGTTACATCCCAAAGTCGGCCACTTAACGTGGTTAGCATAATCTCTATTAATAGATTTTCTTGTA
Source organism: Sepiola atlantica (assembly GCA_963556195.1). Lineage (NCBI taxonomy): Eukaryota > Metazoa > Mollusca > Cephalopoda > Sepiida > Sepiolidae > Sepiola > Sepiola atlantica. Next base: position 18,060,928 of record OY744525.1, on the reverse strand, counting down.
TGTGATGTAATGGCTCAGGTGGCTAAATACCTGCCTCGTATGCAGGTAACTTGGGTCTCAAATCCTGAGTTCAGATGCGTCCTCTGATGAGCCCAAAAAAGCGTGAAACTCGAGTCTAGGGTTTCTGGTCTGTGGATTTCATGGTTTGTGTGGGCTGCAGCATTGTCTGATTGTGGAAATAATTGTATGTATATATATATATATATATAAATTCCCAAAACAGTTTTTCATGGTAAACAACTGATGATCCCTTAAATAATGTTAAGACTAGAATAAATCCTTGGAAGCAAACTAATATAGTGACTGCAAAATATTAATTGACTTACAAGGAAAGTGATTTTCCACTGAACGACTTGGGACTAAAGGGTGTTTTTGTTGTTTTTTTTTACATACAGTTTTAATGGTTGAAGAACTTCCGAAACTATATATATTAGAAGAATACCCGTCCCAGGACGGGTAAAATTCCCAGAACAGTTTTGCACCACTTTTATGTCTCTTTATGAAGATTAAAATCAAGATATAATGCTACTAAACATTATGTCTAGAATTCTTATTCAATTTTTTTATCAAAAGCGATTACATTATTTTGATTCTAGAAAGTCTAAAATTTGAGGCTTAAGGTTTATCAAGAAAGTGAAATTCAGGAAGTTTTACACAGAAAAGGATACAGTAACTCAACACCTGTTCAATTTTGACTGGAATTGCTGTCCTGTTGGTGCATTTACTACATCTCCTGGAAGTCCATTCCAAGGTCCAAGGTTTAATTGAAGTTGGCGAAGAAACAATTTCTGGTAATGCCCGCATATACCTCTTTTTGGTGCAGGATTGAATAGTAGGTCCCGAGAGAGATCATAATGGCCACTGAGCAGATTGTAGGCCAAAATGAGATCATCACATAAACGTTGAGGCTCAAGAGAGAAAAGATTAAGCGTAAGATCCTGTAGTTCCTGTACTATTCAAGTAGATATGTGTTAACTCTCTCCAGATGCTGGATATCACATATTAGATATGGAGCATAGGTCTGAGCATCATATTCTAACAATCGTCTTATGAGCGAGACATAAAGTGGGACAAATATTTCAAGGATGAGTTTACAGAAGGAGCTTCAAATAAGAAATAGGTTGATCCTGTCTTTGTTTTCAGCCTGAATGTAATGTTTAGATGGCTTGAAAGAGGAGTCAACCAAAAGGCCAAGATCTTTTGTATCGTTCACTTCCTTGAGCAAAGTTTTGTCACTACTGAAAGTAAAATCCGAGCTACAAAGCAAAAAGGAGGGAAGAAAGGCAAAGAGAAAAAACAGAAAGAGACATTTAACTAGACACGCAGGTCTTTGTTAATCTTAATGCACGTCAGAGCATTGCAAACAATATGTCTGCTCACTCCAAATTTTCTATGCAGAATCCACTCTAAATCAATCATCTGACGTCATTTCTGATAAACTTGTTGCACTTATTCTAGGTCGATTTGCCTGAAAGGTAAACTGCCTGAACCCTGCTGACCCCTTTGTCTATAATACATCCTGTTTATTACTTACTTTATTAATTTCTCCTGGTGAATATTTTTCGATCAAAAAACAGTTGCTGATGTAACCACCAATATGCAGCATTAGTATAAAATGCTGTTGGATTGATAAATTCTTCTGTGGAATGAAACAAATGTTTTGTATAGCTTACGTGTGGTAAGTATATTTTATACTATATATATGTATATATATATATATAAATAATAAAGTGTAAAAATTTGGGAATTTCCTTGATTTTGTACATTTAGTGTATATGAATTTTCATCTTAACCCTATTAAGGGCATATGATTTCAGTATACGGTCATTTTTCTATGGAATGTCACTACTTTTGTAAAGGCTATGCCTCAATACAATGCCTTCTCATAACTGATATAGTTGGTAGTTTGATTAATCAAGGTATATGGTAAACTGAAATTAAAATGCCATCAACTAGACACTAGAACCTATATCTTTGCCAAAAATCAGCTGAATCCATCAAATGGTTGATGAGATACAGGGTGTCACATACGTACGTACGTACGTACGTACGTACACACAGATAACATGATTTCATGATTGAACTTTCTGGATCTCTGGGTTGCCTTGACTAATGATGCTGAAATTCTACACACTTATAGAACCTATCAAATGAAAATTTTGTGCAAAGTTTTAACTAATTTGGTTTATTGGTTTTTGAGTTATGATTGATCAAAGAAATGAGATTTCCAGCATAGGCCATTCGTGAAGTCTATTAAGGGATAGAACGCTCTCGCGTCTCCCTTGATACATATATACATATATATATTTGGTATAAAAATTTTATTAATCATTATTTGGCTACACACTTGCAGAAAAGTTTCGGGCAGAGCTAAAAATAGCCAGACCTCTTTGTGCCAAAAACCTTTCACTACAGCTGTTAGAAGTGAAAAGTTTTTAGACGAAAGAGGTCTGGCTATTTTTAGCTTTGACCGAAACGTGTCTGCAAATGTGTAGCAAAGTAATGTTTGTATAAATAACAATTTTATATCAAATAAACAGACCAATTTATTATTGAACACTTTTATATAAACATTGTTCACTGGAAATTTTTTACCTAAATTCCTATATATATATATATATATAGTCGTACTTCTATGCTGATGAGTCTTGATTGAAAAGAGACGAAACGTATACGTCCATAGATAAATAAACAATAACAAATATTTATATTTGAAGCTCCTCGTTAAAAAAAAGTAGAGCACTGTAAATGGTAGTACTAACACAGCGTGACCTCACTTGCTTTATATGCATCATTCCTTCACTTATAGAAGTTGAATGCCTGTATGTCTCGCCACCTTTAAATGTGTTAAAATTATCATTGTTTATAAGCTGTTCAGAACTGGCCTATCGGTTAGCGACGTTGGATTGGGATTGAAAAATACTTGTAATTCAGGGTTTCGAATCGTGTGACCGGTAGTGAATAGTCGTACTTCTATGCTGATGAGTCTTGATTGAAAAGAGACGAAACGTATACGTCCATAGATAAATAAACAATAACAAATATTTATATATATATATATATATATATATATATATATATACACACGTATATTTCTCTCCCAATAACCTTACACACAAACACACACACACACATATGTATCTATGTATGTATATACACTATTTTTTATATAAATATTTATTATTCTTACCTACAGACACGTGTGTTTCATGCTTATGCAATCTTCAGTGTAGGAGATGTTAATTACTACCGTTGAAAGATTCAAACCCAGTTGCGAAGTGACTCTGCAGCCTGGTATTCAATCCCTAGGCCACCATCAATTAACATGGGAAAGAGGAGAATTTAAATTCTATATAACTTTTTTATTCAGTTTTTTTTTTTTTTTACATATTTCACCCCAAACGAGACAGGCCGCCACTGTAGACGTAAGGGTTACTGAGAATTAGGGTGTAGGTTTTGGGTGTCACCCCAAGTTGGGAGCTGTGCAGCGAGATGTCTGTTTATATTAGTTTTAAACCTCTGCATGTCAGTACAGTCGGGGGAAACAGGGAGCAGGGAGGGATTTCCATAGGCCAGCAGCACGAGGAAAGAAGCTATTGGAGTAGAAGGCTTTCCAGTATCTGGGGACCTCCACAGTAAATGGATGGGATTTATCCGATTGTCGAGTTGGTCTAGTGTATTTACGTTGAGGGGGCATCAGAGTAGCCAGCTCATCAGAACACAATCCATTGAAGTATTTGTAAAACAAAATAATGTCTAATCGGCAGACCTACACAGTAAGCTTAGTCATATAATGTTCAACAACAGAGACCGGAACATCACATTACGCATAGATTGACAGCTTATTATAAATTATAGGGTTTGAACAAAATGTGTGTGTGAGGGGGAGAAAGTGGGTCGACAGAAATTAGGTATGGAGAGCATGCTATCTATACCTAATGTCTGTCGTTTGTTCAAACCACGGCATAACAATCACCCACTCCTTCCTCTTAACTTACAACTTCTTTCACAATCTAAACTTACAATCTGAGACCTTAAAAATATGCTATAAATAAATTAACCTTTCAACCGTTCACCTAAGCTCACAAACGGTTTTTTAATTGTTTTAAATTTGACCATGTGACCTCCCGGTTTTGAATTTGGCTTTTCTTTTTCTTTTCTTTTCATTCTTTCCCAATATGAACATTTGAGTGAAGGATCAGACTTTTTTCAACCTGATGAGATCTTAGTTTCTACTAACTATTGAATAGCAGCTTTTTGTACATGTCTGTATAAATAAAAATAATTATATATATATATATATAATATCTTATAACTGACAGTGAACAATGAAATACGTAGTTACAAATTGGGTAACAGGCTTGTCATGTATATAGGAAACGGCTCGGCAGTACTGTACTCCTCGAAATTAGCATTATTGTCTTTGATATGCTACTTAGGATTGTTCATTGTATCAGTAAAGGAGTGTCAGTACTTTCTCTACAACACAGTCAGCCACAGAAGGATTTGTTAAAATGTTGCTTAAACTGTTTCAATGATAGAACGCAGTACGCAGTTCCATTTAAATAAGCATACGTAAAATAATGTCCTAGAATAAAATATTTTGCATAACTATAATGGCACTATGAATTAATTATTTTCGTATTGACAAATTCACATCTTATCAACCGAATCTACTTGAAATAGCCGTCCGATAGTGTAGCACCATGAGATGAAGTTAGAATTGTTATGAAGTATAAAATCAATTAGGATGTAAGGGAGATAATCCGATTCATACTTCCGTTTGTTTGTGGCAAAGTCTTGTTAATTTTTGTTAAACAACACACTAACACACATAAATACATGCTCAACATTATATTTTAGACTAGCAAGATCTGTGTCCCGGAATGGAGGGTTTTTCTGTTTATTTTTTATGGAGTTTGTTATAGTGTGTATTAAATAGTCACACTTTTTTCCGGTGAATCTTATCTTTGTGTCTTTAATTGTATTGGTTTTATTTTACCGAATGTATTAGTGTTCAAATAGGATGTAAAAAGGTATATTTATTTGGTTAAAAAAGTCGGAATTGTTTGAAATATTTTAAACTGAAGGCAGCGTAGTGAGCTATATAAAATATGCTACAGTACTATTTTCCAATGAATGTCGGAATGTGTGTCTTTAAAAGTTTTGTAATGCTGTCAATGGGGTGAATGAGAGTGAATACCAGTGACTGGGTAAGTTCTCCTCCCACTTCCTTTAAAACTGACCCACAAAAGTATTAAATATCGATCAGGACTAAATATAAAAATCGAAAAAAAAAAAGCGATCGAAAGTAAAGTTTTTTTTTCAAACAACATAGACCAATATGTGACCGAAATCGCTAAATGAAACGATTTAGGTGCGTGGCTTTTTGTTATCATAGCTATCGAGCACTCATGTAATTGGAAAAAAAAAACCGACTTTACTTCGTATATAAGATATGCGTGTGTGCTTTTATCAGGGCATATGCGTACACATAACCTTTAAATACAGATAGTAAAAAAAGAAAAGAGAGGGGGAACAGAAGTAGAGAGAGGGGGGAAAATTGGAAAACTAAATGTGTGTTGGGAATTGAATCGGAGGGGGAGGGGGCAGGGGGTGTATATGAATAATGTACACCAGACATGTAAGACTTGTTCTTACCTTGTTAAAACAACCACCTCATCATCTCGATATTATGCATGCATCAAAAAGTTAAATACACAAGTGACAAATAAACTAAACTATTTGTCCATTCGCAGCATGGTTCACGTGTTTTCAGATAATTCCAATACATACGGACAGCTTTTTGATGCGTCTTCACATCTCAAAATAGGGCTCTGTCTGTCAGTAGTTGGTCACGCTTCACTTTCAGTTAACGGTTTCATCACTAAATGCAAGGAGTGGATGCATCTTATTTTAGATTCGCCCCAAGAACCTCTATAGAGGCTCAGTTCATTAGTCAGTTTGTCATGCTTACGTTTTAAATAGCATTTTCGTCAGTCTGTCACAATTATGTTTGAAATAGAATTTTCGTCATTGTGTCACGTCTAAGTCTAAAATGGGATTTTCAGATACGTCCACATTCTGTCAGTCGGTCTGTAATGCTTAAATTGGAAATTGCAATTTTGTCAGTCTGTCACAATGAAATTTGAAATTCCGTTTTTGTCAGTCTGTCAAAATGAAAATTTGAAATTCCATTTTTGTCAGTCTTTCGAAAAAATTTGAAATTGTGTTGTCAGAATTAAATTGGAAATTGCAATTTTCTCAGTCTGTCACAATGAAATTTGAAATTCCGTTTTTGTCAGTCTGTCAAAATGAAAATTTGAAATTCCATTTTTGTCAGTCTTTCGAAAAAATTTAAAATTGTGTTGTCAGAATTAAATTGGAAATTGCAATTTTCTCAGTCTGTCACAATGAAATTTGAAATTCCGTTTTTGTCAGTCTGTCAAAATGAAAATTTGAAATTCCATTTTTGTCAGTCTTTCGAAAAAATTTAAAATTGTGTTGTCAGAATTAAATTGGAAATTGCAATTTTGTCAGTCTGTCACAATGAAATTTGAAATTCCGTTTTTGTCAGTCTGTCAAAATGAAAATTTGAAATTCCATTTTTGTCAGTCTTTCGAAAAAATTTAAAATTGTGTTGTCAGAATTAAATTGGAAATTGCAATTTTCTCAGTCTGTCACAATGAAATTTGAAATTCCGTTTTTGTCAGTCTGTCAAAATGAAAATTTGTAATTCCATTTTTGTCAGTCTTTCGAAAAAATTTAAAATTGTGTTGTCAGAATTAAATTGGAAATTGCAATTTTCTCAGTCTGTCACAATGAAATTCGAAATTCTGTTTCCATCAGTCTGTCACAAATTTAAAATTGAATTTTTGTCAATCCATCATGATAAAATTTGAAATCGCGTTTTCATTCCTAAATGTGCAAATTGAATGGACGCACTTGAAGGATATTCATTCCATATTGATAAACAATTAATTAATTATAAAAAAACTTATCAGGCATAAAAATTGTGCATCCCTGTGTAAAGAAATCAGAGATTAGGGATTGAAGAGATGGCAGATGTTGATGCGTAAAAAGTATTTTCTATGTAGATATATTTCTCTGCGTGTGTATACACATATATGTCTAATATATAAAGTAATGTTAGTCTTTTTATCTTTTCCTTGTCATCGATAGCTTTCTTTCTGCAGTCATACATGCAGAAAACAAAATTGCTGTAATCGTTACCAAAACATTAAAGTTTACAAACTGTATTCATACCTTGGTAGCTGCATATTCTCCCTCTGTGCTCCTGTATGATCCTTCCAGACTGAGGGCTTGTCATCCTAAAATCAAAGCTCCTTATTTATACTTTCAAAAAACTTAGTCAAGACAAAGCTGATGGAAGGCAGGAAAGGTTTATTTGACTTGATCTTGGTTCCAAATCACTGACTAGCAGGAGAGAGAGAGATAATCATTGTTTAATCATATTTTGTCAGCCCATTTCTATTTTCACGTCCACGCATTCCGTGCTTCCAAACAGACTGTCGTCTTCTCTCTCACTCTCTCTTTGATCCATGTGACATCATATCCATTTGTATTAATTCCCATAGTTTAGTAATCCTCACCTCGACTCCTGCAAGTTGACCCCTGGCTGACCTTTCATTTCCTGTTATTCTCAACTAACAATTTCATATACTAGTGGATTTATTTGCTCAATATATCTAATATTCCTACAAAATCAATGCTTAATTCTGATTCGTCAGTTCCTTTTATAAATCGTTGTAGCATGTTGTTAAGAAGAATAAAAATGTAATTCGATTTAATTCCTTCCAGGAAATATGTAGTTGTCACCGAAACGTTCTTACGGACTAAATGTTTTACTTTTAAAAATGTTTGTTTTTTACACCCCCAAACTTTTAAAAATAATTTAAAAGCAAAAATAAAACGTTTTTTTACAAGTAAAAACGAAAAAAGTTTGAAAGATATTTACAAGAGAGAGAGAGAGAGAGAGAGAGAGAGCACAGTTCAATCCACCTTTTGCTGGGGTTGGATAAAATTTCAAAGAGATTTTTCATTTCATGTGATTGTTTTTTTTTGTTATCTGAAAAATAAAAATAAATTGATTTTTTGGGATAGAAATTGAAGAATTAACCTGTCGTCATTTGAACCGACAACCTTTATCTTCAAACTAAGATATTTCTGTATTGTAGTTAAATTTGGCAAGTCATTATCGTTCAAAGATTTTGTTAAACCTTCTGCAGATAAACAATGAGAAAAGTTTTGTGGGAAAATTTGTCTGTAAAATTGTAAATAACATAACAATAGTTATTTCTAACCAAAGTGCGCACAAAAAAGTATGACACATACTTAACAGATAATCATATTAGGTAACATCTATGACCTAATAATTTGTAACATCTATGACATAATAATTAGTAACATCTATGACATAATAATTAGTAACATCCATGACCTAATAATAGGTAACATCTATAACCTAATAATAGGTAACCTCTATGACCTAATAATAGGTAACATCTATGACCTAATAATAGGTAACATCTATGACCTAATAATAGGTGACATCTATGACCTCATAATAGGTGACATATATGACCTCATAATAGGTGACATATATGACCTCATAATAGGTGACATCTATGACATCATAATAGGTGACATCTATGACATCATAATAGGTGACATCTATGACATCATAATAGGTGACATCTATGACATCATAATAGGTGACATCTATGACATCATAATAGGTGACATCTATGACATAATTATAGGTGGCATCTATGACATCATTATATGTGACATCTATGACATCATAATATATACATTCACAACAAGTTTTTTTTGTCTTTTTTCAACAAATCGTAAAGTCCATCATTTGATTAGGCACGAAGCCCGAATCGTTTTGGGGGAGAGACGGGAGGGGGGGGGGTCGATGGTCATCCAATTTTGTCAAAATCTTTTGGGCTTACCCTATGCTAAACACTCTCGCCAAAATACCACATTCACTCTGTGGCTTGATCTTACTTAGATGATCTCCAATTTGTTTTAAAAGGATCTTATTTGCAAAAAAATTCATCGTGGAGAGTGGGACAACATTTGTCCTTGTCTGTTCATTGGTGTAGCCACTCCTCTTCTGTAGCCATCACTGCTCTCTGCTGCCCTCCCATGAAACGGAATCGAAAGGCTTTGCTTATCACACGTCCTTTATAAGATTTTGTTTCGAAATGTTGTTACGTCATTTTCTATTATTTTGTTATTGTGACTTTTCCGATTTGTAATAATTCCATTTTTTATTCTCACTTGGATGATTACGACACCCCTTCTTTGGATGATTACGACATATCTATTACAGATGGAGATTTGGTGTCCGTCTGTCTGAAGCCGAAACTTTACTATTTTATTAATTGTACCATTGTATTCTCTTTTGATGCTCAATTCAGGGGAAGGAGGCAGTGTAGTATATGTTCTGTTGTCATGAGACTATCCTCCCAGGCATTACTTCCTCCTTTGGTTGCCCTGTCGGCTGGGTCACGAATTCGGGCAGAGGGGTAACCCCCCTCCGAAAACAGGGCCACCTGTAGCCCGTGGGTTGCAACCCGTGATGGCCTGGTGTCTTTCAACACTCCACTTCAACCCTTACTTCGGCTAGAGGGGAGGTTGGAGAGGCCTGATCCGATCAATGGGCTGGTCACGTCATACCATAGTATAAGTTCATCCGCAACTGTATTATTCAATCTGATTCTTAAAAAAATCAAACATTATTTCTCCTTTTTATTTTCTTCCTAAATAGATATTAGAAGGTGGTGGCTGAGGGTTAATCGTGTTGAAAACAAACATGATTACCAATGCTAAAGAGTAATCTTTTCTAAGAGTAATGTTCCTACTCTCACTGTAAAATTTCCTTCTAAGAGTAATGTTTTCTAAGAGCAATGGATCGTTATGTTGTAAAATAAACAAAACTATTCTAAGAGTAATGTTTTCTAAGAGCAATGGATCGTTATGTTGTAAAATAAACAAAACTATTCTAAGAGAAATGTTTTCTAAGAGCAATGGAACGTTATGTTGTAAAATAAACAAAACTATTCTAAGAGTAATGTTTTCTAAGAGCAATGGAACGTTATGTTGTAAAATAAACAAAACTATTCTAAGAGTAATGTTTTCTAAGAGCAATGGAACGTTATGTTGTAAAATAAACAAAACTATTCTAAGAGTAATGTTTTCTAAGAGCAATGGATCGTTATGTTGTAAAATAAACAAAACTATTCTAAGAGTAATGTTTTCTAAGAGAAATGGATCGTTATGTTGTAAAATAAACAAAACTATTCTAAGAGTAATGTTTTCTAAGAGCAATGGAACGTTATGTTGTAAAACAAACAAAACTATTCTAAGAGTAATGTTTTCTAAGAGCAATGGATCGTTATGTTGTAAAATAAACAAAACTATTCTAAGAGTAATGTTTTCTAAGAGCAATGGATCGTTATGTTGTAAAACAAACAAAACTATTCTAAGAGTAATGTTTTCTAAGAATATAAAATGATTATCTTACCTATAGGATTCCATTTGACATCTTTATTCAGCATTAAATAAACCCATAGATGGTTGATATGCCATAAAACATACCAGACCGCCTCCTCATTTGGGGGAGAGGGTAGTGTAGTATATGTTCGATCGTCATGATATAATTCTTCCAGACATTACCTCCTCTTTAAGGACGGAATATTGTAGTGTCTGTTATGTGGTCATGATTCGATCCTCCCAAGCATTACCATCTCCTTATTTTTTTGTGTGTGGAGGGGGGTGTAACATATTTTTGCTAGAATTATATCATTTTTATAGGTGATATTTTCCTTTCCTCCTTTCTCTGTATGCCTTATTGACTACTTCCAAAACGGATGTTAGCCTCCATTGCTATTATTCCCTTTACATTCTCTCTCTTCCCTATTCTCCTTTCTCCTTCTCTTCCCCCCCTTCTCTCTCTCTCCTTCTCTACCCCTCTTCTCTCTCTCCCTCCCTCTCTCCTCCCCCTCCTTCTCTCCTCCCCCTCCTTCTCTCTCTCTCCTTCTCTGTATCTCCCTCTCCCTCCTTCTCTCTCTCTCCCTCCTTCTCTCTCTCCCTCCTTCTCTCTCTCCCTCCTTCTCTCTCTCCCTCCTTCTCTCTCTCCCCCTTTTCTCTCTCCCTCCTTCTCTCTCTCCCTCCTTCTCTCTCTCTCTCCCTCCTATCTCTCTCCCTTCTTCTCCCTCTCCATTCTTCTATCTCTCTCCCTCCTTCTCCCTCTCTCTCTCCCTCCTTCTCTCTCTCTTTCTCCCTCCTCCTATCTCTCTCCCTTCTTCTCCCTCTCCATCTTTCTCTCTCTCCATCCTTCTCTCTCTCCCCTCTCCCTCCTTCTCTCTCTCCCTCTCTCTCCTTCTTTCTCTCTCTCTCCTTCTGCCATTCTCCCTCTCTCTCCCTCTCTCTCCTCTCTCCCCCCCTCTCTCTTATTATCTTTACATCTAGGGATGAAAACAAATTTTATTTTCGGCCTACAATTTTTTTCTTTTTTCTTTATCTTCATTCCTCCTACATTCCTTTTAACCCTTTCTCATATCCATCCACCCTTTCTCTGCCCCCATCCCAATCTCCCTCCAACCCTTTTTGTTATCTCTACATCTTTGAATAAAAACAAATTTCAGTTTCTAGAATTTTTAAAACAAAGGCCACAAAACAAGAAGATCTCTATGAAAATCTTCAAAGTTCGTCGCCATGGCAAAATATCTTTTTCTGATCATTTAAAAAAGTGTTGCCGTTTCTAAGTAATTAATGAGGAGAGATATTTCTCAAATTTTAGCATCAATTAATGGCGGTTTTCAGAAAATGAAAATCGCGCATTGCCTTGAATAAATGCATTACTGAGTTGATTAGCAAATGTATTTTTTTTAACAAAGAATAAATGGCTACATATATATATATATATATATATATATATATATTAATAATAAAGATTATTTATCTGTCTATATGTTTGAAGCCGAAACTATATTATTAGTTTTGATCGCTCTTTTCTTATATCTACTTATCAGCGGCTATATATCCATTCCAAAAGTTTCCTCAACATTACGCGTCTTTCAAACTTACATAATTCGTTTTAAAGCTTCTAATAAATTAATATTCGTTCGCAAATATACACTCATGATTGTTTCTTTTTCAGATTTCCAGATGTATTTAAAATATTTTTCTCGATATAATCTTTATAAAAATTATAAATAGAATTAATTAAAAGCGTTATTTTTTATCTACATAAATTGAGTTACGTAATTAAATTGTAATGGAATATGATGGAACAGTCGGTGGCCATTCCAACATTTGGTTACCTGACCTCTCATTATTCGAACGCACAAAAAGTTCTTTTTCAAGAAAGAGAGAGAGAGAGCAATTAAATAAAACAACTATCAAAAATATGCGACCGGAAGAAGCAGATTTTTTATAATGTATATATATATATATATATATATGTGTGTGTGTGTGTGTGTGTGTGTGTGTGTGTGTGGGTGGTAAAATGCACGGTAAGTCATGAAAATGAAATGCCGTGATAGACCAAATGTGTGAAAAAAAACAAACGGAAAACAGATTTAAATACAGGGGAAAAAAGAAACGAGAGATTTGACCGGTTTCGTTCGTATCAACGAACGTCTTCAGAAAAAGCGAAGATTTGAAGAAAATTATTTCGATAGCGGCACAGACATAGGAAAAGGAACGTAACGCACAACGAGATGTGATTGGTTCATACGAGAGATTTTAACAAGTATGAAAGATATTTTTGGCAAATAGGCGGGTTTTTTTTTTGCACTTACGAGCTAGCATTGGGATTTGTATGGCAAAGGAAAAGATAAGTGAAGACGCCAACAGAGAGACGGAGAGGGAGGGAAGGGGAGGAAGTGGAAAAAGAAATAATTGGCAGGTATATATATATATATATATATATATATATATAACTATATACGTAAATATCCATACGAACGAAACCGGTAAAATCTCTCGTTGTTAGTTTTTCTCCTGTATTTAAATCTGTTTTCTGTTTGTCTTTCTTCACACATTTTGAAGAATCGAAAACGTTCGTGAAACTTATAGAACATTTATCAATTTTTTTTTTACTTTAATACAAAAAAGACCATCAGAAAAATTAAAATAAATAAAAAAGTATAATAAAACAGACGAATTCTGTTATTTTTAACAATGTTTGCAAAAATATATATGATGGACTCTTCCGTCGATTTCGACGTATGAGTGCCCCGCCTGGATTTGTAATTGCAAGGGTTGCGCAATCTCCAACAACCGCTCTCCTGAGTCGACATTGCTTGATTCCAATGACAAGTAGCAGTACAGGACGACTGGAAACAATGCCGAGATAAGCAGAGACCACATACAGCACCTGGTATTCCTAAATGGTCACCCATTTAGTACTGGCCAGGCTAGACGCCGCTTAACTTCGGTGATCTAACGGGAACCGGTGTGTCAACGTGATTGTGCTATATATATATATATATATATATATATATATATATATATATATATATATATATAGAATTATAAAAAGAAAAACTATACACACATTAAGGTTGTACACATAATAACTTATTTCGACCCCTTTAATTAGGTCTCCTCAGATGTATAGACAACCACGTCAAAAAAAACAAATAATGTGTGTATAGTTTTTCTTTTTATAATTCTGTTTTGCTCTGTTTAAATTACATTGAGCTCTGTTATTCAGATTCTCTACACAAAATTGAAATCTACACACTATATATATATATATATATATATATATATATATATATATATATATATTCTAATTCAACATGAGGATTGATAATTTGTATTAATTGGACTACTATTCTCATCTTGATTGTCATTTTCACAACGTTTTGGTCGATGTGATCCACAACCTTCGGGTGTAGCTTTTCGAACTTGAGAATCTTTATTAAACCCGGGACCCTATACGGAATTTCAAACTGAACACTTAATCAACGGGGGTAAATTATTCTCGTATCGTCATTTTTCATAAACATTCTATCATAAAATCTTCAATATTTTAATAATGAAGGGGAAATATTAAAAATCACACTATGTGAATTAATTTCATTGTTTCGTTTGGTCTATCCGTTTTTTTCATTCATCTTTATACACACACACACACACACACACACACACACACACACATATATATATATATATATATGTTGGTAAGAGAGCCCGAAATGACGTCGTCTGTAGGTGAAAAACACTTAAATATTTTTAAAAAATACAAATATTTATAGTGAAAAGCCCTTAAAGATGTAATATTTTTAAGAGTAGAGCCTTGTTTGAAATTGAAAAGTTTGTTTTCATTTCTGCGATAAGCAAGTTCCGCTTGAGCATTGAACTCTGTAGACGACAAGACACTTCCCCTGCCTCCCGGATAAGTGTACCTTAATTTCAATTACTGTCTGTGTCGATTTCATGTGTCCGTGCTTGGTTTCTATCGTCTGTTAATTACTGAAGTGCAAATAATTTAGGAAAAACAAACAAGTATGAGCATTTTTAAACGTTATTCTTTTATAGAAAAATACCCACACCCACATATATAGAAAGGGGAGTTTGAATTACCTACTGGGGAGTTCGAATTACCCACTAGACAAAATCCTCGAGTGTCTTCGGTCTCTCTGTACAGGGGTTTGTCAGGATAACATGCCATGAGGACACTTCCACTAAAAGTAAACCCTGACCAAATATTCGAAGCCCGAATAAGATCCCCTCGATACGGCTATACACTTGCTCATACGATGAATGGTGCACCTTCTCCAAGTAATGTTACCTCAAGTAACAACCTTTAGCTGAATACTCCACCAGACTAAATGAATTCTTGTCTTGGAACCCGGTAAGACCAAGAGACCACAAGAAAGATATACCATAACATAATCAGCTGGTCAATTGGGGAGAGGAAAATTAATGTTCTTAACTTCTTTACTAACTCAACGTTTGACAGGAAAAGGAGAACTTTAATGGAATATTCGAATATTTATGTATCTCATATAAAATGAAACAAAATAGAGATAAAACAACTCTTAGGTTTAATGGTTTATTAAAAATAAACCAAAAACTTGAATTTCTATTCTGATCATTCATGCTTATATATACCTAACCCAAACCTTTCATTTTTGGTCTCTAAATGAAACTAATTTTTAGATGATTTAAATAACTTAATTTGGGGGTTGGGTAGAAACAAGTTTGCGTTAATGTTATGCTATCTTAAATTTATTTCTATGTCAACATGTCGATGTTAATTTGCTCAGCTGGTTTAACATATTATTTCCATACATTATGATTCTCATTGTTTTCCTCTTAACATAGATTGCACCTTTTGTTGATGTACTTCCATAAAAGTTATTCCCCCCCCCCTCTCTCTCTCTCTATTAATGAAAAACAATACTTAGAAAAGGTTGGTTGTTTAGTAAAGAGTTTGTCAATAAATGTGTGTGGTTGTAATATCTCTGCTTCCAGACTACGGACAACATTCAAATATAGATTAGAACATGTCTGTGAATTTGAATCAAATTTTTAATTCTAAATTACGGATAGTATTGTGTTCGCGTAAAATTATTTGCAGTCTATATAAGTAATTTTTAGATATGGAAGGTATGCATGTATGTATGTGTTTTGTACACTGTCTCTTTGATAGGTTATAAAGTCATTGATTAGCGTTTAGTTTGAAAATCGATCAATAGCATGACGAGTGGAGTGCATGTTCGTCCTATATATATATATTGTTTTCTCTAAACAATACTCAGAGTACAATGATGTATAATTTGTATGGGATTTAAGTCTGCATTGGATATGAAAAGCGAACAGAGCGACCAACAGACAGTTGTTGTCTTACATGTGTGTGTGTGTGTTTATATATATATATATATATATATATATATATATATATATATATATATATATATACACACCCACATACTACGGCATAATCATATCATAATATATACACATTATACGGCATAATCACGTTAACACACCGCCCCCCCCCTGCTAGATAACCAAAGTTAAGCGACGTTGAGCCTGGTCAGTACTAGATGGGTGACCGTTTGGGAATACTAGACGCTGTATGTGGACACCTAGCTATGGGCAAATAGCGTTGCCAACTTTCAGTACCTAGCATGGCGACTATGGCAAAAAAAATATTCTGAATGACAGTCACCAATAAAGTTTCGGAAACCAGGGAGGGGTTCCTCCTCCAGGAGTGATCAAAAACCCTGATGATGATGATGATGATGATTATGATGATGATGATGATGATGATCTGCACAGACACAAGACAACAAATGCCTGTTTTCTCAACGTCTTCTATTTCTGAACGGTGCTGAAGATCTGCCTGATAATATAAGACGGTTTCTACCCCAGAACCATCATATCGGGACAGATAAAACCCTGGTATACGAAACAGACACTAACTATAATGTATAACTTTTAAATAAAATACTTTATATACACATGGAGAGAGAGGGAGATTGTTTGATCAGTAAATAAAAGTAAATGAATCGACTGTAATTGAGGGTGACTCGAGCGGCCCCTTTTTATTGTCTACTACATTGAGATGTAGGGGAGAGCGTCACTCATTTCCCTGGATTGCTCCACTTACCATTGATCATCACCTTATAATGCTGAGCGTTTTAGCAAGGATGCATCAAGTACCATTCTTTGAGTCTTTCGGTCCATTAGCAGACATTCTACTCATTGTGCCAAATCGGCCGGTGATCAGTAGAATATTAATTTGAAGTCAATATATAAGCATTTCAGAATATAAGTTTTTATAAGACTTGCTAAACAAAGAGGGAAAGGGAAACAAAGGGAAGGGAGGCGGGGAGGGGGGAGAAGGATAATGACGTCCTATTTCTGGTATCCCCTCTTTCTCTCTCTCTCCCTCTCCATTTTTTCACACTCTCTCTCTCCCTCTCTCTCTCCATTTGTTTCACACTCTCTCTCCCTCTCTCTCTCTCCATTTTTTCACACTCTCTCTCTCCCTCTCTCTCTCCATTTTTTTTCACACTCTCTCTCCCTCTCTCTCTCTCCATTTGTTTCACACTCTCTCTCTCCGTCTCTCTCTCTCCATTTTTTCACACTCTCTCTCTCCCTCTCTCTCTCTCTCCATTTTTTTCACACTCTCTCTCTCCCTCTCCATTTTTTCACACTCTCTCTCTCCCTCTCTCTCTCTCCATTTTTTCACACTCTCTCTCTCCCTCTCTCTCTCTCCATTTTTTCACACTCTCTCTCTCCCTCTCTCTCTCTCCATTTTTTCACACTCTCTCTCTCCCTCTCTCTCTCTCTCCATTTTTTTCACTCTCTCTCCCTCTCTCTCTCCATTTTTTCACACTCTCTCCCTCTCTCTCTCCATTTTTTCACACTCTCTCTCCCTCTCTCTCTCTCTCCATTTTTTTCACACTCTCTCTCCCTCTCTCTCCATTTTTTCACACTCTCTCTCCCTCTCTCTCTCTCCATTTTTTCACACTCTCTCTCTCCCTCTCTCTCTCTTTCCTTCCCTTTACCTTTTCCCTCCTCTCTCTCTTCTCCATATTTCTCTCTCTCCTTCTCTCCAGTCGCCTATTGTTGTAATGCTCTCCCTCTCCTCTGTCCCTTTTCTTTCTTTCTCTCTCTTCTTTCCTCTCTCTCTCTCTCTCTTTCTCCCTCTTTTTCTCTCCCTCTCCATTCCTCTCTCTCTCCTTCTCTCTCTCTATCTCTCCAGTCGCCTATTGTAGTAATGCTGAATAAAATGGTATCCTCTCTCCCTCTTCTCTGTCCCCTTTCTTTCTCTCCCTCCGTTCCCCCCCCCCTCTCTCTCTCTCTCTCTCTTTCTCCCTATTTTTCTCTCCCTCTCCATTCCCCCCTCTCTCTCTCCCTATTTTTCTCTCCCTCTCCATTCCCCTCTCTCTCTCTCCCTATTTTTCTCCCCCCTCCATTCCCCTCTCTCTCTCTCTCCCTATTTTTCTCCCCCCTCCATTCCCCTCTCTCTCTCTCCTTCGCCCTCTCTATATCTCCAGTCGCCTAGTAATGCTCAAGAAATGGTCAGGTAAAAAGAGAATGACATCTTATTAACTCTCTCTTCCTCTCCCTCTTTTTCTCTCTCGCTCCCTTTCCCTCCCCCCCCCCTCTCTCTCTCTCTCTTTCTCTCTTTCGTCGCTATTGTAATAATGCTGAAGAAATAGTCAGAAAGAGAGAGGATGACATCCTATCGCTCTCTTCCTCCCCCTCTCCTCTTTCCTCCTCCCCTTCCCTTTCTCCCCCCCCCCCCCCCCCCTTCATCCCTCTGGTCGCCTCTTGTAGTAATGAACAGACGGTGCAAAAACAACAGTGTCTTCTCTAGTTATTGATTCTTTGTAAATTACCAGCAACAAGCGACTCCCGGATAATTTTCAAAATTTACAAGGAAATAAACAGAGCCGCCACTTCCACCACACACCCACCCACCCGACCGCCCTCTCCTACAAACACACAGACTCTTTACCAAACTCACCAGAAGGAGAAAGCGAAACACGTATATAACAAACGAAAGAAGATAAACAAAAAAGAAACAGTTTAAAAAACAATTGATTTTCATTTTGTTTTGTGTTCAATTTTGTTTTGCTTGTTAATGTTTTCCTTTGTGAGATATTTTGAGTTATGTACATCAGGTCTTGTGTTTAGGTCTCTCGAATGGCAGCGAGTGGGTGGGGGTGTCGAGAACACGTTGGCTGGGGCGCACGGTTAGGGAGAATTCGGTAAATAAAAAAACGAAAACCACAAAGTGTTTATGTGCACAAAACGAAATTCTGGCTCCGCTTATCACAATGCCACATCTTTAGTGTTTTGGGGTCGGGATGGAGCGGAAGAATTAAACAGTTTCATTTTTTGGAAAACCTCAATCTGTGTAAGACTGTAACATTGGTGTGTTGTATCTATAGTCTAAAGAAGCTCTGAGTCATTAAAAAAAATGTAAAATGCAGCTTAAATCCCCAGACAAACTAACTAAATCCAAGATATTGCAGACTTAACATTCGTTGGAAAATTAATAAATGAAAAAATATAAGTAAAAAAAAAAAAAAAAAAAAAAAAAAAGGGGGAGGGGTTAATTATCTGAGAGTGAAACAAAAACAGGAGACCTTAAGCGTCTAATATTAACACAGGGATCATCAGCTGTTTACCATGTAACTGTTTCGGTGATTTAAAAACAGGACAGTTATAATATTCATGGCTCTCCAATGGTACTGATTTTACGACCATTTCCCCAATAATCAAGTGTCGAAATAATTCAGCTTAAAATATCACTAATATATACATAAATAATAATAATAATGATAAAATAATAATACTAATATATTACCCTTAAGACTACCGTATGATATAGTAATTTGCATATCAAATAACATTAATTAAAACAATAAAAAAAATTATATAAAAATACAAATAATAATTATACTATCTAAACACTACATCCAAGAACCATTCTGCAATATGGTAGCTAGCAATAAAATTATATAGGAATAAAATATATATATATGAAAATAATATTCCAACGTGATGGAAAAGGAAAAACAAAAATTATTTCTATATGCATCAACGTTTCGTTTTTATTTCAAGATTTTCTCAAAATTATTGATTTGAAGAAATAACCTACAGGTACACTATGTGAAAATATTCGGTGCGTTTGTGACGTGAAAGGAATGTTTTTTGTTTTTTACAAACGAAACATAGTCGTTAGAATTTTTTAAAAAATGTGGTGCGATTATGACGTGGAAAAAATAGCCGTTAGAATTCAAAATGCATTATGCGTTTATTAAATGGATTAAGTGTTATTGTTTTGCAATACTCCACATATTTCATATTAAATGCAAAGGAAAAGCCCTACAAATATTTTCCAGAAACAATAGGCAAAAATCATATACACCGGACATTTCTCTTATAAACAGACATCTTCTTTTACCTACCCACGCCAATAACACAATACTTTGCAACACTTTAAATAAACTAGGAATTCCAACAATACAAACTACATGACAAACTATAAAACAAACATTAAAGACAACAAAACAATTTCGAAAACCTCCCACATCTAACGCATGTATGTATATACTGTCCCATTATTAAAATTATTAAAGTGTCATCAGATTTACGGTGATGAAACCTAACATGAACTAAAGAAAAGTATTGATGAACATAAAAGAGATATAAAAAATAACAATTCCCTGAATGCACTATTCTCTCATGCATTACAACATGATCTTTTAATTTTAAGCAAGAAAGATAGACTCATTAAATTCATTTTAAATAAATCTCTGTGAAGACTTATTGAATCAACACTCATTATAAACTCTAACACAATTAAACAACGTAACGGATTATACAATTTATCTCCTTTAATCAGCAAACTTATTCTATCCAAACAGAACTTGAATTTAGATCCAGGCTAGCTATTTTACACCACATTCACAACAAAATTTTGTACATAACATCTATAAAAAAAAAACACTCATTCACTGATCTAAGATTAATTTAACTGAGTAACATGAGAGAAACAAAATGAAAGGTCAAAATGTTGAGTGATACGATTTGCATATGTATATACAAATTTTATTTCTGAACACCCGGATAGAGGACTTTTGGGAATATAAAAGAAAAAGAACTTGTTTGGCAGCGAAAAAGAAAACATTACGGTTTTGTCAGAGTGATCGGCTATCGGTCGTTGTGTTGTTCGTTGCTTGTGACATAGTGGTATACCATCATAGTCACATCTATTAGAATTCGCTCTGTCGACAGGACCACGAATTCGCCGATTGTAATCCCATGCAGAGGGGTGAAAGAAAACGAAAATGGGGCCACCTGTAAGCCTTGGGTGGTAACCCGTGATGTCTTAGGCCGAGATCCTGGTGACTGAGCCATTCTTCGACGGAAGGTCAGAGAAGCCCGATCCGATTAATCGGCTGCTCACATCATGCCCTAGTATCTAGAAGTTCATCCCCAACAATTCAATCTGATTCTTCAAAAAATCAAAACCTTATTTCTCCTTTTTATTTTTCTCCCCAAACAGACGCAAGAAGGCGGTGGCTGAGGGTCAAACATGTTCAGAACAAAGAAGATTACCAATGCCAAAGAGTAGTGTTTTCAAAGAGTAATGTTTTCAAAGAGTAATATATTCTGGGAGTAGTGTCACTGGTGGGATGGTACCTTGGGGGTGCTCCGTTTTCCTGTTTTTGAGTAATGATGGTACTCACTGTGAAATTTCCTTCAAAGAGCAATGTATTCGAGGAATATAAGTAATTATCCTACCTATCGAGTAAAGTGCACTTTATCCCCCAAAAATGCCTGAGCCCAGTCGGCATTCTACGGTAGGGGCGTCTCAGGCGATTAGCAATAAACTAACCCCTTCTCAGAAAGATCGTAAAGCGTTGAAGGGTGGACCTCTTAAGACTGAACAGAATCATACCTCAACCCAACAGCAACAAGGCAACTGTCAGACTGATTGCTAAAGACGTATCCTCGCCTCACACGAACTGAAGCTGTGTTTTCTTTTCCTTGAAACTTCATCGGTTAAACCCTATTTCAGTCACCCAAATTATTTCGAGTAGAATAGTATGTCTTCATTTTTAGTTTCAGAAAATAAACTGAAAACCTGTTTTTAAAAATAAAAACTTGAAGTTTTGTCTGTTTAAACCTTACAGAGATGATGCTTGTCTGGTTAACAGAAAATCAACCCTTTTGGGGATTTTCACAAAAGGCTTCCACCCTCTTTTTACTCATTTAGCATAAAACTAGATTAAAGTAAATATAGCCCACATTGGGACCCCTTACACCAAGTAGCTGTGTTTCAAAATTCATAATGATCGGTTAATTCATTAAAGTGCAGACTATTCATCTCAAATCATTAAAGTGCAGACTATTCATCTTAAATCATTAAAGTGCAGACTATTCATCTTAAATCATTAAAGTGCAGACTATTCATCTTAAATCATTAAAGGTCAGACTATTCATCTTAAATCATTAAAGTGCAGACTATTCATCTTAAATCATTAAAGTTCAGACTATTCATCTTAAATCATTAAAGTGCAGACTATTCATCTTAAATCATTAAAGTGCAGACTATTCATCTTAAATCATTAAAGTGCAGACTATTCATCTTAAATCATTAAAGTGCAGACTATTCATCTTAAATCATTAAAGGTCAGACTATTCATCTTAAATCATTAAAGTGCAGACTATTCATCTTAAATCATTAAAGTTCAGACTATTCATCTTAAATCATTAAAGTTCAGACTATTCATCTTAAATCATTAAAGTGCAGACTATTCATCTTAAATCATTAAAGTGCAGACTATTCATCTTAAATCATTAAAGTGCAGACTATTCATCTTAAATCATTAAAGGTCAGACTATTCATCTTAAATCATTAAAGTGCAGACTATTCATCTTAAATCATTAAAGTGCAGACTATTCATCTTAAATCATTAAAGTGCAGACTATTCATCTTAAATCATTAAAGTGCAGACTATTCATCTTAAATCATTAAAGTACAGACTATTCATCTTAAATCATTAAAGTTCAGACTATTCATCTTAAATCATTAAAGTGCAGACTATTCATCTTAAATCATTAAAGTGCAGACTATTCATCTTAAATCATTAAAGTGCAGACTATTCATCTTAAATCATTAAAGTGCAGACTATTCATCTTAAATCATTAAAGTGCAGACTATTCATCTTAAATCATTAAAGTGCAGACTATTCATCTTAAATCATTAAAGTGCAGACTATTCATCTTAAATCATTAAAGTTCAGACTATTCATCTTAAATCATTAAAGTTCAGACTATTCATCTTAAATCATTAAAGTTCAGACTATTCATCTTAAATCATTAAAGTTCAGACTATTCATCTTAAATCATTAAAGTGCAGACTATTCATCTTAAACTATTAAAGTTCAGACTATTCATCTTAAATCATTAAAGTTCAGACTATTCATCTTAAACTATTAAAGTTCAGACTATTCATCTTAAATCATTAAAGTGCAGACTATTCATATTAAATCATTAAAGTGCAGACTATTCATCTTAAATCATTAAAGTTCAGACTATTCATCTTAAATCATTAAAGTTCAGACGATTCATCTTAAATCATTAAAGTTCAGACTATTCATCTTAAATCATTAAAGTGCAGACTATTCATCTTAAATCATACCGGAACACCATAAAAAGCTTGTCACGTGATCTGTTTTACGACATTTCATCTCTGATAAGCATGGAGACCAGTGAAGAAGAAGAAGAAAAAAACACAACATTTAAAGTTAACGTGCGAAAAGCTCCTGTTTATATAAAACGTTATAGTTAGCATTTTTTAGTAGAAAATAGATTCATCAAACGCAACGAGAACGTCTGTCCGTACATAATTTATCAACTTTATTTTCGTCTTTTGGAATAACGAAAAGTAAACGATCAAGAAGGAAAAAGTTAAGAAGTGTTCAAAAGGTCTAGACGAAGAAAGTGTCTTTATGTCCATATGTGCATGGACTTGTGAGTGAGTGAGTTTGCGAAGTTGGGATTCTCACTACATCTCCGTATTTACTTCCTTCTCACAGCAGGAAAATGTGACACAAGGTCGTAAGGTGGGGAGAGTCAAGCCAGCGCATTTAAAGAAGTAGCACTCTGACCTTTTAAAAATTGTCGGTGCGCCTCAGGCAATAAGCAATAAACTTACTCCACCCCAAAGTGGGAAGGCTAGGCCTGGGATGGTGGTCCTCCTAGGTCTACCCAGGACTCAACCCCCTCAGCCCGCCTGGTGAAAGGCCACCGAAATAGCCCAGTTTCTGCTGGATTGATTGTTGAGATCCGAACCTCGACTGGTTTGTCCGAGAACGTGCAACGAGTGGCAAATAACTGCCACAATTCACTGAGGACAGTGCGTGGGCGCTTGCTTTTATAGATAATGTGAACAGGTGCTTGGCTCTTCAGGCAAACCCTTTCTGATTGGTTGAAGTCGGATATAGGCAACCAATCGTGATTGAATATTTTGATCCAATCAGTATTCAATATTCCAGCCAAATCAACATCGAATATTTTGGAGATCGTTTCTCTGGTGCTTCTGTTGTTGCTGCTACTACTACTACTACTACTACTACTACTAATAATAATAATAACAATAATAATAATAATACTAATACTACTACTGCTGCTGCTGGAACAGAGGTTCCACAGCATAAAATGTTGTGAAAGATAGTAAAGAAGAAAGAAGAGAATGGAAAATATCAAGTTATGTAAACAGTATTGGGACGTTAAAAATCTTTAAATAGTCTTAAAGAAAAAAGAAAACAATTTTGTCTACATGACTTTTACCTATTTAGATAGTTTGAATAAATTACGCTAGAGTCTAAGTAACTTGTAAATTCTTGAGTATATAATTCTATGAAACTATAAGGGGGGAAAAAACCCCAGTAATTCTTCGTAATTTGTGCATCATTATTGATTTGTGTGGGGATGAGTAAGGATTTTGTTTTGCCCATTAACTCTTATCTCCGATTCCATTAGTTACCATTAAACACACGTAAACCTGCAACGCTATATCAACGTTACAGAATGAATCGGTGTATCTGCTGTTTATCAGAAGAGTGTAGATATCGGAAACTTGTAGCGTTTCCAGATTATGTCTGATTGACTAAATTTCCAAAATTTCCAGCCGCAGCGTCATCTGAGCAGACCTAGCGAGACTTGGCCGCTGCTATCAAACTGTCTTCATCAGTCATCGTCCGTTCCCTTGGTCTCCGGAGAATCTCCAGATAGCAGAGGCCGCAGGGTTATGGCCCCTAAATCCCCAGCTTTAATCTGGCGCTGGAAACTGTGGAATGGTTTATGTGCCCATCGAAGCACGCCGTTAATGGAAATTACTGCACAGCCGGTTTTGTTTTAATTCTTCAATAAATCGTTTTTGATCACTTATTTTGGTTCCGCTTGTCTGCATTCTAGAAAGCTTTCATAAAAAAAAAACACCATAAAATATCACAAACAAAACTGAATATTAAATGTTATATGAATATTCTGCACTTTTAACCAGATACAAGACGAATCCGTGACCCGTTGGGTCACAACCACTATCACTGTTTGTTCAACTTTGATTACATTTGAAAATTCATGAGCTATGATATATCTATATTCATATCATGTTAGGCATGTTTATATGTTTATATGTACAGGATTCACTTCTAAACTTATTAACCGATCATTATGAATTTTGAAACACAGCTACTAGCTTGGCCTTTTGGCTAAGATCAAAGTGTAGTATCTGTTCCGATGGATACTGCACCCCATAGACTGGTATTGTCTTGGCCTTCGGGGCTTAGTTTACGCCGGTCTATGGGTCTGTCCTGTGCAGTTCTAGAAGGTCCACCCTCCCAGGCTTCGCCTCCCCTCTTTGGGGAGGAGTAAGTTTATTGCTTACTGCCTGAGGCGCCCCTACCGGGGAATGCCGACGGGGCTGCCCAGGTAATTTTTAAACCCCACTTTCCCGACCCGACCTTGGGTCACATCTTACTTGTGAGAGTAAGATAAAAACTGGCCTTGTGCCTAACTCCTGGAGAGGAGTAAATCAATACTAGGTTTGTATCGAACCCTAACACTAACCCTAACCGGCTGGAGAAGCTCCAGCAATTCAATATTCATTTATTTTATGTTTATATATATATATATATATATATATATATATATATATATTTCATATATATATTCTATTTTGCGATCATATTATTCAAAGGAAGGGTTGGTTATTTGAAGGAAAAATATCTGTTTACCCCGAAATCATCTGAATATCCAAATTGTGTTTAACCATGTGCGTTTAACTTATTGGCATGTTCAATATTTTATCGTTCAACATCGATAAGGACAAATGTTAAAATTAGTATAAACATTCAAACTAACCCGAATTTGTTTGGGTTAAAGCCTTTTTTATTTCTTCTAATCCGTAGTTCTTTATTTTGACTCCACTCTTCATATTTTTTGGGGGGTGACGGAATTAAGTTCATCTCGCAATTAAGTTCATATCTCGTCGAGAAACTAGAAATCTCGTAAGCGAAATCTCGTCTGATTTCTCGGCCACGTCTTAAACTAGAACTTTCGAAACGCCAGATTTTATGACAATCTCAATTCGATTTTTAGTATTAACTCTTCATGCAAACTATCAAACCTTCTTAACTCTTCACTGGACTTGTTGCAATTTTGGCTTGAAATTCTTCATTTTTTAATCTTCTTTTAACTTATATTTCTAATTTTTAACTTATAATGTAATTTGTTTATGTAAAAGAATTTTGTAAAGTAGTATATTTTATATTTTTTTATAAAGAAATTTGTTAAGTAGTATATTTTATTATATTTTTTAAAAGAAATTTGTAAAGTAGTATATTTTATCATATTTTTAACGAAATTTGTACAATAGTATATTTATCATATTTTTAACGAAATTTGTAAAGTAGTATATTTTATCATTTAGAAGAAATTTGTAAAATAATATATTTAATTATTTCCACAATCAGACAACACCGCAGCCAACAACCTATGGAAGAAACAAACCGGAAGTCCTAGACTCGAGTTTCGCAATTTGTAAAGTAGTATATTTATACATATTTTTAACAAAATTTGTAAAGAAGTATATTTATACATATTTTTAACAAAATTTGTAAAGAAGTATATTTATCATATTTTTAACAAAATTTGTAAAGTAGTATATTTATCATATTTTTAACGAAATTTGTAAAGAATATTTTATCATTTAGAAGAAATTTGTAAAGTAGTATGTTTATACATACTTTTAACGAAATTTGTAAATTAGTATATTTTAGCATTTAGAAAAAATTTGTAAAGTAGTATGTTTATACATACTTTTAACGAAATTTGTAAATTAGTATATTTTAGCATTTTTTTTAAGAAATTTGTAAATTATATTTTATCATTCAGCAGAAATTTGTAAACTAGAATATTTTACCATTTAAAAGAAATTTGTAAATAAGTATATTATCATAGTTTTAAACGAAAATTGTAAAGTAGTATATTAATCATATCTTTAACGAAATTTGTAAAGAAGTATATTTTATCATTTAAAAAAAATGTGCAAGGTAGTATATTTATCATTTTTTTAAAGAAATTTGTAAATTGTATTTTATCATTCAACAAAAATTTGTAAAGTAGTATATTTTACCATTTAAAAGAAATTTGTAAATAAGTATATTTATCATAGTTTTTAACGAAAATTGTAAAGTAGTATATTTTATCATTTAAAATAAATTTGTAAAGTAGTATATTTTACCATATTTTTCAACGAAATTTGTAAAGTAGTTTATTTTACCATATTTTTTAACGAAATTTGTAAAGTAGTATATTTTACCATATTTTTTAACGAAATTTATAAAGTAGTATATTTTACCATATTTTTTAACGAAATTTGTAAAGTAGTATATTTTATCATTTAAAAGAAATTTGTAAAGTAGTATATTTTACCATATTTTTTAACGAAATTTGTAAAGTAGTATATTTTACCATATTTTTTAACGATATTTGTAAAGTAGTATATTTTATCATTTAAAAGAAATTTCTAAAGTAGTATATTTTATCATTTTTTTAAGAAATTTAGTTTAATAAAAATATAAAAAATGGTATTACAATTTATTTCTCTTTATTTTCATTCGTATTTTTCTGAAAACAACAAGATTATCTTAAAAAAAAGCTTGAAATTTCTGCACAAAAATAATAGTCGCAATATGAGTGGAGGTGAGAAATAAAGTAAATGTCAATAAATAAGAAAAAATAAAACTTTTTTAAATTCGTGCAATATAATTTTGTAATTAAAAGAAAAATGAGATTTATTTGTTGAATAAAAAATAAAATGAATAAATCTATTATTTCCGAGATTAAATTAATTCCGAGATAAACTTAATTCCGAACCCCATTTTTTTATGTACACTGAGAGTTTTTATTATCTAGCGGTCTTCCTATCCCATAGCAACCTAACTTCCAGTCGAAAATGTAAACAAACATTCTATTGTAATACAACTTACTCATTCATTTTCATTCAAACTATTTTTTTAAACTTAAGAAAAGTATATATAATAATAAAGGTTAGGGTTAGGAAAGTATATATAATTAAAAAGGTATTTAAATTAATGTTTATTACTTAATGCTTTATTTTTTATTTTCTTAAAATATAGAGGTTTTTCGGTGCTTATCCAGAAGCACGGAGACATTGGAAAAACAAAAACAAACAAACTGAGAAACATCTGTTTGATGTCACGTGCTATACCAAAAATCACATAAATTAATGAAGTAGTTTTTATTTTATAAATAAAAATTCAATTTAACCCATAAACGAATGACGAGGAAATACGGCCGCCATTACGGCATATTCAAGGGATATTACCCTAACTATTTCATACGGGGTTGATTTGGCATTGTTTCCGGCGGTGTGAAGACAAAGGCATGGGCAGAGCGTGTACATTCATTCGTTTATAGGTAAAATTTAATTTTTATTTATAAAATAAAAACTACTTGATTAATTCACGTGCTTTTTGGTATAGGATATATTCAGCCCGTGACAGGTACATACACAAACAGATATTCCTGAGTTTGTTTTATTTATTTATTTTTTTCGAATGTCTCCGTGCTTCTGGATAAGCACCGGTTTTTATCCTATATATTTCCTAGTGTATTTTTACGATGTATTCTTTTTACTTGATAGATCATATCTGGTCCCTTTCATAACACCCGTTTCAATCGATATTAATCGTGTCTTTCAATCGTAGGCGTTTCCCTTTTCTTCCTGAAATTCTCATGGATGGCTCTGCTCTTGAGGAGAAATCGACTCTGAAACTTGTTGGTCTTTCTCTCTTATCAAATCTTTCTTGGAGTTCATACATTAGATCCATTGCTCTTTCTGCTTCTCGTAGAGTAAGTTCTCTCTATCCCTCCAAACACTTTCTCACACCCGAGGCTATTCTCTATCTCTACAAATCCACAATCAGACCATGTAGGGAGTACTGTTGTCATATTTGGGCTGGTGCATTTGAGGGTTCTTGATAAGGTTCAGAAATGTATCTGTAATTTGATTTGCCCTACCGTTTCTTCTTCTCTACACCCTCTCTCTCACAGACGTGATGTTGCTAGTCTCAGTCTTTTCTATAAATACTATTATGGCATGTGTTCTTCAGAATTATGTGATCTATTCCCCGCTTCTTTTGTTCCACCTTTTTGACTCGTTGGTCTAGGGGCCTTCACAAATTCGTAGTTTTGATATATCGTTGTAATATAGCTTCCTATTCCATTAGCTTCTTTCCAAGAACCGTAGGCTTGTGGAACTCTCTTCCTGCTGACGGTTTTCCTCCTACCTATAATCTTGGTCTTTTCAAGACTAAGGCCAATAGGCATCTTCTGCTTTTACGATAATCATATTTGTTCTTGTTAGCTCCTTACATCAAGTGGCTTCATGCCTTGTCTAGAGCGATTTCTATGAAAAATCACAATCAATCAACGTTAAGTTTGCCAAGATTGTTGTCAGTAGAAGGTTGTTTACAACGTATCTAGCGTCTATACAGTGTTAGGGTTAGGGTTAGATAAATAACTTTAAATGTGTTATTTTCCAGATTTGATATTTTGGCTAAGATCAAAGTGTAGTATCTGTTCCGATGGATACTGCACGCCTGCCCTGTGCAGTTCTAAGAGGTCCATCCTCCCAGGCTTCGCCTCCCCTCTTTGGGGAGGAGTAAGTTTATTGCTTACTGTCTGAGGCGCCCCTACCGGGGAATGCCGACGGGGCTGCCCAGGCAATTTTTAAATGGCCAGAGTGCTCACCTCTCGAGCGCTGGCTTTTAACCCCACTTGCTCGACCCGATCTTGGGTCACATCTTACTTGTGGGAGTAAGATAAAACTGGCCTTGTGCCTAACTCCGCGAGGAGTAAATAAACATATAGAGCGATTTCCATAAAAAAATTCTTATTTCGCCTCGATTTTTATTTTAATTCTAATTTTTGTACATTAACCCTAACCCTAACGCCTTTATCATATATTTTAATCTAGGGGCTATAAGTGAATGTATACAGTTATTTCTGTTATCATCTTTCTCTCCATAAATCTAAGTTTTCTTTAAGATTCTCGGTTCATACTACTAATCCCTGTATTCTTATGAAATAATTTTCGTTCAGTTTATACGACATATATATCTACTTAATAATACTAATTATTATTATTTTATATTCAACTATGACTGAGATTCGAAACCGTCCCCCACCGACTTGAAACCGACGGTATCATGTTGCTTCAACTTGATCTTCTGTAATGCCATTAAATAAATGTTATGCTCTTATTTTTTATTTTTTTGAAAAATGTTGAATGATTTTAAATAATTGAGCACTCTGTTGGATTTCTTTCTACCAATTTTATGAATATACTAGCAAAACCTACCCGCCCTCCGGACAGCAATTAATTGGGAGGCAGGGGGCGTTAATTAAAAAAATGTTTTTTACTCAGAGAATTACATAATTTTAATAAACTTTGGTAAATTTGTAGATTAACATCCTCAGCTAAATTACCCCCCCCCCCCCACCTCTTAAGAATGAAATTCTTACTTTTAGGGTCTAGATTGTTAGGGCAGTTAATTTTTTTAACACTAACCCTAAGTTTGACTGAACTGCCCTAAAACTGGCCCGAAAAATTCAATTTATATACGAAAATTTTCCCCACTTTAAATGATAAAATAATTGTTTTTTTTGTTGTTTTCTTCTTTCCATCAAGTTAAAAATGGTAGTAATTTTTTTTTTTTTTTTGGGGGGGGGGGGATTTAGCAGCGAATCAAGCGAGACGACCACACTCTTCCTCCCAATACCCCTTTCCTTTCTCATCACTTCTGCCTCGCCGGTAAGGTTGTCAGTGAGCACATGGAATTAAAACTTAAGGTATTTAGATATGTTTCCGATTTATTTATTAGATAACTTTAATTAATTACTGTTATTATATACGAAACTATTGCATATAGATAGCCAACATAAGCCAATGCAATTCCAAATTAGCAATACTAAACATTAATTAATTATGAACGGTTTAAAAAATAGTTATACTAATTCGGCAGTCAAAGGGTTCTCTCTTCCTTTTGGCTAAGATCAAAGTGTAGTATCTGTTCCAATGGATACTGCACCCCATAGACTGGTATTGTCTTGGCCTTCAGGACTTGATTTACGCCGGTCTATGGGTCTGTCCTGTGCAGTTCTAGGAGGTCCACCCTCCCAGGCTTTGCCTCCCCTCTTTGGGGAGGAGTAAGTTTATTGCTTACTGCCTGAGGCGCCACTACCGGGGAATGTCGACGGGGCTGCCCAGGCAATTTTTACTGGCCAGAGTGCTCACCTTCTCGGGCGCTGGCTTTTCAAGTCCCACTTTCTCGACCCGACCTTGGGTTACGTCTTACCTTGTGGGAGTAAGATAAAACTGGCCTTGTGCCTAACCTCCTGGAGAGGTAAATAAAAAAAAATCAACGTTTTATGTTCTATTATTGAGTTAAATTGAGTTTTGATTATAATATAGTAGTGATAAATGAAAAAAACTTTCTTATTTATTCATTTAGATATATATTCATGAATAAATGAAAATAAAGTATTTAAATAAATAAATAATAATAATAATAAAATCAATAAATAAATAATAAAACCAAATAAACAAACTAACAACTAAAATAAAACATAACAAGACAAAGGTAAACATACAATAATAATCAACTCAACCACACACCCCCATCTCTTTTCCTTCATTCACCTTTCAAGATATCTATGAAAAAACAATAACTCAAGTCTTCTCATTTATAATAAAATAAACCTACTCTCGAGGGCCACCAAGGTCGAAGACGCTAAAGAAATGGCCGAATTACGAACAATCGGCCAAATACTATATAAACTACCACCCGAAACCCGAAGGACTGCTCGACGGTACGAAAACCTCACAAAAAAGCTATACAAACGCGAAACTTCTGTGTTGCTTAACAAAAGCTGCTTAAATATATATATATATATATATATATATATATATATGATTATTTTTATTTACACAGACATGTACAAAATCTGCGACACTGGCATGTCGATGTTATCGATCAACAGTTATTATAAACTGAGATTTCATCAGGCAGAGTTAGAATCCGATCTTAACCTCAGATCATATTCTCTCCAAATATGATCTGAGGTTAAGATCGGATTCTAACTCTGCCTGATGAGATCTCAGTTTATAATAACTGTTGATCGATAACATCGACATGCCAGTGTCGCAGATTTTGTACATGTCTGTGTAAATAAAAATAATCATATATAAAGCTCTATTTGATATTGAGCACTTTTTATAAACCCGGTTGAAATTCTTTGGATTACTACCCTGTGGATGTTTTTACCTGGATTATTACCATTATTATATATATATATATATATATATATATAAGGCAAGTTCCATTCTGTTGAACACTGTTATGACGGCTTACTATGGTTGCCCGCCTGCTTGGAATAATTATTTCTCATGACATCATGTAACAGTTGGAATTAGCCTCATGTGTTAGAGCGTTCGGAATTGGAGTTAAATGAAACTCTTGTTCTGGGGTTCGAATCATGTCACTGGTTTGAACAGTTATCTCTACAATTATGATTCTGCGAGGATGAAATTAAATATTTATTATTAAATATTTGTAGCCCCCTTTCGGCCGGGCCCTTTAATGAGAAATAATACAAGCCGTCTAATCTAAGCTATAAATGCATTTAACTTTCTGTTGAACACTGTTATGACCGATGACTATGGTTGTCTGCCTGCTTGGCATAAATAGGATGTATTTCTCAGCATATCGTGTAACGGTTGAAATTAGCCTCATTGGTTGGAGCGTTCGGAATTGGAGTTAAATGTGACTCTTGTTCTGGGGTTCGAATCGTGCCACTGGTTTGAATGGTTATCTGATGATTCTGCACAGATGAAACGTATACGTATGTAGCTAATAATTAAATTTTTATTATTAAATAATTATATATATATATATATATATATATATATATATATTTTCTTTTGATTTGTTTTTTCATTAGAATTTTAAATGGCATTAATGATTTTTTTTATTTTGATTTTTTTAAAAAACATATTTCACCCCAAACAAGGCAGGCCGCCACTGTAGACATAAGGGGTTACTGAGAATTAGGGTGTAGGTTTTGGGTGTCATTCTAAGTCGGGAGCTGTGTAACGAGATGTCTGTTTACATTAGTTTTAAACTTCTGCATGTCAGTACAGTCAAGGAAACAGGGAGCAGGGAGGAAGTTCCAGAGGCCGGCAGCACGAGGAAAGAAGCTATTGGAGTAGAAGACTCTCCGGCATCTGGGGACCTCCACAGTGAATGGATGGGATTTAGCCGATTGTCGAGTTGGTCTAGTGAATTTGCGTCGAAGGAGACATAGTAAATAAAAGGATAATGTGTGTACACGTCATAGCCAATCATCCATAACTGAAGCCAATTACTTTATAGGATAGAAACATAAATTGTTGCTGAATTAGACAGTGCGGCCATTGCCAAACTGATATTGTTGAACTCATCTTAGTTAATTGGCTAACAAATTTGTGTGTAGATTTGTAAAGACTTCTTTTCTCTTTTTCTTTTTTTTTGCTTCTTCCTTTTTATATTGAACCTGATGATTGCTTAATATGGCCACCATTTCCACGGATTTTAATTATTTATTTGATTATTTTTTTTATTTTTAGTCTCTCAGTTCTTTAATTTGGCACAATTTAAGCAGTCTTATTATTCTTATAAAGTTATGGCTTGGTTTATCTTACCCTAACCCTAACGCCACAAATTTTAATTTCATTATTTTTATTTCTAGTCTTTTATCCGATTAATTTGGCACACTTGAAGCAGTCTTATTATTTACTAGCAGGGCTACCCGACATTGCCCGGGGCCATGAAAACCAAAATAGAAGAGTTAAGAAGTGTGTGTAACATCTTTATACTCAACCTTCTATCTCTCTACCTCTCCTAATTCGTCTCCTTATCTTTCTCTATTTCCCCGTTTTTCGAGATCCCTTTCACCCACCCCCTCTTTCACCTCCACCCAGTCCACTCCTCTCTATTGATAATACTAATAATATAATTCATTCATCTCTCCTTTACATAATAGATAACACTGGAAATGGCTGTCCCCCCCCCCCCCCCAAAAGAAACCTGACCCAGTTGATCCCCAAAGAATTAATAACTTTGCTTTAATTTTAGATATTCATTCAGGGCAACGCCGGTCAAGAATATACCAACTTTGTGGGTGTTTGGTTTGTAGTTTTTACTTTTAACTAGACATATACACATACATACATACACACACACATACACACATACATACATACATACATACATACATATGGCCTCTATACAGCACGACATAATGAAGTGTGTGGGTACCTCCACTGGACCATCTGTAAGAAACTGAATATCAGGTGTAGCAGCAGGCACTGGGAACATCTACCTGAGAGAACTGTGGGGAATGAGACATACACCATCCATTATGACCATGAAATCCCCCACAGCTACCTATCTGGAAAACGCAGCTGTCAAACCTGACATTGTCATATGGAACAAGAGAGAGAGAGTGTCAACTTTGGTTGAGGTCAGTGTCCCTAATGATGGGGGCCTAAACAGAGCTGAAAGGGAGAAAATAACAAAATATCAAGGTCTAATGTATGATATGAAAAGAAACTGAAACCTCAAAGAGATCTCTATAATTCCAGTTATCATAGGAGCCACTGGACTCATGAAGAAGAACTTAAAAATGTATTTAGAAAGTATACTTGGTGAACCAAGTGCAAGAGAAATCCAAACAACTGCACTCAAGGGAACAGCCAGAATCCTAAAAAGAGCTCGCGGTTGGAGTCTGTAAATAGCGGGTGATCGTATGGCATTCGGAAGAATGCCCCGTCCCCAGCAAATGAATGAAAAGAAAATTTAAAAAACATACATACATGCATACATACATACATACATACAGACAACTGCCTTTTATATAATAGATAAAGTAATGTCTCTCATTGAGGTTTGGTGCCTGTAAGTTTGTAACTAAAACTATCTCACCATACTCAAAGGCATTACTAAATAAACATTTTTTAAAATATATTTCTTATCCTCGTATATATGCTAGCAGGACTCTTTCCGACGTCGCTTAAGATTGACGATGAACAAAAGAAAATAGAAAAACGCATTTCTTATTAGAAAATAATGGAAAAAAAATGTTGTTAACACGGAAAAACGAAAGCAAAAGAATTTTATTCAAAGTCACCAAATACGATAAACAGGTACGAAAAAGGTTATTTTTCAAAGGCATGAAATAAATCTAAGAATGTTTTGCAAAGTAAGCAAATATAAAAAGTAATTTAACTGGTCAATAATAAAACTTGTCATCAATAAAGAAATGCTGGTTCAATTTTACTATAGGGGCCATCGTAATATCTCCTTTATTTCGCTTGGTTTCCGACCACTATTCTTTTCTGTTAAACACTTTTTTTTAACAATGTTGTATTTTCCTGTGTAATCTTTAATATTGAAAAGAAAATATCATTTAACATAAAGAATCGATTCTATCTAACATTTTGGCGAATATGAAGCCAAATGGGCGAAATATTCTAACGGCCCATATAGTATAATTGAACCGAAGTTGTATGCTTATAGAAATATTTTCATTGAATAAATAATTTCGAAATCTGTTAATTTCTTTATGTTGTCTTACTTATAATCAAACAAATCGAGTTTCAGTTCAGGAAGCGTAGTTCGATATTTATTAGGCATTTTTTTTGATCGTGTAAAATTATAAAAAAATGTTCTTATAAACAAGGAAAAATGAATTAACTAAGAGATTAATATTCTTTAAAAGTGTACTAATAAAGCTTTATGTAACTCCAGATCAGAAGGTTGCATGTCCATATCACGTCGGGGTCACCATTGTAGAAAAACCACAAGTGAAATAATGACAAAGTCTATTCTAACATATCTTATCAACTTTATTTCACGTTTTTGCTCAACAGACAAAAGAAGGAGGCCAAGAAAAGATTTTTACGTCAAATGTTACAATATGGAACCCCATGCCACTGTGAGTTAGACGGAGCGCACCTGATCTTCACTTGGGTTGATATCTTAAGTCCAACTGGCTTATAAGCAGAGAAAAATGTATAAGTAGTTCAGCAAAAGTGCATCTTATGCAAAATGTTTTCATTGGATGATAGATCAATCACTCCGCGTAGAAACATTAGTTTACATGGAAAGAAAATAGTCCATCAAAATGTAACTGCTATAACTTAAGCACAAATACAAAATGTCTGAATACGAAGGTATTATTGTCTTCTGAAAATAAAAGTTAGCATCTTTTTTGTAGACCTCAAGACGTACTCTGAAAAGTCAATGTTTTATTTCATGTGTATGGATAAAAATGTAAAATAAATGAAAGAAAATCGAATGAACGTTCATAGACGTAACATGCCATCTTTTGTGTTTTTGGTAAACACATGTACAGAATGAAAACAATAGTAATGTGTGAAGTAATCTCAATTTTTAGCATGAGAAATTTAAGTAACTAATTTAGGGATTAATATTTATAAAAGTATAGCAAGCAACAAAATCGGTTTTACTGAGACACACTGATGAAATCGGTGAAGACAGCGGTAATATTCTATTTAAAAAATAAGAAAAATGACCGACTTTCAGAGCTAGCATTTTATTTGCAGACCTCAATGCGTATTCTGTTATTTCATATGTTTGTTTAAAATGTAAAATTAGTGAAAGAAAATATAATGTACGGTAATTGACGTGCATCTGTTGTGTTTTTGTTTAACACACATGCTGATTGTGAACAGTAGTGAAAATCTAATTATATTGACGGGTCGCAATCCACAGGAATTGTTTGTGTGTAAGTTTGTAATGTTTTTAATGAAGAATAGTCAGGAAATTGTGAAACAATAATTTTATATATAATACGTGTTTGAATTAAATTCCTAAAACGTAATCTTAATGTAAATGAAGTCAAAGATTTGAATATTTACGTATTCGGTGAATATTGACGTCATTTTTAAATTTCTGTATGTAGGAAACGGTGAATCACGAGCAGCATATGCTGTTGAAAGACTTATAAAGTCGGATAGCATATATAATCGATTGCATTTTATTTTTTGTATGTAAAGAACACAGACTGAAAATCTATGTAACTGATTGGCTAGTCAGAATCAAATATCGATTTGTCAGATACAATGCTATTTAGGTCTTGGAGAATCCGACTGGCTTTTCTTATATATATATATATATATATATATATATATATATATATATATATATAATGCAACCGTAGAAATAACTTAGTACCTCTGGGCAATGGCAAGGTCACCTTTTGTTTGTTTGAGTAACAATTCTTTTTAAATAAAGGGAGTAAATTCCATTGGCTGTAGGAAACAAATAGCTTATGGTAGGTTAAATGCATCAATATATGTATCGTCCAAAATGCACATTTTTTCATTTATTATGACTTATGTATATAAAAAAATAAAAGGGAAAAGTGGACAACTATAAAATATAAAAGACAAAACCACATCAGAAACCAATCAGTAGACTGATATTTCGTTTCTTTTTATGAAATAGAAACTTCGTCAGAATGAAAAAGAGGTAGTATTTTTGATATCTTTTATACAAAAGACGAATTCTGAGGTCTATCACCCCTCTTTTCTGCATATTCTATCAGATTTCATCATTATATCAATCATATATAGGTTTTTGTTATTGTTTTATCTGGCGATAGAAACATAGCTGTTTATTTAGTATTTTTCCACTTCCTAAGCAGTAAAAACTATTGCATTAAGTTGTCTTTTTTTAAAAGGACGTGTCATTATTTCTATTTTATATATATATATATATATATTTATTAATTATTTTTTACGTTTCTGACTATAAGCCGTCATCAGCATTGCTAACCTGGGCAAGGATCGAACCTACGATATTACTTTTTTTTGTAGTCTGACGTTTTACCAATAGACCACAAATACCTTCCCAAAATATGTACGATTTCTTATCGTCATAATGTTACATAGTTTTTTGTTAATGTTTTTATTGGTGATAGGAACATAGCTGTTTCTTAGTATTTTTCCACTTCCTAAAGAATATTGCATTAAGTCGCCCTTTTTAATAGGACGTGTCATTATTTTTATTTTTATATTTATTAATTAATTTTTATGTACATGAAAAGAATATATATATATATATATATATATATATATATATATAAATACATGAAAGCAATTATTATATATTAGCAGTGCTAACCGGTGTTGCTTGCGGTCTTATTTTATGTAGATTACAGAAAAAAAAACTTAAAACTAAACAATCCACTTAATATTGTAATTTGGAATGACTAAGTTCATTTTGAGACAAAATCAGTGTAAAAATACTTATTCCCCAAGTAGAGTTTAAACTCACTACTTCTGTCAATGAGTACAGCGTGCTAACCGAATGAGCCACTTCGGCAATTAGAAAAAAATGGCACTATTAACTATATCAACCCAAACAGGTGGCTTTCTTTCTCCCTTCTCTCTCTCTCTCTCTCTCTCTCTCTCTCTCTCTCTCTCTCTCTCTCTCTCTCTCCAGTTTAATAGCCAGTGAATATCGAAAAGAATTGTCTGCTATTAAATTTGTCCCAGTGTTATGGGTGATAGTGTTAGAACTGCTGAGTGTGTGGGTAAAGGCTCCTCACTCTTCCTCTATTTATCACTAATAAAAAATAAAATTCAACATTAGATATCAAAATATTTAAATCGAAAGGAAATACAATTTTTATTTTTTTAACAACACAGACCAATATTTGCCTTATATGAGTGGCAAAACAGATTTGATTGTGTATCTTGTAATAACAAAAGCTGTTAATCACAAAGGGAAAATGTGTCTCTATTCTATATATAAGATTAAGATATATTGAGAAAAGAGCATATGGATGCTGAAATTCTCAACAAGGATAGACAGGTGAGAACCCGAAGTAGCCGACTCCTATACACTCATATCTGCTCATGGACACGTAATACTGACCAGTAGATTCTGAATGTATGTAAACAGTTGTCTTTAGGATGTAAAAATAAAACCTGGCACAAGTCGTAGGTGTGCGGTGTTAGCCGTTGATAGTTGGGCAATGTTCCAAAACTATTTCACCCAAGTCATACTCGTCTGGCGAATGTACACGAAAAGTTTCCTCTCTTCTGGAAGTGCAATCAAGTGTATGTTTAAATAGCAATTTAAATTTCCACACACACACCACCACATATACACACACACATATTTATTTATCCACATACAGCTGTTTCGCCGTATCACGGTTCTAAAGTGTAGCTAGGTAGGTGCTGCTAACTTTTTTTTATGGAAGTCGCTCCAGACAAGTCATGAAGCCACTTGACGTAAGGAGCTAAAAAAATACTACTTCAAGGTCAAAAACTAGCCAAAGATTAGTGCCAGATAGATAGATTCCAACCTAAAAAACAGCAATTCTTCTCCCTTTGTCAGAAACATCGCTCATGGAATATGAGGACTAAAGGACAAAATAAGGGAAGCGAGAGTTACGAGGCTGCCGAAAGTAAACACAAGGTTGTCCACTTTCTGCTCTATTATTTAAAATTTTTAAAATCTTATTTCTTGTATTCAGTTTAAAAGAGACATTCATTTTTCTTACTTTTGATTGGTCCTAAAGTCAGAGTCCAATATTGAGATGGATAAGCTTAGTTCGAATTTATTTCTTGCAATAAAAGTCCTCAGGGTACTGTTATTTATAACTTTTATGGGTTTCAAGTCTGTATTGAAAAAAACATGAAAAGCGGATAGACAGACAGGTAATGTTTGTCTTTTATATATATAGAATTTTGTGTGTGAGAATGTAAAAAGTGTTATGATGTATGGTTCTTTGTGCATGACTTTGTACGGTTTAGTAGCAATGAATGCTCTGTGTGTGTTCATTTTTTTTTACATTAGTATGTATATACATCTTGGTACATATTTGTATGTGACTGTATTCACTCGCTCACTCAGACACACACACATACACACACAAATATATATATATATACATTCCATTCTAGTTGAATGAACTCTTGTGAAAGTAAAATCAAGCAAGCTCTAAATTATTCAAATTCGAAACAAGAATTAACTTAAAATAAATCATGTTTCAGCTTTGTTGAACACAGAGAGAAAATGATAATTGGCCAACAAATATAAGTATCTAAAAACAGAACACAGAATTGCGAGAGTGTAATGTGGTCCAGGGTACGACCTTTAAGTGTATCCGATGATTAGGCCCCAATTTGGGAGCTTTGTGGGGTAGGGTCACCCCTTAGGTATAATTACTCCCATTTCTACTCTGAACTAGAATACCAGGTTCCCATCTCTGATTTAAATAGGATTTATCCGTGCCATGGCACTAAACTGTCTTGGACACCCTTGGATAATGGGGGTCACCTCTATTCCAACTACCATCCTCGAAATCCATTTCCCCAGTCCTTTCTACCATTTTATTCTGCCTACTCTATATCAATTCTTGGCCTTTTGGCTAAGATCAAAGTGTAGTATCTGTTCTGATGGATACTGCACCCCATAGACTGGTATTGCCTTGGCCTCCAGGGCTTGATTTACGCCTGTCTATGGGTCTGTCCTGTACAGTTCTAGGAGGTCCACCCTCCCAGGCTTCGCCTCCCCTCTTTGGGGAGGAGTAAGTTTATTGCTTACTGCCTGAGGCGCCCCTACCAGGTAATGCCGACGGGCTGCCCAGGCAATTTTTAATGGCCAGAGTGCTCATCTCTCGGGCGCTGGCTTTTCAAACCCCACTTTCCCGACCCTACCTTGGGTCACATCTTACTTGTGGGAGTAAGATAAAAACTGGCCTTGTGCCTAACTCCTGGAGAGGAGTAAATAAATACTCTATATCAAGTTCTTTCTACCCCCTACTGTCCTTGATATGACACAAAACTGCATTCGATAATGAGGCTCCAATTTAGGGGATTTTGGTAAGTAACTGTTAGTTGGCATTACTCCCCCGATCCATTCTGCCTAGAAGTTGTCAGGGTTCTATCTTCTACTTCTTCATCTGCTTTTGATATTTAGGGTGCTGTGAGTGTCCTTGACACTGGGGAGGGGGGCAACACCAGGCAACGTCTTACACCTGCTCTCAATGCAGGGGTGACGTCACTTCCTATGCACTCTAGCCAGGTTTTCCGCAATCTACCACACTCCATAGTGCCTGGGATATCCACTCAGGATATGGAATTGATGCACATAAGACGTCACAAATCCTATCAATATCAAGTTGCTGATGAAGCACGATTGACAGGATCCTGGCATAACGTGATGGGGTTAAATAGATATCATCAATTACAATTTTCATAAAACAAATGGTACTTTGTTAGATTGGAACCTACACTAAAAGTCCATCAGCATCGCTAGAAAGGCTGGAAACTGTGAGAAAACGAATAACTGATTGAAATGAATAAGCAGACGACATCTAAACTTGATAACTGAATTTTTGACGATGGGGTAAAATTACAATTTTCATAAAACGAAGCAAACTATAAACTATCTGTATACAAAATAGAATCTATTAAATATTTGAAAATATTGAAGCATAAAACTGTTAGCAAAATAACTGGATTCGGCATTAAATAACCCCAAAAGGGTTGATGTGCCATAAAATAAAACAACCAAAAACTAAAGTTGGGTGTGTTCAACACGCCTTTCTTCTCTAGAAAGCCTGATTCACTTTAAGGAATTCTTTTGCTATAAAACTCATGATATATTTTGAAGACAGGAAAAACTTATGCAAAGTTTATTTATTGCTAGTGTGCTCATGCCATAAAAATGGCGGCATGATTTTTTTATTGATTCACAATTTACGTAAAGCTTTTATAATTAAAGTCTGTAATGAATTTATTTTTAACTGGATTAAGTAAAAGACAGCATGGAAGGTAACGACAAGAATAGACTTCAGAGAAAAAGGGATAAATAAAGACCTGGTCGGAGATAAGTTTGTTTGGAAGTCAATTTCTAAAAGCCGTCCAACATATGCTTAGCATGTAAAACAGACGTTTAACCGAATATGATGATGATGATGATGATGATGATGATGATCTTTAAGATATATCGTCGTCGGTCATGTGCTCATCTATGTAGTCACTACTTTTTCATAGTCATTGCTCTGGTATGTGTATCTTGTACAAGATTCACTTTGGGCGGGTTGAACTTTCAAGGAATATTAATAGACTGGAAAAACTTCTTATGTAAAGTTTATTTATTACTAGTGTTCTGTTGTTGGCATTCACCTGTCTCAGGAGACAATGAAGTTCTGCACCTCAGATTAGTCCGTTACCGAATTGTAGCATCTGCTGTGATTGTGCAAGCCTATCCTGGATCGACAGGCTCTGTTGCAGTTGCCATATATGTAGACGATGTCTTGTTGTGAATGCTCTGTTTCAGCCCTCTACCGTCTATGCTCTCTCCTCTCCCTCCACTGCTGGTCTCTCTCTCCTTACTCCTCTTGGGGCGTGCCTGTACAACTTTTCTTCAGCCATGGACTCCCAGCCTATTGGGTCGATGCCAACTGCCCTCATGTCACGCTTGAAGACATCCTTATAGCATAGGACAGGTCTCCCTGCTCGCTATAAAGAATATCCTTTGGGATCCTCCGATCGTCCATTCACTAGTGTACCCATGCTATAAAAAATGACAGCATATGTATTTCATTGCTTCACAACTTACCTACAATTTTTATAATAAAAGTATCTAATACAATAATATGTCTCCCTCAGAGTGAGCAATCTTCGTATGCTGATCTACGTATCAATTCCATTTTCATCGCTATCGCTTCTCTCAAGAAACAGAAGTGAACGCCTTCTCTTTTGAAGTTCGGTGTCGAAATGCTCCGCTTATAGAATGCGTTTTATAAGTTTATCTTCCAAGATACTTCGTCTTCTTATCTTCTTCTTAACTATTAAGTAGAGACTATTTTTCTCCTGTACTTTCTCTGAGAATAGGAAAATAACCACATGCATCACTGGCTACTAAACTCACCATTATATTACACTTGTTCACTCGAGCGTGTTTTAGTAAAATTGTTATTATTTTTTTCCAGCTAACACTAAATATTACATTTGGCCCAGCATCTACGGCTCTCCGACAAACCAACTCCATATAGGTGGTAGCAAAAACTTTTCTCCCGAACAATTGTGTACTGTGACTACACTCATCGACACCGGGAACTAATAAACACAGTTTAATTTTCACAAAACACCGGTTCTTATTTACCATTTGCCTGGTATTAATTTAACACGCATGCCAATAATCAAGCTTAGGTTATTTGGCCTATTTTCACGTGCATTTTTAACCCGGAAGCGAGGTGCAGTCGGTAAGAAGGTAGGTCTTATTATCGCCAGTTTTAGCATTCGATCCCCTTCTACACTACCACGTTTTTCTTTTCTTTTTTTTAATTTAAAACATTCGCCAACACGGTAGACGGGGGTGAAAAAACAATAGGCCATATCTTTTTTTATTCGACGTCATGCAACAGGTAGTACTTTCTCCCGTGCAACGCCGGGCGACGGGTTCCGCTAGTATACAGTATTTTATAATTGAGACTTTTCTATTTTTAATATTTTTTTTTTGTTGTTATTCTAACTTGGAATGATCCGTTACCTCTGCTGCGGACGATTGCAAAGTTACGTGCGACTATTTATTCTTAACATTTTATACACTAGCGTTATTTTGAACTTGAGTAAGTAATTTGTTTCAGAAATATTTTACTCCATTAGAAAAAAAAAAAATCTGGCCCGCCAACTCAACGTGCCGAGTTCAAGTTCTGTCGGATCCGTTACGCCACTTTCACTATCGATGTTGGCAACCTTCACGTGGTCCCTCCTGTGAGCACCACATTCTAAAAATGAATCAGGCAAATCAGTGTCAACTAAAAGAAACAAGTCGCTGATTCATAGAAATTGCGTTTCTGTTTACTCTTGTATTCTTTAATAATTGCAAGTTTTTCGGACC
Source organism: Sepiola atlantica (assembly GCA_963556195.1). Classification (NCBI taxonomy): domain Eukaryota; kingdom Metazoa; phylum Mollusca; class Cephalopoda; order Sepiida; family Sepiolidae; genus Sepiola; species Sepiola atlantica. The sequence goes on along the minus strand of OY744525.1, from coordinate 18,016,820 downwards.
CCAAATATATTTATATATATATTTTTTTTACTAAGTCACTATTTATCAAGGCTAAAAACCACTCGAGAAAAAGGGTTAATGAGATGGCTAGATTGAGAGTTGAATGATGAAGAATATTATGAGAGGATTGAAAATGATGAATAGAATGAACACGATTTGATTACTTATGGGGAGAGGTTTATGACAAATATTTGTTGACATTGGATTTGAAGACGGCCATGTTGTAGTCTGCAGGGAAGCAGTCTCATGGTAATGTGTTCCATGGATGGGATGTTTTGGGAAAGGAATTCTGTTCATAGAAATTCTGCCTGGCGCTAGAAACGCAGAGAAAGAAAAGAAAGTTTTTTACAGTTGTGGTAGAAAACGAGTTCTTGCTGTGAATATCTCACAAGGAAGAACCCGAGATTAGAACTCAGTCGAGCACCTTCCATGGAAATAACGATAGAGTAGAGAGAGACTAGCAACGTCTTTTCTGTGAGAAAGCGGCTGTAGAAAACAGAAGAGATCATCCCTCACTAGATTGCGAAGTCGATCAGAATTTGTTCAAATTTTGAAAATCAATAGAATTTGGAAGTAATTGTACTGCAGTTTATTGAAATGGGGGGGGGGGTGAACACGTCTTTCAGCGGGGTTTCAGGTTCCATCAGGGTTTCAGGTTCCATCGGGGACCCCTTTATAGAAACAAATATAGTTATGACCTAAAGACAATGTTACATAGGTAAGGATCATTTCAACCAAATTACAAGTTCATATGTCTTATTGACTAAACAAGGCCGACTTACGACCCGAGCTTGCCATGTTCGAATCCAGTCGGTTCCATAGCACCATTTTCACTTACGAATGTTGGCAACTTTCACGTGTCCCCTCCTGTGAGTATCTGATTCTAGAGAGAATCGGGGAAATCAAAGCCAACAACAAAATTCATTTGAATTTACTTTTTATCGCCTGCTTTTTTTTTTATTCACTCCAAACAAGGCATATTGCCACTGAAGTATAAAATGGTTACTGCGGTTGGAACCAGATTTATAGGGTGGCAACCTAGGTAACAAGATGTTTGTTCACATTACATTTAAATTTTGGTATGTTGATTTTGTTTTACTTCACAGACACACAGACAGACATACGTCTCTCTTATTAGTATAGATTTGATCGTAAGAATAAAATAATATTGCAAGTTAAGGAATGGTATATTTTGATTACTTTGTATTATAAAATATCGATCTGCCAATGTTGTACATATTAATTATTGTATCTTGGCTTTCACAATTGTTTCTGTAATTTTAATTTGTTGGCATAATTTCAAAGAACTATTTTTTTTTATTCCGCAAAAAAAAAAATGTTTCCAACAGCGCAAGCCATTATGGGTCTTAGGTTAGCAGTTATCTTTCTTTTTCATCTTTTTCTTCTTCTTCATCATCATCGTCTGTTTTACATGATTGAATCTCAAACTATCCTATCTCTGGGCAGGTCTTTATTTATCTCGTTTTCTCTCAAATCCATCCTTATCACTTTCTCCAATGTTTCCATTGGCCTTCCCTTGCCAACTGACTCTGTTACTTCAACTGTTCTACATCTACTAACCCAAACACTCTTATTTATTTTTTCAACATTAAATTCGGTTTAACACCTGTTTTAACTGTGTTAAACAGCTTTTAGAAATTGACTTCCAAACTGACTTATCTCTGGCCAGGTTTTATCCCACTTTCTCTCAAATCCACCATTATCTCTTCCATCCATGTTTTTTTCTTGGTCTTCCTCTGCCAACTCACCCTGCAACCTCAACTTCATCATCATCATATTTGGTTCAACGTCTGTTTTACATGCTGGCATGTGTTGGGTGGCTTTTAGTATCAACTTTGTTGACTTAATCCATGATAACTGGATCTAAAACTAATTTACTTAACATTTCAACTCTGTACACTTTAATGAAGAGCTGTGAATTTGGAGTCTACATCAGAGCAAATGTATTGCTTCAAGAGTCGGCGTTTGCCTTTTTTTCTGACTTTGACTAAAAGATAAAAAAGTACAGAAATTTTTTTTTTTACTAACGTGTCACTGCTTATCAAGGCCCAAAAGCCACTCGAGGATAAGGGTCATTGAGTTTATTACGGGGATGATTAAACACGAAGGGGATTTGTAATGACGGTTATAACTGGTCAGAATTGATTGTTTAAGAGGACGGCTCAACAAGAATTTGTTTACAGTGGACTTGAATACGACTATGTTGTAGTCAGCCAGGAAGGAGTATTCCACAGACGGGCAGTTCTAGGAAAGAAACTTTGCTCATGGAAGTTCCGCTTAGTTTTAGATACACAGAAGGAGAAAGGGAAATATTGACAGTGGTTGTAGCTAGACGAGTTTTTGTTGTGAATGTTTTACAGGGGGGGACCATTAATTGAAGCTTAGTCGAGCACCTACTATGAAAATAAAGACAGAGCAGAGAAAGACTAGCAACGTCTCTACTGTGAGAAATAGGGAAGAGAATAGGACATTGATCACTAGATTTCGAAGTCGGTTTTGTACTCTGTCAAGACAGGAAAAGGATGCTCTTAGCAGCACCTCCCCAGATGTGGCAACAGTGCTCCTTTTTAGGACGTATTTGACTCTTATACATGTAGAGGATTGCGCCAGGATTGAGATATACTTTTGAGCAGTAGACTGATCCAACCATTTTTCCAGCGACCTTGGCAACAGACTTGATCTTTTTTCAATTTCAAGTCTGAAGTGAAGGTCAGTCTCAGAAGCTTTTAATGAGGAGAAAGCCATTCATTTTAATTGGGGCAAAATGAGGATCCGAGCGTTGGTGGTGAAAGAAGAGAAGCTTGGTTTTAGCTGTATTAAAAGTAACCAGGCACCCTTTTCTCCATTGCATCACGTGCTCCAGGTTGGAAGAGAGAGAATCAGAAAGATCTGTATCATTTGAAGTGTTGTCACAGATGGTTGTGTTCTTTGCATAAATAATGATCTTAGAATGTGACTTGGGAGATCATTGATGAAGATCAGGAAGAGGGTTGGGCCAAGAATGGATCCTTGAGCCATGCCGGCATTGATACCATGTACTTTAGACTTCTGTCCATCAACGACTACTTTTATAAACCTATCAGAGAGAAAGGATTTGATGGTTGGGAAGACATTTCCAGATATTGCATAGCTAGCAAGCTTGTGAAGTAAACCTTTTTTGCTAAACCCTATCAAAAGCCTTTGATATGTCAAGAGCTATTTCTCTATAACCGAAGCCCCTGTCTATAGATTCACTGATTTTGTCTGATAATACAGTCAGCACATCAGCTGTTAATCTTGCAGGGCGAAATCCATATTGCTTGTCACTGAGTAGTGCCATTATTAATTGATGATCAAAAATTTAAACTTTTTATTTCGTTATTTTGTCCTAATTAAAATCTTTATTAAAAAAAATAAAACGTTGCATCTACAAAAAAAGAATGAGCCTGAAAATTATTATGGATTTCCGTGTTCGGTCTGACTTCCTCATCTTGGCTGCCATGCTTACAAAGTTTCGGCCGTTCTGCCCTCTGGACTTCATCAGGTGTCCTGTATCGAAATCGGGAACCGTCTGGAGGGATTGGATTTGAGAGTCCAGACAGGTGGTTCCCGAGTTCGATACGGAACACCTGATGAAGGTCGGAGGGCAGAACGACCAAAACGTTGTAGACGTGGAAGCCAAGATGAAGAAATCAGTCCGAACACTGAAATCCATAATGAAAACACCACATCTCAGAAATACAGACAATTGCTGAAAATTATATCTGTATTATTATACTAAAGCTGAATTAATCAACGTTTGTTTTCCTATATATTTTAATCACTTAAAATACATGCTAAAGTATTCCTTAGTGTTGGGATTGCATTATGTTTGAAAAGAAATTCATTTTTATTCTTCTAATAAGCCTTAATGTGCAAGTAAATCACCAAGTGATCCATCTCTTACTAAGTTTCTGTGTATCACTCTCTTCCTCTCTCATTGTATGTTGTGTAACACCCCCAATCTTATGTTCTATAGTTTCTATCACTCGTGCTTCTGCATCTTTCTCTTCTTTTTCTTTGTTTGCTTACAGTCTAAGGTAATAAAGAAAAGAAAAGAATAAAAATGTTGAAATGGTGCATTATAAACAAAAGGGAATATCACCACATATAGTACAAATATTTAACTTATAGTCAAAAGAGGAAGAGTGTTGCGGAAGCGATTAATTTGAGATCTTTTTATTTTTTAATTTTTAACTGGCTTTTTGAACTCACTTTTTTTTGATTCAAACAATCTAACCTGAGCTGAATGAGTGACCCATCGGGTCGCGTTTTTTCGAGTATATGTGTGTGAGGTATAGCAAACATGTATAAACTAATTTTAACAAAAGGAGATTTATGCAAAGTTATGATTTAATTAAATATTTCTTCTTAAGCACTGGCTTTATCACGAGTAAACATGATAAGTAAACAAAGTCAATATTCATATGCTAGATGCTGTGGTGGGAGTAAGAAATCGAAAATGTAATGTAATCGAGTAGGAGAAGTGTGTCTAGATAGTGGAAAGGCGGTGGGTATGGTATATATATATATATATATATATATAATTTATCAATAGTGTTACATAAGATCAGGTCAAATCAACATGATACCATCAGTTTCAAGCCTGGTGTGGTCACAGACCGAAACCCAATGTTTCACTGGATTTGCTTATAATAATAAACAAGTCGTCAAAGATGACTGAAAGTTGTTGGGACGAGTTGTTTATCATCATGAACAAACCCAGCAAAACATTGAGTTTCTGTCTGAGACTGCTCCAGGCTTTAAACCGATGGTACCATGTTGATTTGACCTGATCTTCTGTAATACTATTAATAAATTAATAGTATGCTCTTATTATTAAATGAGTTAGCAATGTTGGATTTATTTCTAGCAAACAAAATCAAAGAATATATATATATATATATATATATATATATAAATATATATATAGGGTTGGATCTCAATTTTTTGTTTGTTTTTTTGTTTGTTTTCCTCCTAAATTGAAACTGATGTATAGTGTAGGTGTTTTCAAGACACTCTAATCCAAGAACTCTTTTATTATTTGTGAACTTTTTCTGATGATTTTGTAGTGTTGCAGAGACGATATTGACATACAAATGTTGTTTGGCACAAGACAAATGAAACGGACCGTTAAATATATCTCACAGAAATTTTTTGAAATGTGAAAAAATAAAAATAAAAGTAATAAAACAAACCATGTTTATTGGAATATAAAAAAAAACTGTCCTATATATATATATATATATATATATATATATATATAAATTACTAGTGGAAGAAAATAATTTTTTAGGCCAAAGTCGGAGTCAGATCTTTTAAAATTTCGGAAGTCAAAGTTGTGCTATAGCCCTAGTTTTATGTCGTTTTGACTATAAATATATTGTATTCAAATCTGCAGTAAAATCTTTTTTGCTGGACGGTTTTAAAAAAGCAAAAAACGTTAGTTTGTCTGTAACAATTAAACACAACAAATATACGTCTTTCTTTATTACCTGTTTTTGCACAATTACCAAGTAAAATTATTTTGCATATCTTTTACAATTTCTTCAGTTTAAGGTTTGATAAGGAGGGTGAGGAGAAAGTTAGTGTCGGAGGCTGGGTAGGCTAGATCCGATCCTTCGCTGTTTTGCATCTTTATATATATTTTTTTGTGTGCCATCACCTCATATTTCTATAAATAATGCGCACTAATTAATAGCATGATTCAGGATATCCCCTAACATGTTGCTCATCCGCATTGATTTAGGATATGTCTCCTGGCGCATTACTCATTCTTAGAATCAAACATCTGCCCTTCAAATCAGCCTAGTCTGACAAAAGACTATTCAATATTGTGCAAAAAGATAATTATATATCTATAGTTTATACTTTGATACTTTGATACTTTTCTTCAGGAAAAAAGGCTACTCAGCCTGTAACTCCTGCTCCATGCCTGATCTTATAGTTTCAGTAGACGCATGCGTGGGTCGAACAGTGTATTGCTTACTGGACCAGTACTTGTCTAGTTTGCTTTTAAAGTCAATTGTGTCTTTTGCATTTACAACTGAATTGGGAAGCTCATTCCAGTTGTTCACTACTCGAAGTCCAAACGAATGCTTCCTAGTGTTGAGTCTGCTGTGCTTCTTGGACAGTTTGAAGTTGTTTCCCCTTCTTGTCCTGGAATTGGTATTAAGTGGTAGAAGTTGTTTTTGGTTGATGTTGACCTTGCCTGTTAATATCTTGTACACTTCTATCATATCACCTCTTTCATGTCGGTAGTGCATTGACGGTAGTCTCATCTCTTTGAGCCTCTCCTCATATGGCAGGTCTTTGATTGAGGAACACAACTTTGTTGCTCTTCGCTGAACTCTTTCGATTTTGTCGTTATCTCCGGCATATTGGTGGATTCTTGCGGCGTTTCAATATTCCAATATTATGCTATACAAACGAAAATATAGGGTGACCCCCCCCCCCCCACAAAAAAAAAAAATTCCACCCATGGAGTAATCGTGAATAAAATTCACAACCTTATTGCAATCCAATCATATTTAGTACAAATAAACTTCAGTCTGTGTTTGACTTGTCCACCAAGTCTGTCATGAATGTCCAACAATCTTTGTTTTATTGTTGTTCCATGTGGGGATACTTTGGTGATCATCTGATCAGTAGGAGGTGTGGTCCTGAATGGCTTATACACTTATCAAACCTGAACCACTCAGATTTTTATATGTGGAGTTATCTAAAAAATAATGTCTATTAGGACAATCCTCACACGATTCCTGAACTGAAGAGGGTCATCCAAGCCAAAATCAAAGCAATGTCAATGGAAGAGTGTCAGTGTTATTGATAACGTTGCACGCCGTATCCACGTGTGCTTATCATTGAATGGCAATAAATCAAAAACATTCCTGACTGAAACTTGGTGGACAAGTCAGGCATAGATTGAAGTTTATTTGTACACAATACGGTTGGATTGCAGAAAGGATTGATTTTTATTAATAATTACATGGGTGGCACTTTTTTTTTTGGTGTGGGGGGGGTATTTTCAATGTTACAAACAAAAAAGATATTTAGAAACAAATTCAGAATGAGTATTATGTTTCGAAATTTTTGAGATGAGGATTGATAATTTGTATTATTAGGATTACTATTCTCATCTTGAATCGTATTCTCACAGCATTTCTGCAGATATAATCTCCGATCTTATTCAAACGCATTTTCTCAAACTTACGAATCTATACAAAATTTCGAACTGAAACGTTTATTTAATCCACAGGGTTAGATTGTTCTCGTTCCATCAGCGATGACCTGGTAAAAGTGTTAAGTAAGTAATTCTTATTTTATTTTTAGTTAGTTTAGCCTGTAGTGAGGATTGAACTTCAACCTCAAGAAGACTGTCACTTAGAACTGTTTGTTGCTCAACGACTTTATCCATTGTGCCACATGTCCATGTAGATAATTCTAGTATGAATTTTGGGTGCTTCAAACCTAATTATGTTTTAGATTTGTAACATCGAAATACTGTCTAGATTCCCGAGTTCGACAAGATGCACCAGAAGAAGGTCGGAGGTTACCACAGCCGAAACGTTGTGAAAATAACATCTCAAATAGTAGTCCGAAAAATCCAAATGATACAGAATGGATATTATTTACGTAGATTTATACATGTTTATATTTATACATGTTTATTTTATACATGTTTATATTTATACATGTTTAGACTTTTACAGGTTTAGACTTTTACAGGTTAAGACTTGTACAGGTTAAGACTTGTACAGGTTAAGACTTGTACAGGTCAAGACTTGTACAGGTTTAGATTTATACAGGTTTAGACTTTTACAGGTTAAGACTTGTACAGGTTAAGACTTGTACAGGTTAAGACTTGTACAGGTTAAGACTTGTACAGTTCAAGACTTGTACAGTTCAAGACTTGTACAGTTCAAGACTTGTACAGTTCAAGACTTTTACAGTTCAAGACTTTTACAGTTTAAGACTTATACAGGTTTAGATTTTACAGTTCAAGACTTATACAGGTTTAGACTTTTACAGTTCAAGACTTGTACAGGTTTAGACTTGTACAGATTTAGACCTGTACAGGTTTAGACTTGTACATGTTTAGATTTATACATGTTTAGATACACTAGCTTTTATTGTTGGAGGTCAAGTCATTGGCGAATTTGTTAAGACTTTCCATACCTTCGTATTTTTAGTTTCTATGTTCCTCTTTCTTTCCAATCATAATCACGAGGAATGATTGGATTATGATCATATCATTAATGGTTGGAATAGTCTTATATATTCATTTATTTATTCATTTTTTTAATTACTGCTGCTTGTTGCCCAAGTCTTACTTTAGTTCCATTTACTTAATCATTTAATACCAGATAATGTAATTAAATTAAAAGCTATGAGTACAGTTAATGAAAATGGAGTAATTATAAATCATGTTTAAAGCAAGCTGGAATTCAATTTAAAGGAAAAAAGAAAAAAAAAAGAAAGATGGCTCCACTGCTTATTAAGATGAGTAATATAAGCCATCAGCTAAAAAGTGCATAGCTTTAGAAAAAAAATAGAAAAAGAATCTTGCGCAGTAGCAACAAGTCCGTCATTAACATTATTTAAGGTTTTAATATAATGTTAATAAAAAACATTTTTTAAAAGATTTAAATACAGTAACTGGAACAAAACAAAATGGATGCCTATTTTCTCTGTGATGAATTCCTTTCGGCCAATCAATGAAGAGGGATTGCAGCTGCTACCCACTCTCTCATTACTAACTACTACCACTCTCTCATTACTAACTACTACCACTCTCTCATTACTAACTACTCCCACTCTCTCATTACTAACTACTCCCACTACTACTTTACCAATCACTTTCAGTTATCTTATTTGTATTTATTCATTTTCTCTTGCGTTCATTCCAGTTTTATATTATCATTTAAAATACATTTTTTCTATCTGTTTATCATCTATATAGGCATAAACTCAGTCGAAGAAACATAACAATAATTTTTTTTTCATTTGTTCACGGCTTTATAAAACATTTTCTGTTTTTATGGCAAAATCCATAGTTTCAGATTATTGAAATATTAGTCGAAGTACTCATCTACCATAAGTAAAAAGTCACAACTATTATGTTAAAAATGGTTGATCTTATTCGTTAATATATAAACGATGAGTTAATCAACGTTTATTTCCCTAAGGCCTTGTTTCTATATATTTTTTAATCACACAAAATACATGCTAAAATATTCTGTCAGTTTTGGGATTGAGTTATGTTTTTAAAAAATGTTTTAATTTACCGTATTTTGCAAATAACTCATCAAAATCTCTTACTAACTTTGTTGTTTTTTTTATTTAAAACTTTGCCTGATTGATTTTTTTTGTTTGTTTTTAATTAATCTTTGCCTGATTGATTTTTTGTATAATCTAAAACTTTATTAAGCGACAATATATTTTAAAATAACGATAAAATTAATTTTTACTTCCGGTTGATTCGATTAGGAGTGAACTCTTCAAAATTACGACTTATTTTATGATTTCATTGAAAGAACATTTTAAAATAGAAACTGTTTAAATCCAGTGATTTTCTGTATATTTTAACATTATCGAAGTTTTTCTTCAGAAAGAAAATGAGAATTTTACATTAAAATCTTTCCTTTGTAAAGCACATTTTTAACAAGTAAATGTTACCAAAGGCAACATAAATTATTCTTCTACCTGTATAAGTTTATTTGTTTATTTGATTATTTATTTTTATAAAAAAAAATCATTTATCAAAATAAATAAAATAAACAAATAAACTTATACAGGTAGGTAGAATAATAATTTATGTTGCCTTTGGTAACATTTATTTGTTGCTTATTTTTTCTTTATATATAACTTATATATAACTTAAGGAAAATTTCAATTACTTAAATCGAGAGCAGACTTAGTAATGTTGGGAAAATTCATCAACATTCATTCTATTATGAAAAGTAAGCAGATATTTCTTTAACCGACACAATAGGGCAGGTCGATTTTTTGTTATTTCTTTAACCGACACAACTGATGATGAAAACAAATTGTTTTTAAATATTTGCCCTTATTTATTTAATTACCTTTTCTTTCGCAAGGCCATAACAATTAGGTTTTTAAAAATAATGAACCGGCATAATAACGATCCCTTTACATTAGTAAATAATTATTGTGCCGGGCGTCACTGTATGTTTAACAATTTAGTTAAATATACATGAACCGGCAAAATAACGCAGGAATCGTTATTTTGCCGGGACCGGCAATATAGCCTCTTCCTAAAATAAATGTTATATAATTGCTCTATCTCGTATATCGAGCATCAAGTCTCATAAGTTCTACTTTAAAGGTACACATCATATCTTTATTCTCCTGTTCCTTTTATATATATATATATATATATATATATATATATATAGAGAGAGAGAGAGAGAGAGAGATAGGTAGGTAGGTATGTATGCAGAAATAAAATGTAAAATCTAAAAAAATAACAATACAATATCGAAAATTAGTCACTTCCTGCTCGCTATATCACCCTCTCTCTTTCTCTCTCGTCAAAAGATTAAATAGTTTTACTACTTGTCGCGTTATTCCCTTTTGTTTATAATGGTATATTCCAATCTTTTTACTCTTTCCCTTTTTATTACATTCAACTGTAATTTTTCTTATTTTTTTAAATTTTATTTTTTTATAGATTTTATTTTATATATATATATATATATATATATATATATATATATATATATGTATATTTAAAAAAAGATTTATATTTTTTTACATTCTTCTTCTTCTTCTTCTTATTATTATTATTTTTCTTCTTGGTTCATTCTATATGTTGAATATTTAATTATTCCAATGTATTTCCATTGCTATTGTCATTTTTAAACTGACTGATGGAGTAATATAAGGTTTCATAATGGGGTGTTATGCCTCCAATATTGTCTGAATATGTTATTTTTAAATAATACTGAAATTTGATGTTTTTTTCTTAAATGACTTCTGTGTGTGATGTTTTAAAAAGCGCTGATGAAGACGGTTTTGAGTAATTTAAAGTGTAATACAAAATTTTTAAAAATCCAAATTGTCTTGGAAACGATCGTACACCAGATAATTGTTGTTTGAATTCTTGGAACTGATATTGATAATATTTTATTTTTGTTGATCTCAACTCACTTATATATATATATATATATATATATATAAAGAAGGAAGGAAGGGAGAGAGAGAAGAAAAGTGTAAATAGAATTTAAGATTAATAGATCGTGGAAGAATTCACACAACGTGCGCGACGCCATTTTTCAAAGAGACAGACATAAACAGAGGCTGAAGAGAGTTCAGCATAGGAGGCCATCTATAGGTCTTCTTCGTTTGGATTTGAAACCGACGGTACCGATGTTGTCTTAATCTTCTGTAATTACATATATAAATAAATATTACGCTCTTATTTTTTTTTTCTTAATAATCGAGCACTCTGCTGGGGTTCTCTCCCACTAAACTTACATATATATATATATATATATATATATATAATTATGAAAGAGAGATAAAATAAATTATGGTGGTCAAACAACACTGAATGAGAGAGATTGAGACTAATAGACAAAAACGTAGTAAGAGATGAGTGACTTGGTGAGTTAATTGCAAATTACGACTAATTAGAACAATTAAAATGGATTTTGTTTTACATAACTCAATCCCCAAATTAAAATGATGAAAGCTAGAGTAATATAAACAGTATAGAACAAGATATACTGAGAGAGCAAGAGAAGGATAGACATAAACCTTGAAAGAGATGAGTCACTTGGTGAGTTAATTGCAAATTACAACAATTAGAACGATTAAAATGGAATATTTTTCAAACATAATTCAGTCCCAAAACTAAAGAATATTTTCACATGTATTTTGTCCAAATAAATATGTAGAAAAGAGCTTTAGAGAAAGAAATGTTGATTTTTAACTACACAACATCATTTTAAAATAACAAGAATCTTATTTTAGACTAGCGGAACCCGTCGCCCGGCGTTGAACGGGAGAAAGTACTACCTGTTGCATGACGTTGAATTAAAAAAAAAAGAAAAAAGTGGCCGCGTAGAATGGGATCGACCGCTGAAACCGTCGATCATGAAACCTGCCATCTTACCCACTGCGCCACAGTTTCGACTTAAAAATACATGTGAAAATAGGCCAACTCATAGGTAGAATGAGAAAGAACGTAATCTGATATTCGCAGAAAATCATCGGAATGACAGGGAGCAGTCATTAAGTCTTTGTGTATTGCTTTATATTATGTAGTAAATTAATACCAGGCAAATAATAAATAAGGACGGACTGTTTTGTGAAAAGTAAACTGTGTTTATTAGTTCCCGGTGTCGATGAGTGTAGTCATAGTACACAATTGTTAGGGGGAAAAGTCTTTGCTACCACCTATATGGAGTTGGTTTTTTGGAGAGTCGTGGATGGCGGGCCAAATGTAATATTTAGTGTAAGCTGGGAAAAAATAATAACAAATGTACTAAAACACGCTCGAGTGAATAAGTGTTATGTAATGGTGAGTTTAGTAACCTGTGATGCATGTGGTTATTTTCCTATTCTCTGAGAAGGTACAGGGGAAAAATCGTCTCTACTTTATATATTAGATAAGACATAAAAAGCTTTGATTATTGAGATGGCAAATTTGAACTGAAATGTTTAATGGCAAATTTGAACTTAAATGTTTAATGGGAAACTTGAACTTAAATGTTTAATGGCAAATTTGAATTGAAATGTTTAATGGCAAATTTGAACTGAAATGTTTAATGGCAAATTTGAACTGAAATGTTTAATGGCAAATTTGAATTGAAATGTTTAATGGCAAATTTGAATTGAAATGTTTAATGGCAAATTTGAACTGAAATGTTCAATGGGAAATTTGAACTGAAATGTTTAATGGCAAATTTGAATTGAAATGTTTAATGGCAAATTTGAACTGAAATGTTTAATGGCAAATTTGAACTTAAATGTTTAATGGCAAATTTGAACTGAAATGTTTAATGGCAAATTTGAACTGAAATGTTTAATGGCAAATTTGAACTGAAATGTTTAATGGCAAATTTGAACTGAAATGTTTAATGGCAAATTTGAACTGAAATGTTTACACTGAAAATAATTTCAATAAAAAACTAAACATGCATTAGTCATATTCAACACATTTTCATCGATCTGTATTCGGTCTATGACGAAACCACGCTGCAAAGAAAGTGGGCTCCCTCTACCGTGCTAGAAAACTTCTCACACCTGACATTATCCTATATCTCTACAAAGCCACCATCCACCATTCCATGAAGTATTGTTATCACATCTGGGCTGGTGAACCATCCGCTAGTCTCTCCCTCTTAGACAAGGTTAAAAAAAAGAGTCGCTCATCTAATAGGTTCCTCACTATCCACCAAGCTCCAGCTCGTGTCCCATCGCCGCAATGTTACATCCTTGTACTTGTTTTACAAGTACTTCAATGGATTGTGCTCTGATGAACTTGCTACTCTGGTGCTTCCTCAATGTAAATACACTCAACTAATCTGACAATCGGCTAAATCCCATCCATTCACTGTGAAGGTCCTCAGATGCCGAAGAGCCTTCTACTCCAATAGCTTCTTTCCTCGTGCTGCCGGCCTCTGGAACTCCCTTCCTTGCTCCCTGTTTCCCGACTGTACCAAACAGGCAGAAATTTAAAACTAATGTGAACAAGCATCTTGCTGCACAGCTGCCAATTTAGGATTTCCTCAAAACCTTTCACCCTAATTCTCAGTAGCCTCTTACGTCTACAGTTGCAACTTGCCTCATTCGGAGTGAACTAAGTTGAAAAAATTAAAAAGAGCAAAAGATAAGCATATGTCCGCAAAAGAAAAAAGACCGATTCTAATTTTGTTCCGATTCCTTGTTTACCGACCCATTTGCCATAATGACTAGAGTGTTCGGTAACAAGCCGGGAGACCTGAGTTCAATCCTCAGTTGAATCAACCGAAAGACTAAAAAAAAATGCTACACGATGCCCCTTGTTCAACAGTCAGCATCAAAAGGTAATGATCAAGGGTAAGTGGAGCAATCCTGGGAAGAGAGTGGCGCCCTCCCCTACACCTCGGTGTAGTAGCCAATGAAAATGGAGCCTTCGAGTCGCCCTCGACTATGGCAGACCATTTTATTTATTGTTTTCACAATGCACATCTATTCCATCACTTGACCTTTAAGTCCATTAACTTTTTGCTTATACATTCTGTGACTTCATGTTCACATCTTGTCCAAAAGTCAATTTTATTGATTTATTTTTTCATCTGACAAAAAGCTGATTTCTCTGAGCACTCTCTTCATTGTAGGCATAACATAACACTAAACTGAAAACATGGTGGAATAAAATGTTAAGTTAAGAAACTTCTTATCAATGCCATCCCTCAAATCAGATTTTTATAAATTATAGATGGCCTAAATAACGGATAATTTTTCTCCATCTCTCCTTAGCACTAGCCCAGTCTAATAATATAGAACCAGCAGTTCCAATACGGTTATAGCCGTAAATTATAAAATATACATTTAAATAAATGATGCTAAGACAGGTGTCTATAAATTCGTAGAAAAATGAAAAGAAAAAATAAGCTAGCAGAAGAAGAAAGAAAGAAAAAGTGAGTGAAAAATACTACGATAGGATGACATTGAGGGTATACGTATATGCCATTTTTACTGCTGCTTTAGATATTATTAGAGTGAGCTTGTGTTCCGGAGAGCTAGAAAAACGTACAAAATTATAGGTTATTCGGGATTTTACCCCAGAATTATCTGAATGATCTCCCTTGGACACGTCTCTTGAATTTTTCTGGCCAACATTAGTGGAATGTGCTCTCTTTTCCTAAACTTACAAGTAAGACTCGTTCCACACATGTGCAAAATTCAGAACGAGGCTCTCTATTTTTTCCTGGTGGTTTTTCAAAGCCATCGGATGTGGTGCTCTGACCATCTGGACATATGTGCATGACCTTCAGAAACCCTAACGCTATGTTCATCAGGCGCCTCTACTGATAGCAGTCTCCTGAGAGTCCCATAACAAATATAAATAATATTTACTTATGCATTTGTATGCGTATTTCCGACCCTGCAACATATGTGTCTTTCTTATTGTCTTGGGACTATAATGTATTCTCTCTTTAGTAATTATCTCTGTGACTCTACCCGTTTGTTTATCATATTAAGTACCACCTTACTCGTTTTTAGTAACCCATTTTACGTTTGTGTTTGACAAACAGTTTATGTAAGAATAACTGTGTATGTATATAAACCCAATTGTTTCTTCATTATTGTCCCTTTTCCTTATTGCAACACACATGTATGCGTTATCCACAATGATGCAACATACAAAATGGCGACCTCGTGTTAGTAAAAGATATATCTGAATATGTGGCTGCTAAAAACGTAAAAGCTAGGATACAAAGTATCCATTAACTTCAAAGGGCCTTCCATGAATAAATCTGATTTTCATAAACAAATACATGTAGGGATGCGATCATGTAAAACAAAAATTACAAAAAAGAAAAATTATTATAAAGTGATAGATGATAACTAGACATATACCCGTCCCAGGATGGGTATGAGCAATAAATAGAGCAATAGTTTAAAATTTTTATTGTTTTTTTTTACTTTTTTGCGGAGTATGATACGGTTTCAGTGGCACCTCCTAAATGGTATAGTTTTCAAAATGAATAATTATATGCCCACGTTATTCACCCTGTTTCCTCGAATACGAGCTACGTGCAAAATCAATGACCAATTCCCAAAATGTAAAAACATTTTGACACTCTTTTCACTTAAAAATTCACCAAAATTCAGGAAACGAACCAATTTTAATGAAATTTTCAGTATTTATTAATGAATGATAACGGAATATGATGAAACCATTATATTTATTTTAATCTTAGTGAAAATGTATTATTCTTTTAAAACAAAATACACCTTTACTAAAGTTATATTTTTAAGTACAGGGTGGGCAAAAATAAGGGTCCTATTTTTAAAAATTCATAACTTTTTTATTTATTGATTTTTTTAAATTTTTTTTTTAGAATAAGTAAAGGACCCCTTCCGAAGCAAGCATGAGCCGTATTAGCCCTAAGAAACGTACCCTCATTTAGAAAACATTATTTTTGCTTAAAAAACTCAAAACAGTGTAAAAAACAATACTTTAGTTTTTGTAAGTTTTAAGAAGTGTTTTTCGGCTAAAATTTGTTTTGTTTATTTCAAAAAATCTCGGAAGGGTCAGTCTACACACACATAAAGTTTGGTGAGTTTAACTTTTATTTTGTGGAAGTTATTCAAATTCAAGTTATTCAAATTTAAAGATAGGACCCTTATTTTGGCCCACCCTGTATTAAAAAAAAACGCATGACTTTTCTTTCATTTTTTTTATGAAAATAAAGCACTGTAGATGTTAACAATTAAAATATGTTTTTTCTTTAAAAAATTCCGTATATATTACGAAAATAGTCCCTAAATTCTAAGAATACATATTCCATAATTCGTAATGATAAGTTCAATAGTTCAGAGTTTTATAAGCGATAACCCATCAGTGAAAAAAAAGAAAAAGTCTTGTATCAAGCAAAGATTTGCCTGGAGTATCCCAATGTGTACAGATCGCAACAAACTTTCGTATCGGTAGTGTGGCGACATCGTGATTCTCAATGTAAAGCTTTCGGCAAATTCTATTTACTTTCAACTCACAATTTCTCTCTTCAATTTGTGGCGCATACATTCTAAGAGAATGGTTTTTGGTTTGGATGGAAGACATTAGCCTGCCGTCCCCACCCGGACACCATCCTTCCACGCACACCCCTGTCTCTTGTTGTTCCAGTGTGCCAAATAACTTTCAGCACCAAATGTGAGGATCTGTCATGAATTCTTAGCAACTTGTAGCTGGCACCGTTCAATTGGTCATCACGTCTCCATTCGCCTTCTCCTCCTTTCGCTCGCACTTTGTTTAGGGTTGCCAACGGCTTTTCGGCTTCTCGGGCAGCCTCCAGCTATTTCTGCCAGCCTCGGCTTTCGCGGGACGACTTTAACGGTGAACTCATCTTTGATGCAGACTGATTTGAAGCAGAAAAGAAAAATGCATTAACTGCTTTCTCTCTCTCCTTCTCTCTCCCTCTTTCCCTCCTTCTCTCTCTCTCCTTCTCTCTCTCCTTCTCTCTCTCTCCTTTTCCCTCCCTCCTTCTCTCTCCTTTACTCTCTCCCTCCTTCTCTCTCTCCCCTTCCTTCTCTCTCTCCCCTTCCTCCTTCTCTCTCTCCCTCCTTCTCTCTCTCTCCCTCCTTCTCTCTCTCCCTCCTTCTCTCTCCCTCCCTCCTTCTCTCTCTCTCCCCCTCCTTCTCTCTCTCACTATCTCTTGCTCTCTCCTTCTCTCTTTCTTACACTTCCTCTCTCTCTCTTTCTTTTTCTCCTCCTCTCTTTCTCCCTCTTACTCTTTCATTCTCTCTCCTTCTCTCTCTATTTATTTCTCTCTCTCACTTCCTCTCTCTCTCTTTCATTCTCTCACTTTCTCTCTCTCTCTTTCATTCTCTCACTTTCTCTCTCTCTCTCTTTCATTCTCTCACTTTCTCTCTCTCTCTCTTTCATTCTCTCTTTCTTTCTCTCTCTCACTTTCTCTCTCTCTTTCTTTCTCTCTTTCTTCCTCTCCTCTCTCCTTCTCCCTCTCCCCTTCTCTATCTATCTCTTTCTCTCTCCTCTCTCACCATCTCTTTTCTACATCTTTATCCTTCTTTCACTCTTTTTCTCGCTTTCACTTTTTCTATCTCTTTAATCTCTCTCCTTTCTCTATTTTGCTTCATTTCTCTCGCCAAACCAAAAGAGCATCCGATTCAAAGTCAGCAGCAAACGGTGTTTGGTCAGATTTAGTTCCTGCTACAAAATACTTCCTGTTTTGGGTCGCTTATCTTTTGGTTTGCTAAGTTTTGTACTCATTTTTATTTATTAATTTATTAATTAATTTGTTAAGTGAAAGTACAGAATAATTAACACCCAACCATCCCCATGTTAAGAATGGCTTTCTCAATAATCTTCTGCGGTTTACGGACCGTGCTAAAATAATAACGTTATTATTTAGAAAGCCATTCTTAACATGGAGAAGGGGGAGGAGGCTTTGTTAACTATTCTGTACTTTCACCTAAAAATGTAATAAATTTGGGGAACTGAAACTCTCACTGGAAGTTATATTACGGATGAAGTTTAATATCAGGAACTAAATCTGACCGAACACCGTTTGCTGCTGACTTTGAGTCGGGTACTCTTCTGATTTAGCCCTCTCTATATATATATCTTTCTATTTCTCCTAATCTCCGTTCTTTTCTTTCTTTTCTAATTTCACTCTCTTCTCTCCCTTTTTCTTACTACTTATATTTTCCATTCTTTTCTCTTTTTTCCCCCTCCTTTTATTTTCCTTCTCCTCGTTAACATCTTTTCTCTCTTTCTTTCTTATTTTTATCGTTTATTTATTTTTTAATCTTTTTATTTCATTGTTTTACTTTCTTTTCTTCTACTTTTTCTCTCTTTTCTCATTTTCTCTATTTTATTTTTCTCTTCTTTTTTCTCTCAATTTTCGGTACTTCTATCGAACATGAACTAGTTTCCGTGAACTTCGTGTCGGCAGCGTTCGGGTATTCTACGTAAACACCCGAGAGATGCCGAAGCGAATGATGGCAATCAATAACTTCGATACGTTGCTGCGTCGTATATTTTTTTCAGTTTTTTTTATTCAAGGTAGCAAATAACAAAAAACACAAAAAATGTGCCACTTCTTACGGAATTCCAAGCTCTACACACACACATATATATTTATAGTTTGAATTACCTACTAGACATCATCCGCGAGTGTCTTCGGTCTCTCTGTACAAGGGTTTGTCAGGACAACCTGACATGAGGATACTTCCCCCTACAAGTAAAACCTGACCAGATATTCAAAATAACATAGTATTCGAAGCCCAAATAAGATCCCCTCGATACGGCTATACACTGGCTCATACGAGGAATGGTGCGTATTTTCCAAGTGAGGTTAACTCAAGTAACAGTACTTAGCTGGATATTCCACCAGACTGGATGAATTCTTGTCCTGGAATCCGGTAAGATCACTAGACCACAAGAAAGATATACTATAACATAGTTCACAGGTCAATTGGGGAGAGGAAAATTAATATTCTGAACTATTTTACTAACTCAACGTTTGATAAGTAAAGAAGGAAAGTAATGGAATATGCGAATATCTATGTATCTCATATAGAGATCAAGGTTTAGCCCCAAGAAGGGTCTCCTTGATTTCTGAGAACTTCGACTGAAGCAAAATTCAACAAAGATATATATATATATATATATATATATATATATATATATATACTTGAAGAATACCTAGACTTAAGCTTAAGAGGTCTTAAAACGGTACTTATATCGAATATGCACCAGTTTCTGCATCGGCAGCTTACATTAACACCTGAGAGATGACGAGCCGAATGGTGGCAGACGATAACTTCGATACGTTGCTGTGTCGTATTTCTTTTCAGTTTTATTTTCAAGAAAGATAGCAAACAACAAAAAAAAATGTGCCACTTCTTACGGAATTCCAAGCTCTACATTTAGTGTTTCTACATCTCCATGAATACTTGTCCGTTATTCCTTTTCTTTCTATCAACCGACACATCTAATAACATTTCTGACATGTTTTTCTTTTTAACAACAGATTTCTTTCCTGGCAGAAAGAATTGAATCCTTCGGGAGATTCGACACTACTACACAGCTCTTAGTAATTAATTTTTGGGGGGAGGAGGGGATTAACAGGAAATAAACATGCACTGGCTTTTATCAATTGATTCTGGCTTTAATTAATTTCAATACTGTCGTCTGATAGCTGGCAACATATTCGCTAATCGCTCGACATCTCTCGGGTGTTCACGTAGCCTGGCTGAACGCTGTCGACGCGAAGTTTACGGAAACTGGTTCATGTTCGATAGAAGTACCCACTTTTCTCGCTTCTCTTTTTCGCTTTGTTCTAAATTATCTCTTTTTTTATCTTTTGTTTTTTCCCCACTTTTCTTTTTAACGAATCATTTAAAACAGGTATACTGTTTTGACGAAAATATTGGAATCGTCCCATCACTAGTTGATACGCCACAAAATCAAACGAAACCATTCTTTTCTTTTCTTTCTTACTTTCCTTCCTCTTTCACTATTTTCTTTCCCTTTTATCTTTCTTTGTTTTTTAATGTTACATGGGGAGGGGGGGCTGATAGATACCAGAGCATCTGATTGGTTACTCTAGATCTTTTGGCTAAGATCAAAGTGTAGTATCTGTTCCGATGGATACTGCACTCCATACTGGTGTTGTCTTGTCCTTTGGGTCTTGATTTACGCCGGTCAATGGGTCTCTCCTGTGCAGTTCTGGAAAGTCCACCTTCCCAGGCTTTGCTTCCCCTCTTTGGGGAGGAGTAAGTTTATTGCTTACTGTCTGAGGCGCCCCTACCGAGGAATGCCGACGTGGCTGCCCAGGCAATTTTTAAACCCCACTTTCCCGACCCGACCTTGGGTCACATCTTACTTGTGGGAGTAAGATAAAAACTGGCCTTGTGCCTAACTCCTGGAGAGGAGTAAATCAATACTCTAGATCACATGTTAGAAGAAAGGCCCTGTTTTAAATATCCAGGTGCCAGGCAGTGGTGTTGGACTAAAAAAAACCGAGCCTCTGTCGTCATGACCAACCTAGAAAGTAATTGTTGAAAGAAAGTCCCTCGGAGTACACTGTGTGATCAACCGGGCAAATTATCGAAATGATAAATAACATATATGGTAAGTTTGAATTGGCCCATCCTCCTTCTTCCAGAACATTTTCCATGGAAGAGAAATGCATTTCATGGTTGTGAGACGGTCCACACGTGGGGTTTAGATAAGGCCCACTAGACATGCATAAGTGTGTGTATACCATTAATCTCTATCAGCAACATCCTCGTGTTCATAACATCCATCAAAACAAGCACCGGCTGACCCCCTCCACCATCACACCCACACCCTATGCACACCACCAATCGCACTTTCGA
This sequence comes from Sepiola atlantica, assembly GCA_963556195.1. Taxonomy (NCBI): domain Eukaryota; kingdom Metazoa; phylum Mollusca; class Cephalopoda; order Sepiida; family Sepiolidae; genus Sepiola; species Sepiola atlantica. The sequence goes on along the minus strand of OY744525.1, from coordinate 17,995,697 downwards.
TGTACTTTCGATGCTTGAAATGAATTTTCCTCATAGAAAAATATTGCTTTTAGAAAGTCTGTCTTTTCTTCGCCAGTAATTTTTATTTTGTTGACGATTTAAGAGAGAGGAGAATAACGAGTGTCTGATCGCTTTTGCATATGCATTTCAAATAGAAGTAAACATGTATTCATTCATTCACTCAGACACACATGTATAAAAGTAATATATTTGCATGCATAAATACAAGACACAGGTGTGAAACGAGTGTGTGTGTATATATATATATATATATATATATATAAGGGTAGTGCAGTTCCAACAAGAGAAAAGTATATATGTAAAAGGAGTAAGGCTACCAACATTTGTAAAAAGCTTTTTTGAATTTATTTATTATTTTGTTATTTTATCATTTTATAATTTTATAACGCTTTTCGAGTGTGGTGCGCTCTCATCAGATATGTAAATCCATTTGAAAAAATGTCTTTCGATTTGAAAGAGTGTTGTTTAATTTGAGGAAATGTGATATTGTTTGGTGTTTCTGCACATGTGTGGGTTTGCGTGTGTTTCGATATATATATATATATATATATATATAAACAGTAGCCCTTCCCGCTATTCGATAGAATCCACGAATAGATTTTGATACCTCAAAGTTTACTAAACATCAGGTTTTTGTACATTAGCATGTGTTTTTTTTGCATGAAAACCACTAAATTAGCGTAGATTAGCCCTTTCTGCTTGCAAGTTCGTTGATTTTTTTTTTTTTTATATTTCAGTTTCGTATAAAGTTCACGAAAATTTAGAATGCAAAATAAATCCTACGGAATAATTAACGTTTTTTTTTGTCATATTGCCCATACTTAAATGATTATCATATGTGATGATGAAAATCAGCGAATTTGTGAAACTGCGAATGGTGAGCCTGCTAATAGCGGTAGTCCACTATATATATATATATATATATATAATCAGAACAATACACGTGCCAGGTCCAGGATGGGAACAAAACAGTTTCGCACAATTTTTATGTCCCGTTACGAAGATTAAAATCTAGATCTAATGATACTAAACCTCATGTCTAGAATTCTCATTCCAATTTTGATCAAAATCTCTTACATGGTTTTGATCCTAGAAGAGGTGTCAAATCTAAGGGTTAAGCTTAAGGGGTCTTAAGAAAAAATTGAAATTCAAGTAATTACTATGGATCAAATTCAATGCAAATCTGAAATATTTGAATTTTCAAATGGTAGATTGCGTCTATATTATCTCTCTCCCCGCTAAAAAGCTTTTAAAATACTCCAAAGAAACTGCGATTGGGGAATATTTATTAATTGTTAAGATTTCATGAAAATCGGAGGTATCTGAATTTGACGAAGGACTTCCATTTCCTCTTTCCTTCCTGTGTGTAAAACTAAAGAAAACTAAATATAGCCCACATTACCCATTCGTACGCCTAGCCGTCGCGTTCTAAAAGTGAAACGATAGGTTGATTAGTTTATGATTAAATCGTATACGTATTACTATATAAACATATACACACACCTAACCGTAGAGTTTTTTTTATTTTTTTTTTATTGAACTTGGATAGTATTTAGGAGAGATGGAGAAAAATGATAGCTTATTTGTCCCCATACATAACTATAAAAATCTGCTTTTTATAACTCAATCCTTGTAGAGAAAGATCTTTCTGTCTCTTTATCGTCTATCTAGTCTGTTGAATTCATATTCGACTCGAAGTGAAATTCGTGTCTGGCTTTGAAAACGTCTTCTAAAAATAAAAGAAATCGCGTTGCGTGTGAATGGTGATGCTGCCAATATCTGAGAGCTTTCAGACCCATTATCGACTCATCATCGCCTATCGAAAGGGCGAAATCAGATTCCAGTTAACACTAAATAATTAAAAGGAGAAGAAATTATGAATAACTCTAATTTCGCATGGATTCTCTTATGGTATTTGAAAAGCTATTAGCCGCGTCTTCAAACCAGAGACATTACCTGCCCTAAAGTCAAATCATCGCTGGATCGTTAATAGAATGCAGTTAAAAATAAGAGAATTAATATCTTCACTTTCTTGCCAACACTGGCATCGGATCATGAACACGATATTTTTGAGAGGGAGAAAAAAATAAAAATAAAACTGTGTGTTGTTGTTGTTGTTGTTATTATTATTATTATTATTATTATTATTATTATTATTATTATTATTATTATTATTATTATTATTATTATTATTATTATTATTATTGGCATTTATTCATTATTATTTTGTATCTTTCGTTTTATTCTATATTTTTATATTTTTATCTGCAAGTAATAAACATTTTTTGGCTCAAAGATTGCATGGCTTCCTGTGGACGGCTACGACTCGTACTCGATAACCTGGCCTTACAATGCTTAAATTGGTGGATGTTAAAGTTATGATCGCCAATTTGTGACTTCATCATACACAATTAAAACGTAGAAATATAATGTCATCGCTGCATACAAACACAGCACGTATGAGTGTGTGTGTGTATATATATATACATATATATATATATATTTATTTATTTATTATTAGGCAGTAAATCGTTATCAAAACATGTCTGATTAAAGACGACGGAATTTCCTCTTTCATTATTTTCTTAATCATTGTCTCGACTCTGTAATCTAGTTTTCGGGCCTCTGGTGTTAATTCGGGGAGTTTGAACCCGAAAGTTATTTTTTTAGTCCATCTTGAGCGCTTTCAAGCTTTGCGATTGTCTTCATGAAATGTTTTTTTGTTTTTTTTTGGATAGTGTTGTTTTATTTAAAGTGTTTTATTATTTTATTTTTGGTCTGTAGTTTTTGGCGGGAGAAAAAATAAGCTGTAATTGAATCTTTTATTTATTTAT
>OY744525.1:17817842-17987842 GCA_963556195.1 Sepiola atlantica | reverse complement strand
GTTAATAACATGGGGCGACAATAAGAAATGAATATTGGCTAGTTAGAAGCAAGGTTTGATTTGTCAGCTTGAAGGCGATTTGAGTCTGACTTTGAAAATCTGACAAGATAGAAAAAGATGAAGAAGAAGAAGGGTAGAAGATAGACAAGATAATTAGATAGATGATATATATGATAAGTTTAGACACATTACTAGGTAATAAAGGTGCTATATATCCGATCCAATAGTTATTTAAAAGAGCTAATACATATATATATATACAGGGTGGGCAAAAATAAGGGTCCTATTTTTTAAAATTCATAACTTTTTTATTTATTGATTTTTTTTTTTTTTTTTTTTTTTAGAATAAGTAAAGGACCCCTTCCGAAGCAAGCATGAGCCTTATTAGCCCTAAGGAACGTACCCTTATTTAGAAAACATTATTTTTGCTTAAAAAACTCAAAACAGTGTAAAAAACAATACTTTAGTTTTTGTAAGTTTTAAGAAGTGTTTTTCGGCTAAAATTTGTTTTGTTTATTACAAAAAATCTCGGAAGGGTCAGTCTACACACACATAAAGTTTGGTGAGTTTAACTTTTATTTTGTGGAAGTTATTCAAATTCAAGTTATTCAAATTTAAAGATAGGACCCTATTTTGACCCACCCTGTATATATATGTGTGTGTGTTGTTTGGCTTACCTTGACGAGTCGAGGTTTCGACATTTGCTACCCACTCAGAGCCAATTTATTATTGAACTCTTTTATTCAATAATAAATTAGTTATAAGGGGTTTGCAAAGAACGAAACCTCAATTTCTCAATGTAGGCTCAATATCTTTTTGGATAGAGCTTCATAACAATAAAAAATAATTAACTGAGATAAATTAAAATGAATATCTTTATACATAAAATAATTTTTACTCATCTCAATCGATTATAAAAATAAATAAACTATTTTGTTCTATAATATATGAGGAAGTTCAAATATAAAATTAAATTTCATACAAAATAGAATAAATATGGATATTTCGGTCATGTAACCGACCTTAATCTGTGGTAGATTATGGTCTGCTTCACGATCGAAATATCGGTTGGCTTTAAAGGTGTGTGTGTTATTATTTTAACTAGTCTGATTATACGCATGTCTGCTAATACCATATACTAACAATTTAATCTCTCTCTCTCTCTCTCTTATATATATATAATATATATATATATTATTGAGCACTTTTTATAAACACTGGAGTTTCAATGGATTTACATCTACAGAAACCAATATATATATATATATATATATATATATATACATACACACACACACGTTTGGAGAATTCTACATGTCATTGTGCAATGTTAACTTTGTGTATTGTTTGTAAACACACATATATACATATAGAGTTTGAATTACCTATTAGACACCATCCTCGAGTGTCTTCGGTATCTCTGTACAAAGGTTTGTCAGGACAACCTGACATGAGGATACTTCCCCCTACAAGTAAACCCTGACCAAATATTCAAAATAACATAGTATTTTGAAGGCCCAATAAGATCCCCTCGGCACGGCTATACACTGGTTCATACGAGGAATGGTGCAACTTCTCCAAGTAATGTTACCTCAAATAATAGCATGTAGCTGGATACTCCACCAGACTAGATGAATTCTTGTCCTGGAATCCGGTAAGACCAAAAGACCACAAGAAAGATATATTATAACAGAGTTTATTGGTTCATTGGGGAGAAGAAAATTAATGTTCTTCACTTCTTTATTAACTCAATGTTTGACAAGTAAAGAGAACTTTAATGGAATATTCGAATATCTAGGTATCTCATATAGAGATCAAGTGTTACCTCCAGGATGGGGCCCCTTGATTTCTGAGAACTTAGACTGAAGTAAAATTTTTTTTAAAAAAGTTATATATATATATGGAAAATGAAAAAGGAAAAACCAAAATTATTTATGTATTCATCATTATAAAGATATGTTTGCATATTTTTATATATGCATATGTGTATGATGCAAATATGGATACATATCTGATAAAATAATGAAGAAGAAAACTCTTTTTCCCCCCCTACTATTTCTCAAGCTTTCGACTCATACAAGTCATCTTTTAGAGAATTGAAAGCATAAAGATATGACGTAGGGTCGGCTGATGAAATTAAAACTATTTTATAACCCAAACATGAATACCCCTCGATTGGAAAAAAAAAAATTCGCTAAAAATCCAAGAATTATCCGATCTTAATGACAATTTCAATATTTATCTCTATCTATATAAAGTTATGTACGTTTATATGTTCATATATTTGTATGAACAGAATTCACTCCTAAACTGATTAACCGATCATTATGAATTTTGGAAGACGCCTGCTAGTCATAAGGGGTCCAAATGTGGGATATATTCAGTTTAATTTAGTTTTATGAAAAAGATGTAAAAAATTCAGATAACTCTAATTTTTGTTAAATTTTATCAATATTTATTTGACACTATTTTAATCAATATTCCCCAAATTTCAGTTTCCTTGGAATATTTTAAAGGTTATTTTAGGATGTATAATATGGGTGCAACCTCTCATTTGAAAATTCAAATATATCAGATTCCCATTGGATTTGACCCGTAGTCATTAGACACCAATTAAGCAAGATTCCCTGAATTTCAATTTCTTCTTTAGATCCCTTAAGCTTAAGCCTTAAATTTTAGACATTTTCTAGAATCAAATTCATGTAACGGATTTTGATAAAAATTGGTATAAAGATTCCAAACATAAGGTTTAGTAGCATTATATCTTGATTTTAATCTTCATAAGGGGACATAAAAGTGGTGCAAATCTGTTCTATTCAGGGAATTCATTTTACCCGTCCTGGGACGGGTATTCTTCTAGCATATATATATATATATATATATATATATATATATATATATTGCACCACTTATATATATATATATATATATATATATATATATTGCACCACTTATATATATATATATATATATATATATATATATATATAAGGTACACGATAAGTCATGAAAATGAAATGCTGTGGTAGACAAAATGTGTGAACAAAGAGACAAACGGAAAACAGGTTAAAATGCAGGAGAAAAACAAAAACAAGAGATTTGACCGGTTTCGTTCGTATTTTCTGAAGACGTTCGTTAATAGGAACGAAACCGGTCAAATCTTTTGTTTTTGTGTTTCTCCTGCATTTTAACCTGTTTTCCGTTTGTCTCTTTTTTCACACACACACACACACATATATATATATATATATATATATATATATATATTTCCATGGAACTCTTTTTTGAAATATTTTTGTTTCGTTAGCTAATATCTACTGACCAGTGAAACACTCTTTTGGTAAAAGCTGCTGCTATGAAAGATTACATTGCTGTTCTCTGCCATCAAAGTCTTGTTTATTAAACAAACTTTATTAGAGCAAAACACTTAAGCTAATTTGTTTTCAGCATGCAATAACACTTAACTGGTTTTGTGGTGGCCATTAAAACTCGGTCTCTTTGATTACTTGCACTTACAATTAAGCCTGAAACATAACCTTTGACATTCTCAGTGACGGCGAAACAAATACAGAGATCAAACATTTTTCTTGGCATGAACTTTGCTTTGTTACGATATGAGGAATTTTATAAAATGAGGCCTTATGCTAAAATATCTCGCACGGCTAATAACTGATCCAAAGCTGTTAAGGTTGAGGTAGCTATTGCCATGAATTACAATTGCTTTAAAGTTACGTTATTGGAGTAGCGACGCTTTTATAAAATGAGGCCTTATCGTAAAATATCTGGATCTCCAAAGGGAGATAACTGATAAAATACAATGTTGAGATTGAAGTAGCTATTTCTATAAAGAACAAGTACAATCAACTAGCTATATTGAAGTAGCTAAAACTTTGTAAAAATGAGGCCTTGTGAACTGGCTATATTGAAGTAGCTAAAACTTTGTGAAAATGAGGCCTTGTGAACTGGCTATATTGAAGTAGCTAAAACTTTGCAAAGATGAGGGGGTGTGAACTAGCTATATTGAAGTAGCTAAAACTTTGTAAAAATGAGGCCTTGTGAACAGGCTATATTGAAGTAGCTAAAACTTTGCAAAGATGAGGCCTTGTGAACAGGTTATATTGAAGTAGCTAAAACTTTGCAAAGATGAGGCCTTGTGAACAGGCTATATGTAAGTAGCTAAAACTTTGTAAAAATGAGGCCTTGTGAACAGGCTATATTAAAGTAGCTAAAACTTTGTAAAAATGAGGCCTTGTGAACAGGTTATATTGAAGTAGCTAAAAATTTGTAAAAATGAGGCCTTGTGAACAGGCTATATTGAAGTAGCTAAAACTTTGCAAAGATGAGGCCTTGTGAACAGGCTATATTGAAGTAGCTAAAACTTTGTAAAAATGAGGCCTTGTGAACAGGCTATATTGAAGTAGCTAAAACTTTGCAAAGATGAGGCCTTGTGAACAGGCTATATGTAAGTAGCTAAAACTTTGTAAAAATGAGGCCTTGTGAACAGGCTATATTAAAGTAGCTAAAACTTTGTAAAAATGAGGCCTTGTGAACAGGTTATATTGAAGTAGCTAAAAATTTGTAAAAATGAGGCCTTGTGAACAGGTTATATTGAAGTAGCTAAAACTTTGTAAAAATGAGGCCTTGTGAACAGGTTATATTGAAGTAGCTAAAAATTTGTAAAAATGAGGCCTTGTGAACAGGTTATATTGAAGTAGCTAAAACTTTGTAAAAATGAGGCCTTGTGAACAGGCTATATTGAAGTAGCTAAAACTTTGTAAAAATGAGGTCTTATGAACTAGCTATATGTAAGTAGCTAAAACTTTGTAAAAATGAGGTCTTATGAACTAGCTATATTGAAGTATCTAAAACTTTGTAAAAATTAGGTCTTATGTTAACATATTTGAATCTTTGAAGTGCAGTGGAATTACTTGTAGGTTGTTAGAGGATAACCGGTGTGTGTGCAAGAAGTGTAAGACAATGGAGATGGATGAGAACTCAGATGTGAAGAAAGTATATCTGGATGGTAAACATATTGAGGTTGTTCAGAGATTTTGTTACTTTGGTGATATCATTGGAGCACAGGGTGGGGCAGGTGCTAGTGTGACTACAGGAGTTGAGAGTTCAAGGAACTTTTGACATGACTAACCAGCATGTTCACATAGTGTGATGATGTATGGAAGTGAAACTTGGGCAGTGAGGATTAAAGTCATATGTTGCATGGAGAGAAATGATATGAGAACGATACGATAAATGTGCAATGTGAGTCTTAAGATAACTTGATGGCAGCCGATAGATTACAATGAAGAAAACCAAACTAAAAAAAACATATATAAAAATAATGAACGAACATGTTTATTTTTGTTTGTTTTTTGTCAAAGGAATCATTGTTAATCAAATGTTTTTAAATAAAATGTTTTTTATTTGTGCACCGGAAAGTTTCAAAAGATGATTTTGTTTGATTTGTTAAGTAAATGTTTTTTTTTGTTTTTTTAAAAAAATTTTTCAATGTTTTGGCTAATAGTTTCGTCAACTCTCTGGCAATTCCGAGACCTGCCCGAACGTTGACGACACGAAATCACGGAAATGTGGTGCGTCAGCTATAAGAGTACCGTCAAATGTATAAGATCATCTGTGAAGCCATTCTGTTCTCAAGACCAGATCATCAGTTTGTTGATGTGTGCAACTGGAACTACTGCTACCCGTGAAATAGCAGAAGGTTTAGGGTTAGGGTTAGATCCGCCGTATTCTATCTATAAATATAAAATATAACTGTCGCAATAATGTAATGTATTGATTAAATTGCTTCTCACTGCAGCAAAAGGAGGAAGTAATGCTTGGGCGAGTATACATTCTAGGACCGAACCGAACTGAACCTGGTGATACCAGATCAGGCTGCCCTGTGGCTCCCTGAGACGAAATTCACCTACATTGACGTTTTTTGTTTTTCTTCTTTTTTTTTTTTTTTGTAAAACTTAATTATGTTCTACAAAACCAAAAACAAAAACAACAGCCCCTCTCCCTTTCCCCCACCCTTTTTTTATTTTATTTTTAGAACTTGAAGCATAAATCTTTTACTATAATGACCAGATTCGGCATTAAATAACCCAAAAAGGGTTGATATGCCGTAAAACAAAACTACCAAACCAAAAACGATGATTAAACATTTGAAGATATAAAGAACTTGAAGCATAAAAACTTTTACTATAATGACCAGATTCGGCATTAAATAACCCAAAAAGGGTTGATATGCCGTAAAACAAAACTACCAAACCAAAAACGATGATTAAACATTTGAAGATATAAAGAACTTGAAGCATAAAAACTTTTACTATAATGACCAGATTCGGCATTAAATAACCCAAAAAGGGTTGATATGCCGTAAAACAAAACTACCAAACCAAACCGAACTGAACATTGCAACATTGCAACAAAAGAAACCAGACTATTAGTCTGTTGATGAGTGCAACTGGAACTACGCAGTATTTGTAGTCAAGGTTTACTCCTTTGGATCCATCGTGTTCTATGTGTGTCCATACATAATAACAGGGTATGTGGCTTTTCACCACGCAAGGACAGTCATTCACTATATTTTGCGCATCGCATGGAGACTAGGAAATTTCAAAAGGAACCCTTAATTTAATCCACAGGGTAGCTTTCTCTCGTTCAGCCATGACCAGGTAGAAGTCAAGTAATTCATAATTGTATTCTTAGTATCGCCCGCACTGAGGATTGAACCTTCAACCTCCAGAAGACTGTCACTTAGAACTGATTATTACTTAGCACTTTTATCCATTACACCACAGATCCTCATCTAAAAATTTCCGAAACATAATAACTTGTGTTCAACTAATCGCATACAATTTAATCACTGAAACTTAGATATTGTGTTTTAACATTAAATGACCCAAAAAATGTTGACATGCCATAAAACAGAGCACCCAACTAACGAAGTCAATCGTTCAGATTGTGATTCAACCGGTGTATTCCAGGAAAGAAGTCTGCAAATTTGACATGTTCAGATCTTGCGTTTACAACAAAGAAAATAAAACAGTTGAGCATTAAGTAGTTTTGACTTTATAAAGTTGATTACTTGGATGCCGTTCTTCAAGGTGCCATGCTTCAAACGACACATTTTATAGGATGCTACTGCTTCATCGCTAATGACTCGCTGAGTTAACAGCACTTCATAGTTTTCATTTAAAATTTGTACTTTTTTACATTCGTTGTCAATGATGCAGCTGTGATAATACGAATCTCATGAAGAAGTTGACCACACACGATTTAAGAAATGGTGGGTGCATGACAAGCCTAATTGATACGCTTGCAGACTATGTAATGTGTTATGCTGAACTTAAAACCAATCTGATCTATTAGACAATAACACAGTCGTGAGCAATACACCCACTAGTCATGAGTGAAATAGAAACTTGTTTTCAAATTTTTATTTCTTTTTTTTTTTTTTTTTTTACTTATTTTCAACAAGGCACATTACCACTTGAACTTAAAAGGCTACTGTGAATTAGGGACCATACCTACATGAACATCGGAAGTAGGGAGTTGTGCATTAATTTCCCAAACATAAGTTTTGAACCACTTTTATGTCCCCTTACGAAGATTGAAATCAAGATATAATGAAACTTATGTCTAAAATCCTTGTTCTAATTTTAATCAAAATCCATTACGTGATTTTGATTCTAGAAAATGTCTTAAATTTAAGGCTTAAGCTTAAGGGGTCTAAAGAACAAGTTGAAATTAAGGCAATCTGGCTTAATTGGTGTTTAATAGGTACGTGCAAAATCAATGGCCGATTCCCAAAATGTAAAAACATTTTTACCCTCCCTTCACTTAAAAATTCACTAAAATTCATCAAATCAACCAATTTTAATGAAATTTTTAATATTTATTAATCAACGATCACGTAATTATATTACGTGAAACCATTATTTCTTTTTAAATCTTAGTAAAAATACAGTATTTTTTCAAAACAAAATACACCTTTACTAAAGTTATATTTTTATGTATTAATAAAAAAAAAATGCATGAAATTTGTTTTTTTATGAAAATAAAGCACTGTAGATGTTAATTTTTTTTAAAATTATTTCGTATATATTACGAAAAAGGCCCCTAAATTCCGTGTTAATAAAATCACTATAACTCGAAGAAATATTAATTTCTTGAATTGGCGATGTTATCATTGAACAAAGCATTGTTTAATCAATATTTTCACCGAAATAATAATATAATGGCAAAAAAGATTTCATGTGATTTTAATGATTAGTTTCTGGGGAAATATAAAATGCGACATAATTATATTTCCCTTCTATACATGAACGTGTCATCATCAGCATAAGAAATTTTTTTTATAATCTTGAAAATAAAAAAAAAATTGAAAATTTTTTAAATCAGGATCATAACGAGAAAAAGGATTTTAAAAATTGGATAATTTCTACTAACGCTTACCTTGGAGAGGTATGGTAGCCCTGTTCTGTAATAAACAGGTGGGATTAGCTCTCCAACGATCACTCACTCCCTCTACACCGTCCTCAAAATTTTATTTTCAGAGATTCAACAATTTCGTTAATTTCACAATTCATCATCAGTTATTCAGAAAGATACAACGTAAGTTTGTATTTGTTTTGTCATTTTTTCATTAATAAATATTATTTAAAAAGTTTAAAACAATTATTTATTAATGACATTTTCTTTCAAAATTGAATAATATTTTATTAATAAATAATTTTTGATGTTTTAACTTTTTTCAATGAATATTGTCAGTGTAGTCGTTGACTTTAATTTACTTTTTCACACTTAAAATAAAAAATACTCTTTTAGCTTTATTTTAAAAGAATTAATATAATTTTCGTTACGACACATGTAAGAAATTCTTACATGTGTCGTAACAATAAATTAGTAAATTATTCTTTAAGAATCAATGTAATTTAAAATAACATTAATTCTTAAAGAATAAATCGAGTAATGTAATTGTTCAAGATTTTAATCAATGATCATGAAAAAATAATTAATAAAATTGACGCAGTTCGTAATGTAAAATTTAAAAAAAAAAAAAATATTACTGCAAACGAGTCTTCCATACTTTTAGATTTTGTAGCCATATTTTCTGTGTAAACGGCGAAAAGATGTCCGGAACTTTAACATTTTTTTTTTTGATAATTAAGCAATTTTAGTAAAAAAAAAGAGGTACATTCTTTTGTAATTCACTCTCTAAAGACTTTAATTTAATAATTATCTTTGAAACAGTTCCAGAAAACTGATATTTACCTTTCCATCGAATTTTAAACATGTTTTATTGAATCAGCAGTTTTAACTGATTTTTCGCTTTTTTGAGCAGTTTCGATAACATTTTCCATTCTAAATTTTTTATACATTTGTTTCCTTTTGGATATTAACTTAATGCTATTATCTTTCAAATACAATCAAAAGTTAAACGAACACTACTTAAAAAATTAAGAAAAGACACTTTTAAGAACTGTAGTCAGTACAAGCGACGCCCATTTTTGCACGTACCTAGTGTCTAATGACTCTGGATCAAATTTAACACAAATCTGAAATGTTTAAATTTTCAAATGAGAAGTTGTGCTCTATATTAGCCACCCTGAAATCCCTTTAAAATACTAGAACCCTAACCCTAACCCTAACCCAAAGAAACTGAAATTTGTGTAATATTTATTAATTAATGTCTAATATCTATTGTTAAAATTTCACCAAAATCTGAAGTATCTGAATTTTCAGAAAAGAACTTCCACTTTGTCTAAATTTAAATAGGCAACATTTGGACCCCTTAGCAGCTGTGTTCCAAAATTCATAATGATCGGTTAATTAGTTTAGCAATGAATCTTATACATACAAATATATAAACATATCTTACTTATATATATATATATATATATATATATATATATATATATATATATATATATATATATTGTGTGTATTTAGGCAGCAAGTTTTCATTTAGGCAAACGTTGTTGAATAGCACGGAGTGTTTCTGCTCTGTGATCTTTTTTAAAAATTTTTTCCATCTTCCGAATGGTCAACTTCGTACCTCGATCAAACTGGTGTATGAAGTTTCCGTAGTTTTGTTATTCCATCTTCCTTGCGAGTACTTTCGATTTGATATCCTCAAATCATCTTCAGGCGTGTTAGTGTGAAAAAAGAATATGTATTTATAGAATGTAAACAGAGGAAAAGAGTATGTCTTACTTTTATTTTATTTATTTATTCTATTTATTCATTTATTTTTTATTTTTATTAATTTATTTATTTATATTTATTTTTTTATTTCATTTTTATTTTTTAATTCATACAACTTAAAAAGAAAGAGTTTCTAAAGTATTGAAAAGTTACAAGGGCGTGATTATATATATATATATATATATGCAATGTTCCTTTCAAAAGTTGAACTCTCTACGATAGCTGCCTTTAAAAAGGATTAATCTCTTGCTGATTTATCGAGTTGTTTACAGCGGCTGTGAGGGTCTAGGCATTGGAATTTGAGTTTTAAATATAACTCGGGTTCCGGGGTTTGAGCCCAACAATCAGTGTGAATAATGCTTCACTACACTGACTATTCCCGTAAGGATGAAACTTATACATATGTAGATAAAAACAAATAATAATAATTAATTATTTGTCACCCCCAAAACTAGGCTAGGCTTTGTAGTGTTAGTATTAACACAGCTGTCACCGTGGCGTAAATGCAATATTCCTTTCAAAAGTTGAACTCTCTACGATAGCTGCCTTTAAAAAGGATTAATATCTCACTGATTTGTGGTGAGGGCATAGGTGTTGGAATTTGAGTTTGTAAATATAACTTGGGTTCCGGGGTTCTGAGCCCGGCAACCGGTGTGAATAATTCTTCTCCACACTGACGATTCCCGTAAGGATGAAACGTATACATATGTAGATAAGAATAAATATGTATAATTAATTATATATATATATGTTTCAACTAAAACTATAAATTAATTCGATCGTCCATCCATATCTGCGGTTGCATGGAAGCACTGAAAATTATAGGGAGGCACTTTGGTATTCGTCTCATCAGTACTAGGTGTGATCTAAAATAAGCTTCACACTCACCAGACATTAACTTTCTCAGATTTTTATCTGGAGTTATCTCAAAGATGTCTATCAACCCAAACCAGGTGTACTTGCAATGCTGATGTGCACATTTGGAGCATATTTAACAGCAATGAAACAAAGACTGTTGGACATCGATGACTAAAATTTGAAGGTCAAGTCAGGCATAGACTAAAGTTTGTACCAAATATGGTTAGATTGCTGAAAGGCTTGTGATTTTTATTATGATTCAATCGATGGAATTTGGGGGTGGGGTCAACCTGTATTTCTCAGCCCCCCACCCCACTTCTTTACTCTTTAACAGAAACAATCTGGATCTTTCTGAGGCTTGACTGCTCGACTTAAATAAATAGTGCAAAACCCATTCAGGATCACAGCCCCTACTGATGAGACGATTACCAAAGTGTCCTGCATATCATTGAAAGGAGATAAAACAAAAACTGTTTGACATTCATGACTGAGACTTGGTCAGGCAAAGACTGAAGTTTATTGGTACCAAATTGTTGTCACATCCCCTACCGGGAATGCCGACGGGGCTGCCCAGGCAATTTTTAAATGGCTAGAGTGCTCACCTCTCGAGCGCTGGCTTTTAACCCCACTTTCTCGACCCAAGCTGTGGTCACATCTTACTTGTGGGAGTAAGATAAAACTGGCCTTGTGCCTAACTCCGGGAGGAGTAAATAAACATCTGGGATGGCGCATCAAACACTAACCGCTCCCATCTTGGACAGAGTCCAAAAAAGAGTCTCTAATCTAATAGGTCCCATACTGTCTATCAAGCTCCAGCCTCTGTCCCATCGCTGCAATGTTGCATCCCTGTGCTTGTTTTACAAGTACTTTAATGGAATGTGCTCCAACGAGTGTGCTGTACTGGTGCCCCTTCTACGTAAATATCCCAATAAACCCGTCAGTCAGCAAGATCCCACCCCTTCACTGTAGAGTTCTCCAGATGCCGGAGGGCTTCCTACTCTAATAGTTTCTTTTCTCGAACTGCTAACCTTTGGAATTCTCTTCCTTCTTCCTGTTTCCCTGACTGTACCAACATGCAGAAGTTTAAATGTAATATGAATAAGCATCTAGCTGCACAACTCCCCACTTAGGATGCCCCTAATTCAAAGTAGTCCCTTACGTCTCAGTGGCATTGTACGTTGTTTGGGGTTAACTTAAGTAAAGAACATATATATGGTTGGATTGAAGAAATGACTGAAGTTTATTAACGATTCCATGGGTGGGATTTAATATGGCTCACCCTGTACCTTTATTAAACAGGCATACTGCCATATAAAGTCAGACTCAATAGAAGACCGGAGAGTACATCGGCCAAAACGTTGTAAACAGAACAACAACCAAAACAACCAAGATGAGGATAACAGTAGGGGTGGGACGTAATGGGTGAAAATTTCATTAGGGGTGGGACGTAATGGGTGAAAATTTCAGATTCATGCGAGTAGTATTTTTTTGTGTTCATTTATACATAAATAACACTAAACAATCAAACATTTTGAAAATTTTGCAAAATTCAGAAGGTACAGGCCAAAAATAGTCGTTAGGACTCCACGGGACTCAAAATCCATCATTTTTCGGTGAAAAAGTGGTTTCATGCGACATTGCAGGTCCTAAAACATCCTCAAAAGCTATGAATGGATATAGATGGTTAAATCTGATATAGTACTTTAATTTAGGACCATTTTCAGGCTGTGAAAGGGTTTTCATGAATGTAAAATAGCCCAAAACTAGTGGCCTGCACCTTCTGAATTTTGCAAAATTTTCAAAATGTTTGATTGTTTAGTGTTATTTATGTATAAATGAACACAAAAAAATACTACTCGCATGATTCTGAAATTTTCACCCATTACGTCCCACCCCTAATGAAATTTTCACCCATTACGTCCCACCCCTAATGAAATTTTCACCCATTACGTCCCACCCCTAATAACAGTCTGAAAGCATTAAATAATATAAGTCGGACATTTTTCACTGAAATAAAAAGCAGACGATTTACTAATATGACATTGAACTTTTATGTTTAGATGTTGTTGAATGTTGGCTCAATTTTCCATCTGAAAAAAATAAAGATCAAAATACTCATTAAGCCGAGCCTTGAGCCACATTTTCTCTTGTTAAAAGGCGAATAAACCCTTATTAGACGAGCATACCTTCATATAAATTCCGATTCAATAACGTAGACGAGCAAAAACTGATATCCTGTTTTTGTAATTTTTATTAAGCCGAAACGTCTGCATCAGTCGATATATCTAACGCATGCACTGATAGTTGCACGTGCACACGTTCAAAGCAAGTGAAAATACACTTCATCCGTTTAGCTTGCAGAAAATATTAATTTCCTTTATGAAAATAAGGATAATTACACACAACCACCCTCCTCTCCCCGTAAACCCCACATATTTTTGCATGAGCAAAATCTCATTTAGTGGCATTCAAATGGACTGATACTTTACCAATTACGAAGAGTCAGTCACTGTTTTCCTGAAGACAAGATTGACAACGAAACTAAAAAGATATGCATAAAATTTGTACTTAAAAATTGCGAGCAAATATCGTTCGCACCCTATATATACAGGGTGGGCAAAAATAAGGGTCCTATTTTAAAAAATTCATAACTTTTTTATTTATTGATTTTTTTTTTTTTTTTTTAGAATAAGTAAAGGACCCCTTCCGAAGCAAGCATGAGCCGTATTAGCCCTAAGGAACGTACCCTCATTTAGAAAACATTATTTTTGCTTAAAAAACTCAAAACAGTGTAAAAAACAATACTTTAGTTTTTGTAAGTTTTAATAAGTGTTTTTCGGCTAAAATTTGCTTTGTTTATTTCAAAAAATCTTGGAAGGGTCAGTCTACACACACATAAAGTTTGGTGAGTTTAACGTTTATTTTGTGGAAGTTATTCAAATTCAAGTTATTCAAATTTAAAGATAGGACCCTTATTTTGGCCCACCCTGTATATATATATATATATATATATATATATATATATATATATATATATATATTTCATGTATCCACATAAAATTTTATTTATGAGGAGATGCAATTTTTTATGTATCAATTTTCAGTATTTACTTCAACAGTGCTCGATATGTAAGTGCAGCTAGGTAGTAAGTTATGAAAATATATTTATGGCAATTAAGCTATACAGAGGCTCCCGCGTTTCATCCCCGGGGGGGGGGGGATCTTCAGGCTAAAAGATTCGCTCCGGGGATGAAACGCGGGAGCCTCTGTGTAGCTTAATTGCCATAAATATATTTTCATAACTTATATGTTAATGATATCATAAGATAATTTATTAAAATGAATAAAAATCTAGTTGTTTATTCTGTCACCAGCAAACTTTCGGTCACAAAACAAGAAACCACGTCTGTGTGAGGGACACCTGCGATATGTATAGAACAGCAGTTCCCATTGGAATATTATTAACAGAATTTTGAAAAAAATACTTTATAAATATTAGCTGTAATTTTTAATCTAAAGACCGTTCTACAACTTTAGAATGTGGTTGTACTGTTAGCAATTTCCACCGATTATGGAGTAGTTAACAAAAGTCCACTGCTCCAGAAACCGCCAGTATGGTAGGCTAATCAGCACATTATATGATATTATTAACATAAATATATTATGTGCTTACTAATGCAGATGAACACTTAGTAATTATTTCTTCATACATATTATAATAATATATATATATATATATATATATATATATATGAGAAAGGAAGGATGAGAGTAATCCGACGTAATGGGAAATGAAAAAGGAAAAACCAAGAGATATTTTTTCGATATTCATCAACGTTTCGTCTTTATTGTAAGACTTGGTCAGGATGATAATTTTAAGAAAAATGTCATGCAAGTACATCGAAATATTGGGTTGACATGATGGGTTGATGAGAAAAAGTAGTAGCCGTGGCTACTAAGAGCGCTGAACCAAGGTCCGGGCTGAGAGAAGTCAGTCAGTGGCAGAGAGTTAAATGAATGTGGATGGCTGTGAGTGAAAAAAGGGAGGGGTGGGAGTGTTAGTGAATTTGTCTTAGGGTGGGAGAGAGGGGAGGGGGTGCTGAGGTTTTTGTGGTGGTGAGGTGTAGCATGGATTTTGAGGGGCTGGGGAAAGAGGAGGGAAGGGGGGAACTCTGTGTCTTTGGTATGTAGGTAGTATCATAGTTTTAGAAAAAGATTTGAAGAAATGAAAATAATTTGAAAGTAGGCGGGGTGGGTGGGTGGATAAGAGTGTGAAAGAAGTAGTTGAAAGGGTGAGATGGGTGAGGGGGGAGAGGAGAGATTTTGTTGTGGTTAGGTGTGAAATTTTTGGAGGGTAGGAGTATTGACCAGCTGGCTATGTCAGGAATGTGTGAATATAAGTGAGTTAGAAGGAATGTGTTGAAATGTGCTGTGAACATGACAATAAAGGGAAGGAAAAGAAAGAGAAGAAGAAAAGTGATATTAATTTTGGCAAGAAATAGGTGAAATATAGTTTTGTGCAGGCTGTGTTGATGGTTTGAAATTAAATTGAGGGCAAAAGGGGTTTAAATATCTAAAACTACATTTCACCTATCTCTTGGTTTTTCCTTTTTCATTTCCCATATATATATATATATATATAATAATTGTTTTATTTTTAAATTTTCGAAACAGTTACATGGTAAACAGCTGATGATCCCCCTTTTCGATTTCACAATTTAGGGTTAGGTATTCTGCTTATGTTTCACGACTGATATACATGAGTACCCTTTCGTATTTTGTGAATTTTCCAATCGTGAAATCAGCTTATACAAGTTTTAAGTCTGTAATATGCGGATTTAGTTATCAAATCAAATTTATTGGTAAAAGATAGTAAAGTGCCACAAACCATGTAAAAGTGCAACAAGCCATGTAAAATGACAGTTAGAAATTTGTACATCTAAATATCGTCTGAATGTTTGTCCAAGACGACTTTTATTTTGGATATGCTAGACAAAGTCACTACCTCTGGTAGGCTGTTCCAAGGAGGAGAAACACGGACAGAGAATGTTTCCTTTTATCTGACTATGGTACATGTTTTGTTTGGTGCTGGGATGAGAAGCTTCTCAAAAGCTCTATTTAAATTCTGGTTGATGATGTTTTATGCCAGAAACGCGTCCCTGGATATTCCAAATGAAATAGGAGTCGCACCAGAGATACGTGTAGCGGTAGGAAGATGTCGACTGTCACGGTGGCAAAGAAGCGGTAGCTGAGAAAGAGCAGGCCTTATTTGCCGCCTGAATGCAGTGGGAGTAAAAGAAAGAATCGACCACAACACCGAACTCTCAAAAATTGGAATAAAGGCTCTATGGACTGACTAAGGTGTGAGAAAGGGCCCAAAATTGTTCAGAGGAAGAGTGAGGAAACAAATTTGCAATTTTATTTGTCTATAGTTTTCCTTTAAAATAAAATTACAAAAACTTCATTTTGTCATGTATAAAAAAGAAAACTGTATTCAATATATTACATATGCAAGGCATATTGAGTTTTCTTTAAAAAGCAAAGAGTGGGTCAAACAAAGTTAAAAACGGCAGATTGTAGTTGCGTTGTCTCAGCTAGGTTCAAAATAAAGTGGTGTGTTGGGTGAAGAACCGACTGGAAGATGGTTGCATTTGTTGACATTAAGAGACAAATCCCATAGGTTTCACCATTTTTAGACTGGATATCTTCAGAGTCAATTCTGAGAGGAATTATCTTGACGTCATCGGCAAAAAGAAGAACCTTCTGGGAGATGCCGTCTGGCAGATCATTGACGAACACCAGAAATAGCAAAGGACCCAGTACCGAACCTTGGAAGACGCCACTAACCACATTAGAAACCCCAGTTAGTATCCCTATGATTTAAACGCCCTAGGTGGCCTTATATTAGTGTTATTATAGTACTGCTGTCACTAAGAATATGGAAGAGGAGAATGCTTCTGTATTGTTAGCAGTGGGGTGTGTTTCTGTGGATGGCGTTTCTTGTGGATGGCCGATATAAATTGGGTCTTTTGGCTTGAATATTATTAATCTTGAATATTATTAATCTTGAATATTATTAATCTTGAATATTATTAATCTTGAATATTATTAATCTTGAATATTATTAATCTTGAATGCATAAATATTGTATTTTATTCTCCATCTATAAATGACTAAAAGCTTTGTTGAATATGTGCGTGTGTTTTTAAAAAATTATTTTTCTTGTCATTTTACTTCAGTGTAAAGTCTCAGAAATCAAGGGGGCCTTTCCTGGGGTTAACATTTTATCTCTATATGAGGTACATAGATATCCGAGTGTTCAACTAAAGTTTTCCCTTATCTCTCAAACGTTGATTTAGTAAAGAAGTGAAGAAGTGAATTTTCCTCTCCCCAATTGACCAATTAACTATTTTACATTATATCTTTCTTGTGGTTTCTTGGTCTTACCAGATTCCTGGACAAGAATTCATCTAGTCTGGTGGAGCATCCAGCTAAGTGCTGTTACTTGAGGTAACATTACTTGGAGTAGGTGCACTATTCCTTGTATGAGCCAGTGTATAGCCGTGTCAAGGTGATCTTATTTAGGCTTTGAATACTATGTTACTTTGAATATTTGGTCAGGGTTTACATGTAAGGGGAAATATCCTCATGTCAGGTTGTCCTGACAAACCCCTGTACAGAAAGACCGAAGACATTTGAGGATGGTGTCTAGTAGGTAATTCCAACTCTCGCGTGTGTGTATGTAATTTAATTTGTATCAAACGCTGTGTAAATCAGCTAGTATATATATATATATATATGTATATATATATATATATATATAATCCAGGCAAGGTAAAGATCCACAGGATAGGAATCCAAAGAATTTGAACCGAGCTTATAAAAAGTGCTCAATATCAAATAGAGCTTTTATATATGATTATTTATTTATTAATATACAAAATCTGTGACACTGGCATATCGATGTTATCGATCAACAGCTGTCATAAACTGAGATCTTACCAGGCAGAGTTAAAATCCGATCTTAAACTTAGATCATATTTGGAAAGAATGAAATGGGGAGAAAAGAAAAGAAATTTAAAATTAAAATTCGGAAAGTCACGTGGTTAGAATTGGGACCGTTAAAAATCAAAAAAGATATATATATATATATATATATATATATATATATCTGTGTGTGTGTGTGTATATATAATCAATACCCCCAAACATTTCCTTCATTAGGCATACAGAAAACGTGCTCACACAGCCATATACGCACATAATTGATCAGCTTAAATATCTTGTTAATAATTTTTATTATGCGAATTCACATGCATATCCATTAACCTCCTCCGCGTCCCTTTCCTTTGTCCACCCACACATAATTGCCCACACCACCACCCCTATGGCCGCAAACTACCAATCAACCCTAGCCTGCTCCCCCCACCTCACCCCCATCCTCTGCGCATTCTCGATACACAAGAACCCCATAGTTATAAAACAAACAGTGACACATTTAATGAATATTAATATTTTTCAAAGAGAGAAGAAAATGTAGGAAGCCATTTTTTAAAATTTTTATTTTTATTTCATCAAATTTTTATTTTTGAAAAAATTAATCTTTTGTTAATTTTTGAATTTCGTTTCTGTTCTTCCTAATCTTGAGCATAAAAGAAATGAATGAAAGAAAAAAGAAAGAAAAGGTAGAAAAGGAGATAAAAAGGGGAGGGAGAGGAAGCAATAGAGAGTGAAGAAGTAGAGAGAGAGAGAGAGAGAGAGAGAGAGAGAAGGATGAGAAATAGGGAGGAAGAGCTATGGAGAGGATGTAGAGAAAGAAAGAGAAATAGAGAGATAAAGACAGAAAATGGAAAGAGAGAGAGGGAGAAAGGATATAGAGAAAGATAATGGAATATAGGAGAGCCAGAGAAGAGAGAGAGAGAGAGAGAGAGAGAGAGAGAGAGAGAGAGAGAGAGAGAGGGGCAGGAATCAGGAATTGGATAGAAATGGAGGGAGAGGCAGGAAGTTGAGGGGGGGAGAAGAAGAAAAAGAGAGAAATAGAGAGAGGTAGAAACAGGAAGTGGCTAGAGAATTAGGACCGATAGAGAAAGAGAAAAAAATGGAGAGAGAGAGGGAGAAAGAATTCTAAAGTAAAACTAAGTATAAAGAGGAAGAGAGAATGAAAAAGAGAAAGAAATGTGGAGGGTGAGACAGGAAGTGGAGAAAGAGAGAAGGTAGAGGACAGAGAAAGGGAGGCGAATAGGACGGAGTAGAGAGTGAAATAGAGAGAGAGAATAGGAGAGGGGTAGCGGGAGGGGGAGGAAAACCAGTAGCAATTAAGAAATTAAGAAATGCTAGAGTTCTTTTCAATCAGTAATCAGCCCAGCCTCCCCCTTCCACTTTCGAAAACATTTCAGTCTTTCTACGTTTTATCATCGTTTATCTGAATTTCGAATAATAATTGTGACCCAAATACAAAAGCCATAAAAATACAGAAAAAAAAAGAGAAAACATAAAAATAAATAAATAAATAAGAAAATAAAAAAGAATTTTTTTTTTCTAGTGAAAAAAATAAAATTAAAATAAATTAAAATAAAAAAAATAAAATGAAGAAATTTGGATAGAGATCTGTGGAAATATCCAGAGGCATGTGCTCAAACAGAACGCCATGCCATGCAAACACTGGGAAAAGCCACATAACTATCTGAACGCAAACCAAGATAGGAACGCGTACATATTCATTAAAACACAAAACACAAAACACATTGCACAAAAAAAAAACCTGAAAAAAAGAAAGGCATGTAGAGATGAACACATGAACACCTCACGGTAGTTGGATATCGGTGTTCAAATTTGCATATAAAACATCCATCTCTACATACAAACATCCATCTCTACATATAAACAATCATCTCTACATACAAACATCCATCTCTACATATAAACAATCATCTCTACATATAAACAATCATCTCTACATACAAACATCCATGTCTACATATAAACAATCATCTCTACATACAAACATCCATCTCTACATATAAACAATCATCTCTACATACAAACATCCATCTCTACATATAAACGATCATCTCTACATACAAACATCCATCTCTACATACAAACATCCATCTCTACATACAAACAATCATCTCTACATACAAACAATCATCTCTACATACAAACAATCATCTCTACATACAAACATCCATCTCTACATATAAACAATCATCTCTACATACAAACAATCATCTCTACATACAAACAATCATCTCTACATACAAACAATCATCTCTACATACAAACATCTATCTCTACATACAAACAATCATCTCTACATACAAACATCCATCTCTACATATAAACAATCATCTCTACATACAAACAATCATCTCTACATACAAACAATCATCTCTACATACAAACACCTATCTCTACATACAAACACCTATCTCTACATACAAACACCTATCTATACATACAAACAATCATCTCTACATACAAACAATCATCTCTACATACAAACATCTATCTCTACATACAAACATCTATCTCTATATACAAACAATCATCTCTACATATAAACATCCATCGCTACATACAAATGGGCTGCATATAATTTAACACATATATATGCATCTTCACACATTCAAGAGAAAATAAGAACGGATATTCTTAAAATGCACCCATTAAAACTGTTAAGGCGAAAAGCCACTCGAGGATAAGGCTTAATGAGATGGCTAGATTAAATTAAAAAAACAACTTTTGTTCACCCCAAACAAGTGGGCACATTGCCACTGAGACGTAAGGGGATACTGTGAATAGGGGCCTGATTTATAGAGGAGATCCTAAGTGGGGAGTTATGCAGAAAGATGTTTGTTCACATCACATTTAAATTTCTGCATGTTGGTACAGTCGGGGAAACAGGGAACAGGTAGAGAATTCCAAGGGCAAGCAGTTTGCAGAAAGGAGCTATTAGAATAGAAAGTCTTCCGGCATCGGGGCACCTCTACAGTGAAGAGGTTGGGTTTTGCTGATTGTTGAGTTGGTTGTGGTATTTATGGCGAGAGGGAACAAATGCAGCAAGTTCGTCAGAGTACATTCTGTTGAAGTATTTATAAAAGCAGCACAGAGATGCAACATTGCCGCGATGGAACAGGGGCTGGAACTCGGTAGACAGTGTGGGACCTATTAGATTAGAGGCTCTTTTTTGGGGCCTGTCTAAGAGGGAGAGACTAGTGGTTGGTGCACCAGCCCAGATGTGGCAACAATACTCCATGCATGGGTGAATGGTAGCTTTGTAGAGATATAGGATCGTAGCAGGTGAGAGAAGTTTTCTAGCACGGTAAAGGGAGCTCACTTTATTTGCAGCAGACTTGACAGTATCTTCTATGTATCTATTCAATTTTATGTTACCTGTGAATGTTAGACCGAGGAGTTTGAATGTTGGA
The DNA here is from genome assembly GCA_963556195.1 of Sepiola atlantica. Lineage (NCBI taxonomy): Eukaryota > Metazoa > Mollusca > Cephalopoda > Sepiida > Sepiolidae > Sepiola > Sepiola atlantica. The sequence goes on along the minus strand of OY744525.1, from coordinate 17,966,342 downwards.
CTATCAGGTAAAGTGTTATTAGCCATGGTAACTGGCGGTTGGAAAGGTTTATAAGTTCTTATAATTGTTAAAGGAAAAGAGCTTTGTCTTAGTAGCATTAAATGTAACCATCCATTTTTTTTTAAAATCCGTTCCACTACATCCATCTATTATATAAACGGCAAACGTGTGTCCAGCTAAAATTTGAAAAATACAAACCAAAAAAACATCAAAATTTATATTTTCTTGATCAGCATTGCCCAGAATGAAAATTTAGAAAAAAGTATCCATTCTTTGACCCTCAACTGCCGCCTATTTCGTTAGGGGGTATCGGTTTTCCAGTCATTTTCATGTACTAACTAAAGGGAAGTTACTCTGATTTTTTTTCAAGGAGTTATTTCCTTTATGCCGACTCGAGTAATCTATAAAAAGTGTATGTTCAGAGAGATTAATGGGTTGGGCGAAGAAGAAAGGAGGAAAGGAAGGTGGAAACCGGGGAAGAGAGAAGAGATAGAATTTTAATAGAAATATGTTACACTTTTGTCCCAGGCAACGCCGAGTAACTCTGCTCGTTTAAAATAAAATGTCTATTTAATCTGCCGGTTTAGGCTATTTCAATTGGAAATGTTACAGAACTCGACCGACACACTAACAAAGATTACAAAAATACATCTAAGTATATCTTTATAGAGAAAAACAGGGTTTTAGAACTTATTCGAGGATGTAAGCTCCTATGCCTTTGTTGGGGCCGATTTTACTACTACATGGAGTCCCAAACCATGTGACGATTGGGGTAGTCTACCATTGGTTGCTTTAACCACCTGATCACAGATATAAAAGGCATTACTCACAAGTTCACTCCCACTTTTCCTCCTTTTCAATTGACCACTGAATCGACAACAGTGTTTGTTCACTGCTTCTATTCACCCAGAACAGTTCTGTGACATGCGGTCAGTCTCCTCTCTATTCAGATCAGTTCTGTTAATGTTCCTTTGAGCCAAATTTTGTTGGTGTATTCATTTTAAACACAAATAAATCCTGTTATATTTTTATAAGTAAGATTTTGAAAAAAGTATATCTGGATGGCAAAGCTATTGAGTTTGTTGGGAAGTTTTGTTACCTTCGTGATACCATTGGAGCACAGGGTGGAGCAGGTGCTAGTGTGATTCAAAAATTAGGAATAGATGAACTAAGTTCAGGGAACTTCTGCCATTACAACCAGCAGAGTGTTACCACTGTCAACGAAGGCAAGAGTCTATCAGGCATGTATATGCAGTGTGGTGATGTATGGAAGTTAAACCTGGCCAATGAGGGTTGAGGACATACGTTGCATGGAGAGAAATGATATAAGAATGATGTGATGGATGTATAATGTGATTCTTAAGGACAGACTTAGTTCTGATGATTAAATGTTGACAGTATAGGGAGATATGTGCAGAAGAGTAGACTTCGATGGTATGGCCACATTGAAAGAATAGATGAGAGTTCTTGGGTTAGTAGATGTAGAACAGTTGAGGTAGTAGGTTCAGTTTACAGGTGAAGGCCAAGAAAAACATGTGAGGAAGTGATAAAAATGAACCTGAGAGTAAGAGGGATAAATAAAGACCTGACCAGAGAAGTAACTTTCGAAGTCAATTTCTTAAAGCTGTCCAATACATGCCAGCATGTAAAACATACGATAAACTTAATATAATGATGATGATGATGATGAAAATTTAATTTTGTTTCTAAAAACATTTTTTACAGTAAGCTTTTCTTACACAATGTTTCAAATAATGTTTTTTATTCTTTGGACTGATAAAAAACTATATTTTGCTGATGCAGTTGACTAAATTTGTATTTCATTAAAAGTTTAACTGAAATTTAAAAGCGTTATTGAAAAAGAAATGTAATCTTCTATCTATATTAATTGGTAAAATACACAAAAACGTTGTAAAATGAGGCTAAATAAGAAACAGTTCAAAATATGTGAGTTACTACATAAAAAAGAAAGAAATATGTTCCCCTTTAACTTACCAGACCCAAACTACACAGTTAGTTTCCTCCTCTGTGTATTCGTCACTTAATAAGAACACCCCCCTCTCTCTCTCTTTCTCTCTATCAGACTACTGGCTTATTTTGTAAACGTGTTTTTTTATTTTTTTTTATTTAGTCTTATCTTTTGTAAATACTGCTATTTCTGAGCTACAGGCTTTTTGCATAGGATAAACAGATTCAGACCCGAAATCGTCGACGAAATGAATCCGAGTATTTTGCTGGTTCAAATTATGGAGCCGTGATTGTTTTTCCCGTGCTTTCTTTTCACTTTTTTTTATTGATATTTCAGTTGACATGAAATAGCAGTACATGCCAGGGGCCCATCTTTAGATTAAATAGAATTTGTCCTGATTATGACATGCATCCGATGCTGTGATCCCAATTTGGGAGCTTTGGAAAGTGTGGAGTCACCACTTTATTGTCACTACTCACAAGTCCAATCTGACCCAAAATGGTAGTACTGGTCACGGTCTCATCTGTGGATAAAATAAAATCTATTATTTAAAGAGTATCTATTTAAAAAATATATGCCAACAAAAGAAATTAATCTATAAATATTTGAAGCATAAGAACTTTTACCAAAATGATTGAATTCGGCATTAAATAACCCTAAAAGGGCTGATATGCCATAAAACAAAACAACCAAACTAAACCACATTTTAGTAGATCCGTGTTGTTATAGATAACACATTGAACTGGCACAAGAAAATGTCCCTTGTTAAAAGTTACATCTTGATCCGATGGTGTATCACAGTAAGGATCAAAATTGTTGACACTAGAACAGTGAAAAGATGAATCAAAATTTCTTGTTGGGTGAATCAAATATTGATTCTCCCCCAAGTTTGTTTTTGAGAAGTGTTTTCATCAGTTGTTTTTCTTCTTACTAATGAGTCAGTATTTATCAAGGCGAAAAGCCACTCGAGTATAAGGGTGAATGAGATGGATAAATTGACAGTGAAATGATTATGAATATTATGAGAGGATTGAAAATGATCGATAGAATGAGCACGGTTAATGACAAGCGTTTATTAAAATTAGATTTGAAGATGACGAAATAAATCTGGTGCAACGTGTTCCACAAATGAGAAGTTCTTGGAAAGAAACTTGAAAAGTTCTTGGAAAGAAACTTGAAAAGATCTCTGCAGTTGTGGTACGTAGACGAGTTCTGGCAGTACAAGTTTTACAAGGAGTTACCAGATTTTTCATGGAAATAACGATAGAATAGAGAAAGACTATTGTGAGAAAGGGACTATAGAGAATAGAAGAGATGACCCCCCACTAGATTGCCAAATCGATTTTCAGTTACCAAGGAAAGGAAGAGTGCTCTGAACGCTACACCCACTCCAGATGTGGCAGCAATATTTCATCTTAGGACGTATCTGACTCTTATAGAGGTAGAGAATTGCATCAGGAGTCAAATACTTTCTGGAGCGGTAGAATGATTCAACCATTTGTCCAGCAACCTTAGTAGAGAAAGACTAACAATCATCTATGAGGTCTGTAGGGAAGAGAAGAGATCATCCCACACTAGAGTGCAAAATCAATCTTCTACTCTGTGCGACACCTCCCCAGATGTGGCAGCAGAACTCCATCTTTAGGATGTATCCGAATCTTATATAGGTAGAGGATTGCATCAGGAGTCAAATACTTTCTGGAGCGGTAGAATGATCCAACCATTTTCTTAGCAAACTTAGCAACAAATTTGATATAAGTCTTCCATTTCGATGTTGGAGTGAAAATCAGTCCTAGGGGACTTCCTCAACGAGAGAAGCATTCATCTCGACTGTGGCAAAACAAGCATCCGAGCGTTGGTGGTGAAAGGAGAGCAGCTTGGTTTTAGAGGTGTTAAAAGTAACAAGCCATTTTTCTCTCATTGCACCACGTGCTCAAGATCAGAAGAGAAAAAATCAGGCAGACGCACGCACACATGCACACAGACATACACATATGTATCAGAACAGAGCTAATGCACCTACATTTAAACTCTTTTACCAGGGTAGCCCCAACCCTGCTCGAGGATACCCCCGGAAGGGATAGCTTTGGTAACTCTCTTAGTTTTATTTCTGTCCCCTTAATTAAAATGTTGTTATAAAAAAGTATATAAAGTCACTTTTAACAGTAACAATATATTTGTAATAACATTACTGCACATTGGCATTAATCTGAGCCAAACTTGAATTCTGTAAGCATCCACTCTTTTGAAAATAGTTATCATGTTACCGCTAAAAATGTTTGTCTCTTAAATAATTTTACAATTGTAGACGTTACTATATTGCCAATAACATTGTACAACAATAACAAATGAAAATTGGCTAGTCAGAAGCAAAGTTTGATTTACCAGTTTAAATGCTATTTAGATCTGACTTTGAAAATTTGACAAGATAAATTTATATGTTAGATTGAATAAATATTGAAACTTTCATTAAAATTGAATAATTCTCTGATTTTTGGTGATTAAAAAAATAACAAGAAAAAAAAATTACAAAGAAAGGTCTCCTAGTGGGGTCCCTGTAGTATAGATATAAGGGCAGCCCATATGCCCCTACAAACTGACATTGCATAACAGCGCTAAGGGGTCATTTCCCCCCTACAAATTAATTATATGGCCCCCTCCCACTAGGAAAATACTTTTCGGTGCTTTCATAATATTTAAAAATATATTATCTTTAAAATTAATATAATAAAGGAGTGTGTCTGTTTGTTTATAGAAAGACAGTGAACCTAAAATATTAAAGTTTATACACATGTAGAATTCTCCTACGAAGATAATGAAAGTAGTCCTGACTCTCTAGGTGTCTTGTTCAGGAGGCTATTAACCTTTTTCCAACATCTTGCACGTGAAATACAGATTTACTTATAAGTCTTATTTAAAAAGACGACTTAACAAATTTCCCAATTATTCAGTTGAAAGATAATCAGACAGACAACATCGAATGTGCTATTTTGATCCTGCCCTCGGATAGCTTTCTTTTTTTTAATGAAAACAAAAAATATCCTTTTTCTTTTTTATAAATGTAATGTAAATCTTAGATTTTGGTATATTTAGTAGTGACGTGACCGTGTCGGTTATTGAATGATGCTGAGTAGGTGTAAATTTAAATATGTGAATGTGAGTTAATGAACAAAAATATGAGAAAGAATTTGAATGCGAAAACTTGGTATGGTCAAGAATTAATTATTTATTTACTTCTTACAATTGAAAGAAGAGGATTTACTAATTAATTGAGCATTTATTGTGGGAGCTGATAACGACAACGTCTTTACAAAATGTATGTCTCTATTGGAAGCCAAGGGGACGTTACTTTCCAATCGAACGCAAGGGAAGCAACTCTAACAAGTTATCTCCCTTTAATATATCCATTCTGAATGTCTTATTATTTTCTAGCTAGAAATGCTTCTAGCTAACAAGTACCTAACATTTTTCTGTTTGCCTTCCCGTCTTTATCCCCTCTTTCTCTCTCCCTCACATTCGCTCTCCCTCACATTCGCTCTCTCTATATATAATAAAAGATAACGATTATCTGTCTGTATATTCCTTAATATGAAGACAGACTAGGGAGTGTACCTTAAATATAAGTGTTTGTATATGTAAAATTTTACTATAAACATGCGACATAGTTCTGTCTATAGCTGCCCTCTTAAAGGAGCTTAAGCCACTCTTCCTACATGTTGCATATTTTAAATTCATCTATTTATAAGCATTAGTTTAAGAGTATTAACATTTATATGAATAGCTTAGTGGTTAGGATATCAGACTGCCAACATCAAGGTTGCTGTTAAAGTAAACTTTCCTTACTCTGATGCTGCATATGTGATGTTGCATTCCACACTCTAACCCAGGCAACACCGAGTAACCCCGCTAGCATCTCATAAAATTAAACAGTTTAGCATAATATGAAATACACATCTCAGACTGGATTCATGATACTAGAACAGCTTTGGACTGTTTAATAAGCACACGAGTTCAAACCCTCAAATACGTCAATACAATTGTTGTTTTCTAATACTGCTATGCAACACATTGAGTGGAAATAGAACGTATACATCCGATTTTTGTGCTGAAAAGTGTATTTATTAAGTGTATGGTATTTCAGTCTCCATTAGCAGATTTTAAAATGATTGAAATTTGTTTAAATTTTTAGTGAAGCGATCCAAGAAAAGGAATGGCGTCTTCCCTTGCATCTTTGCGTAGTAGCCAACGAAAATGGAACCTTCAGTCGATCCGTTTATTTATTTTTACAAAAGAAAATGTTAAAGCAATGTCTATGTAACGTTGTGGCAATGCTATCTCGTTCGCTTGGAAGCAAGAGAGAGAAAAAACAGATCAAGGATTGGACTGCTCGCTGGCTGAAACAGTTGTACAGCTCACGTACAGTTGCGAGCGCACCAACTTCCATAACACATATGTATGCATGTGACGACAGATATGCTAATGTGCACTCTATCATCTTAGATGGATAATGGCTTCAAGCAATAGCATACATTTATCACTCTTGAGACACGTGCACACATGTATGAAGCTGCGTCGATAGACATTCGCATAAATTTACTGTTTATTTGTTTATTTTTTTGTTGTTGTTGTTGTTGTTGTGAAATTAGAGGCTGGATCATTTTGTAAACAATACAGTGTTTCACACATCCGAGTAATTCATCCAATGCCTGAAGCTTTCACCTCAAGAGACAAGTATCATGAAAAAGTGCAGTGGGAAATAGATGTATGCACAAAATGTTGATAAGCAGGAAAATAAAAATAATCTGTAACCGAAGAAAGGAAAACGGGGGGGGGGGATTGAAAAGGGATGAAGAAGGGGTTAGACGAATTTAAATTTAAAAAAAATAGGGGGGGGGGGTAAATGGAAAGGGATGAAGAAAGGTCAAGAAGAATTTAAATTTCAAAATAAAAGGGGGAGAGGAAAGAGATGAATAAGAGGTAAGAAGAATGTAAATTTTTTAAAAAGGGGGAGGGAGGAATAAGGTTTAAGAATTTAAATTCTCAAAAAAAGGGGGAGGTAAATGGATAGGGATGAAGAAAGGTCAAGAAGAATTTAGATTCTAAAACAAAAGGGGGAGGGGAAAGAGATGAAGAAGAGGTAAGACGAATTTAAATTAAAAAAATAGGGGAGGTAAATGGAAAGGGATGAAGGTTGAAGAAGAATTTAGATTTAAAAATAAGAGGGGGAGGGGAAAGAGATGAATAAGGGATAAGAAGAATGTAAATTAAAAATGGGGGAGGGAAAAGGAAAGGGTGAAGAAAGGTCAAGAAGACTTTAAATTTAAATACAAAAGGGGGAGATGGAAAGAGATGAAGAAGGAGTAAGAAGAATGTAAATTAAAAAAAGGGAGGGAAGAGAAAGAGGAGAATAAGGTTTAAGAAGAATTTAAATTTTGACAAACCGTCGAGTAAAGGAAAAGGGGCTGCAAAGAAAATGTGAACAAAAACAAAACTGATTAGAGAAGGCATAATCTAACATATAATGATAAGTCGACCGGATTTTAAAAGTTGGACCTAAATAGCATTTAAGCTGAAAAATCAAAAAGAGTATAAAATCGACTTTGAAATCTAGTGGCAGGGCAGTAGTCTCTTCTCTTTCCCACCACCCTTTTCTCACAGAAGGGACACTGTTAGTCTCTCTCTACTCGATCGTTATTTCTTTCTTGGCCTTTAGACTAAGATCAAAGTGTAGTATCTGTTCCGATGTATACTGCACCCCATACTGGTGTTGTCTTGGCCTTCGGGTCTTGATTTACGCCGGTCAATGGGTCTGTCCTGTGCAGTTCTGGGAGGTCTACCTTCCCAGGCTTTGCCTCCCCTCTTTGGGGAGGAGTAAGTTTATTGCTTACTGTCTAAGGCGCCTCTACCGGGGAATGCCGACGGGGCTGCCCAGGCAATTTTTAAACCCCACTTTCCCAACCCGACCTTGGGTCACATCTTACTTGTGGGAGTAAGATAAAAACTGGCCTTGTGCTTAACTCCTGGAGAGGAGTAAATCAATACTCGATCGTTATTTCCATGAAACGTGCTTGCCAGCTCTAATCTTTGGTTTCTCATTGTAAGAGACATTCACAGCAAGAACTTGTTTTCTACAACGACTTCCTTTTCTCCCTCCGTGTGTCTAGTGTCAAGCGGAATTTCTATGGACAAGGCTTCTTTGCAAGGGTGTTTCCTCTGTGGAACACATTACCGCAGTATTGCTTCTCTTCTGATTGCCACTTAGTTGTCTTCAAATCCAATGTCAACAAATTATTCTCATAAACGGCCCCATAAGTAATCAAATGGAGTTCATACCATTGATTAATGTTAGTACTCCCATAATGTTCCTCATCTTTCAGTTGGCAATCATTTCTGTCTCATTAATCCTTATCCTCGAGTGGCTCTTACTCTTGATAATTGGTCACCCAAAAGTAAGAAAAAAAAACGTTGCTTCTGATTAGCCAATTTTCATTTGTTATTGTTGTACCATGTTATTGGCAATATAAAAATGTACTTCACTACAATTTATTTAAATATTTACTTAATCTGGCCCAGGCGACTGATAATATGAAACATTTATTAAATAATCACCTCAAAATAATAATCAGCAAGTGGGATAACTCATATTTTAAATTAAAGAATATAATAGAAGTTGCATAGCTTACAACTAAAATTTTATTTCTTTTTCTGTATAAGTTTAAAAATGGGCAAACAAATAAAAAAAAAAAATTACAATGTCTTTACTGCAACGCACATGTTAGAGTCTCTTCTTCAACACAAGCACCACCATCTTGTGTATTTAGTTTTCTTGTGTACACACAAGGGTTAGAAATGAATGAAGAAAAAGGTCATGATTAAAAACAGTTTACATATGTATACATTTATTTCTCATAGAGACGGTTTGTCAAAGAGAGATGTAAGAGGGACAACAAGAGCTTATACATGATAGGGGGTGAAGATCACGGACATAGTTACTAATAGAAGAGTCCACATTAATAGTTCCAAACACAATCCAAATAGCATGTATTGTCAGGGTAAACAATTATAGAGAGATGTTTGAGTAACTACGACTGTTGTATATATCTTGGAATGTATGAGTCGAGCTGTGAAAGTTATGTAAAAATGGAGAGGTGGTCAGGCGATGTCTGATCGGCTTGAAATCCAGCCAGGAAAGAGACTGAATCTAGTCTTTAAATCACCCACGTGAAGTAAAGTAAAGTGAATTTTATTTTAGGGAGTAGAAGAGTGCATTCTCCCGTTGGCAAGTAATTATTCAGGGTAAATAACTTGGATCTGTTCAATGGAGATTACTTCTGAATATTCTAAGCAAACAATGGATTAGAAAAATTTTCTTAAATGTCTCCCTATTTTTCTATCTTTTATTTTGTGTGGTGTTACAAACAAAATCTTTTTTTCTAACTCTCTCTCTTCCTCTCCAATTATGGGTTAAATAGTATTACTGCCTATGGGGATATTCACTATTGTTTATAATAGACGAGTCCATTCTTTTTATTCTTTGCTTTCTCTATAACCTTCAACTCTTAATAAATAGAGACAATGGAGGAAAGAGAAAGAAAGAGAGAGAGAGAGAGAGAGTGCGTGATAGAAGCGAGAGGGGTATATACTATATAGAATAAGAGTGAGAGAGCAAACAACATAAAATAAGAGAGGGTAAAAGTGATAGATAGAAAGTTAGTAAGAGATGAGTCACTTGTAAATAACGGCTAATCAAAACAATAAAAATGGAAGGTTTTTTTCAAACATAACTCAGTTCCAAAACTGAGGAATATTTTAGCACGTATTTTGCATATATATGAAAAAATCCTTAGGTAAACAAACGTTGATTAACTCAGCTTTTGTATTACAATAGATTCACATTATTATTATTATAATAGAGTGAAGTACCTGTTTGGTCAAAAATGATGGAGATAAATGTTAGAGTTTTCGAACAAATCGATGAAGCATTGAAACAAATAAGCAAAAGTTTTCTATCTTTAATAAAGAGATTTTGTCTGTCTGTCTGTCACAATTTTGTTTTAAACATAATAAATACATTGCAGAATTTGTCTCATTTCGAAATATCAAAGATCTTAATTACTTTTAGAAATGGAGAATATTGCATCAATAGTAAATAATAAATTCCCAACAAATAAAGCGGATGTCATGACTGGAAATCGAAACCGAAACCTTGAGATTTTACCAACTGAGCTATTTGGACTTTCTTATAAATAGAGCTTAAAACATTGCTGTAACAAAATAATTGTAGCTTTGGCGTGACGTCATGTATTTATGATTTACGTCATGTTTCAAAACATGAATTCAAACATAAGCGATAATAAATAATAAATAAATGAATTGGTAAATATTATCAATATCGTTTGAAATTATTTTAGTAGTCCAAAGCAATTTATTTTGTTTTAAATACGTATTAACATTAAAAACAATTTACTATGTACTAGCATTTGGACCCGTAGGGCCCATAATTCTAGTTGCAATAAATTTGTTTTATATCCAAACAATGAACTATTTACAACTATCAAAATTAGCTTCATTACAATAATTGTAAAAAAAAAAAATGAGAAGCTTGCCTGTCCTCCGCTCACCAAATATCTTAATTAGTGAGTATTGATTTACTCCTCTCCAGGAGTTAGGCACAAGGCCAGTTTTTATCTTACTCCCACAAGTAAGATGTGACCCAAGGTCGGGTCGGGAAAGTGGGGTTTAAAAATTGCCTGGGCAGCCCCGTCGGCATTCCCCGGTAGGGGCGCCTCAGGCAGTAAGCAATAAACTTATTCCTCCCCAAAGAGGGGAGGCGAAGCCTGGGAGGATGGACCTCTTAGAACTGCACAGGACAGACCCATAGATCGGCGTAAATCAAGCCCCGAAGGCCAAAACAATACCAGTCTATGGGGTGCAGTATCCATCGGAACAGATACTACACTTTGATCTTAATTAGTGAGTAGACACGGGCCAGGCAAGCTAGCAGATATTACAGGCATATGAATAAATATACAAATACACAATTATTATTATTAAAGGATATCTTTAAAAGAAACGTTCTTGATGTATTTGCTATGATGAAGCTAAACTTTTTGAATACTTGAAGTTAGAATTTTTATCAGATTGTAACGAAAGTTGTGACCGTTTATTAAAGCTGAATTAAATAATGAAATCAAATTTACTTAATTCTCTTTCCATCATCAATCTGGGTTTTTAATTCGACGTTTTTTAAATTCCTTTGGTTTTGTAACTGTAAAAGGAAACTAGCTTATTTTCGACTTCTTCTCTTGAAATAAGTCTTAATCGACTGAAATGATTTTGTAAAATTCTAAAGAAATGGTAATCTTTTGGTGCGAGATCCAGAGAATATAGTGGGTGATGTATATATATATATATTTATTAGAAAGGGTATTTAGACATATTTTTTAAACCCTTGTTTCGTAATAGTATTATATTTTTTTTGTTGAAAAAAACATAACAATATGTAGTGTTAAAATAAATAAAATTTATTTTAATCTGAGCTTTCGAGAAATACAATTCTCTTTGTCAAAGTAGTGTTTTTCTTCTTTTTTTTTTCCTTCATCGTCCGATGGTAATGGACTTTGGGTCAGAAAATCACGTTATGTCTGCAAGCGAGGTTACGCCATTACCATCGGATGATGAAGAAAAAGAAAAAAAAAAGAAAAACACTACTTTGACAAGGAGAATTGTATTTCTCGAAAGCTCAGATTAAAATAAATTTTATTTATTTTAACACTACACATTGTGTTTTTTTCAAAAACAAAATATTATATATATATATATATATATATATATAGTAGGTCCCCGCTATTCATGGGGGTTATGTTCTAGCCACACCCGCGAATAGCAAAAATCCTCAAATAGATTTTGATACCTCAACGTTCACTAAAAATCAGGTTTTTGTACATTAGCATGTGTTTTTTGGGATGAAAAACAACAAATTAGTGTAGATTAGCCCTTTCTGCTTGCAAGTTGGTTGATTTTTAAAAAAAATATTTCAGTTTTGTATAAAGTTTGCAAAATTTGGAATATGAATCCTACAGAATAATTAGCGTTTGTAATGACGTTTTTTTTTTGTCACATTGGTCTTAGTTGGACTTAAATGATTATCATATTTGTAAGTTCTACTGAATTTATGAAGAAAATGTTGAGTCAACGCTTTATTTATGAAACCGGGAATAGCAGGGGTTCACTGTATAGGAAATCTAGAAAAGAACTAAGGAATTTTATGAATGTACTATTGAAAAGTTTTGCAGATCGTAAGGGGCTATAGAAAATAATAGGGACTATATAAACGATTAAATACATCTGATATTGTGTTTTTGCATTGTTTTATCGGGCCTTAAAGACAGAATTTTCGTTCAATCTGATAAAATAACTTCATAATACGACTATGGCACAAAAACAGTAAAAAAAAATTTGTTTTAAATAAAAAATAAAAAACGCGTGAAAAAAGAAAAATGGCCCCCAAACTTTTCAGTTTGTAGTTTTTGCTCTCGGGCAACATTGATTTTTGTTCACCAGTGAAAGAATTGAAGAAGACTAAGCAAATGAAAATAAGAGAAAAGTTTAGGCGATAATGAAGAGGGAATGTGTAAGAGTTTGTGAGAGAGGGAGGTGTGAAAAGAGGAGGTAAAATAGAAATGGAAATATCTAAATAGAGAGAAAAGAAATGTAAAAAGAGGAAGAGGAAGAGATCTAAAAAGTGAGAAGGAAAATGAAAAAGAGAGAGAACGAGAGTAGGAGAGAGAGAGAGAGGTCTAAAAAGTGAGAGAATAAATGTAAAGAAAGAGCGAGGGGATCTAAAAGAGAGAGAAGGGAAAGTAAAATAAAGAAAAGGGTTGAGTACGAAAGTTGAAAAATATATTAGAGAGAGAAAAACAGCAAAAACAGAAAGTCTATGTGCAAATAAGAATTCACAGATACATTTTGGGTGAGGAGGGAGACGAGCTGAAATTGAATGAGAACGTTTATTCTGACGATGCAGTTATTCAATTTACACGTTTAGGGATGAAAATGCTATTTCAAACTTAAGCCTCACAGACCAAGAAAAATGCTATTTCAAACTTAAGCCTGGTACACCAAAAAATGCTATTTCAAACTTAAGCCTGACAGACCAAGAAAAATGCTATTTCAAACTTAAGCCTGACAGACCAAGAAAAATGCTATTTCAAACTTAAGCCTGACAGACTGATCGACAGATAAATCCCCATAGAAATGCTTGAACACATCTAAAATAAGATACGACCAATCAATCGTTGCTTTTAGACCAACGAAAATGCCATTTGTAAAACTGAAGCATGACAGACCAAAAAAAAATGCTATTTGTAAAACTGAAGCATGACAGACCAACGAAAATGCTATTTGTAAAACTGAAGCATGACAGACCAACGAAAATACTATTTGTAAAACTGAAGCATGACAGACCAACAAAAATGCTATTTGTAAAACTGAAGCATGACAGACCAAAAAAAATGCTATTTGTAAAACTGAAGCATGACAGACCAAAAAAAATGCTATTTGTAAAACTGAAGCATGACAGACCAACGAAAATACTATTTGTAAAACTGAAGCATGACAGACCAACAAAAATGCTATTTGTAAAACTGAAGCATGACAGACCAACGAAAATACTATTTGTAAAACTGAAGCATGACAGACTAACGAAAATACTATTTGTAAAACTGAAGCATGACAGACCAACAAAAATGCTATTTGTAAAACTGAAGCATGACAGACCAACGAAAATACTATTTGTAAAACTGAAGCATGACAGACCAACGAAAATGCTATTTGTAAAACTGAAGCATGACAGACCAACGAAAATGCTATTTGTAAAACTGAAGCATGACAGACCAACGAAAGTGCTATTTGTAAAACTGAAGCATGACAGACCAACGAAAATACTATTTGTAAAACTGAAGCATGACAGACCAACGAAAGTGTTATTTGTAAAACTGAAGCATGACAGACTAACGAAAGTGCTATTTGTAAAACTGAAGCATGACAGACTAACGAAAATGCTATTTGTAAAACTGAAGCATGACAGACCAACGAGCTGACCAACAGACGGGCAAAACCTGTAAGGGGACATCTACAAAAATTTAATAGCAAATGAAGTGAAAAATGAATAAGCGTCTTTGCATTCTGTCTTGAAATCTTTCTTAATTCACACAATTATCTGAGCCAATTTCCAGATGGACAAACTAAAAGACGAAAAACAAAATTTAAACAATAATGATGTTAATGATGATGAAAATAAGATCGTGATAATGATAAAAGAGGCGGAGCAGAAGGGAGGAGTCTGGGCAAAACGAAGGAAGGAGAAGGCAACCTGAAAAACAGCATCTATAAAGGAAAAAAAAAAATTGAAAAGTGGAGTCGACACACAATCGATCAATGGTATCCTAAATCTAATTTCTGGCAAACCTTCGATCCTTCCAAAGATCTGAAACATTCGGTAAATTTATTGCATTTGTATTCTATTGTATAATGTCGGGATTTATTTATTTATTTTAATTCCACTTTATTTCAATTTTTTTTTCTTTTTTAAAACCTTTATTTTATTTTGTTATTCTTTTTATTGTTTCGTTTTTTTTTACCATTTTTATTTTTTAAATTGGGATCAATCTATAAGTTTGGAGTCCCCCTAACTACCAGTTGTGTTTCTAGCCATTAAATATTAATGAATTTGTCAAAAACAGATAGAAAAAAAAAGGTGGGGAAAATGACAGAAGATATAAATTGGGAGAATTGCAGATAGAGTGGAAGGAAGAGAAAAGGGGAAGGAAGAGGAGAAAAAAACGAAGAGAAGTCGGAGGAAATAGGGGAGGAGGAGGAGGAGGAGATGAGGAGGAGGAAAACCCGATGAGTAGGTCGAAGAGGAGGACTGGCTGAGGAGATGAAAGGGAGGAAAGTGGGAAGAGATGGAGGAGGAAAAGGAGGAGTAGGTGGAAGAGAGGATGAAGAGGACAATGAGGAGCAGGTGAGGTGAAGGGGAAAGGAGGAGGAGATAGAGGAAGATGAATGAGGAGGAGGAAAAGGAGGAGTATGTGGGGAAAGAGAGAAGGAGAAAGAAAAAGGGGGAGAAGGTAGAGGAGGGGAGGAGAAGAAGGTATTGTTGGAGAAAGAAAACGAGAAGCTGATGTAAGAGGGAAGGAGGGGAAGGAAAACGAAGAGTTGCGGAAAAGAGTGGAAGACAAGAGGAGAAGGGGCGAGAAGTTGGTGAAGAAACTGGAAAGCGGAAGTGAAAGAAGGGAGAAAAGCAGGAGGAGGAAGAGGAGGAGTTGAAAAAAAAGGAGATGGAGGAATGGGAAGAGTAACTGACAAAGTGGAAAAGGGAAGAGGAGGAGGGGTAAAAAGGAGGATGGGGTAGATTCTGGGGTAATGGAAGAGGAACAAGGTGGAAAGGGTTAATGAAGGGGAGCAAGAAGGGAAAATAGGAGGGATTGGATTAGTTCATGTAAGATGAAAAGATGGAGGAGGAGGAAAACGATGAGTAACGGAAAAAGGAGGAGGAAAGAGGGAGTCGAAAACATGAGTAAATGGTCAAGAAAAGGGGAAGCAGAAGTAAAAAAAAAATGAGGAAAAAGGGGGGAAAGTAAAAAAGAAGGAGGTGGTAGATTAAGAGTAAAAGGAGGAGGAAAAGAGAAAAGGAGGAAGTGAAAAGAAGGGAGAGGTAAAAGAAGGGAGAAGGGGGGAGGGCTTGGATTCATTAATCTGAGATGGAGGATGGAACAAACGTAGAGTACTGAAATAAGGGGGAAGAGAAGGGAAGGGGTAGTAGAGGAAAAGGAGTATTGATTTACTCCTCTCCAGGAGTTAGGCACGAGGCCAGTTTTTATCTTACTCCCACAAGTAAGATGTGACCCAAGGTCGGGTCGGGAAAGTGGGGTTTAAAAATTGCCTGGGCAGCCCCGTCGGCATTCCCCGGTAGGGGGCAGTAAGCAATAAACTTACTCCTCCCTAAAGAGGGGAGGCGAAGCCTGGGAGGGTGGACCTCCTAGAACTGCACAGGACAGACCCATAGACCGGCGTGAATAAAGACCCGAAGGCCAAGACAATACCAGTCTATGAGGTGCAGTATCCATCGAAACAGATACTACACTTTGATCTTAGCCAAAAGGCCAAGAACCCAGGGAGTAGATGGTGACGAAAAGGGGAAGCGGAAGTAAAAAATGGGGAAAATAGGAAGGGGGGGTAAGGAGACGAGGAGGAAAAGTAAAAAGGAGGAGGTGGTAGATTAAGAGTAGAAGGAGGAGGAAAAGAGAAAAAGGGGAGGAGAAAAGAAGGGAGAGGTAAAAGAAAGGAGAAAGGGGGAGGGTTTGGATTGGTTCATCTATTTTAGTTAAACACATTGCTAAAGAAAATGAATAATAGATTAAACGAGATACGAAGAAAGAGAGAATTATGAAAATGTCATTGCGAATAGCTTTTCATGATCGTACGTCGCCGTTCGTTTAATTTTGGAGAAAAATTATCTGCTTTTAATTTTGTTTTGTTTTATCTTCTCTCTTTAATTCCTCGTTTTTTTTTTTTTTTAATTTTAAAATTTATTTATTTATTATTTTGGTTTTCTTTATTCTTCGTTTTCAAAGTGTTTAACATTCTTGAATGCAAATGGCGATGGCCGCTAGTTCTTTCTCTAAATGAAAAAAAAAAGAAAAACGGAATTTTTCTCATAATTATAGCAATTGAGCGATAGTCTTAAAATTCTCATCAACTGTTTTAACCTTTAACATTTCAATTTATCCCCCTTCCCCGGCAATGATAAATGCAATTCTGTGTTGATAGATTGCAAAATGGGAAATGGAAAAATTGGAGAATTTAAAAAAGGAGAATTAAAATTATTGAAGATTTTTATTTTTTTTATTTCTTTATCTTTTATTTATTTAATTTAATTTTAAATTAAAATGCTGAGCAAGTCTTTCCCAATAAAGGCAACCCGGGGGGGGGGGGGAGGCATGAGTGTGATTTGCATAAAAGCTGCATTTCTGATCTATAAAACTCCTTTTCCTGTCTGTAGGGGGAAAAATACTGACTCCGTGTTTCTTTGATATGACAGGGACGCGTGCGAACATTCATTTTTTCCCTTGGCTTACGAGCACGAATAAACCACAATATTTGAGTTTTGCCTTTAAACTTTAATTCAAGCCAGAAATTACTTTCAAATCGACAGTTGAAAGCAGCCATGGACAAACTGTTGCCCGCGGGATTTTCTGAATGGCACGACTAATTTTACAAGGAAAATAAAATTTATTAACTCTTTTGTTTCATTGCGTTTTTATTTTTTGTTTCTTTAAATTTATTTTTTGGTATCGTCAAATAAATTAGAAATGAATCTGACGACTTTTATGAAAAAATTTTCTGTATTTTTTAAGTTTGTCTTTCAATTTAAAAAGTAACAACCGAAACTATTTAATCATAACATTGTTAAAAATGCATCTGTAATTTAAAGAAAATAGTTTAAATAAAATTTTAATTAAGACAATTATAATAAAATTTTCAAAATTGTGATAAAGTTTTGTGTTTGAAAATTATAATAAAAGATTAATTTTGAAAATTATAATAACATTTTGAAAATTATAAAATTGTAATTATGAAAGTTATACTTTTTTTTAGTATAATAAATTTTGAATATGAAAATTATTAAATTTTGAAAATTATAATAGCATTTCGATTAGAAAAATATAACATTTTGAAAATGATACTAACAAGTCAGACATAGACTGAAGTTTATTTGTACCACATATGGTTGGATTGCAGAAAGGATTGTGAACTTTATTAACGATTCCATGGGTGGGAATTTTTAGGGAGGGGGGGGGGTCATAATAACAATTTTATTTTTACAAACGAGTCACCGCTTATCAAGGCACAAAGACCACTCGAGGATAAGGGTTGATGAGTTTGTCAAGTAGACGGTGAGTTCATGTGTGTATGTGTGTTTCTCGTGTCAACGTAACTTTGATTTTGTTTGCATTGTTTAGATTAGTATCTGCAGCTTCCGGTCTTCCCTTTCTTTTGTTTTAGTTCTTCGTGTTTCTTGTTTAGTCTTTCTTCGTCTTTGTCAGCCATATTTTCCTCTTCCTTCTGTGTGCTTTGGCCTTATTCATAGCTTTAGCTTCTCTTTGTAGCTTGTTGAGTTTCCTATATGGTTTACTATCTGGGCTTACTGGTTCATTCTTTTGAAAGGGTTTTGTTTCTATTTTTAGTCACTGATTTGGCCCTCTCATAAATTAAGTCTTCTGCTGTAATATTAAGGTGTATGTAAGGCGTCTCTTCACCGTTTTTGTTTCTGTTTTTACTTTCTTAAATTCTTCGTTTCTTACAAATGATAATTTCGTTTTATCCTCGTTCATAATTTCTTTGATATGTTCGACTTTTGTTATTTTCTTCCTCGGTGAGTACTGTGGTATCTTAGTCATTGGTTTCTGCCGTTTCGATGTTTTTTTGTGTTTTTTATTAACAAGTAACCACTTATCAAGGCACAAAGGCCACTCAAGGCTAAAGGTTAATGAGTTTGTCAAGTAGACGGGGAGTCAACATCATGAGGATTAGTAACGATAGCTTTAACTGGTCAGAATTTGATTATTTAAACAGACGGACTTGAAAACTACCATGTTGTAATCAGCTGGGAAGTAGCCCCGTGATATTGTGTTTCACAAACGGGTAGTTCTAGGGAAAAAACTTTGCTTGTGGAAGTTCTGTTTAGTTTTAGGTTACACAGAGGAAGAAAGGGAAATTATTTACAGTGGTTGTAACTAGACGAGTTTTTATTGTGAATGTTTTACAGGGTGGAACCATAGATTAAAGTTGATATCATGCTGTTATACTAAGACTTTAATGTTTCTAGGTTAAAGATCTTTTCCACTAAAAGCGAAACTCAATTTTCTCATATTTGTAAAGCAGACGATTTTTACATGTATGATCTTCCATAGTTAAAATGGATTGATGTACATTAAACAAAAAAAATGAATTTGACCTTTTTAGTTGTGCTGAGAGCCTGATCATTAGCCCTGTGTCATGTGGCTAGTTTTTAAAAAGAGGTAGCTCATGTCTGTGTAAAGGCTCAAAAATAGCTTTTAAATTTCGAACTGTCTCAAGTCAGCTATTTTTATTCATTAGTAATACGTAAAGATCACCTGATACTTTTTGAGCGATACTCACTGGATTTTCCTCTATGGCTTGGAGTATATTAGGCCTACATGAAATTGCCGTATCATCGAGGTTCTATTGTTATTTCCATGGAAGATGCTCGCCTGAGCTCCAATCCTATTTTCCTTCCCGTAAGACATTCACAGCGAGAACTCTCTTCCTACCACAACTGAAAAAAGAATTTTCTTTCTTCTTCCATGTACCTAGCATCAGGCAGAATTTCTATGTACAGAGCTTCTTTGCAAGGTCTTTCCACCTGTGGAACACATTGCCGCTGGACTGCTTCCCAGCAGATTACAACATGGTCGTCTTCAAATCCAATGTCAACAAATACTTGTCAGAAACAGACCCACAAATAATCAAAATTAATTCATACCATTGATTGTTCCTCATCTCTCAACTGACAATCATTCCATCTCATTAACCTTTATCCTCGAGTGGCTCTTGACCTTCATAAGTGTTGACTCAATAGTGTAAAAATAATATAAAAAAACTAAAAAAGAAACTAAATAAGATTTCTTGTACCGTGTGATTATGATACTGTGATCAATTATCTCTGGATTGTCTCTAAAGAAACTGCACCGTAATGACAAGGCAATGGTCAGATAGATCCGTATGGTGAGGCCTGAATAGAGCATGCCTTTTGGGTCTCTGCTCGTGCAGGTCGACTTGGAAAGTCTTGCGGACGTCATGCAGAAGAGCAGACTACGTTGATTCGGGAACATTCAACACAGCGATGGCTGGATCGCTAAAGCCCGACAGTTGAACATGCCAGCAGAGAAGACCATCTCTGGCAGACCCAAGTTGTCTTGGGAGGACATGATCAAACGTGATAGGAGAGCCTTGAGTATGGATTCGGTCGGACCTCATCAAAGACAAGAATGGAGAGGAAGACTTAGATCGAGACTGGACAAACAGGTCCCACCCTAATCAAAGGATTAATTGTGGCATAATTCAACAATAAACCGGTTGATGATGATGATGATGAATTGTTCCTTCATCTTTCAAACAAGAAATATCATGGACCAGTTTGAACATGCCCATTAGAGTGTTTGCTAATAGGCTGGGGGACAAGGGTTCAATTTTAGATCGAGTCATACACAAGACTCAAAAAATGGTACTTGGCACCTCCTTTTCTAAATACTCAGCATTATAAGATGGGATCAAGGGTAAGTGGAGTAATCCTGGAAAAGGAGTGACGCCCTCCCCTACATCTCGGTGTAGTATCTAATGAAAAGGGAGCATTTGGGTTGTCCTCAACTATGGTCGACCACTTAATTTCTTTTTACTTTTTTGAACGTGTCAAGCATAATTTCCTGAATTAGATTAACTTACAGATTCATCTGTGCCGTTTTCAAATCACGTACAGAGCGAAGCAATGCACAATGGGTCGCGGCACTAACTACCGCGATATTAACAGCAACAGCAGGAAACCTTACATCGCTTGAACTGCGTTGATCATGTATTATATGGATTATTCAGATTACTGTTCTTATCTTTAGTGTTATTCTCGCAACGTTTCGGCCGATGTAACCTCCGACCTTCTTCAGGTGTATCTTGATAATGGCTCTAATTGGTGGATCGTGGAAAGAATGTTTTTGTTCTTTTTTCGCACGAATCATAGTCGTTAGAATTCAAAATGTGTGATGTGTTTGTGAAATGGAAAAAGACTCGAGTCGTTTCCATTTCTGTATTAATTCGGTACGGACTGAAATTAATATTCTAAAGATGAGAGCAGTAGTCCGAATAATCCAAATAATGCATGTTATCAATCCTCATCTCAAAAATTCAGAAACCTTATATGGTGATAATGTTATATAACATTATATGTTTATATATATGATATATATGATTATGATTATATGTTAATAGCATCATATGTTGATAATGTTATATAACATTATATGTTTATATATATGATATATATGATTATGATTATATGTTAATAGCATCATATGTTGATAATGTTATATAACATTATATGTTTATATATATGATATATATGATTATGATTATATGTTAACAGCATCATATGTTGATAATGTTATATAACATTATATGTTTATATATATGATTATGATTATATGTTAATAGCATCATATGTTGATCATGTTATATAAACATCACAAGTATGTATGCAAATATTCTTGCAAAACTACATGTGCATGTGCAAAAATAATGTTAAAAACGGTATTTTCCGCATAAGGTTAGATTAAGCAAGAAAGTGGAAAATTCCATTCGAAGTTAAAAATTAGAATTAGGGTTACGTGTTAGGAATAGTGTTGGGATGATTAATCGGAATCGGGAATCGGAAAAATTTGTGCCTATTTTCCGATTCCAAAAAGGATTCTTGTAATTGTTTTTTTTATTTGTTTGTTTTTGTTTAAAACTTCATTTTCGATTGCTCGTACTAATGATAAAATGATAAATATTTATTGATTTTAAACTACCAGTCAAACTAAAATCTATACATTCCATTCCAAGTGTATTTTGTACGTTGTTTGCAAAAATATATGCACATATTACATGGGTCTTTACGGTAATCCGAAAATAAAAAAACAACAACTACATAGCTAAATATGTAGAGGTTTTGAAAGAATCGGAATCGGTAATTGTATCGGAATCGGGTAAAATATTGGAATCGTCTCATCACTAGTTAGAACATGACGTCATGGATAGGAGGTTTGAAGTGACACACAGCGATAAAGAGAGAAACGTCTTTCTCTTTGACAGACGAGCTGATTGGGTTTGGATGTCATTTTCAAAGCGATGTCTTCATTTGTCTGCCCCTTTAAGGGGAGCCACGAAGAAAAGGTTACATAATGTGTAAGTTTGCTGCAAAAGACTGAAACATCAAAGAGCATGACGAAATTGATCAAGTTTAATGTTATTGGCATTTGTTTTTGTTGTGGCGGGATACCGGACTCCCCCTCAGTCACTAAATAAGTGAACTAGTCTGGACAATAACTACAGCTACGAACAGTAGTATGGCGGATTCGACTGCATTCTGTTAAATCCTATTGAATTACTTGTAGTTACTAATTTTTGTACAAGATATATACGTTGGAATAAACCATACTATTTTAAGACCTTTACACTCTGGTTATATTTCTATTTATAACTACTTACCAAGTTATATTGATATTATAATATAAGTGTATATACATTAACTAGTATTATACAGGGTGGGCAAAAATAAGGGTCCTATTTTTAAAAATTCATAACTTTTTTATTTATTGATTTTTTTTTTTTTTTTTTTTTTAGAATAAGTAAAGGACCCCTTCCGAAGCAAGCATGAGCCGTATTAGCCCTAAGGAACGTACCCTCATTTAGAAAACATTATTTTTGCTTAAAAAACTCAAAACAGTGTAAAAAACAATACTTTAGTTTTTGTAAGTTTTAAGAAGTGTTTTTCGGCTAAAATTTGTTTTGTTTATTTCAAAAAATCTCGGAAGGGTCAGTCTACACACACATAAAGTTTGGTGAGTTTAACTTTTATTTTGTGGAAGTTATTCAAATTCAAGTTATTCAAATTTAAAGATAGGACCCTTATTTTGGCCCACCCTGTATATATACTAGAAGAATACCCGTCCCAGGACGGGTATAAGCAATATGCATAACATTAGTTTTTAATTAATTTTTTTTTAGGGGGGGGCGTAAAGGGGTTCAGGAGAACACTACCTAAATGGTAGTTCACAAAAAAATGTGCCCATATTACTCACAGTATTGGCCAGAATACATAATTCATTATGATAAATTCATATTATTGACACTTGAGCAAAGGTTCGGTTAAAATTTGATTACATAATATACCTCAAAATTTGTTTGTACAAGATATGTACGTTGGAATAAACCGTACTATTTTAAGAGCTTTACACTCTGAGTTATTTTGTTATTTATAACTTCTTACCAAGTTATATCAGTTTTTTAATTTGTTAGCGTATTAGAGAAGTAAAGGAAGGAGGAAGACACATAAGTGTCTGCTGCTACATCACCACTACGACCACTTTTACAACTAGATCATTATCAATCATTAAGCGGCATGATGGCATAACGACCGAGAATTGCCACTTTCGGCTAAGAATGTGTTTAGCAGTCAGCGGTGAATTGCAAAAATCAGTTCCCTGTGTATTTTACACATTCGAAAATCTAGGTTAACACATAAGAAATTGTGAAAAGTGATTTTTTTCATTGGAATTTTTAAAATTTTATTTTTATTACAAAAATATTTATTATAATTGGAATATTTTCTTTTTTACAAATACTCAAAGGAAATAATTTTAACAAAGCGCCCTCTCCTCCCCATGTTAAGAATGGCTTTCTAAATAACGTTATTATTTAGAAAGCCATTCTTAACATGAAGAGGAGGGGGGCTTTGTTAATTATTCTGTACTTTCACCTAACAATTTAATAAACAAAAGAAAATGTGTTTTTGTCCCCAAAAAAGAATAGTTAGCAAAGATCATGGCGGGAACGTAATACAGCGGGAACTAACTTTCACAATTTGTCGCTGACTGCTGAACACATTTTTTAGCCGAAAATGGCGATTCTCGGTTGTTAGACCATTATAACCATTAAGCTAACTACTTAAAACGTGTAAACGAGAGACTCAGTTGTTTTCTGTCTATGTCTGATGGGATCGTTACTAGTGCTACATTATGTTACAATATTGCAAAAATCTCGCCGACTCACCTGACTAGTTGCTAAATTCCGCCATCTTTGACTATAGAGGTCCCCAGATGCCGGAAGAATTTTCTACTCTGATAGCTTCTTTCGTAGGACTGATTGCCTTTGGAATTCCCTTCCTGCTCCCTGTTTCTCCGACAGTATCAACATGCATAAATCTTTATTTAAGCTGTTCACTCCACACCCATGTTGCCCCCTATAAATCTGGCCCCTATCACAATAGCTCTTACGCCTGTTTGATGTGACTAAAAGTACAAAATGAATATAAATAATAATTCCCTCTTTTAATTATTGAATCAAATGCACGCATTCTCTTTCTTTTTCTCTAAGTTTCTTTCTTTCTTTTTATATTTCAGCGCCATTTGTGATATAAGCAGAGAAAATGACTCCGACATTCCATCCTCACAGAATCCATCCTTGGAGCCCGTGGCTCCCACTACTTTTATTGCTTTCCCTTTTTCTACCATCTTTGTGCATAGACATCACATACTATTTAGATGAAGGCAAAAGCCCTGGAACCTTAGTGGGCGACGTAGCAGCCGACTCTCACCTGATGGACAGAGTGCTTCCACGGGACAGAACCCAAATCCAGTTTACCCAATTACCACAGGATGATTCTGGAACTTCGCAGTGGTTTCGGGTTGCTAAGGAGACGGGGAAACTTTACACTGCCCAAACCCTTAACGCGGAGACGCTCTGCGGACACAACCCAGAATGCTTTCAGATCGTAAAAATAGCTGTTCGACTGGCTGAAACTTTCATGAAAATCCTCAAGGTTAAAATCGTCATTCAGGATGTGAACGATTATCAGCCAGAATTCCCCGTTAAACAAGTTAATATTCAATTTTCAGAGGGGGACAAAAAAAGCACGAAGGTATCAATACCGAATGCAGTAGACCGTGATGTCGGTGCACATAATTCCCAGATTACATACCAGTTAAAAAAGGATATGAATGAACCGTTTACCTTGTCCATCTCCAAGAGTGTCGATGAAACGTTCGACCTTAGCATAATTCTCGAAGACACTCTTGACAGAGAAATTAAGGATTCTTATACAATCCAAGTCATCGCCAAAGATGGTGGATCGCCTCCAAAACAAAGCATCTTAGACGTTTATATCTCTGTGACAGACGTCAATGACAACACGCCTGTCTTCTCTCAGAATGTCTATAATATTTCAGTGAAATATGAACACGACGAAGCTACACCTGTTGCTATCCTGTCTGCAAGAGATTCGGATTCCGGAGAAAATGGTAAAGTATCTTACCATTTCAGTTCTAAAACATCTGAGGAAGCGCGGGACACGTTTCGTTTGAATAAAGAAACCGGAGAGATATTTTTGCACAAGCGGTTTACGGTAAAACAAAAACTGACCTACAGGATGTACATAAAAGCTACAGATAACGGTAGTCCGCCATTAAGTTCAACGGCAAAGGTGCAGATAAAGGTCATCAATCAGCAGAACAATGCTCCAGTAATAAACGTCAACTTTGTGACGGAGGCAACTAAAAATATTGCAAAAATATCCGAAGATGTTGAAGTGGGCAGCTTTATCGCATACGTGATGGTCAGCGATAGCGACCTCGATCTAAATGGGGAAGTCAGTTGCAACTTGCATCACAGTAAATTCCAACTAGAGAGCTTGGGTAAAAAAGAGTGGAAAGTGATTGTTAAAAATCCACTAGATAGAGAGACAGAAGATCATCATGAGTTAACAATAGTCTGCCAGGACAAAGGGTCGCCACCTTTGCATAGTGAGAGCAAGTTCTCTATTCAGTTAATAGACGTCAACGATGTCCAACCGCAACTCCTCAAAGACACATTTAAATTTTGGATTTACGAAAACCAACAGCAGAACTTTGTGGTCGGTTCCATAAATGCAACCGATCCCGACTTGAAACCTGGAGGAAAGCTAACATATTCTTTACTGTCAGACGGGAAACATTTCTTGCCTTTTCAGATCTCCAACATGGGAGTCATCTCAACCGTTATGACTTTGGATTACGAATTCCAAAGCGTCTACCGATTCCGTGTGCTTGTAAAAGATAACGGTACTCCTTCTTTAAACAGTACTGCAAATATCGTGATTGAGGTGAGAGACGAAAATGATAATGCTCCGTATTTTACTTTTCCGAGCATCAACCCTTACACGATGGACATCGTGTACTATCCGCATCACACCAACAATATCACGAACCTGAAGGCCTCCGACAGCGACAGCCGAGAGAACGCATTCCTCAGGTACGAAATAATTGCAGGTAACGGTGAGCAACTATTTAGCCTCAACCATTATACGGGTCTTCTGTCATTCACTCGTGTTGTCACTCAGCAAGACGCCGGCTCCTACGAGCTGGCTTTTGTCGTCAAGGACAGTGGCGATCCAGTTCTGTCCGCAAGCACAAATTTGACGTTGACACTGACTGTTAGCAACAAGACATTTGAAATGATCAACACGGTCCACATGAAATCCGAGGAGAAGATACAACTCTACATAATGGTAGTGATCGTTGTTGTGGCCGTTTTACTTTCCGTGCCGATTACGGCAGCCATCTCGATCTGTATCATTCGATTGCGCGATCGAAGAAATGACCCGCACATCGATGGTGCCAATCCTCCTTGCAAATGTGTGACAGAACATGGAAACTACATGTGTCCCTCACAGCAGGCCACATACTGGCCTGATGACATTGTTGCCCAATCAAATGACCCTGAATTGACAAGGAGTCTCTCGAGACGATCCAGAAGAGGACCCCACCATGCTGAAGAATTAGCTGGTGATCAGATAATGAGAACAAAATTCCAGGCTGATGGTGTGTATCAGGTAGGTGTAAACTTTTTATTTGTTTTTTGCCTCCAGCAAGGTGGAGGTTTTGTTTTCGGTCGAATTTGTTATTATGTTTCTTTGTGTACAGCCTAGCGTCCAAATCGCTTGACCAATCATCACCAAACTTGGTCAAAATATCGGTCATAGTCTCACTTAAAACTGATTGAATTTTGGAATATATAGGTCATGGTCATGGTCAAGGTCACGCAAAAGTTGAAAGTCCTACTTTTGGCGATAACTTTGCTTCTGTTTATAGTAGAGATTCGCTACTTAGCCCATATTGTACCTAATGAAGTGTTGCATTTTATATGACCTTGACCTTGAAACGTTCGATCAACGTCGAAATTTTAATGAAATTTCATGTTCGGATTTTTTCCAAATTTGATGTACGGATCTGATGTTCTTTGATAACCGTAACCACCATGTAAAATGTAAGTCTTATCAAATAAATAGTTTTTGTGTTATCAATTTTTCCATGGATTAACTTCGGGAATACTTCATACAATAGGGAGAAGTAAGGTCCAGATAAGATTTTGGCTCATCCTTACGTTGTCAGGTAGAGATATGCACTCTCATGACTTACTTACCTTCTTGTTTTTGTTTGTTAGGGAAATTTTCCAAAGGTTAAAATGAATTTAAAAAGAAAGTTAAAATCTCACTATATATATATATATATATATATAGTACATATATTATATTAGTTTCTATAGATGTTAATCCGTTGAGAGTCCAGTGTTTATAAAAAGTGCTCAATAACAAGTAGAGCTGTTCTTTAGTATACATACATGTTTCAGTGGTACACTTCCATAGTAAGGCAAATTCTTCAGACCAAAACGAAGAATTAAAAAAAGAAAAAGAAAATACAATTAAAACGTATATATATATATATATATATATATATATACTATACTGTACTGTACTATCATTTTTTTTTATTGAATATTAAAGTGTTTATTACGTACAGACAATATCGTTTCGGGCTTTTTGCCCTCATCAGTGCAGGAGTGGTGGTTGTAGGCAGTCGCATGGGATTGAACACAGTTCATAAATTTGGGCTAGAATTACGAGATGAACGCTCGGGACCACACGGCTACCGACAATCAGCACAGACAATGATTGAAATTAAGATACACTTATTATCCGGGGAGGCATGGAAAGCGTTATTATTGTCAACAGTGTTCATATATATATATATATATATATATATATATATATATATATATATGAATATAACAATGAATTCAAAATTATACTATTTTATAATTTAATAACAATTTTAAGGCAAAAAATATTTTTACACGTGTTTATACAGGAAATTGATGTAAACAAAGGCGATCCAGGCAGTGTTTACTAAAAATAATAGCCAAAACAGAACCAACTTCCGTCACTAGAAAACCGAACAAATTATTAAATTATAAAATCGTATTATTTCGAAGTTAATAACTTATTTATTCTAAGCTCTATTTAATATCTCGAATATTGAGCTTTACTTGTGCATTTGGAAACAACGCCGGCTTGTAGCAGGCGATGACACATTTAAAGATGAAGGACGCATACGCATCAGACAGTTTCAGATGGCAACGACAAAATAAAAGAAGTGATGCAACATTTATATCTTTAAGCCATGTCCTTTCTTTAATTATTCGTTTTCATTTAAAATTCTACATCCTTCAGATCGCACATTTATAATTTCGATGTAGATCACTTTTAGAGAGAGATAAATTATCATTATTGTTCTATCTCCGTATAGGAAGTATCATTTGTGTTTATATACAAATAGTAGACGACCCGTGACCCGTTCAGTCAACGTTTGGTACATTGTACATTAGTGGATACATTTATTGACCTGAACCACTGATGAAGGTAAATAGATATTTTAAAAGCGTGTTTATTTATTGGTAGTTTATTGAACATGTATTCGATTTGAAGAAATTGTATTCTTCATATTTAAAATATTTTTCACGCATTTCCCATTATTAACAAAAACTTTAACATTTTGCTGGTTTTAGCCTCGACTCAATCTATGTAATACTATAATTTATATTTGGGTGTGATTAAAATCAAATGAAAATGTACTGCCCTGTACAGGGATTGGGTACTTATATCGAACATGAACCAGTTTCCGTGAACTTCACATCGGCAACGTTCGCGCATACTAGTAAACACCCGAGAGATGACGCGCGATTAGCCAATCAGCTGTCAGCTACCAGACGACAATTTTCTAACCAGTATTGAAATTTATTAAAGCCAGAAGCAATTGATCAAAGCCAGTGATTGTTTATTTTCTGTTGAATCCCCCCCCCCCCCAAAAAAAAAAGAAATGAATTACTAAGAGCTGTCTAGTCGTGTCGAATGTCCCAAAGGAGTTATTTCTTTCTGCCACGAAAGAAAGCTGTTGTTAAAAAAAAAACATGTCAGAAATATTATTACATGTGCTGGTTGATAGAAAGAAAAGGAATAGCGACAAGTATTCGTGGAGGTGTACACACACTAAATGTAGAGCTTGGAATTCCGTAATAAGTGGCACATTTTTTTTTTGTTGTTATTTGCTATCTTTCTTGAAAATAAAACTGAAAAAAATACAACACAGCAACGTATCGAAGTTAACGTCTGCCACCATTCGCTTCTTCATCTCTCGGGTGTTTACATAACATGCTGAACGCTGTCGACGCGAAGTTCACAGAAACTGGTTCATATATGGATATGAGTACCAGGGATTGAACTGACAGCCTTCAAATTATAAGACTCAATTCTCGTCCTTTCACCACTTTTCGTCTCATTCGCCCTTCCTCCTGTCTCATATATTCCATGTGCAAACAATGGATGTATCATCAGAGTTTTAGTGTTGTATAGATTGATATATATGAAGTGAACTCCGAAACTACTCGATTTATTTTTCTGAAATTTTAAAATGCAACTCGATGCAGTGGGGGTAATATAAGCTATATATATATATATATATATATATATATATATATATATATACAAATGAAAGAAGACAAATAAAAGTTGCGAAAATAAAAAATAGATTACGTCTTCAGTTGTTCAAAACGATATATATTCAATTAAAGAATATTTATTTTTCTTTCCTTAAGCCCTGGCTTTTCAAAGAATGGATTATTATCATCAGAGAAATACAAATTGATAAGTTGGTAAACGAAATACCAAAAGTCATAATTTGAAAAGATGTAAATACAAGTATGATAGATCAATTTTAGGAAGAAAATGCAGAAAATGTCCAAAGAAAAAAGATTGAAAATATAGGAAAAAGTTCACCGTTAAATGCATCACAAAAAATGCATATATATATATATATATATATATATATATATATATATATATATATATATATAAATATATAAATAAATAGACAATATTAATTCCAGTGACCAAGATTTTATTTATTTTACTGTTCATTTTTTAAATCCAAAACTTTGGTACATTTTGACTGACCGTTTCGCCTATAGACGAACAGCCGTATTAATATGTCAATTCTGGATCCTTCAACTATGTGCTCCTTAGAAATCCAAAGTTCACATCCTATTAATAATATTAATAGTAATATATATATATATATATATATATATATATATATATATATATATATATATATATATTATTATTATTATTATTATTATTATTATTTCATTTATCCGCATAAAATGTTATAAGGAGATATAACATTTTATGTATCGATTTTCAGTATTTACTTCAGCAGTGCTCTATACGTGAGTAGAACTAGGTAGTAAGTTATAAAAATATATTTATGGCTATTAAACTACACTATATATATATATATATATATATATATATATATATATATATACTAATAGTCAGACTTTCAAGGGGTTAAAACTTCATGGGTGTTAATTTGTTTTTAACACCAGAGCATGTATTAATAAACAATAGAAAGTTAGATTCCAGTAACCATGTCTTTATTCACCATTCAAAAATCGAAATACTTGATGGATTGTTTCATTGACACATGAACAACTATAATATAGAGTTATATATCCTGGATTTTCCATAAGTGCGACTCTTCAGAAGGAAAGTTAAAAACTAAAAACCAAAAAGATAAAAAAATAATGATTGTTGTTATTATTTTTGTTGTTTTTCCTTTTCTGATGTTTCTGGACATGATTCTAGATCTAATTAAATATAATTTTTGACTAAAAGAATAATTTTTTTTTTTGAATAAATTGCCAGATCAGATGGAGAAGAGACATAGCATAGAATATTTTGAGATGGAATTTGCGAAGAGCAATTGAATTAGATGATTTGCATTGTTTGAATTATTCAGACCACGTTTCGCATCTTGGATGTTATTCTCACAACGTTTCAGCCGATGTAACCTCCGACCTTCTTTCGGTGCGTCTTGTTAAACTTAGAAATCTTTATGTCGAACTCGAGAATCTATACGAAATTTCAAACTGAATCCTTTATTTAATCCATTTTGCACAACGGATAAAGGTGTTAAGTAATAATCAGTTCTGAGTGGCAACCCTCTGAAGGTTGAAGGTTCAATCCTCACCACAGGAGATACTAACAAAGAATAAAATAAAAATGACTTAAAACCTCCTATCCGGTCATGGCTGACGGAACGAGAACAATCTACCCTCGTGGGTATTTAAATATTGATTCTCAAGAAAGTACTCATTTTTATTACCGACCTAAATTATTTTAAGTTGGGAAATTAGTTAG
This sequence comes from Sepiola atlantica, assembly GCA_963556195.1. Taxonomy (NCBI): domain Eukaryota; kingdom Metazoa; phylum Mollusca; class Cephalopoda; order Sepiida; family Sepiolidae; genus Sepiola; species Sepiola atlantica. The sequence continues at coordinate 17,934,969 of OY744525.1, read as the reverse complement.
AAACAATTTATTTTGCTTTACCGACTCATTTGTGCGCTATTTGTGTTCATATAATTTGAATATTAAAAATAAGTTTAAACTAATTTAATTTGCCGTAAATAGTGACTGAGTAAACTAATTTGTGTTCAGCTATTACAGGAAGTAAGTACATAACCGGATTAGTTTACTCCCATTCCCTATTTATAGCAAATTAAATTGCTTTAAACTTCTTTTAAATGTTAAATAAAAACATTTTTTTAATGCAAGTAGGTCACAAATGAGTATTGATTTACTCCTCTCCAGGAGTTAGGCACAAGGCCAGTTTTATCTTACTCCCACAAGTAAGATGTGACCCAAGGTCGGGTCGGGAAAGTGGGGTTATAAAAGCCAGCGCCCGAGAGGTGAGCACCCTGGCCATTAAAAGTTGGCTGGGCAGTCCCGTCGGCAGTCCCCGGTAGGGGCGCCTCAAGCAGTAAGCAATAAACTTACTCCTCCCCAAAGAGGGGAGGCAATGCCTGGGAGGGTGGATCTCCTAGAACTGCACAGGACAGACCCATAGACCGGCATAAATCAAGCCCCGAAGGCCAAGACAATACCAGTCTATGGGGTGCAGTATCCATCGGAACAGATACTACACTTTGATCTTAGCCAAGTGGGTCACAAATGAGTAGATAAATCAAAATGAATTGTTTTTGAATAATTTCCAAACTGTTTTTTTTTAAATAATTTATGTCGGTAATAGTGACGATTACTCTCTGCTGACATAGATGGCTAATCCACAACTATAATGCGATCATTTATTTTTCATAACGAATGAATCAAATTGTAAAAAAAAATACGTATTGATAAAAGTTTACAATTACAATATTTGTGGAAAAATTATGCGACCTTATTTCATAACCCCATTACCTCCCTTGTTTCGTTCCTTTTCATGTACTGCTTAATTGTGTCCTGTTGTTTTTTTTTAAAATTATTATTCATTTTATTACTGAAACAGATGTCTGTGTCTTTTTATTTATTGCAGTTTTATTTGATAACGGGAGCCTGCTTCATTGGGGGCATGTCTTGCCATCTGGCAAGTTGACACCCTCGCCAGTCTGTCACTGATTAAAACACTGTAGATAAAACAAATCGTATCATAGAAGCAGCTAAGCCAAGCTCAAATATAATTAAACCCGTAGTGGTAGTACCTGTCAGGTTCTCATTTATGGTTTGAACAAAATTTATCATTTAAAGACTGGTGCTAATAGATCAGGCTATCTAAAGATACTGGCTTCCGGATAAAAAATGCACCAAACATTGATGTTATTGTTTTTTTCCTTTCCCTTTTGCAAAACTTAATCATGTTCTGCAAAGCCAAAAACAAAAAGAACATTTTTCGTCTGCAAAACAACTAAATCATGAATAAATATTTGAAGATATATAAAAACTTGAAACATAAAAACTTTTACCAAAATGACCGCATTTGGCATTAAATAATCCGAAAAGGGTTGATATGCCGTAAAAAAAAAACAACCAAATGACCAAATCGTTTAAAGACTTTTTATATATTTATATATACATAAAAACAAATTAATCTAAAAACCAATCATATACAAAACATTTACAACATGAATAAATATGTGAAATTATCAAGTATATGAAGCGTAGCAACTTTTACCAAAATGAATTGAGTCAGCATTAGTAACCCTAAAATACATTATATACGGCATAATCACATTGACACAGCAATTCTCATTAGATCACCAAAGTTAAGCGACGTTGAGACTGGCCAGTACCAAATGGGGGATCAAGACACTATATGTAGGAGGACGATGAAACCTCCCTGCAAAAAAAAAAGACTAGAGCCCTGAAGGTACTTTTAGTAAGTAGTACGTACTACTTCTAAGTACTACTTACTAATTCTAAGTACTACTTACTAATTCTAAGTACTACTTACTACCTCTAAGTACTACTTACTAATTCTAAGTACTACTTACTAATTCTAAGTACTATTTACTACTTCTAAGTACTACTTACTACTACTCACTAATTCTAAGTACAACTTACTACTTCTAAGTACTACTCACTAATTCTAAGTACTACTTACTAATTCTAAGTACTACTTACTAATTCTAAGTACTACTCACTAATTCTAAGTACTACTTACTAATTCTAAGTACTACCTACTACTTCTAAGTACTACTCACTAATTCTAAGTACTACTTACTAATTCAAAGTACTACCTACTACTTCTAAGTACTACTCACTAATTCTAAGTACTACTTACTACTTCTAAGTACTACTTACTACTTCTAAGTACTACTTACTACCTCTAAGTACTACTTACTAATTCTAAGTACTACTTACTAATTCTAAGTACTACTTACTAATTCTAAGTACTACTTACTACCTCTAAGTACTACTTACTAATTCTAAGTACTACTTACTAATTCTAAGTACTACTTACTAATTCTAAGTACTACTTACTAATTCTTAGTACTACTTACTACCTCTAAGTACTACTTACTAATTCTAAGTACTACTTACTAATTCTAAGTACTACTTACTAATTCTAAGTACTACTTACTAATTCTAAGTACTACTTACTACTTCTAAGTACTACTCACTAATTCTAAATACTACTTACTAATTCTAAGTAGTACTCACTAATTCTAAGTACTACTCACTAATTCTAAGTACTACTTACTACTTCTAAGTACTACTTACTAATTCTAAGTACTACTTACTACTTCTAAGTAGTACTCACTAATTCTAAGTACTACTCACTAATTCTAAGTACTACTTACTAATTCTTAGTACTACTTACTACCTCTAAGTACTACTTACTAATTCTAAGTACTACTTACTAATTCTAAGTACTACTTACTAATTCTAAGTACTACTTACTAATTCTAAGTACTACTTTCTAATTCTAAGTACTACTTACTACTTCTAAGTACTACTCACTAATTCTAAATACTACTTACTAATTCTAAGTAGTACTCACTAATTCTAAGTACTACTCACTAATTCTAAGTACTACTCACTAATTCTAAGTACTACTTACTAATTCTAAGTACTACTTACTAATTCTAAGTACTACTTACTAATTCTAAGTACTACTTACTAATTCTAAGTACTACTCACTAATTCTAAGTACTACTTACTAATTCTTAGTACTACTTACTACCTCTAAGTACTACTTACTAATTCTAAGTACTACTTACTAATTCTAAGTACTACTCACTAATTCTAAGTACTACTTACTAATTCAAAGTACTACTTACTAATTCAAAGTACTACTTACTACTTCTAAGTACTACTCACTAATTCTTAGTACTACTTACTTATTCTAAGTACTACTTACTAATTCTAAGTACTACTTACTACTTCTAAGTACTACTCACTAATTCTAAGTACTACTTACTAATTCTAAGTACTACTTACTAATTCTAAGTACTACTTACTAATTCTAAGTACTACTCACTAATTCTAAGTACTACTTACTAATTCAAAGTACTACTTACTAATTCAAAGTACTACTTACTACTTCTAAGTACTACTCACTAATTCTAAGTACTACTTACTAATTCTAAGTACTACTTACTAATTCTAAGTACTACTTACTAATTCTAAGTACTACTTACTAATTCTAAGTACTACTCACTAATTCTAAGTACTACTTACTAATTCAAAGTACTACTTACTACTTCTAAGTACTACTCACTAATTCTAAGTACTACTTACTAATTCTAAGTACTACTTACTAATTCTAAGTACTACTTACTACTTCTAAGTACTACTTACTAATTCTAAGTACTACTTACTAATTCTAAGTACTACTCACTAATTCTAAGTACTACTTACTAATTCAAAGTACTACTTACTAATTCAAAGTACTACTTACTACTTCTAAGTACTACTCACTAATTCTAAGTACTACTTACTAATTCTAAGTACTACTTACTAATTCTAAGTACTACTTACTAATTCTAAGTACTACTTACTAATTCTAAGTACTACTCACTAATTCTAAGTACTACTTACTAATTCAAAGTACTACTTACTAATTCTAAGTACTACTTACTAATTCTAAGTACTACTTACTAATTCTAAGTACTACTCACTAATTCTAAGTACTACTTACTAATTCTAAGTACTACTTACTACTTCTAAGTACTACTTACTAATTCTAAGTACTACTTACTAATTCAAAGTACTACTTACTACTTCTAAGTACTACTTACTAATTCTAAGTACTACTTACTAATTCTAAGTACTACTTACTAATTCTAAGTACTACTTACTAATTCTAAGTACTACTCACTAATTCTAAATACTACTTACTACTTCTAAGTACTACTCACTAATTCTAAATACTACTCACTAATTCTAAGTAGTACTCACTAATTCTAAGTACTACTTACTAATTCTAAGTACTACTTACTACTTCTAAGTACTACTCACTAATTCTAAATACTACTCACTAATTCTAAGTACTACTCACTAATTCTAAGTACTACCTACTACTTCTAAGTACTACTCACTAATTCTAAGTACTACTTACTAATTCTAAGTACTACTTACTAATTCTAAGTACTATTTACTACTTCTAAGTACTACTTACTACTACTCACTAATTCTAAGTACTACTTACTACTTCTAAGTACTACTCACTAATTCTAAGTACTACTTACTAATTCTAAGTACTACTTACTAATTCTAAGTACTACTCACTAATTCTAAGTACTACTTACTAATTCTAAGTACTACTTACTACTTCTAAGTACTACTCACTAATTCTAAGTACTACTTACTACTTCTAAGTACTACTCACTACTTCAGTATAACATGCTAATCTACACGTGCTCACACGACAGAACAATTGTCCCCTGAGTCGAAATTCTGTTCTCAATCAAGTGGTGAAACTTTCCAGGGAGAGTATATATTTATTTATCTTCCTCCCACAAGGTAAGATGTGACACAAGGTCGGGAAAGTGCGATTTGAAAAGCCAGCGCCTGAGAAGGTGAGCACTATGGCCTACAAAAAATGCCTGGGCAGCCCTGTCGGCATTCCGCGGTAGGGGCGCCTCAGGCAGTAAGCTATAAACTTACTCCTCCCCAAAGAGGGGAGGCAAAGACTGGGAGGGTTGACCTCCTAGAACTGCACAGGACAAACCCACAAACCGGTGGAATCAAGACCTGAAGGCCAAGACGATACCGGTATATAGGGTGCAGTATCCATCGGAACAGATACTACATTCGTTGTTGTTTTTTTTAATTTCGTTTTCTAACCCCCCCCCCCCCAAAAAAAAAGGATTGAAATGCTATAAAAATAAAACAACCAACCAACGAACAATTTTTTGGGGGAATGGTTTATTTTGTTTTGTTTAAATCTGCGCCATTTTTATTTTGCGGCCGTTTATTGATCTGTAAGCAGCATCTTTTTTGTCTTTTATTCTGACTTCCTTCATTTGTTTTCGATGCTTCATCTTTCTTCAGTACAATCTAGTGACAGTTCGTATCTGTTTTCGATTATTAAGATGACTATCGAATAATAATAGACTTAAACTTCCCAATCCCCCCCCCCCGCCCGCCCGTCGCCTGTTCTTATTTAAACTAAAAATGATCGCCAGAGATAATAGTTTCGCGATAGAAGATCATCAGTTGATATTGCAGGATTAAGATAACGTCTTATCACATTGGTTAATTCCCAGACACGACGTTTTGTTCACCATGTACTGCCATGCTATATTTGTGGTGTTTCTGTTTGAGGATACAATTTAAAACAAAGCCCAACATGAATATAAAAAACACGTTTCCTGAGTAAAATTCTACGAGAGATGTACTGCTAACGTACTCCCATTTAACCTCATCTGCGACAACTATAATGTGGCACATGACCTCTTCTTCACATCGGCTCTGCAGAAAGAGGACTTTATGGGAACTCACGGAAGCTGCACATGAGACGATTTTGGCTTAAGCCTTGGAAGAATTGTTTTTTGTTCAGGTTACTGGGCTGTAGGAAAAAAAAACTGCCGGAAGCCGTGGTCAGACGTCCAAACAGTTAAAGATGGCGCTGGGTGCATCGTAGCCGTTGATTTTGATTAAATTACACTCTCCCCCATACATAAACCCGCTCCCCTCTTTCATTATCAGTTTTACATTTTCTAGCCTATGCTAATCTTTTGCCAATAGATAGTGAATTGAATTTTATCATCTAGTGTTACATAAAAATATGTCAACACTTGCTCCCAAAAAGCAATTCTTACCTATCATATATGAATAAGATATGTAATTCGAGCTGTACCTACCCGGCGTTGCCCGGGAATCTTTTTACTTTCATTTCCGTTTCACTATTTTTTATTTTAATCCTGTCGTTTTTTATTTACTTTTCATAATTTACACAAGGAGTGAAAAGATAAAATAAACAGGAAAAAAAACTGCTTGGTTATAAAATCCACCTTTGAATGCTTCCATTCGAACTGATTTAAAATTTAAAAAATTAATTAAGAACTTAAATCCACCAAAATGCATTTTTGTTTCTTTGTAAATAAAGGCTTCCATTTCAATCTTATGTTAAAAAGTGAAAATAAAAAGGAATTAATTACTTTGTAACTCTTCGAAATTAGAAAACATTTAAACTGTTGAATCAAAAAACTGTTGAATCAAAAAACTGTTGAATCAAAAACTGTTGAATCAAAAAACTGTTGAATCAAAAAACTGTTGAATCAAAAAACTATTGTATCAAAAACTGTTGAATCAAAAAAGCTTACGATATTTTAAAAATGAAATGCAACCTTCAAAATCCTAATAAAGAAAAAAGTTAATCATCCTGTTAATATGAAAAACAGAAACAAAGGGCAAAATGAAACTGATTAAAAAAAGCGGTTACAAAAAGTGTAATGTAATATAAGTCATAGAAGATACTGCTGCGACTGCTGCAAAAAAGTGGGCTCCCTCTACCGTGCACGAAAACTTGTCACACCTGCCTATATCCTACAAATCTACAAGACCACCATCCACCCATGCATAGAGTATTGTTGTCACATCTGGACTAGTGCACAATCAACTAGTCTCTCCCTCTTAGACAAGGTCCAAAAAAGAGTTTGTAATCTAATAGGTCCCTCACTGTCTACCAAGCTCCAGCCCCTGTCCCATCGCCGCATTGTTGCATCCCTGTGCTTGTTTTACAAGTACTTCAATGGAATGTGCTCCAACGAACTTGCTGCTCTGGTGCCCCCTTGACGTAACCCAACAAAGCCGACAATCAGCTAAATCCCATCCATGCACTGTGGAGGTACCCAGATGCCGGAGGACTTTTTACTCTAATAGCTTCTTTCCTCGAACTGCCAGTCTTCTGGAATTCTCTCCCTGCTCCCTGTTTCCCTGCCCGTACCATCATGCAGAAATTTAAATGTAATGTGAACAAACATCTTGTTGCGCAACTCCTCACTTAGGATGCCCCCTATAAATCTGACCCTTAATCTACAGTAACCCCCTTACATCTCAGTGGAAATGTGCCCCCTTGTTTGGGGTGAATTTGAGTAAAAACAATTTTCTTTTTAAGATGGATAAAGAACACATTTGTAAAGAAAAACATTAAATGCAAAATTGTTTCTATGCAATGACTAGATGAATACACGTCCCAGGACGGTAAAATTATTTGACGAACAGAACAGTTTTGCACCACTTTTATGTCCCATTACAAAGATTAAAATCAAGATATAATGTTACTAAACCTTATATCTAGAATCGTTATTCAAATTTTGATAAAGATCAATTACGTGATTTTGATTCTACCAAATATCTAACATTTAAGGCTTAAGCTTAAGGGGAAATTCAGGGAATCTTGCTTAATTGGTGTCTAATGACTATGGATCAAACTTAATGCAAATCTGAAATATTTGAATTCTCAAATAGAAGGTTGTGCCCATATTATGCCCGATAAAAACCCTTTAAAATACTCCACACAAACTGAAATTTGGGGTATATTTATAAATTGATGTCTAATACTTATTGTTGTAATTTCACAAAAATCTGAATTATCATAAATGGCTTCTACCCTTTTTTACCCTCTTTGCATAAAACTAAATTAAACTAAACATAGCCCACATTTGAACCCATTACACCTAAAAGCTTTGTTTCAAAATTCCTAATGATCGGTTGATCATTTTAAGAGTTAACCCTGTACATAGAAATATATAAACATGTAGACATGCCTAACTTTATATGAATAGAGATAAGGTTGTCTGAAATAGTAGCCAGTGCCTTTTTAAGATTTGTGATGACCCCTAGAAATCATGCCAGGTCGGACAAAAAATAATCGGCATTAAAAGCTACGAAAATGAAAGCATTACAATGATATTTTAATATTATCTATTTAAAAGTTTATAATTTTATGAAAAAATATTTTTTGTATACTAAACTCGTAAAATGCATTAATCGGAATTGTTAAATTATTTTTAGTTGTAAATCACTTGGGATTGTAGAGCTACCTTTGAAATCACAGAAAAGAACGGTGGTTAAGTGGATAACGACACGGACAGACGACCTGGGTGTGCCAAGTTCGAATCCTGGCGATTCCATAATACCACTTCCACTTAGGGATGTTGGCAACCATTATGTGGTCCCTCCTGCAAAAATGCCGACAACGGAATCAAACCGGTCAACAAAGTTGTACCATTCTGATTCATACGAATTTACTAATGCTCAATTCAGTTTACTATACTATTTCAGACTAATGTAGTATCTTTCAGTACTCAATTCAGGGGTGGGGGGGGGTAGTGTAGTATCTGTTCTATTGTCATGAGACCATTCTCCCAGGTATTACCTCCTCTTTTAGGGGAAACAGTGCAGTATATGTTCATTCGCCATATATACTAGCAATATTGTTGCTAGAAATAATAGTAAACATTTATATCTCGAAAACTATTTGATATAATTTTATAAAATTTTGCAAGAATCAGATTTAGGATATCAAGAATGCCGGATGTTGGCAACCTTCACGTGGTCCCTCCTGCAAGAATGCCGACAACAGAATCAAACCGGTCAATAAAGTTGTACCTTTCTGATTCATACGAATTTACTTTACTTTTTAAATCACAACAGGTCTGTCAGTGAGCAGAGTCTTGATGTCGTTGTTATGAATACTAGCGGGACCCGTGTAAATTACACGAAATGATGTTTTCAATACTAATTATCTTGTTCCTAACCTATACATGTTTGAATAAAATATGATAAGATTTGACTTGTATATTGATTTTTAAAAAATGAACAATACATGAAGCAATTTACAAAACTTCTTTATATACAATATTTCTAGTGAAGGTAGTTCCTCTTCTCTGGCAATGGTTAGAATTATTCTAAGGACAAATTTTAACTCTTACACTGTTCATAGACCTTGCTCTTGAGAAGGCTACATAAAGTTGTCCATGAGTAAAGCAAGGTTGTGGTAGGTAGATCCCAACCTTATCGAAAGTCTGTCCTTGAGCTTTATTAATGGTCATTCATGAGTAGCATACAAAGATTCGGAAGGTCGTTGCCTTTGATGTAAGCGTGACACACAAAATAATAAACACGTTATCGTATTAATGTGTTTTCCCGGTCGTCCCGCCCTACCCCCCCCCCCCCTTCGATGAAGAAAAAAAAATCGAACTATAAACCAGTCGGGCCGACGTCAAAATCCGATTCGCCTAAGGGAAATGCTTGAAATATTGCGAAAATTAGGTGACTTGAATGCTTTTCCAAATCTACGTGTGGCACGCATGCGCAGAGCTCTTGATGTATGCATGACACACGAACACACACGCTATCGTATTAATATATAGATTTATTAATTTAATTTGGTTATTTGCTATTGTTCATATTGTATTTATTTAGTAAACTTTCAATAACATGTTGAAAATGACGTGTATATCTTACTATGATGCACGTCAAAAGTCGTCTTATCCGAGATGTTAATGACGTATTTTACTCCATTCAAATTGTGCGCTTTTTTTTTAATTTGAAAAAAAAAAAATGATTAATGTTTATATTAATGAAATGATAAGATAACCTTATGTGTTGGCATTTTTTTCTTAACTACATAGCAGCCTTCAATATCACCTTAGAAATTGTAGTGAGCACAAATAATAAGACATGTCTGACCTTTATTAATATGACTGAGTGAATGTGGAAGTTGTGTACGAAGGACGTTCTGTTTGTGTAAATGTCTAGTTCTGCAAGTTTTCATTTTTGAGATTTTAATGACAATTTAAAAAAAATTTTTTATCCCCATTCATATCATGCGTTTTAATTTTAATAATTTCAAGGAAATGGTTAATGTCTATATTAATGAAAGGCTATTAAAGACGTAAGAAGTGAATTAAGATGCTATTTGCAAATTCAAAGTTTAACAAATGGAGCGATTTCATTGGATAATTATATCAAATGAAAATCAACAGTGAATCTTGGGAAGTGCCTGTTATTGAAAGCTTTACTGGAGTGGATATAATATGTAATCCATTAAATCGATTGGAATATTATATTTTCTGTTATAAGAACACAAACTGATAATTTTCATAATTGACTGGCTATTCAGAATAAAATATGAATTTTGTAGAAGAGAACCTATCGATGCCAACTTCGAGAATTCAACTGACTTTACTTAATTATATAGATAAATTGTGTCTCTGTTCGGGGAGACAATTGAAAACAAAGCCCTATACCAATATCAAACACACCTTTTTCCTGAATGCTGTAAATTTTTATTAGTTTTTTTTTAAATAATACTGTAAGATCTGCATTTGCGGCAGACATTCATAAACACCAAAACCAGTATTTCGATTTATTTTAATTGTATTTATAATTTGAAAATTTAAAATTATAGAAATTAATGATTAAGAATAAAAATGGGGTTCAGGGCTGGGAGAAGGGTTACACAGCAGTCGTCATTCGTTTTCAGACAATACCGAGTGTCCCTGCTAATGAATAATAATTTGAAATAATCACACCTGGATATGATGTGCACAATTGTCAATAACTCTGACATGCTCCGCTCTTTACATTGCCATGATTTTGGCTATGATGGCCCTCTTCAGTTCAGAAATAGTGTAAGGATTGTTTTGATAGAGTTTATCTTTGAGATAACACCACAGATAAAAATCGGGAGGGGGGGTAAGGTTCGGTGAGTGTGAAGCCTATTCAGGATTACACCTACTGATGAGACGATCACTAAGGTCTCTTCATATCATTGAACGGTAATATCCCTAAGACTGTTGGACATTCATGATTGAAACTTGGTGGATAAGTCAAGCATAGAAATTCCCACCCATGGAATCGTTAATAAAATTCACAATCCTTTCTTCAATCCAACCATATTTGGTACAAATAAACTTCAATCTATGCCTGACTCGTCCACCAATTTTCAATCATGATTGTCCAACAGTTTATCGCCCATTCAATGATATGAGGGGACACTTTGGTGATCGTCAGATCAGTAGGAGGTATGATTCTGAATTGATTCACACTAGACTATAAACCCCCAGATTTACATATGTTGGGTTATCTCAAAGTATATCAAAAGAATCCCCAGAATATTTCTGAACTGAAGAGAGCCATCACAGCCAATGAAGAGGTGTACATTTTAATTAAATCATTGAACAGCAAAAAAAAAAGATTGTTGGACTTTCATAATTGAAACTTGGTGGACAACTCAGCATAGAGTGAAGTTGATTTGTACCAAATATGGTTGGATTATAGAAAGGATTATGAATTTTATTAACGATTCCATGGTTGGCATTTTGGAGAGGTCACTCTGTGTAATAATTAAAAAAAAAAAAAGCTTCAGTATAAGATCTTCATCATGCAGACACCCTTTCAGAGGGTATCCATTGTCTCCCGAGACAGGAGAAGGCCATTACTCATTGTTAGCATTTTTATTAGTTACTTCCAGCGTTACATACTGTCTTGATTCTCGAAGGCTTGGTATGACGAAGACATTAAGAAATAAAGTTTACTTAGCTCAGTTGGTGGGTGATTCTTTACGGGAAGCATCACTGTTGCCAGATTGCTTTTTATTGCAATTAATTAGCATGAAGATATTTTAACCTAAAATAAATGTCATTTCACTATCTCAGGTACATTATTCAGGCAGAGAGATACAGAGAGACATATCTCACTCTGCTTATTTTTGAAAGTTTACATTCTAGGACAGTATAGGGAGATGTCTGTCGAACAGAAAACTTTGTTGGTTTGGCCACATTGAACGAATGGAGGATAGTGCTTGGGGTTAGTAAATGTAGAACAGTTGAGGTAGCAGGGTCAGTTGGCAGGGGACAAATAAAGACATGACCAGAGATATGTTAGCTTAGAAGTAGATTTCTAAAAAGTCGTCCAACACATGCCAAGTTGTAAAGCAGATGGATAACCGAATATAATGATGATTCTAACACGTGCGGTCGTCTCTCTTCAGCTCCCAGCATGCTAGCTATCACTTCCGGTGTTGTCTTTTCCGTGGCAATGAGTAAAATTTGAACTCTTAAACTGATGACAACCTATGTCCTATCTTCGTCCTTCCCTAGGCCACTTTAATATATAACACCAGTGAGGGTTGAGGACATGCGTTGCATGGAGAAAAATGATATGATGAATATGTAATGTGAGACTTAAAGACAGACATAAATAGTTCTGATGACTTCAAAGGCTGAGTAAATCTGGACAGTATAGGGAGATGTGTGCAGAACAGGAGACTTTGTTGGTATGGTCACATTGAAAATAGATAAGAGAATTCTTGGGTTAGTAGATGTAGAACAGTTGAGGTAGTAGGTTTAGTTCACAGAGGAAGACCAAGAGAAAACATGGAAGGAAGTGATAAAAATGGACTTGAGAGAAAAAGGGATAAAAAAAAGACCTGGCGAGAGATAGGTTACTTTGGAAATCAATATCTTAGAGCCGTCTACCGCATGCCATCATGTAAAGCGGACGTTAAACCGATGATGATGATGATGATGATGATCACGAGTTCCTTGTGACGTAGGTAAGTGCATAGGTAGTCGTAACAAGCTATGCTTAAAATCAAAATGGCGGAGATAAAAAGGTATAGAGCAAAACAAACGCAGTCAAATTAAAATCATGTATTTAGGAAATTAACTTGACGCGTGTGTAATTAAAGTCTGACTCTTTAGTTTTCATCAGAATTTTTCCAGCTTGTTAATTTGTCGGCCATTTTTGTTTGTTTCTTTGTTTGTTAAACATTTCAACACTAAGGTAACTCGGCTCCTCTTCCTTTGCCTTTTCATTGATTCTAAACACATCATTGTTTTTGGGTAATGAACACTTTGCCACTTACTTAACCTTGCGTTTACAAGTGACAGGCTTCTCTTGGCTTTTATGGCTTTAATTTGCTCTCTTTTCAAGTAATCAATTTTCTTTTTTTTTTGTGGGGGGGAAGAGGGAAGAGGGAAGGAGGGGAGTATTGCAATGCAATGCCCTAACATTTACTCCTCACCCCCTCCCCATCAAACACCCACACCCGTGTATTTTAGCATTTTATCTCTAAGTAATCAGCTCTAAATTTTTACAAACTCTTAATGTTCCAACGGAGGTTTGGATGGTGTAATGGTTACCTGTTTATTCACACTGCGATTTGGGCATGTCGTGTTCGAGTCCACGTTGGGGTTATTGCATCACTTTCATAAATACCCTTGAGAAAGATATGAATTCATATGTTCACCATCCGGTCACACACACACCCTAAAAAAAACATAGTGCCACCCATGGAATCGTAAATAAAATTCATTCACAGAGTGAAGTTTATTTATACCCAATATGGTTGAATTACAGAAAGGATTGTGAATTTTATTAACGATTCCATGGCTGCCATTTTATTTTATTTTATTTTATTTTTTTTTTGGGGGGGGGGGGTTAAACCTACACATCTGATATTATGTTTGTTATTTTTCTTTTATGGAAGTCGCTCCAGACAAGGCATGAAGCCACTTGATGAAAGGAGCTAATCCTACTAATAAAAAGGGAAAGGAAGGTAGAATCACTTTATTTATTCAAAAAATAACAACTATTCTACAAAATAAAGATACTCGTTCTTTATGATTTCTGATAACGATCTGCAAGCTTTCGAATTTGGTCAAAGTACCAATCTTTTTGATTCTAAAATGTTCATGCAGCCCCTTGATGTAAAGAGCTAATCATAATAATAAAAAGGGAGAGGAAGGTAGAATCACTTCAAGGCAAACCAAACCTGAAAGAAACCCCACCACCAGCGTTCAATCAACTGGACTCCAAACAGGCTAGCCAAAAAGTAAGCCCTTTAAAAGCCCAATAAAAAAGGAAGAGGTTACAAGGCTGGCTGACAAAACAGTCTACCCATTAAACTAGTTAAATGGCTGACCAGAAACAAGTTTAAAAAATGTTTTTTAGTATACCTTATAATATACTTGCATATCCATAACAATAGTAAATATTCCATGAGAAATGCCAGTATACTGAAATCATATACCCTTAATAGGGTTAAGATGAAAATTCATATACACTAAATGTACAAAAGCATGGAAATTCCCAAATTTTTACACTTTTATTGTCATTAAGGGTATGTGAGCACAACTTCAGCGCACCTCACACACTTCATCCACTCATGCATAGAGATTTATACTGTAGTGATGTGATAATGAAATGCTTTGGTTGATATGTAGTCATACCCTTAATGACAATAAAAGTGTAAAAATTTGGGAATTTCCTTGCTTTTGTACATTTAGTGTATATGAATTTTCATCCTAACCCTATTAAGGGCACATGATTTCAGTATACTGGAATTTATCATGGAATGTCACTACTTTTGTAAAGGCTATGCCTCAATACAATGCCTTCTCATAACTGATATAGTTGGTAGTTTGACTAATCAAGGTATATGGTAAACTGAAATTAAAATGCCATCAACTAGACACTAGAACCAAAAATAAGCTGAATCCATCAAATGGTCGATAAGATATAGAATAAAGTGTATAAATACTGGTCATTTTTAAGGTTTTTTAGAATTTTCTGGAAAACTAAGGTATATGGTAAACTGAAATTAAAATGCCATCAACTAGACCCTAGAACCTCTATCTCTGCCAAAAATCAGCTGAGTCCATTAAATAGTTGATGAAATACAGGGTGGCACATACGTATGTACGTACGTACACACGGATAACATGATTTCATGATTGAACTTTCTGGATCTCTGATGCTGAAATTCTACACACTTATAGAACCTATCAAATAAAAATTTTGTCCTAAGTTTTAACTAATTTGGTTTATTGGTTTTTGAGTTATGATTGATCAAAGAAATGAGATTTCCAGCATAGGCCATTTGTGAAGTCTATTAAAGGGATAGAGCACTCTCGCGCCTCCCTTGATTTTAAAAGGAACTTATCTTAACATCCAACTACAGATTCCCAGTATATCCGATCGTCAGAAGTGTATTTCTATCCCACACGTCTGTATACACCCGAATACGAGCTCAAACTAGCCAGAATTTGAACGTTAGATCCCCAAACGATTACATTTCAAAATTATTTCACACGAGAATCACCAAATCACAAAATAATCTTCATTTGCGGCTTATGAATATGGTTAAACTATATTGTCTCTCTATTCTGTTTCCTTTATTATTTTTTTAGTATATATTATAATATACTCACATATATATAATCATTTTGTTGTATTTTTTTTTTCAATTTTCTTTCACCACGTGTTTCCTATTTATTTATTTTTTTTATTTTTTACGTGCTGCCATTTTTTTTCATTCTTCTACCACACCGTCTTTAAGCTCCTCCCTCTTTACTCATCACTCCTCCCACACCGTCTTTAAGCTCCCCCCTCTTTACTCATCACTCCTCCCACATCGTCTTTAAGCTCCTCCCTCTTTACTCATCACTCCTCCCACATTGTCTTGAAGCTCCTCCCTCTTAACTCATCACTCCTCCCACTCCTTCAATTTCGCCTCGTCTCACGCATGTACTACTCTTCCTACTCCTCCTACTCTCACACACATCTCCTACACTCAGCATCGTTTGCTTCCTACTTTCCGGAATTTTCTTCTCTCACTGTATAAAATGTTGAGTTTTGTTTTTAATAAAGCCATATCACCAAATGATTATGGTCGGTATCCTTCGACCGAAATATCATGGTCCAACTTTAACGATGCGTTTGTGTCCTTATTTTCACTAGAATGTTACTCTGTTTGTCCACTTTTCCATAACCATTTTCACATATATATATATATATATATATATATATATATATATATATATATAACAACAACAAATATTTAAAAGGAACTTATTGTTTTATTAAAACTCAGAATAGGGACAAGACTTTAGTTACAACCGGATAACTTCTTTTTTCTACCTTCGGTAAATTTTGGAAAAAAAAAACAAGCATGCTTCAGTTGCCATATAGGGAAAGGGTGGGTCACATTTTTTTTACTTGTTCCTCCATGAAAGGTTCTGTCTTTCTGTCGCTCTTAAAGTTGAAATAGCATTCTAACCTCTAAATGTTCATTTTGAATAGACGGGTGTTAGGGATACTCGTTCTTCTTCAAGAAATGAAGTGAAATGTTTGTCATCGTAACAACATCTTGATGATGATGATGATGATGACGACGACCGATAAACAAAACAAAATGGAAACAAAATTTCAGAACAGCCGCAGGAATTTTACAGATTTTTGAATGCAAACAAAGACCCACGAGTCACAAAGGTCATGGAAAACAATTGAAAAATTATCGAAGTTTTATCAAAGACGAGAAAAAAAAATATGGCGAACGAAATACAATTGATATTTACTCATGAATAACTAGATGGAAAGAAGCAAGAATATATATTAAGATGCGTCCATTTAGTCAGTGCATGTAATTATTTTAAGTGTGACAGACCAACAAAATGCTATTTTAAAATTCAGTGTAAAAGATGGACGCAAATGTGTGAGTGACCAACAAAAGATTGTTTCAAACCTAAGCATGACAAACCAACAAAATGCTGTTTCAAACTTAAGTGTGACAGTCCAACAAAATGCTGTTTCAAACTTAAGCGTGACAGACCAATAAAATGCTGTTTCAAACTTAAGCGTGACAGACCAACAAAAGGCTGTTTCAAACCTAAGCATGACAGACCAACAAAATGCTGTTTCAAACTTAAGCGTGACAGTCCAACAAAATGCTGTTTCAAACTTAAGCGTGACAGACCAATAAAATGCTGTTTCAAACTTAAGCGTGACAGACCAACAAAAGGCTGTTTCAAACCTAAGCATGACAGACCAACAAAATGCTGTTTCAAACTTAAGCGTGACAAATTAACAATTTTTTTTTTTCAAACTCAACTGCACCAAATGATCGAGAACTCAATTTTAGACTTTGGTGTGACAGACCAAGGGAAATACTATTTAAAACTTAAATATGAAAGTCCAAAGAAAATATTTAAAACTTTAGGTATAATAACAAAAATATCATTTGATAATTAAGCGTGACAGACCAAAGAAATATTTGAAACTTCAACTTTATAGACTAAAGAAAATTCTATTTCAAATTATACTTTATAGACTAAAGAAAATTCTATTTCAAATTATACTTTATAGACTAAAGAAAATTCTATTTCAAATTATACTTTATACAATGACGAAAAATGCTTTTCCAAAAATTATGCATGATCGATTACCAAAAATGATATTTCAGATTTATGCATGACAGACCAACGAAAATAATATTTCAAACTTAAGCGTGACAGACTGACTGACATTCAGAGGCTTTTATGGAGAGGCTTGGATCTGCATGTTTAGCTATGAAAATGCAATTTCAACCTTAAATGTGATAGACCAGCGGAAATACTATTTAAAACTGGAGAAAATTATATTTAAACGGAAGACTTGTAGACTAACGAAAATTCAATTTAAAAACATAAGCATGACAGACCAACGAAAATTCTATTTCAATCTTTGGCATGACAGATGGAAGATCTGCACGTCTACCGATGAAAATGCGATTTCCCTCTGAAGCGTGACAGACTGACGGACAGAGACCGCCCCCCCCCCCCCAACAAGGCCGCCTCTACAAAAAGATTCTTTTTATGTTTCGTACATGATTAAATTAGTAGAAAATCTATACAAATTCCGTCTATTTTAAAATTGCATTATTCACAGCTTGCATGTGACAAGTATCAAATTAGCAGACACGTGTAACCGTATATAGTTCGTTACGAGGATGACTAGGAAAATAATTTTTTTTTTTTTTTTTTACTAATGAGTCAAAACTTATCAAGGCTAAAAGCCACTTGAGGATGAGATTTAATAAGATGGATCGATTGTCGGTCGAATGATGAAGAATATTATGAGAGGATTGAAAATGATGAACGAAATGAACAAAATTTGATTACTTTTAGGACAGTTTATGACAAGTATTTGTTTATATAGAATTTAAAGATGAGCATGTTGTAGCATGCAGGGAAGCAATCCTGTGGTAACGTGTTCCACAGATAGATAACTACAGATATTAACGGCTTAAGTAAAGTATTTCTTTTACTAATAAATCACTACTTTCCAAGGCAAAAAGTCACTTGATGATAAGGGTTAATGAGATGGTTAGATTGTCAGATGAATAATATTATGAGAGGATTGAAAATAATAAATGGAATGAACAAAAGTTGATTAGTTATGAGGACGGTTTATGATTCATATTTTTTTACATTGGATTTGAAGACGACCATGTTATAGCCTGCAGGGAATCAGTTCCGTGGTAATGTTCTTGAAAAGAAACGCTGTTTATTGAAATTCCGTTTGATGTTAGGCACTCAAATGAAGAAAGCAAAGTTTTTTGCAGTTGTGGTAGAAGTTGAGTTCTTGCTGTGAATGTCTTACAAGGAGAAACCAGAGATTCTACACTGTCTAAACATGGTTTCAGAGTCATGCAATCCATCTTACTTACTATCAAAAAGATACTTAACAAACATAAAAACACAGATCCCATCCCATTAACACACACTGATATCTACACAATCCTCTGTCATGACTGCAAAATAAATTACATCGGTGAAACCCAATGCCCATAAAGAACTGAATCTATGAGCACAACAAGGCCGTAAAGTCAGGTGACACCAAGTGTTCACTCATTATACAAATACTATTCTACAATCCTAATTTCAACACACAAAAGATCTTCTATAGTTAAACATGTCTACGACACTAGACTTAGATGCCTAATTGAGCCCAGTATCATCTCACAAACAAACAAAAAACTAATAGTTCAAATATCTGATTTCTTTCAGATATCTCTCATTATCTCTGAAAACATCCTAAATGAACAGAAACTCGCCGCATTTGATACTTGATGACTCAAATCTAGTAGCCTGTCAATTTCTCTTTTATCTCTTTGCTTCCTTCTCCCCTTTCTCTTCCCTTTCCTTTCATATCTTATTTCACTCATTCCCCTTTCTCTCTTTTCGATATCCGACTGATATCAACCTATGAACAATCACTCCCTCCCCCAAATATTTGTCATCGCTCCCACACCTACACACTTGACCTTTATACCTTATTCATCTTCATACCTTATCTCCCTCTCGCTCTCTGTATAAAACTTGATTTCGCCTTAATAAAAAATTTGATTCTATAACTAAGACATGGCTAATCGAGTCGAAAATATTGAGGTCAATGAATTTTTTAAATAAAAATTCTTGTGTCAATATTTGTAATTACTTTATTTTTTGGTTTATCATACACTGACCATTTTATACATATCTATATAAAACAGAAGCGTTTAGTCATTTATATACAAAAGAAACACAATATTCAAAATAATAATGCAAACCAAAAGAAACAATTTATGTAGGCCATATAGAGAAACCAGAAACAATACACTCGACTGTTAATAAACAGAGAGAGGGGTGTGTGTGTGTGTGTGTGTGTGTGTGTGTGTGTGTGTGTGTGTGTGTGTGTGTGTGTGTGTGTGTGTGTGTGTGTGTGTGTGTGTGATGGAAGTGAGAGGAATAAACGACGTATAGAATAAAGGCAAGGGGTCAAACAACATACGGTGAGAGAGGGTGAAAGTGATAGATAGAAGGTTAATAAGAGATGGACTACTCGATGAGTTATTTGCTAAATGTATTCGCGGATAACTATTCTAACTATAAATTAATATATATATGTATACATATATGTATGGAAATATATATTTGTATATATATTTTCAAAGAAAATTTACCAGAACTGTTCAATGTAAAAGCTCGATGAATGTTAACATTTACCAACAGAGCATATATAAGTAAACAATGGTATTTTGAATTCCAATGAGAAAGTCTTATTCATTTTTTTTTTTTGCCGAATTTGACAGCGGTACTATCCTAACACTGATATACAGCCTTCAACAGGTTTAACTCCTTGGGATACTAACTAAATCTACATATTGTAGACTTAGAACTTGTTTAAGCCGACTTGGTATGTGTATACATGACGAGGACAAGTATCTCTCACCGCCTCACATGTCACTTCGCCTCCCGTCACAGCTCCATCTATCAACATCTAATTGCACACGACATTTCCAAAATAGACCCCTCGAAATAGATGAACAAAAACACTGCCATCATCGCTGTTTCGAACTGTAACCTTCGCCTCCACATCATCGAAGTCTTACTCATGCGAGCATGTAAACCCACCATCAACCAAGCTCGATACAAGCGACGAGAGGGTATATTAAAATGTTCGTAATCGGCTTTCGTAATAAATTCAGCAGTTTTAATTTTGTAACCTTATCACGTGCCTGACGACGACGCATTAGAGTCGAAAACGTTTGCAAATATGGTGAGTTTAATTTTACACTTACAGATGCACATAGAGAGTTCGGTAACGCGTCCATTGTCTTCCCTAGTTAATGCTGCATAAAAATACACTTTTAGATTTTATGTAGATTCTCTAATTATTCTTTCTATAGGGAACACACAAACAGACATTGAATTATATATATATATATATATATATATATATATATATATATATATATATATATATGAAGCAATCCAACAAAAGATATAAGCGTCAACTAATATCTTATAATTAGTGAAACATCCGGATAAAAACTGAAGCTCAATATACTGGATAGATCATTAATATTATAATATAAAATGAAGTAATAAAATAAGGTGTCAATCAAATTTTATTAGAATTCAAAGTTCAAGCAAAGTATCCTTAAGTCCTTAGCTCATGAGTTTTCAAAGATAATTCTTCTCTTCAGAGGACCATTACCGCAGTTATACTACTACAGGTAATAAAATTACGCTTTGAAAATATATAAAATTATATACACAAATACATAAAAACATAAATGTTATGTATTTTTATGTATTTGTGTATATAATTTTATATATTTTCAAAGCGTAATTTTATTACCTGTAGTAGTATAACTGAAGAGAAGAATTATCTTTGAAAACTCATGAGCTAAGGACTTAAGGATACTTTGCTTGAACTTTGAATTCTAATAAAATTTGATTGACACCTTATTTTATTACTTCATTTTATATTATTATATATATATATATATATATATATATATAGTCTTGGAAGTTTCTCAACCATTAAAACTATATTAAAAAAAAATAAAAATAAATTAAAAAAAACTTAAGTCCGAAGTCGTTCAGTGGAAAATCACTCATGTAAGTCAATTTAACTTTTACAGTTATTATATTAGTTTGCTTCTAACATTATTTAAGGGATCATCAGTTGTTTACCATGAAAAACTGTTTCGGGAATTTAAAAAGAAGACAGTATTTAATTTCATGGCTTCCCAGCAGAGTTGATCGGACCCCACTTCCCTTAAAAAACAAAAACATAAACGTTCCGTATACTAAACCTAAGTTTTGTTCCGTATAAATGTTTTGCTAACTTATATTAGTTATTAAAAAAAAAGAAAAAGTCCTCCTATATATATATATATATATATATATATATATATATATGGTTTTGAATAAAAGCGGAATTTTGTTTGTCTTTGTAAATTTGGTCTCGGGAGCTCTTTCGTCCAACATCTCATCAGGAGAAAACGTTGGAATACAACGAAATATGAACAAAATAATTAGCGATAAAAAGCAAGAATGGGAAAATTAACTGTCGATGAAATTAAGCGTTTAAAAGATTTAATTGAATGCATGGAATAAAAACGTTTAAAAGGCAGAGTTTTAGAGCCCCCCCCCCCCCCCCCCCAAAAAAGACCAACTAACTTTCCCCGAATAGAATCAACGTCTTTACGAAATCCTTCTGCTTGCAAAGAGAAGGCTTTCGTAAAGCGATAGCGACGGATTCCAATATTTTCAAATGGCAAGTTGAATCTGCCCGGTGTAAGATCCTGAACCACTCTATTTTATACTTATTGGCACAGCACGCACTGTCAGCTAAATGCTGGCCAATAGACGATATATATATATATATATATATATATATATATATATATATATAACTTTTAAAAAAATACGCGGAAATCTCTCTAAGGCCCTTTCGACTATCATCTCATCAGGAGAAAATCGATAGTTTTAATTAATAATAACTTCGAAAGAAAGAGCAAATGGGGAAATTGAGTGTGCCAAAATTAACGTTGAAGCGATTAAAATTCAATTTAATTATTTCGTTAAAAGTCGATTAAAAGGCACTACGTTAGGGGAAGTTATTATTAATTAAAACTATCGATTTTCTCCTGATGAGATGATAGTCGAAAGGGCCTTAGAGAGATTTCCGCGTATTTTTTTTAAAGTTATCTATAAATTTTGTACCTCAAAACATTTATTTATATATATATATATATATATATATATATATATATATATATATATATATTATTATTATTATTATTATTATTTCATGTATCTACATAAAATTTATGAGGAGATATAATTTTTTATGTATCAATTTTCAGTATTTACTTCAACAGTGCTCGATACGTGAGTAGAGCTAGGTAGTAAGCTATGAAAATATATTTATGACAATTAAGTTACACAGAGGCTTGCGCGTTTCATCCTCGGAGGGAATCATTAGGCTAAAATGCCTGACGATTCCCTCCGGGGATGAAACGTGGAAGCCTCTGTGTAGCTTAATTGCCATAAATATATTTTCATAACTTATATATAAAACGTAAAGAAAGAGGAAAAATGCCTTCAGAAAACCATTTGTTAGATGCGTATATTATTTTATTAAAATCAAAACAAAACAAAACAAACATTTTGCGTTTGGACTTTTTTTTACTAATATTTCACTCGTTATAACGAGCATCATCAGAGCTTTAAACAAAAAAAAGTATTAACCTTTTTTTGTTTTCATATATACGTAAGAATCCTTCCTGGTGGTGATGAAAGATGGCGTCCGGATGTTGTGTGGACTAACGGTGAAGATGTCTCTTTTTAAATCTGAACTTAAAAGCACGAATGGCTCGCAAGTAGATATAAATTTGGGAAAGTTCATTTTCTAAATGATGTTCGTTATATCGAGTGAAATATTAGTAAAAAAAAAAAAGTCAAAATGAAAACATTCTTTACGGTTTAAATTCTAAGATGCTTAATAAAAAAAATGAACTTTCCCAAATGAATATATATATATATATATATATATATATAAGGGAAAAATATGTGGGTTAAAACTTCTTTTTCTTATTTATATGCTTTTTTGTGTGCAATCTCTTAATCCAAAGACTAATGGAGGACATTATGAAAGAAGATAACAGCATAAGTATCTGTTCCGATGGATACTGCACTCTATAGACGGATATCGTCTTGTCCTTCGGGGCTTGATTCCACCTGTCTGTGGGTTTGTCCTGTGCAGTTCTAGGAAGTCCACCCTCCCAGGCTTCGCTTCCCCTCTTTGGGGAGGAGTAAGTTTATTGCTTACTGCTTGAGGCGCCCCTACCGGGGAATGCCGACGGGGCTGCCCAGGCAATTTTTAATGGCCAGAGTGCTCACTTTCTCGGGCGCTGGCTTTTCAAACCCCACTTACTCGACCCAAGCTGTGGTCACATCTTACTTGTGGGAGTAAGATAAAACTGGCCTTGTGCCTAACTCCTGCAGAGGAGTAAATAAATAACAGCATGTTTTTCCGAGTGTCTTTTAATGTTAGTTTTGATTATTTTCCTACATAAGGATGCAGCTCGGAATCTTTTTCATTGGTTTGCTTTGGAAAACAAAATGGATAAACAAATAAAATGGAGAGAATACTTTTGATGTTAACGGTTCTGTGTTGGGGGGTTTAATCTGATGGGAAATATACTGAATTTATTATCAAACAAAAAATTTGTCTTTTGAAAATGGGCAGAAACAATTGTATGAATGAACATGTTATTTTTAAACAAATGCGGAACATTTATGAAATTATTATATTTTAAGCTCGAGCACTATTAAGCTATTAACCCAACTTTTTGGTGAATTTAAAGGAATTTAAATTATATATGTATATAACAAATATGTCTGTGTGTATATTCTCTGCTGTTCTATCTATAATAATAAAACTGCTGTGTTTCTGTCAGTCTTGTTGACCGGAAGAAAATTGAAAAGAAGTCCCTATACCAAGATCAAAGACAACTTTTCTTGGGTAAAAATTGCGAGAAATCAAAATGGTGGTATTCAGTTTTGTATTTAGGAGTTTTACAACGATATTGTGGAGTCTGCGTGCGTGACTGAAAATTCATGAACAACAAAGACAAAGTTTTACTTTTTTTTTTAGAAACAAGCTGGACCTACCCGGTATTGCCCGGGAGTTTTTATTTTCATATTTATTTCACTTTTTTTTTTTAAACTATTCAAATTCTTTTATTTTTTATAACAAATATTTAAAACAAAATTGGATTTTGAAAGTTAAATTTAATTATTACATTATCCTTTTGTTATTAAAATATTAATCGAACAAAATTTTTATAAAACTATAATTATATTATTTTTATTATTCGGACTACTGTTGTCATCATTCTCACAACGTTTCGGCTGATGTAACCTCCAATAGTTTTTCAGATGTATATAGTCGAACTCGGGAATCGGTACGTAATTTGAACAAAACCCTTTATTTAATCCATGGAAGTAGCTTGCTCTTGTTCCATTAGCCATGACTAGGTAGATGTCTAAAGTAATTCATGATTGTATGATTAGTATCGCCTGCACTGAGGATTGAACCTTTAACCTCCAGAAGATTATCACTTAGAACTGATTATCACTTAGCACTTTTATCTGTTACGCCGTAAATTAAATAAAGTGTTCTATTCGAAATTCTCCACAGATTCTCAATCATGAATAAATAAGCATTTTCTTCATCTTCTGTAAAAACAAATTGTATATGTAACAAACATTACAAATTTTGTAAAAATTATGGAAATTGTTTCTCCGAACATTATTTTGTTCGTAAAGTATTTGATTTTGTAAAATATAGAATTTGCTTTCTGATTGTATTATGTCATTATATTTTCTGTAATCAAGTAGTCAATATAAACAAATTGATTCATATCAATAATGTGTCTAATTCATGGTGAATAAAGTTATTTTTTGTGAATTTAGTTTTTATATTTTTGTACTTTTTTACATTTGATTTAATGGAAATAAATCAATTATTGTAAGCTGCTTCCTAATAATGTGTATAGTTGCTAATTATTAGACATTACTAAGAAATTTTTTACTAAAACTGTTCTCGATAATTATTATTTAGTAGTAATTTTGGTCTCCACATGTCCGCCCTCAGTTGTGGACTCCAGTTGCATGTTTACCAGGCCTATATTATGGATCGCCTTGCGTCGAACGCACACCAGCGTTAAACCGATGATGATGAGGAGGAGAAGGATTTACTAAGAACTTTAAAACCAGTTTAAATGACTTTCTATTCGACAGTTTAAATGTTTCCAAATTCCTTTCAAATTTAGAAGGGTCACAATGTAATTCATTTTATTTTTAACTATTAACAAAAGACGGATGAAAGCAGGAGTACAGGAGTCTTCATTAATTCCCGGGCAACGTCGGGAGTGGCATCTAGTCATCTATAAACATAAAAATTAAGTAATTATGATTAATTGATATAATTCACATGCAAATTAAAAAAAAATGAGATTACCAGCAAAACATGCAAAAGAAGTTGAATATTATGTTAGGAAATTTTTTTAGTTGCAGCAATTTTATCTTGCGTTTATCAGCATCATATGATGTTATGCACTGCCAATACTTGATCCATCGTTGACCATTAATGTTACAGTCCATCATATTTCGGTCAGTACAAGTTGGTTCATCACTGCAGTCACTGAGGATGGATTCCATTGTCTGTCTGGGATTTTCACAAGGACAGTTGCTTATTGTAGCTGGTCCCCACCAATGGTGGCTTCTGGCTATCCTTCTGACCTTCACTCTTGCTCGGTTCAGGGTCACTCAGTCCTTCTTTGGGAGGTCTTTTCCATGTTAGAGAAGTTCTCTGGGTTTTTATTATTTACTCCTCTCCAGGAGTTAGGCACAAGGCCAGGTTTATCCTACTCCCACAAGTAAGATGTGACCCAAGGTCGGGTCGGAAAGTGGGGATTGAAAAGCCAGCGCCCGAGAGGTGAGCACTCTGACCATCAAAAATTGCCTGGGCAGCCCCGTCGGCATTCCCCGGTAGGGGCGCCTCAGGCAGTAAGCAATTAACTTACTCCTCCCCAAAGAGGGGAGGCAAAGCCTGGGAGGGTGGACCTCCTAGAACTGCACAGGACAATCTCATAGACCGGCGTAAATCAAGCCCCGAAGGCCAAGACAATACCAGTCTATGAGGTTTGAGTAACTTCAATCATTTCACTCATTTCACTCATTCCACTTGTCAATGCGGTAGTCCTGTGACCGTGCAGGGTCAAGGCTCTCTTTGGCCATAAATCTACTTCTTTGTTGTCTATGGTCAGATAGAGGCTGTCTTCTGTCGGTTTCCTGTTTGTGTTTTTGGATTCTAGCATGGACATCTATTCAGATATGGGGAGCTACAGTGCCGGACAATCTGTACATCGCTGGTAGAGAGGGGGGGGCGTTCTTAGTGTTTTGAGTTCATAAATTATGCTTATTACTAGCATGGGCCCATGGAAATTCCACGGTGCTTTCTACATATAATTGACTGTTAATAATAAAATTCCTTTTGAAATAATAAATAATACTATTCCTTTTGAAATAATAAATAATACTATTACCTTTGGAAATAATAAATAATAATATTCCTTTTGAAATAATAAATAATAATATTCCTTTGGAAATAATAAACAATCATATTCCTTTTGAAAATAATAAATGATGATATTTCTTTTGAAATAATAAATAATCATATTCCTTTTGAAATAATAAATAATCATATTCCTTTTGAAATAATAAATAATGATATTCCTTTTGAAATAATAAATAATGATATTCCTTTTGAAATAATAAATAATAATATTCCTTTTGAAATAATAAATAATAATATTCCTTTTGAAATAATAAATAATCATATTCCTTTTGAAATAATAAATGGTGATATTCTTTTTGAAATAATAAATGGTGATATTCTTTTTGAAATAATAAATGGTGATATTCTTTTTGAAATAATAAATAATAATATTCCTTTTGAAATAATATATAATAATATTTCTTTTGAAATAATCAATAATAATATTCCTTTTGAAATAATAAATAATGATATTTCTTTTGAAATAATCAATAATAATATTTCTTTTGAAATAATAAATTGTCTGTCAGAGTTAATACTATCCCTAAAATATGACATTTTCTTCTTTCGTAAAAATAATTGTCATTGTCAACTAAATATTCTTTAAATAAATAAAACGAGTATGTCTCTTATTTCTTTATTCCCTATTGTAGCAATATAATTCTTTTTAAAACAATAAATATTCTCTATCTATAATCGTCACTTAAATATTCTGCAAATCAAATGTCTTGCGTTAAAAAATTATGCTTATTACTAGCGAGACCCATGAAAATTCCTGGTGCTTTCGATATCAACCTGTGTAATTGATTGTTAATAATAATATTCCGTTTGAATTAAAAAATGTCGGCCATGATCAATACTATTAAGAAGATATATCTCTTTCTTCTTCCATAAAAATAATGGTCATTGCCAACTAAATATTTCTAAATAAATAAAGCCAATATATCTCTTATTTATTTATTTATTTAATACAATAAATATTCTCTGTCTATAATCGTCAACTAAATATTTTTCAAATCAATAAAACGAATGTCACTTTTTAAAATGTATTTATTTAAAATTGTATTATTTTAATCGCAGGGACGATAATTTGATTTTGGAACAATTCATTTTAAAATGAGTAAATAATTTTTTACCTTAGCGACATCAGATTAAGGGGGAAGAATTGCTGTTTTCTGGGTCGGAATCTATCCATCTAACAATTATCATTTGCTTGTTTTTAACCTTGAAGTAGTATCGGTCGTCTTCACAAAATTACGTTTGAACCCGTTACTTTCAACTAAAAGATTAATGAATAATTAATAAATGGTTTCCATCCATTCGCTGTTTTGATACGTCATTTTAATACAGCTTCCTATTCAAGTAGCTTATTTCCAAGAACTGCGGGCTTGTGGAACTCTCTTCCTGCTGACTGTTTTCCTCCTACCTAAAGTCCTGGTCTTTTTAAGACTAGGGCCAATAGGCATCTCCTGTATTTGTAATAATCATATTTCGTTTATGTTAGCTCCTTACATCAAGTGGCTTCATGCCTTGTCTGGAGCGATTTCCATTTTTAAAAAAAATGACTCTTTCTTCTTCCGTAAATAAAATTGTCATTGTCCGCTAAATATTCTTTAAATGAATAAAACGAACATATCTCTTGTATATTTATTTATTTAAAATTGTAAAAATGTATTTCTTTTTAAAACAATCTGTCTTTTTACCGTAAAAATAATTGTCAGCTAAATATTTTTTCAAATCAATAAAACGAATGTCACTTTTTTAAATGTATTTATTTAAAATTGTATTATTTTAATCGACGACATAATTTGATTTTGGAACAATTCATTTTAAAATGTGTAAAGTTGGAATTTTTTACCTTAGCGACATCAGATTAATCACCAGTCCATATCTTTGCTGATTGGGTGATTTCATTTTATTAATGGGTGTGAAAGATTATAACGTACGTACGAACACTTTTCCCGAATTATTAAATATATGATTTTTAATCATCATCCGGACAACACACAAACAACCGACACCACACTTGCTGTTATGCATGATTTTAAAGAAAAATAAATAGTAAGTCCACCCACTTCGATTTATTATTTTTGTTCCTTCCAGCTTACAACCTATCCAGCACTCTGTATTGCCCGCAGCCTTCTTAACATATTACTACTATTCCCAGCAATGCTTCAAGCAAACTACCATTCTCTATATGGATTATACGAATTTAAGTCTCATGAAAAATTTAAAATTATAATTTCTGATCTCAGAGTTTGCGGACAGCATTCAAGATGTGGACGCCATTTTAAATAATGTAAATTATAACTTTTTCTCAAGGATGAAGACGAAGATGGCGGTAGAAGCCACATCTTAAAATAACAAACAGAAAACAAAAATCCATGCTATGTTTCGATCAAGAAGAGAAATATGTCAACTAAATCAGATTGGAACCATTTGTTCCAGCGTAATGTTAACAGATTTGGTGAGTTGAAGAATTTTTCTAAGATTCCCAAAAGCTCGAATCTAATTTGCGACATCAAAGCTTGACTAGAAAATTGAACTGATTAGAACTACAATTATGCCCAGACATTTTTCTCCTGATAATAAAACTCACTGGAATATGTCAGTTAATACCGAATGGAACTTTTAACGTTATATCTGTTCTATTAATAGCATTTCGTCCTGCATGTATATGTCGATATCTTGAATATTATCACTCTAAAACGACTTTCTATCATTTACTAATGTGCTAACAGTACTTACCCGACGTTGCCCGGGAGTCTTTTTCTTTTCATTTTCGTTTCGCTTTATTTTCCTTCTTTTTTTTAATTGTGATTTTTTTTGTTGTTTTCTTCTTTTGCTGAAGTATTTTTTTATAATAGTATTGGGAAAGTTAAATTTAATTTATTTTAATAGTTAACTGGCTTTGTAAGCTCACTTTTTCCTGATTCAAACAATGTTACAAGAGCTCAACGGGCCACAATTTTATCTAGTTCACATATATATATATATATATATATATATATATATATATATATAATAGAAAACAATGTGACCTGTTGAGTCACCCATTGCGCTCGGGTTAGATTGTTTGAATCAGTAGAAATGGGTTTGCAAAAACAGTTAATATTTTAGAATAAAAAGTCGATATCTAAAATTAGCCTTTCTGTTCACTATATCCCACTCCTTTCTCTTTCTCTCTATTTATCTCCAACTATGGGTGAAATAGTATACTGTGGCGATATCACTACTGTTTATAATGGACTATTTCAATCTTTGGTTTTATAGTTAGTTTTATTACCTTTAACTGTTATTATATATGTATACTAGTAGAGCTACCCGGTGTTGCCCAGGTTAGAGTGTGGGATAGCATGATATGCAACATCAGGGTAGGGAGAGTTTACTTTAACAGCAACTTTGATACTGTCAGCTAGATATCTTACTCAGCGAGCTATTCAGATATATGTTAATACTCTTAAACTAACGCTAATAAATAGATTAATTTCATTGTGTAACATGTTTGAAAATTGTCATTAGCTTCTTTAAGGGGCAGCCACAGAAGCAAAAATACTTCATTATGTTCACATGCAAATTGTGCATGTGAATACAATTATATTGAAAGTACACTTCCTAGTATGTCTTCGTTTTTAGGGACAGACATGCACAGATAGAGAGGTGTTCTTGATTACATATATATATATATATATATATATATATATATATATTTCATTTGAATCAAAGGGAAAATAGTTTTCAGTGGGGGTGTCCTCGGAGACCATCGTAATATTATCAAAATTTGCTGAAATTTCGGGAATAGACATCATTTTTGGTCATTCACATATGGTTTAAATTTCATTTGAATCTTAGGGAAAGCAGTTTTCAGTGGAGGGGTTGTGCCCCCCCCCCCCCCCCGCTGGAGACCCTCCCAGCGTAGAAGTGATATATTTGTTATATAGCCTATGGCATTGATTGAGAGGTCCGTAGACCACATGCCAATTTTCAAGTAATTCTGTCCAGCGGTTTGGGTGAACATAAGACACAAAGATCAGGCGGACACACAGAAACAGAGTTACTATTTTATATACATAGAAGATATATATGAAGTGAGTTGAAATCAATAAAATTTGAACATTTATATATATATATATATATATATATATATTTCATTTGATCCCCGTGTTAATATTAGACACTTAAGGTCTCCTGTTTTTGTTTCACTCTTAGATAATTAACCCCCCCCCCTTTTTTTTTTTTTTTTTTTTTTTTTTTTACTTATATTTTTTCATTTATTAATTTTCCAACGAATGTTAAGTCTGCAATATCTTGGATTTAGTTGGTTTGTCTGGGAATTAGAACTGCATTTTACATTTTTTTAAATGACTCAAAGCTTCTTTAGACTATATATTGGGTATTTAGATCTGTATGGCTAGGTTTCCTTCCTATTATCTAATTACTTTTCTGGTACCAAAGGTACTCAAGCTTTATTTTTTATTTATTTTTTAATGCGACTTTGATTCCTATATAATTTTATTGCTAGCTACCATATTGCAGAATGGTTCTTGGATATAGTGTTTAGATAGTATTATTATTTTTTTAAATTTTTTTATTATTGTTATAATTAATGTTATTTGATATGCAAATTACTATATCATACGGTAGTCTTAAGGGTAATATATTATTATTATTATTTTATCATTATTATTATTTTTTTATGTATATATTAGTGATATTTTGAGCTGAATTATTTCGACACTTGATTATTGGGGAAATGGTCGTATAATCAGTACCATTGGAGAGCCATGAATATTATAACTGTCCTGTTTTTAAATCTCCGAAACAGTTACATGGTAAACAGCTGATGATCCCCGTGTTAATATTAGACGCTTAAGGTCTCCTGTTTTTGTTTCACTCTTAGATAATTAACCCCCCCCTTTTTTTTTTTTTTTTTTTTTTTTTTTACTTATATTTTTTCATTTATTAATTTTCCAACGAATGTTAAGTCTGCAATATCTTGGATTTAGTTGGTTTGTCTGGGAATTAGAATTGCATTTTACATTTTTTTAAATGACTCAAAGCTTATTTAGACTATATATATATATATATATATATATATATATATGAGGAAAAAAGAAACAATGTTCTGGACAAAATGTAAAAATAAAAATGGAATAAGGATAAGCAATTCAACAACTAACAAAAGTAAACTCAAAAACTCATGTTGTATAGTTCTACCGAAATATTTCAGTCGGTTAAAATACGACCATTATCAATCGGTTGGTGAACTTTAATACTTTTGTTAGTTTTTGAATTGCTTATCCTTTATTCCATTTTTATTTTTACATATATATATATATATATATATATATATATATATATATATATATATTATAGTGATTGTTTATATTCCACTGACCAAAAATGTCAGTCTTTAAGCAACTCATTTAATTTTTATTTAAATTCTTTCATGGCAGAATTGCTTGTGGTCTTACAATTGTTTATCAACGAGTAAAATGCAGTCATTAATCTCATTTACTCGCTGTTCCTCAGAGACCTAAATGAAAGGCATATATAAAGTGTTGCATTAAGCACAGAGTTCATAGAGAAAAACAAAATGCAGAAAGCAGATAACTCACAATAGAATGACAGAATTCCAATCAGACCGCCATTTTAAAATCATCACACAGAGCTACGTTTTTAAATAGTTATAAAGAACACTAACTGATCATGGAAGAAAAACCTAGTTGAAATAGCTGTTGGTTAATTAAAATTATTTAATAATCATATATATATATATATATATATATATATATATATATGAGAGAAAGAGAGAGAGTGACAGAAGCGAGAGTGATAACTTTATAAAATAAGAGTGGGGTAGGGAGTCAAACAACACAGTAAGAGAGGGTGAGAGTAATAGAAGAAACTTAGTAATAAATAGGTGACTTGGTGAGTAAATTGCAAATTATGGCTTAATTAGAACAATTAAAATGGGATTTTTTTCCAAACATAACTCAATCCCTAAACCAAGGAATATTTTAACATGTATTTTGTGTGATTAAAATATATAGGAAACTGTTATGGTGCCGTACCTACCTACGGAGAACTAATGGACATCTTCCACCTTATAAATACAGGAAGCACGTGACACTTATTCTCTTCTTCCCAGGCAAACCGGCAATGGCGGTTGAGAGCACCATCTCCTTGTATCTCTTTCTTTCTATTATATAATATATACCTTTGTTCATTTAAACCATGTGTTCCTGTGTCATTCATTCAGCCTTACTTAGGTCCACAACAAATGGCGACGAAGGAATTCGAACTCTTGGGTAAAAAAAACTGAAAATACCACGTGAAAATGCACTCACACGGTTAATGCAGGAAGCCGCACGCATGAAAAACAAAGGTTTTTGCCGAACGGTCGAGAGTAGAAAAGGGAACTCAACTGAAACAAAAAAAAACAAAAAAAAAACACGTTGAATTCTTAAGTGCGAGAAAATTGTTTTCTTTTAAGAAAAAGAAAACTGAAATGGACATGTTGTTCTCTAATTTTGAAAACTGCTTATCGAAAAAAAAAAAACAGCTTGAAATTAAGTGCGCGTTTCCTCTAGTTTGGGAAAACTAGTTTAAAAAAAAAACAAAAAAAACAACTGAAATTGAATGCGCGTTTTTTTTCTCTGGTTTGGAAAACTAACAAAAAAAAAAAAAGAATACCGAACACGAAGGAGGCGAGATTGTTTTTTTGAGACGAACGTCACAGCGAGTTTTTTTTGACGAGCACACAAAAAAAAAATGAAACCGACACCACGTGCTTCATTTTAAGAAACCAGATAAAAGAAACAAAACATGAAATGAATCACACGTGCGCTACTCCATAAAAAAGACGCATGATAAAAAGAAAGGTCAGCTTTATTTTCTCTCTCTCTTTTCCGACTTGTACTGAAATATTTTAAAATGCAGAAAGAATTAATTGTGAAACATATTTTTTTTTCTCTTCGTTAAAATTAAAAACGTGTATAAGAAAAGAACATTACATAATCTTTTCATAACTAAAAGGGCGTCTTGCCAGCGCTAATTTAAAGAAAAGAACTTCTTGTAAATTCATTAAATAACGAGAAAATATTAATTTTCAAAATAAAAAAAAAATAAAAAAATAAGTGAATATACGCGTATATAGAGAAAAGGAAAAGTTTCATAATCTTTTCATAATTAAAACGGCGCCTAGCAAACGCTAATTTAAAGAAAAGAACTCTTATAAAATCATAAGATAATGAGAAAATATTAATTTTCTAAATAAAATCAGAAACTAAATGGTTGAATATGGAAGATATTAAGTCTATAATCGCCGAACTAGCGAAATTCCAAATATCCCAGCAACAACAAACTGAGGAAAGATTTCAAAAGCTTTTATTAGAACAGAACCAAAATGTTTTATTACACAAAAAGGAGTATGATGAAAGATTGGAATTTCTGATACAAACAATATCGCGCAGTGACCAAAAAAATGAAAAAGACGACACGTTTTCGCAGAACGCAATTTGGAACAGTATTGATAATTACTCATACATGGAAAATAATACATTTGAAGAATATTTCCGAAGATATGAAGACCTATATAAAATTGACTGCGGTAGTTGGAGTGATGCGAAGAAGCTACACCTCCTTCTTAGAAAACTAAATACCACAGAACATACCAAATTCGTGGATTTCATTTTGCCTCGGAAAACTAGCGAGCTAACTTTTATAGAAGCGGTTGGTTTATTGACAGAACTGTTTAGCCCAAGAACGACACTATTCCACAAACGATGGAAGTGCATGAACCTGGTAAAGAAAGACGAGGAAGACTACGCTACTTTTGCATCGATAGTGAACAAGCATTGTGACGATTTTAAACTAGCTGAATTAAGTGCAGATAATTTCAAGTGTCTAATTTTTGTACAAGGTTTAATCTCAGGAAATGACACGGAGATAAGGCGTAGAGTTCTAAATAAATTAGAGAATGAACCAAGCCTTACGCTGCAAAAGTTGGCTGAGGACTGTCAAAGATTTGTAAATGTAAAACAGGACTCAAAAGACATTGAATTGTCCGGCATTGCGCATATAAAAAAGGTACATCAAAAAACAAAAGCTCAACCTTATAGAAAAATAAGAAATAATAATTTTGATATAACAAAGACAAACCAAACCAGTAAAAAAATAAATAAATTGCCACCAAGCCCTTGTTCACGCTGTGGTAATCCACATTGGTACAATGATTGCCCATTCCGTTTTAAAACCTGTATGAAATGCAAAAAAGTTGGACATAAAAGTTCGCACTGCAGAACGGGCAGAGGAAATAAAATGCGGATTCAAGCCACTAGGACAAAGAAGGAAAAATGCATGAACATAAGAAAATATGTACAGGTGAAAATCCTGGATAAAAATATAAAATTGCAATTGGATTCTGGTTCAGACGTTTCCATTATAAATTTACATACATGGAGGAGATTAAATAAACCTACTCTATCAAGAACAAACAGGCTGGCAAGCACAGTTACTGGTGAAAGAATTACATTTGAAGGAGAATTAATCACAAATGTGTTCCTAATGGGAAATACTAAAAAACTCAAACTACTGGTACTGAAGGATTCGAATAATCTTTTTGGTTCAGATTTTATGCAGGCATTTGATTTATGGAAGTTGCCGATAAATACATTTTGTAAAAATATAAATAGTCGCGCAACAGAATCGGAAAAACTACAACGAGAATTAAAAAAATCATTTCCAGAGGTTTTTTCTGGCGGTCTTGGATGCTGCACTAAAATGACTGCAAAATTCCGTCTAAAAGAAAATGTACTGCCGGTATTTAGAAAAGAAAGGAAAGTACCCTTCGCCTCGATTGAAAAAATAAACGCTGAATTAGACCGACTGGTAAAAATGGGTATTTTATCAAAAGTACAACACAGCCAGTGGGCAGCACCCACGGTTTATGTAAAGAAAAAATCTAATGAGATTCGTGTATGTGCAGATTTTTCAACAGGACTGAATACTGCCCTCGAGGACTATCACTACCCACTCCATACCCCGGAAGAAGTGTTTGCAAGCTTAAATGGAGGAAGATTTTTTTCAAAAATAGACCTAAGTGAGGCATACCTACAAATACCGGTGGATAAAGATTGTTCTAAGCTGTTATGTATAAACACACATCGTGGTTTATATAAATTCGAAAGATTAGCGTTCGGAGTTAAGGTCGCGCCAGCCATTTTCCAACAAGTAATGGACACAATGCTGGGCGGACTGGATTTCGCAATAGCGTATCTCGATGACATCTTGATTAACAGCAAAGATATCGAACAACACCAAAAACATGTAAATCAAGTGTTTGCGAGAATCCAAGATTATGGGTTCAAAGTAAAAGAAGAAAAATGTGATTTTTTCCTGGAGGAAATAAAATATCTGGGTCATGTGATCGACAAGGACGACAGAAGACCAGACCCAGAAAGGGCTACCGCAATAAAAAACATGCCGGTGCCAGAAAACGTCATGACATTACAGAGTTTTCTGAGCCTAGCAAATTACTACCAGGCTTTTATCCCAGAAATGCATAATTTGCGTGCTCCATTAAATGAGCTATTAAAAAAGGTAAAGCCTGGGTATGGACACCTGAATGTCAGGATGCATTTAATAAAATCATAGAAAGACTTACGTCAGAGTTATTTCTAACACATTACAACCCAGAATTGGACATAATCGTAGCTAGCGACGCTAGTTCATATGGTTTAGGAGCATGTATCCTACACAAAATTCCTGATGGAACCCATAAACCCATTGCACATGCATCAAGGACCTTGCTCCCAGCGGAAAAACAGTATTCTCAAATCGAGAAAGAAGCCCTAGCAATAATATTTGCAGTAACAAAGTTTCACCGATACATACATGGTAGACAATTTACCTTACAGACAGACCATAAGCCGCTAATTACAATTTATGGATCTAAAAAAGGCCTACCTGTATATACAGCTAATAGACTACAAAGATGGGGAACTATCTTATTAAACTACAACTTTAAAATGCAACATTTGCATTCAAATAAAATCTATCATGCAGATGGATTGTCGAGATTAGTGCCAAAACAGAGAGAGACTCTAGAAGACACAGTGATTGCGTCTCTTCAAACAGAAGGAGATTTTAAAGAGATTTTGTGCAACGCAGTGAGAGAGCTCCCGGTGACACTATACGAGATAAAAAAAGAAGCTCAAGAGGATGAATTTATCACCAGAACAAAAATGAAATTGGTAGATAAGGATTTACATGCGGCAAAGAGTTTCTTACTCTGTGATAACGTACTCATGCATAACGAAAGGGTGGTCATCCCAGAAAAACTATGAAAGCAAATTCTGAAAGATTATCATGTTGGCCATCCAGGGATAACCAGGATGAAGGGGTTAATGAGGAGTTTTGTGTACTGGCCAGGTATGGACAACGAAATTGAAAAAGCAGTAAAGCTGTGTAAAGGCTGTGCCTTAGCGGCAAAAGCACCGCATATAAAGCATAGCCCATGGCCAAAGACCGACCGTCCGTGGGAAAGAATTCACGTGGATTTCGCAAGACCATTGGAAGGATTTTACTACTTAATCGTCGTGGACAGTTTTTCAAAGTGGCCAGAGGTACTATGTTGCAAGAGTCCCACGTCAGAGGTTACGATAAGATTCCTACATGAACTATTTGCCCGTTTTGGGGTAGTGGATTGTTTGGTGATTGATAATGGGACGCAGTTCACGTCATCAGATTTTGAGGAGTTCTGCGCGACGTTTCAAGTCAGACATATAACGACGCCCCGTATCATCCTAGGTCAAACGGCCAGGAGGAACGCTTCGTAGACACATTAAAAAGAGCATTAAAAAGGGCCGGTGATACTCCTAAGGAGAAGGCTTTACAACAATTCTTACAAGTATATAGAATTACAAAAAACATGAACAGAGCATCATCATTATCCCCCGCAGAGATGATGTTTGCGCGGAATGTGAAGTCCGTGTTTGATAAATTATTACCTAAACATAATAATTATGACCGAATCTCTACGGTACCGAAGAAAAAATACAACCCAGGAGATAGGGTATATTTTAAGATGTTCAAAAACAATGCATCGTTCTGGGAACCCGGTACAATTGAAAAGAGGATCGGATCGATGGTCTATATCATAAAAGGACCACGGTTCTCGCATAAGAGACATCTAAATCAGATCAGAAAAAGACTGTCAGATGACACTGACAGCACCCCACAAATAGAAATATTTTTAGTTTAAAAAAGAAAGAAAAAAAATTTTTGGACCACCCCCTCAAGTTTTTTATTTTACTCTCCCCCGTACATAGAAATATTTTTAGTTAAGAAAAGAAAAAAAAATTTGTTTTGACCGCCCCCACCAATTTTTTTTATCCTCTCCCATACATATTAATATTTTTAATTAAAAAGAAAAAAAAAGAAAAACCTAACCCTAACTCTAAACCCCACTTTGGTCTTGACCCTAACCCTAACGACGGGGTCAAAGTTAACGCGGGTCCTAAAGTGAAAAGGCCTCAAACAATCAAATACAGTGAACACAATTAGTTATGTAAATGCTCTCGGAAAGAAAGTTTACCTAAATTAAATTCATTAGAGAGAGAGAGAGTGTGTGTGTGTGTGTTTTTTTTACCTTTTTTTAATTAAACAATTTGATTCTAAAATCAGTTGTATAGTTTTCCAGTACAATGTGTTAGTTTTTTTGTTGACAGAAAAGAAAAAAAATCACATCTTTTATTTTAATAAATAAAACATGGAATAATAAAAACAATTTGTAAATAAAAGCTTAACAGCATATAAGGTGAAATCGAAATGATAAATTCAGTTGAGGTCGTGAAAAAATGATAATATTGGATGTTTTTTCAAATCGGAAGAAAAGGTGTATCTATAATGAAAGTATTAAAAAATCAAATACAGTAAACACGAATAGTTTTTAATTCTCAAAAAGAAAAAGTTTACCTAAACTAAATTCGTTATAATGTGTGTGTGCGCGTGTTATTAAATAGTAATTTTTAAATCAATTATTATTTTAATTAAACCATTTGATTCAATGAATTTGCGTTTTAAAAAATAATGGCTAATAAGATTAAGAAAATAAACAAACTCAGAACGTTTTAATAAAGAAAATCAGAGTAAAAGTAGCACGGTAAATGCCAGCGTTTTGTTTACATTTTAAATAACACGCCCGTCACTGAAAGGGAGGGAACTAATTCAATGGATTAACGCTGGCTGTTCAATCAGTTTCGCAATAGATATATTAACTACGTAACTCATTTCATGTATGTATATATATAAATAATTAAAGAAATAATTATAATTTATAAGTAAGATTATTAGCGAGCAAAATAGCGTAAATACATGTGGAAATCTGAAGAAAACAATCATGAATACTAATTTATTAGAAGTTTAAAAGCAATTAATTATATAAATTGAGAAATGCGCATAGTGTTTACGGCGGCTTTTGCAGTAGTATATAAAGAAGCTGGCGGACTAATTAAAAGTAATATTACTCTGATTGGGTTTCGGCTACAGACAGACAGACACATAATCTCCATTATTAATAGATATATTTTCCATTTAATGCATAACTTTTTGCTATTTTCACTTTTAAAATAATTTTTTTCTTATTTCGACTTTCCCTATATATTTTTTTTACTTTCAACTTTTCCTATAATTTTTTTTTGTTTATTTTCACTTATTAATTTTCACCTTCTGTTTAATTGTTCTTTCTACTTTACATTTTTTTATTTGACCCCGCCCTCCATTCGTTATATTTATTTTTGTTATTTCAATCTTGCCAATATTATTATTTCGCCTTTTCCTTCTTTCTTTCCACTGTGTATTATTTTGTTATTTTCCACTTTCCCTATAATATATTTTTTGTAATTTCCCTATAATATATTTTTGTAATTTCCACTTTCCCTATAATATATTTTTTGTAATTTCCACTTTCCCTATAATATATTTTTTGTAATTTCTACTTTCCCTATAATATATTTTTGTAATTTCTACTTTCCCTATAATATATTTTTTGTAATTTCCACTTTCCCTATAATATAATTTTGTAATTTCCACTTTCCCTATAATATATTTTTTGTAATTTCCACTTTCCCTATAATATATTTTTGTAATTTTCACTTTCCCTATAATATATTTTTTGTAATTTCCACTTTCCCTATAATATATTTTTGTAATTTCCACTTTCCCTATAATATATTTTTGTAATTTCTACTTTCCCTATAATATATTTTTGTAATTTCTACTTTCCCTA
Organism: Sepiola atlantica; assembly: GCA_963556195.1. Lineage (NCBI taxonomy): Eukaryota > Metazoa > Mollusca > Cephalopoda > Sepiida > Sepiolidae > Sepiola > Sepiola atlantica. Next base: position 17,894,534 of record OY744525.1, on the reverse strand, counting down.
TAATATATTTTTGTAATTTCTACTTTCCCTATAATATATTTTTGTAATTTCTACTTTCCCTATGATATATTTTTTGTAATTTCCACTTTCCCTATAATATATTATTGTAATTTCTACTTTCCCTATAATATATTTTTGTAATTTCCACTTTCCCTATAATATATTTTTGTAATTTCCACTTTCCCTATAATATATTTTTGTTATTTCAAATTTCCCTATAATATATTTTTGTAATTTCCACTTTCCCTATAATATATTTTTGTTATTTCCACTTTCCCTATAATATATTTTTGTAATTTCCACTTTCCCTATAATATATTTTTGTAATTTCCACTTTCCCTATAATATATTTTTGTAATTTCCACTTTCCCTATAATATATTTTTGTAATTTCTACTTTCCCTATAATATATTTTTGTAATTTCCACTTTCCCTATAATATATTGTTATAATTTCCACTTTCTCTTTAATTACTTATTTGTGGTTATTTTCACTTCCCCTATCTATTTTTATTTTCACTTCCCCTCTAATTTCTTTTTGACTTCCCCATATTTCTTTATTTTCACTTTCCCTATATTTCTTTATTTTCACTTTCCCTATAATTTTTTTTTGACTTTCTCGTATTGCTTCAAGCAAACTACTATTATCTTTTTTTATTTACATTTTCCGATGATTTATTTTTGTTATTTAAACTTTTTCCATATTTTTATTTTCAATGTCCCTATTATTTATTGAATTATTTTCACTTCCCTATCAACATTTTTTATTATTTTTACTTCCCTATCACAATTTTTTATCATTTTTACTTTCCCATGAATCTTATTTTTTTGTTATTTTCACTTTTCCTATAATTGCATTTTTTATTATTTCATATTTTTATTATTTCCACTTTCCCTATATTTATCTAGGTATTTGTCACTACACTAACATTTTTTCATTTCCATTTTCTTTTTATAACATTTTTGCTATTTCCACATTCCACATCATTTGTGTTTAGACTTTCCCTATAATTTGAATTAAATTGTTTCTAGAACTCAAATCAAATTTTATTTTATAAAATCAAAATAAAAGAATTTCATTTTTGGTTTTCTGATCAGACATGGTTTTAAAAACTGACATCAAACCACAGGTGAGATATTTTTTTCTTTTTTTTTTTCTCCCCCAAAATGAATTTGTTGCGAATAAGTATATTCTTCAAAAATAAATCATGAATAATTCTGCGAGGTTTCCAGAGTTTAATGCACACGTTAGAATAGGAGTGCATGAATGAGCACATCACCAAATTGCATGTTCCTAAGACTAAATTAGTATCACGTTATTGTGTGCACATGCATATATGCATCAGATTGTAACGAAAGTTATGTCCGTTTTTAAGGCCCCATAAAACACTTGAAAAACTGCAGTATCAGATTTAATCATCAATGTAGTCCCTATTCTTCGCCATGACTTCTTTCCATCCGAAAATAAGATTTTTAATGCTATGTTCATACATAAAAGGTTTTTAACTAAATAAAGAAACTAATCTATTTTAGACTTCTTCTCTTGACGCAAGTCTGAATCCGTTGAAATTCTTTTCGCAAAGTTTTAAAGAGGTCGTAGTCTGTTGCTGCTAGGTCCAGAGAATAGGGTGGGCGATGTATAATTTCTCAGTTCATCTTCTCTGCAATGTCAGATCTCGCGTTATCATGATGAAGGACGGCACTAGAAGTCTAAAATGTATTATTGTACTTTTTTAGTTCAAAACTAAAGGGATTCTATGAACATGGCGTTAAAAGACTTATTAGCAAATGAAACTAGATTGCAGAGAAGAATAGAGAGTATATTAACAATTCAAAAAATCTGATTTTGTTGGTTTTTTTTTTAAATTAAGCCTTAAAAACGGTCATAATTTTCGTTACAACCTGATCTACCTCTATCATTGTACCATTTTCTTATCCTCTCATTCGAGATGTATATGTACACATCTCGCTGCACAACTCCCCACTTAGGATGCCCCTATAAATCTGGTCCCTGATTCACAGTAGCCCTTATATCTCAATGGCAATGTGTTTTGTGTGGGGGGGGGTGAAGATAAGTAAAAAAAAAAAAAAAAAAAAAAAAAAAAAAATAGTAAAGTATGAGGGAATTTAAAACATGAAATAAAATTTCAGACAAAATGGAATGCTTATCATATGGAATAATGGATAAGCATGTAAACAGACCAAATACGGACGCAAACACATCATTAAAGCACAACCACGATATTTCGCCTCACATTCTCTCACCTCCTCGGATTACCTTCCTCGCTTTGCTGTATCAAAACATCCGTTTCTTTTCAATAAAGCTTATCTACACCAAATGATTAAGGTCGTCTGAATCAACCGAAATATCATGGTTCTGTTTTTATTGATATGTTTGTGTCCTTATTTTTACTAGTCTGTTGCCATGCTTATCCACTATTCCATATGCAAAGTATATTTCATTTGAATAAGTCTGTAGTGGCCTAATGGTTGCCGACGTGGACTATGGAAATAGTCAAACTTATTCGAATCCAGCCAGGTTCATTATGTTTAACACATGCATTATTACCGTTAAGAAAGGTATGAACCCCTAATTGTCAGCAGATCTTTAAGTAAAATAGTAGATCATATGCAATAAGTTATATTAATTAACCATTAAATAAGTAAAAACAGTTGATAGGAAATAAAATAGACTAAACAAACATATATATATATATATATGTCAGATTTTAAAGTCAGACCTAAATAGCATTTAAGTTGAAAAATCTAACTTTGCTTCTGACTAGCCAATTTGCATATGCCGTTGTTGTACCGTGTTATTGGCAATATAATAATGTACTTAGATACACTTTCTTGAAAAAAAAAATTCCTGGCCGGATTATTGGTAAAATGGACACATTTCTAAATGATTACATGAAAAGAAAAACAGCTTACGTCATTAAAAAAAATATTTTATACACGACTCTCTCGCAAATAAACAGTTATGTGATGTGTATATATTTAAATATTACACTTTTTTTTGTTCGATAACTTTGTAAGTCGTTTCTTTTTATTCTTATCTCACTTTAGTATGTTTACTTAATTAACAGCGTTATCTATAAATACACAATTTATTTATGCTTCAAGCGGCCTTACTTTCCAACAACTCATAATGCAGACGATCTATCTTCCTCTTTTTCACACATATCTTTTCTCTATAAAACACAACAATTATAATCAGGCATTTAGCATGTTATTAATTATAATTTTAAGAGAAAGAGAGAGAGAGATAACACAACGTTCATACATAATTTTGCATAAAAGAATTTAAATAATTAACACAGACTTGAATAGGCAAAGTTAGACACAAGGTCGGTGTTTAATATTGGGGAGGGGGAGGGTTCCTTCAGAAAGGGCTCCATTTACTTTTATTCTCTCATCAAATGACATGACGCCCATTTTTTACATAGTGGATCGAAAATTAGCATTTTCGATGAGAATCATTTTTTAGACAGTTTTCAAGTCAACTTACTTCTGGGGGTTGCAATCAAAGTAAACAAAGTACCCCCCCCCCCCCGAAAAAATGCACACACACACACACACACACACACACACACACACACAAAACCGCGGCCAAACAAAAGAGTCAATGAGTATCCCTCGCCTTTATTATCACATTAATTACATTGCAAAATTAAATTCCACCAAAATGCATTTCAGTTCAGTCATACAAAAGTCAGCCATTTTATTATTTTGTTTAATTGTACGTTACAAACAAAACCTCCATCCTAAACACACCACTGCCGAGAAAAAATAGTGAATGAGTCTCCATCCCACCCCAATAATTTATTTATTTACAAAATTAAATTCCACCATAATGCATTTCGGTTAACTTATTCCAAAACGATTACTTACTAGAAACTACTTCTTTTAGCCAATTACATAACAATGGTTATATTATTTTCAAATTTATTACGATTTTTTTTTTACATTAATATCGTGGGGTCTGCACATGCACCAGACAATCCTAAATAACAAATAATTTAATAGCTCAAGGTTGGGGCAAAGACTTTGGTAGGGGGCTACTCGACTTTATAAATATATATATATATATAAACGTATTTCTATGTAATTATTTTTATAGGTGATTTTCAGCTCGTTGTTATTGAGCTTACTATTATTTCAATTGTTTCACTTCCTAAGTGATTAAGATGCAGAAAACTGCATTATTAGGCCGTATTTTTCGTTAATATATATATATTAATTTTATACGTACATAAAAGTATGTGTTTCTGGTTCACAGCCGTCATCAGCATGGCTAACTTACACAGACTGATGTCTATAGTTCAGCGTTCTACCACTGGGCCAAGACGCTCTGTGTAGAAATATGTACGATTTTTATCACCCAAGTATTTAATGTATTTCTATGTAATTATTTTTATAGGTGATTTTCAGCTCGTTGTTCTTTTGCTTACTATTATTTCAATTGTTTCACTTCCTAAGTGATTAAGATGCAGAAAACTGCATTATTAGTCGTCCTAAACTTCAGAGGCTGTATTTTTCGTTAATATATGCATATTAATTTTATACGTACATAAAAGTAATCCATGGACACATGTTTCTAGCTCACAGAAACACGTGTCCATGGATTACTTTTATGTACGTATAAAATTAATATATATATATATATAATAAAGATGATCCCCGTTACTTTCATACTCAATAACTTTTTTACTAGTACTATGATCAGGCACACCTTGGTTTGTGTTGTTACAAGCAAAAATTCATTATTAATCTATATTTCTGATTTTAATTTATTCTTTATTTTTTTTAGCCATAGATAAATAATGGTGAAGAAGTTTTCACTCACTAATTCATATCTACTCTTACTATCACCCAATTCATTGTATAACAGATTCTATATGCACCGGTTGGAAATCAGATTTCAAGCTTTCTCATTGGCTAACATTTAACTTTCATTCTGATATTTTCAACATGGTCAACACGACACACACAATAAATATGTCTTGTACATGATTTATTTTGTAACATTTGTTAGACCATGTTTTTGTAAACTAAAATCACATTAAATGGTGGATTAATACAACGTCGTTTACACAGTTAAAATAGGTTAGATTTAGATTTCTGAACTTTTTCTTAAACCATATTTGTTACCAATACTTGGAAGAGTCAATAGATTTGTATTAGTATTTGTATTCATACACGAGATATATGTATCTTTATTGATTTTGTAGCATTCTTGAGTTAAACTATGTTCTATTACTAATACTAGGAAGAGTGAATATGCTTTTCTTTTCAGCAATTGTGTTTGTGAACAAGAGATAAGTTTCTTATTTTATTTATTTTTGTCACCAGTATAGAGGTTATCCTAAGGACGAATCAGTTATGCCGGTACGATCATGTGGAGCATTCGATCTCCTGGATAAACCATTGCAGAAGCATAGATGTCTTGAATTGCAGGAAAGTTGGCCAGCCAAGGAAGATTTGGAAGCAAGAGATTGGACTAGACTGTACAGAGTAGAGTTTGGAGGCATTTGACCCGCTGAACAGTGAAGACTGGAGAGTGAGTTTATAAAATATTAAAAAAAACGTCTGACACCTGAACAAGGGAAAAGTGACATTAAATGAAGAGAGAGAGGGAGAGAGAGAGAATACTTGGAAGAGTCAATATGCTTTTAAAGCATGCCCGTTACCAGTATGTGGAAGAATGAATAGCTTTACTTTCTCGGTAATTTTGTTTACGTATATGTTATGGTGTGATGGTGATCTACCCTATTTTGGGAGTTAATGGACTCTTTAAGACGAAGTGTCAGAGCAGTCATGGTGGCAGTTATAGCCACAGTATCGGACACAGACTTTCTGTAACATACAGTTTTGTACTTCTGTAAATACACTTTTGTAAATATACCACCGTGTTGTCTTAATTATTATCGGCCCTTCAAGGACACAAGATAAAATGTATACTTTATTTAATTTGTAACAAACCCAGACGATGGCTTACAATCTGGCTGTAAATGCTTAAAAAAAAAAGAATATAGGTCAAATACTACATCTTCTTCACCCGGATGCAAAATGACTTCTTCAAAGACTTGTTCCCGAAATGCACTAAATCTACGAGTATGTATGTGTGTAAGAATGTCGTTGTTGCACTAAATTGCATGAATATTCTCGTACTAATTTGCATGAATATTCAAATAACAAATAAAAGAATTTATTTGTAATCAGAATTAAAATTTGAAAAGTGAAACAGCAATATTTTTTTATGAATTGAACATTTTTCACAATTTCATTTTAAATTGTAACTTCATTTTTTTTTATATAATACGGATTAATTAAAAAGAAAATGTCTTCCCAGAATCGATCTGTTTGTCTCTTTGTTTCTTCTTGTTCAATCAGATGTCACATTGTGTTCTTTCTTGCATTTTTCATGTAAACAAACCTCCACATTAGTAGCAAGCAGAGACAGTGATACACTCTCCAGACGGTCTTTCTATATGTGCCTCCTTCGCATAAATAGAACTTAAATTCCCTTTCTTGACGTGGTAATGTCACGTGGTCATTTAGTTATGACGCTTGCGTGCAGAGTCTAGGATGATTCTGTAACCGGGTTCGAACCTTACGACCGTCTGAGAATATCATTCCCTACACTGATGAGAGCGAAAGCTTGAAACGCTGGCATATGTAGGTAAAAATAATTTAATATTATTTACTTAAAATTAATATTGGTATATATATAATGGGGGTCTAGGATACAATTAAAACTCTGTGAACCTAGCTTTTTGTTATGCTGTCCTCGTGCACACTGAATGAGTGCATTAAAATGATGACGTCATAAAATGATGACGTCATCCACTAAAACAGAGATAGGGAGATAATAAGGCAAATAGAATGCCATCATAAAATGATGATGTCTTCAGTGGATGTCGTCACAAAAGGATGACATAATATATCAAATCAGAGAAGGGGGAAGAGATCCTTTATCTAGACGACCTGACGAACGTCTAAACCCTTGGGGGTCTGGTATATATATTTAAACTCTATAAAAAAATAACTAATACAACATTATAATACTACTACTAATAGCCACTTATAATCTCCAAAGCACGAAGCACCCTTGGCATGTAAGATGTGTCATGGTAGGGAGGTCCAAATTATAATATTGATAATACCACTACCACTACTAATACTAATACTACTCATAATAATAATAAACATCTCACATCTGACATTATCATCTTTACTATGCATGGAGTATTGTTACCACATCTGGGCTGGTGCACCATCCACTAGTTTCTCCCTCTTAGACAGGGTCCAAAAAAGAGTCGCTAATCTAATAGGTCCCTCACTATCCACCAACCTCCAGCCCCTATCCCATCGCTGCAATGTTGCATCCTTGTGCTTGTTATACAAGTACTTCAATGGAATATGCGCCAATGAACTTGCTGCTCTGGTGTCCCCACGACATAAATACACTCGATCAACTCGACAATCAGCTAAATCTCATCCATTCACTGTGGAGGTCCCCAGATGCCGGAGAGCCTTTTACTCCAGTAGCTTCTTTTCTCGTGCTGCCAGCCTTTGGAACTCACTGCTTGCTCCCTGTTTTCCTGACTATATCGACATGCAGAAATTTAAAACTAATGTGAACAAGAATCTCGCTGCACAGCTCCCAACTTAGGATGACCCCCAAAACTTTCACCCTAATTTTCAGTAGCCCTTATGTCTACAGTGGCAACATGCCTTGTTTGGGGTGAACTATGTTTAAAAAAAAGAAGAAACATTATTGGCTTCAAAACTATTGAACAGAATTGTGATGTTGGCATGGCAGGTGTGTCATTTGAGTAGATTGGCCCAACTATACTACTACTTGGTCCTCTCTGAAAGAGTGCCTGGGTGATGTATAGTTTAAAATGAGGCAAGGGTTGCACAATCCTCACTTGCGATTTTAATGATCCGGCACTGCTTAAGTGCAATGTCAGAACGAAATCAAAGGCAACCAGAAGTAATGCTGGGATAAGCTGAGAAGGACTGGTATTATTTCTGATTTTTCCTTCTCCTAGATTAGTTCCCCTACCAAGGCTTGAAAGTCTAGTCTCCACTACCATAGATAGGGGGAAGATAGACGGATGCATATCTTTCCCCAAGGAGATTAGAGGAATTATTTCACACCCACTTCTATTTCTAAAATGACATCACCTGTTATTTTCAAGCGATCACCCATGGAAGTATTGATCAAGATCAATATTGCTTAACTTCAATGATCCGACGAGAACCAATGTTTACACGTGATACACCCATAATAATCTACTTTGAATATTAAAACTAACATTATCCATTTTAATGCTTTCATTTTTCTTTTCTTTTTAATTATTTTTTTTCCATCTTTTGAAGCCATCATCAAAGTCATTATCAATTTCCTTCTTTTTTTTCACTAATCACATTTTTAGCATGAAGAACCCTGGGCATATCGGACATGTCATAAACGGGTCGAAATTATACTCCTCCTCGTTCCCCTCATCCTCCTCCTCTTCATTCCGCTCCTCCTCCTCCTACTACTACTACTACTAATAATAATAATATCTTATCTATGGAAATTTGGTATCTGGCATCTGAAGCCAAAACTATACTATTACAACCTTTTAATGCTCAATTAATGCCTAGGGTTAAGTGGATAACGACGCGGACTGACGACCTGAGTGTGCCAAGTTCGAATCTAGTCGATTCCATAATACCACTTTCACTTAAGGATGTTGCCGACAATGGAAGCAAACCGGTCAACAAAGTTGTACCATTCTGATTCATACGAATTTACTAATGCTCAATTCAGTTTACTATACTATTTCAGACTAATCTAGTATCTTTCAGTACTCAATTCAGGGGTGGGGGGGGGGGGTAGTGTAGTATCTGTTCTATTGTCATGAGACCATTCTCCCAGGCATTACCTCTTTATGGGGAAACAGTGCAGTATATGTTCATTCGTTATATATACTAGCAACAATATGCGACCGGAGGTAGAATATTGTTGCTAGTAATAATAGTAAACATTTATAGGCTCGAAAACTATTTGATATAATTTTATAAAATTTTGCAAGAATCAGATTTAGGATATCAAATCTGTGATAGCGGGGGGGGGGGGGCAACATTGTAACACTACTACTGCTAATAACTAGCTTTAAAGCCGCTTTCTATGCGGTCTGTAAAGCTTTTATTAAATGAATGCCGTTCAGATAATCATTTTGTCAATAACAATGAAATTCCCTTTTTCTTTCATAATAAAAATGTACAAAAAAAAAACATAAAAAATGTCTTTCTAATTCACTTTTCTCTTTTGTCTCATTTTTCTCGGATTGTTTGTAAGAAAATAACATTTGAAACAACATTTGAAACAACATTTGAAAAAAACATTTGAAACAACATTTGAAACAACATTTGAAACAACATTTGAAAAAAACATTTGAAACAACATTTGAAACAACATTTGAGAAAAAAAACTTCTAGTTTTCAGTTTAACTGCGGTTTCTTTCTTGTTTACCGAGGTTATGATTTCATCACTTGAAAAACAAAATTAAAATAATCAGGAAATTTATGAAAACCGACCTGAAAATCATTATCAATTTCTTTCGCCTAACATATTAAATTTATAATTTTACTATTAATATTAATACAACCAATAATAACATCAACAATAATAATAATAATAATAATAATAATAATCTCCCTCCCCCAAAAGTAACACACACACACAAGTAATGGCTGGTACCACAGAAAATAGTCATGAAGGGTCAAGGAGGATGGAAAGACCGAGGATGGAGAGCACCAACCAGACCTCCATTTGGGGAGGCTTATTGTCACTCAAATCCAGAGAACACCGATGGTCGTTGCCAATAAAAAAATAGTGGTAAACGGCTGTTACGATAATGCAAAATGATTTCCAACGGTTATCAAAAGAGGCGTACAGTGCAGAAATCTGAGGGGACTTGTTGTCACTCGAACTCCAGGGAACACCACTTGTTATTGTCCGTGAGAAAACTGTGTGAAAACTCCAAGTGAGTAAATAATAATAATAATAAAAGTTGGAATCAAAGGGAAAAGTGACACCATACAATGCACGGGAATGACGAAAACAGTCGAAATATTGAATAAAATCCTTGAATGCAGCAACCAACTCACATAATCTACAAACGCCAACCCGCAACAGGTAAGTTGAGATAGAAATAGAACAAAAATATAGAAAGAACATTACGTGATCCCAAGAGAACTGAAACTGCCAGAGATCCCATAATCTGACCTCTCCCTCCCCCCAAAAAACCACACACACACATATGTGGTGGCACCAGCCTCTTCTGGTACCACATAAATCGGGTGTGAAGGGGCAAACAGGATGGAAAGACCAAGTAGGAAGAACACCATCCAGACCTCCACTGGAAGAGCACGGAGAGTACTGGCATCGTAAGGCGGTTTATTGTCACTCAAATTCCAGAGAAAGGAAGCCAACAGCCATTATCAATGAGAATTCAATGGTAAACGACTGTTGCGGGGATGTAAAGTTATTTGCAACGGGGATCGAAGAAGCTGAGAGTACTGGGCATCTGGGGAGACTTGTTGTCACTCAGTTGTTTTCACCAGTGAGCAATCACTAATAATTACTAATGTGAGAAATAATAATAAAATCACTTATAGGCTTTAGCATAATTGCGGCAAATTTTCATGAAACAAAAAGTGCAGTGGAATTATAGGTCGGTAGAGAGATGATGGCCAGTTTGTGTGCAAGAAGTGTCAGACAATGGAAATGCATGAGGACTCAGATGTGGAGAAAATAGATGTGGATGGCAAAGCTAGTGAAGTAGTTCAAAAGTTTTGTTAACTTGATGATAACATTGGAGCACAGGGAGGAGCTGGTGCTAATGTGATTGCAAGAGTTAGGAATGAATCGATAAGTTAAGGGACCTTTAGCCTTTGTGCTTGTTTTACAAGTACTTTAATGGAATGTGCTCCGATGAACTTGCTGCTCTAGTGCCCCTCGACGTAAATGCACTCGACCAAAATCCCATCCATTCACTGTGAAGGTCCCCAGATGCCGGAGAGCCTTCTACTCCAATAGCTTCTTTTCTCGAGCTGCCGGCCTTTGGAACTCCCTCCCTGCTCCCTGTTTCCCCGACTGTACCTGACTGTTTCAGAAATTTAAAACTAATGTGAACAAACATCTATCTGCACAGCTCCCAATTTAGGATGACCCCCCCCCCCCCCAACACTTTCACCCTAATTCTCAGTAGCCCCTTACATCTACAATGGCAACTTGTCTTGTTTGGGATGAACTCAGTTAAAAAAAAGAGAAAAGCAAAAAAGAAGCCTTATCACCACCGACCAAGGGAGAGTCTATCAGGCATGTGCATGCAGTGTGATGATATATCGAAGTGAAATCTGGCCAGTGAGGGTTGGGGACATGCAGTGCATGGAGAGAAATGATATGAAAATTATACTATGGATGTGTAATGTGAGTCTTAAAGACATGCTTAGATCTGATGACCTCAGAGGAAGATGAACTGTAGACTGTATAGGAAGATGCGCACAGAACGGAAATTGTGTTTGTATGGTTACGTTGAAAGAATGGATAAGAGTTGTTGGATTAGTAGATGTAGTACAGTTGAGGTAGAAGTGTTAGTTGGCAGGGAAAGGTCAAGGAAAACATGGGAGAAAGGGATAAGAATGGACTTGAGAAAATGAGGGATAAATAAAGACCTGGTCAGAGATAGATTAGTTTGGAAGTCAATATCTAAAAGTTGTCCCAAACATGTCAGCATGTAAAACGGACGTTAAACCGAATATGATAACGATGATGATATTTGGGGTGTCGAAATTGTAACACTATTGCTAATAACTAGCTTAAAAGCCGTTCTTTAGGCATCCTTTAAGCGATGAATGCTATCCTGATAATCTTTTTGTCAATAACAATGAATTTTGTTTATTTTTTTTGTTTTGTTTTTTCTCTAATTATTTGCAAGATAAAATTTGAGACGCTATCTTCCATTTTTTCTCTCGGTTGCATTGTTCGTTTCTCTATCATTTGAAAAAATATAAAATAAACAAACAAATCACAATAAACAATAATCCGACGTTTTATGAAGAATGAAAATCATTATCAGTTTTTCTTTTTACTTTGCTAATCAAATTTTTGATTGATTAACATTTAATTGAACTTGCAACCAAAAATATGGAACCTGAATATTTATTTAAAAATGATGAATTACGGCATTATTGTTTAATGCTGGTGTTTTTCATGGTCAGACTGAAAGTTAAACCATTGTTCGAATTCATAAATTGACGAGTGAATTAACCTTTTCAGGATCAAAATTACAATTTTTCCATATTTGAACCGAGGTCATCTCTTTCTCTCGCGTACTCTCGTTCTCTTTCTTCTCCTTTCACTTTTTGCATTCCCCTCTCTCTTTCTCTCTCTCTCTCTTTCTCTTTCTCTCTTTTTCAATCTTTTCCCCTCTTTCTATCTCTACCCTCTCTCTTTTTTTCACTCTCTATCTTTACCTTATCTTTTTTCTTTCTCCCCCTCTCTCTCTCTCTCTCTCTCTCTTTCTTTCTTTTTTCTCTCTCTCTCTCTTTCTTTCCCTCTTCTCATCTCTTTTTCTCCCTCCTCTTTCTCTCTCTCCTTCTCATGCCTCTCTCTCTCTCTGTCTTTCTCTGTCTTTCAATCTTTTTCTATCTTTCTATCTATCTCTTTTTCTCCCTCCTCTTTCTCTCTCTCCTTCTCATCCCTCTCTCTCTCTTTCTCTGTCTTTCAATCTTTTTCTATCTTTCTATCTATCTCTTTTTCTCTCTCTTTCTCCCTCCTTTTTCCTCTTTCTATCTCTACCCTCTCTCTTTTTTCTCACCCTCTATCTCTACCTTATCTTTTTCTTTCTCCCCTCCCTTTCTCTCCCCCCCCCATTCTTTCTCCCTCTCTTATCCCTCTTTCTGTCTTTCTCTGTCTTTCTCTCTCTCTCTTTCTACGCCCTCTCTCCCACGACTTAGCATGTCAACTGGAATGGCCACCCTCTCTACAAATGCTTGTTTCAACTTCACAGTTGTTTGGAATTACCTGTTTCATGGAAGTCTGTAACGACACTGCAAGTTCATCTTTGAACCTAGTTCAACTTTTCAAAATTCTGTCTCGATTTTTTTATGCTGGAACTAGCAGGAATACCCGGTGTTACCCGGGCTTAAGAAAATAGGAGTGATAACAAACGTATGTGTAACATCTTTAACTTCTTATCTGTGGAACACATTACCACGGTACTGGTCCCCTACAGACTACAATATGGTCTTCTTCAAGTCCAACGTCAACAAATACTTGTTAAGCCATCCTCTTAAGTAATCAAACTCTGCCCATCCTACAAATCATTTTCAATCCTCTCATAGTGTTGTTCATCGTCCAACTTACAATTTCATTAGCCCTTATCCTCGAGTTGCTTTTGGCGTTGGAAAGTTGTGACTTAGTACTAGAAAAAGAAATTAATGGAGTAGGCCCCGTCTAAATTTGCCTAATTAAAAATAATAAAACGCTTTTCTTTTTATCAACAAGAATTTGTTTACATTAGACTTGAAAGCGACTATGTTATAGTTAGCCAGGAAGTTACCCTGTTCTAGGAAATAAACCTTGCTCATGGAAGTTTCGTTTCGTTTTCGGCTGAGAAAGAAAGAAAGGAAAATTATTGACAATGGTTGTAGCTAGATGAGTTTTTGTTGTGAAAGTTTTACAGGGGAGCACCTCCCATAGAAATGACGATAGAGTAGAGAAAGACTAGCAACGTCTCTTCTGTGAGAAAGGCGTAGTAGAGTGGAGAAGAGGACGTCGCCCACTCGATTTCAGAGTCAGTTTTGTACCCTGTCAAGGCAGTAATTAATTCTAACCCTAACCCAAATTCGGTTCATCCCACCCATCGTTTTCAATCCTCTCATAGTATTGTTCATTGTCCAACTTACAATTTCATTGACCCTTATCCTCGAGTGGCTTTTGGACTTGGTAAGTGGTGACTCATGGGCATAAAAACATCCTCAGTCACATTACTTTATGAACTTAACTCTCCCTCCGACTGCCCTCCACCTCGCTCTCTCTCTTTTACACCTGCTTCAATATAATATTACGTAAGAAAATATAAAGAAAGCAAAAATTAATGGTCAAAAGCAGATGACTATTTGAACTAGCTTCAGTGCTTTTTCTTGAACAATTACCAGTAAGATCAAAAGAAATTATTTTCTCTCTCTCCCAATGCACTTGGTGCGTGTTGACCACAAGCGAATGAATATTAGAGTATTTTCTTAACATAACCTGTTTGAGGTGATACTGAATCTAAGTATGTGTATCTTTGGGTTTCCGAGTTTTAGCTGGACGTAGGCCGACTGACAGACCAACGTATGACTTTTCTTTATATAACAGATGATGAAGTATACTTCCACTATGTATGCAATTTCTATTGAAGTCCATCACTTTATGAGGCTCGACTATTTGCAAAATAAGAAATCAGATTTTTTTTTTTAATATATAAAAATTAACAACAACATTTATGTATTTACTTTTTTAACATAGTTCACCCCAAACAAGGCAGACCGCCACTGTAGACGTAAGGGGCTTCTGAGAAAAAGGATGAAAGTTTTTTTTAGGAGGCCAACCTAAATTGGGAGATGTGTAGCGAGATGTCTGTTTACATTAGTTTTAAATTTCTGTATGTCTGTACCGTCAGGAAAGCAGGAAGCAGGGAGGGAGTTCCAGAGTCCAGCAGCACGAGGAAAGAAGCTTTTGGAATAGAAAGCTCTTCGGCATCTGGGGACCTCCACAGTGAATGGATGGGATTTGGCAAATTGTCAGGTTGGTCTAGTGAATTTACGTCGTCGGGGTACCAGAGCAGCAAGCTCATCAGAGCGCAATGCATTGAAGTACTTGTAAAACAGACACAAGGAAGCAACATTGCGGCGATGGGGCAGGGGCTGGAGCTTGGTGGATAGTGAGGGACTTATCAAGTTGGCAACTCTTTTTTGGACCTTGTCTAAGAGAGAGAGAGAGAGACTAGTGGATGATGCCCCAGCCCAGATGTGGCAACAATACTCCATGCATGAATGGATGGTGACTTTGTAGAGATACAGGATAATGTCAGGTCTGAGAAATTTACTAGCACAGTAGAGGGAGCCCACCTTCTTTGCAGCAGCCCTGGCAATGTCTTCAATGTATTTATTCCAATTCAAGTTATCTGTGAAAGTTAGGCCGGGGAGTTTGAATTATTATAATAAAGTTGAGTAAATCAACGTTTGTTTCACTATGGCTTTTGTGCTTTATATTTTAATCACCGAAAATTCAGGTTCAAATATTGCTTAGTGTTGGAATTGAGTTATGTTTGGAAAGGAAATCAATTTTAATTATTCTAATTAGTCTAATTAGTCGTAATTTGCAATTTACTCACCAAGTCGTCCATCTCTTACTAAGTGTCTATTACTCTCACCCTCTCTCACTTTATATTGTTTGAACTCCACTTATTTTGGACAGTGTTTATCACTATTACTTCAGTCTCTCTCTCTCTCTCTCTCTCTCTCTCTCTCTCTCTGCGTTTATTAACAGTCAAATTCGGTTTGATGTTAGGCACACCGAAGAAGAAAGAAAAGTTCTTTGCAGTTGTGGTAATAAGACGAGTTCTTGCTGTAAAGGTCTTATTACAGGGAGGAACCAGAGATTGGAGCTCAGTCGAGCACCTTTTATAAAAATAACGATAGAGTAGAGAAAGACTAGTATTGTCTCTTCTGTGAGAAAGGGGCTGGAAAAGATTATTCTGAGACAAACCCAATCATTCCATTTGTTTGCACTTTTTCTTCTAATCATAATATGATGATTCCGTAACTTAGTTTACACTTCCATTATTGTATGAGTTTATCGCTAAACGACTGGAATCAAGAAGAAGCTTCCTCAGCTATGTTCAGCCCCTAACACCATCTTAGGAAGAGACCAGACTGCAGCTGTGTATCAGAGGGTTACAGAATTGCCCCCCCCCCCTTCTCCTACTGACATGCGAATCCCACCTCTTTCTGAAGCTCTTCCTCCTAGCTCGGAAGCACCCTGAGTCTAGTGTAGCCTGAGAAAAAGAATAGGACGATCAAAATCGTCTATGAGGTTACAAAACCAACCCAACCATCTGAGAATGTGGAGGACCATAAGATGCCTCGTCTGACCCCTACTCCCCCCCCCCCAACCAGTGCAGCCTGAAAGATCTTGTAGAGTACGATAATAATGCAAAGGACTGCATAAAAAAAAAAAAATGGGAAACTGTTGCATGACCAGATGCTTCAAAAACACGCAAAGACGAATAAGATCTTTAAATACAAAGTAAATTTCAGAATTTTAGAATCTCGACAAACACAGATATTTTTGCAGTTATTTTTCTCCCAATGTTTTTGATCTAACGGGAATTACGACAAACTTTTATTCATTTATTCAAATATCGTTATGGCATTTCTTTCTTCAGAGCAATGCACTCAATGGAAAGGTCATCGACTAAACATGCAGTTTCATTTTAAGAGTGCAACTAAATATGATTCAATTCTCAATACGTACGGCTTATTTTTCGGTATTTAAATTGATGCTGAAAGTTCATAGAACCCAAAAATAACGAATTGACGTCATTGAAATGCAAAAATAAGGAATAAAATACAGTTATTCTTTTTTTAAGTCCTCTTTAAAATTGGTTTAAAACAAGCATTGGTGTAACTTAAGCATTGTTCTGATTATATATAAATTATCGCACTGACAGTGAGAATAAAACGCCAAATTTATATTCAAAACAAAAGAACAATAGCTTTCTAATAGACTGATCGTGTGTATGCGGTCTACGTCTTAAGGTTAACTAATTTACATATTATTTTGCAAAAGGTAATTTGATTAATTCACTATTCGTTTTCTAATTCAATGATTGTTTGCATTTTATTATAACACATAGTAGATATACATATTTTGGATAAATTTTTCCCAGTCTTTTCAGGTCAATTTACTTCTGTGGTTTGCAATACAGTTTTACATTGTAAATTAAAAACAGTGCTCTCCCCTACACGCACACCAACCAAACAAACAAATCAATAAGTATCCCTCCCGTCGAAATTTATTTAATTACGAAATTAAATTTCTCCATAATGTATTTCAGTTTATTCGTAAACAAGTTAGCTATTTTCTTTTGTTAAATTATGAAATAAAATCTGAGCCCCCCCCCCCCAAACACGTGCACACACACACACACCCATATACCAGCTTAGCAAATAAGTCAGTGAATACCCCCACCCACTATTTTTTATATCGGGAATAAAGGCTTAGCATTTTTGGGTGACAAGAATCTTTCGTGAGCTTTCCGATCAATTCATTTCTTGAAGTTTCGATTTTTGGTTCCTTAATTTTCACAGACAACTTCAGAACATGAGTCCCGATGATATGTACATATATATATATATATATATATATATATACAGGGTGGGCCAAAATAAGGGTCCTATCTTTAAATTTGAATAACTTGAATTTGAATAACTTCCACAAAATAAAAGTTAAACTCACCAAACTTTATGTGTGTGTAGACTGACCCTTCCGAGATTTTTTGAAATAAACAAAACAAATTTTAGCCGAAAAACACTTCTTAAAACTTACAAAAACTAAAGTATTGTTTTTTACACTGTTTTGAGTTTTTTAAGCAAAAATAATGTTTTCTAAATGAGGGTACGTTCCTTAGGGCTAATACGGCTCATGCTTGCTTCGGAAGGGGTCCTTTACTTATTCTAAAAAAAAAATTTTTTTAAATCAATAAATAAAAAAGTTATGAATTTTTAAAAATAGGACCCTTATTTTTGCCCACCCTGTATATATATAATGAGAGAGAGAGATAGTCATCCACTGATAACTATTTCGCCGTATCACGGCTCTTCATTAAGACTAGAAATGGGAAATATTTTTCACACTGAGACCCGATCGCAAGATTACTTCCAACTGTAATGATCTGTTAGGACTCTTACCTGTGCACCATTGAAAATTGCTTCGGAATAAGCGAGATTATAGCACTTATGACTTTTTTGTTTACACTTACACTACCGGTTACCTAGAAAACTCTATTCCATATAGAAGACTAATGCTTTACTCTAAGTGAAAACCATTATTTCCTCTACCAGAGACCTTAAACAATCAGTGGGAAGCATATTTATCTCTTACTAACCTTACACACGCACGCACACACACACATATATATATATATATATATATATATATATATATATATATATGTTAGGTATAAAACTTTTTATTTACACAAACATTTTTGGCTACATATTTGCAGACATATTTCAGGCAAAGTTGTAAATCAGCTAGACCTCCTCAGGCCTCTGTTTTAATTGGATGCGAAAACTACATAAACACAGTAAATATTCACTGGATTATATATATATATTTTCTCTTAATTTTCTCTTATTTTAATTTCCCTTCACTTTCTTTCTCCTTCTTTTCCTCACTTCTAAATATAGAATCTCTTACATAACGGCTATTTTCCGGTTTAAACGTCTCACCGCCTCTTCATTTCAAATTCTTTGTGCATAGCGTTTCATAACGGGTAATGACTGTTTTTTGAAGAAATTCCATCATTTTACCATTTCAGACAGTGCTGACGAAGACGGAATTGGGGATTCAATCTTTTTCTTGTCAGAAACCACTGGTCCATGTCTGATTAAAATCTGTATTTATAAATATAAAAAATATTACGCTCTTAATTTAATTTAATTGAGCACTCTGCTGGTATTCCCCTTTTATTCTTTTTTGAGTATACCCTTATACTTTATATATATATATATATATATATATATATATATATATATATAAGAAAGAGAGAAAGATGCATTAACAGTGGAAGCAGAAAGAACGTGCTCATTTTCATCAGAGCAGAGAGCTCCTTTTTTACAGACAAAGCTGGAGCAGAAACAACTCCATTTTGTATGTAATAAATAGCAAAATTTCTCTTTTTCGCAATTTCTCCCATTCAAATCGGTGGCTGATAATAATTTGGCAACCATGAAGTGTGTACCTTACAGGGTGCCCCCTTCCTCGCTCCAAAAAATAACATCCATTGAATCGTTAATAAAATTCACAATCCTCTCTGTAATCCAATCATATTTGGTATAAATAAACTTCAGTCTATGCCTGACCACTCCACCAAGTGGCGGTCATGAATGTCCAATTCTCTTTGATTTGTAGCCATTTAATGATGAGCACAGTTGGATACGGGGTGTAAAATCTTTCAATTACTCTGATACACTCTTTTCTTTGCTCTGTCCTGAATTTGGCTGTGGTTGCCATCTGCAATGAAGGAATAGTCTGGGGGTTGTTTTGATAGACATTATCGTTAAGATAATCTCACAGATACCAATCTGGGGGATTAAGATCTGGTGGATTTGAAGCCCATTTAGGATCATACCTTCCGCTGATAAGAGAATCACCTGCATATCATTAAATGGTGATAAAATGAAGACTGTCGGATATTCATGACTGGAACTTGGTGGACAAGTCAGGCACAGACTGAAGTTTATTTGTACCAAAAATAGTTAATGATTCTATGGGTGAAAAAAAAAATTTTTTTTTGGGGGGGGGGGGGGGCGGTACCCTTTATTTGAAAATACTGTTGTATATTTGTAAAGAGGTTATTGAAGGTACAGTTGGAGCAAGAATGAAACTGCTCCACTTTTAACAAGTGTGAATTAAAGCGGCTCCTTTTACATTGTAGCAGTTACCTCCTCCTTTCAAACATAACTACACCGGTTGACCGTTAGGTGTCGCTTTTTCACCGACAGGTGGCGCTGAAAAGCGACACCAGAGTTATCTGCCCTTCAGGTTATAAAAACCAGTGCAAACGGAAAATCACCCTCTTGTCTATTCAATTGGCCTCGGCAGAACGACGCTGACACCAGCGCTCCGTTTTACTCTCTTGTCTATTCAATCGGCCTCTCGGAACGACGCTGACACTAGCGCTTCGTCTCACTCTTTTCTCTTCAACTGGCCTCGGCAAAACAACAACCAACACACGTTTCTTCCGTCAACACGTGTTTCAAACAACGGTAAGAGTTCTCAACTCATTTTCTTTGTGTACGGCTTTCAAAGACTTTTCCCACGCCGGACTCATTTTCTTCACATACGCATCTCAAGAACGGTTTCTTATCGACATACATACACCACACACCTCAGCATTCCACATTACACACACGTTCAATAAACCTTATTTGAACTACTTCATTTTGTTTATTAATTATTACTCTGTCTTTGCATGCAACATTGCTTGATTTAACGAACATGCTTATAGTCGGGGAACACGACCCGCAATCCCAACAACATAAAAGGAATATGGAGTTCCAATTTTGGAAATAGGACCGTGAGCACAAAACGAGTGCAGTTGATAAAATCCTTTGAATAAAAATTAATTGATATAAAAAAATAATAGAAGTCAATAAAAATAAATGTTATTAATTTTACCAACGATATAAGTAACTACACATTATTTTGTAAATCAGCTCCGCTAACAACTTATCCCCTCGATGCGCTGATGATGATGACGTATGTAAGTAGAAAGTTTACATAATGATAAATCAGCGCAGAATGAATTTGGCATTTTTTTCTTCATTGTTTTTTGTCCCTGCTTCTTTTGTTCCAGCTCGTTTGATTCGTTGGTCTAGTGGTCTTGATCAATTCGTTGTTTTGATACATCATTGTAATACAGCTTCCTATTCCAGTAGTTTCTTTCCAAGAACTGCAGGTTTGTGGAACTCTCTTTCTGCTGACTGTTTTCCTCTTACCTATAACCTTGGTCTTTTTAAGACTAACGCCAATATGCATCTCCTGTCTTTGCGATAATCATACAAATTAATGAAATTTCCTGAATATGTTTTAATTTGTATGACTTGGATGGATTTTATAACTTCAACAAATAAGTGTGTTTTTGGCTTGATATATTTGATGCGTTATGTACTTTTATGTATTTTTGTATATATTTTTATATATTTTCAAAGTGTAATTTTATCACCTGCAGTAACGTCACTGCGGTTATGGTCCTCTGAGGAGAAGAATTATCTTTGAAAACTCATGAGTTAAGGACGTTGAGATACTTTGCCTGGATTTTGAATTCTAATAAAATTTGATTCGCACCTTATTTTATTATTTCATTTTATATTATGCTATATATATATATATATATATATATTATAAGTAAATTTATATATATATATAAGAACTCAAGGGAGAGAACTCTGTATAACTGCACATGATAACTCTCCTTTAATCAGTTTCGGTGAATAAGGGAAAATGTCTCTACTAGAAACAGTTTTCTTAGCTAGACTAGCTATTTTCAGAAAAGAATGTTCTCATGTCTTTCACATTCTTAGCAAACCATCATCTTAAAAGATTGACGGGTTTATTAGTTATAAGATAATAGACATTAGACTTAATTTAATAAAATAAAACAAGGGACTTAATTTGTGTATAAATTACCAAAGTTGCGTCCCTTTTCATTTTTTATGACTAAAAACATTTCTAAAGGGGTTTGGGAGATATTGAATGAAAAACATGACAAATAAATAATAAGGCAAATTATCGCCAAGAAAACCATAAACAAAAACATAATAAAAGAAATAAACCAATTAGTAAATATTGGAACTAGCAAATATATGCCCCCTCCGGTCGCATATTTTTGCTAGTTGTTTTATTTAATTACTCAGTAAAATGTGTTTGTGGTTTTTTTTTACAAAAAAAAAAGAAAGAAAATCGTCCCATCCTTTATTTTAATAAATAAAACATGGAATAATCAAAACATAGTTTTTAAACAAAATTTACCCTTTACGGCGTAAAATGTAAAACAAAAAATCCTAAACTCACTTAAGGTCGTAAAAAGATAATAATTTTTGAAGTTTTTTAAATCGAAAAAAAAGGTGTACCTAAAATAAAATACATTGAACACGATTCTAAATTCAGTTATTTAATGGCTCAGTAAAATGTGGGTTTTTTTTCACAAAAAAATAGTAATTTTTAAATCAATTATTTTTTAAATTAAACAATTTTATTCAATAAATTTGTGCTTTAAAACATAATTTCTAATAAGATTAAAATAAAAACCCAACCCAAAACGTTTTAATAAAAAATCAAAGTAAATATAACATTTTTGAGTGACTCGTACGCTAAATCTCAGAGAATGTGTTGTTCACATGTTATTAATCAAATAACGCGCATCTCTCTTGTATCCATTTCTCACTCTCTCTCTCTTTCTCTTTCTATTTCTCTCTCTCTTTTTCTTGAAATAGAACGTTCTGTGTGCTCGAAGGTCGGGTAACCAAATATTGGAGTGGACGCCGGCTGTTCCATCATATTCCATTACAATCTAATTTAATTACGTAACTCAATCAAACAATGTCTTTAATTAATTCTATTCATAATTTTTATTAAGATTATTATTATCGAGTAAAATATTTTAAATACATCTGGAAATCTGAAAAAAAATAAACAATCATGAGTGTATATTTGCGAATATTAATTTATTAGAAGCTTTAAAATAAATTAATTATGTAAATTTGAAAGATGTGTGATGTTTGGGGAAGTTTTGGAATGGGTATATATAAGAGCTGATAAGTAGATATAAAAAGCGAGCAATCAAAACTAATATTATAGTTTCGGCTTAAGACAGACAGACAGACACATAATCTCTATTATTAATAGATATTGATTACTAGCTGACTTAGTCGACGTTGCCGGTGTGTCAAATATATTGAACATAACATACAACTATATTGATACAATTGTGTGGCTACCTCTTTGCTGTATATGCATGCATGTGTATTAAAAGTTTAAAAAAACAAATGAAATAATTGCTTCATGACCAGTTCAATTTTGATTTGTACAGCAATTGACATATACCAATTTGATTCAATTTTGATTTGTACAGCAATTGACATATACCAATTTGATTCAATTTTGATTTGTACACCAATTGACATATACCAATTTGATTCAATTTTGATTTGTACAGCAATTGACATATACCAATTTGATTCAATTTTGATTTGTACAGCAATTGACATATAACAATTTGATTCAATTTTGATTTGTACAGCAATTGACATATAACAATTTGATTCAATTTTGATTTGTACAGCAATTTACATATACCAATTTGATTCAATTTTGATTTGTACACCAATTGACATATACCAATTTGATTCAATTTTGATTTGTACAGCAATTGACATACAACAATTTGATTCAATTTTGATTTGTACAGCAATTGACATATACCAATTTGATTCAATTTTGATTTGTACCGCAATTTACATATACCAATTTGATTCAATTTTGATTTGTACAGAAATTTACATATACCAATTTTATTCAATTTTGATTTGTACAATAATTGACATATAACAATTTGATTCAATTAATAATTTGTTGACTAAACGATAATGTAATAATTATTAAATCTTAAATAATACCCTTTAAAAAAAATTTTTTTTCAAATAAAAGCAAAGATCAAAGTACAAATACTCTCGGGCAACGCCGGATATGGTCAGCTAGTCTAAAATAAAACAATTCTAGTCAAAACGGCAAGTCACTTATATAGGATGCGACTTGTATTGACACTTTTGCGGCGAGTTCAGTGACAAATTCGGCAACAAACCCTGGACATGCAGCAGCGTCAACAGAGAACTGCAAACAATTAAAATATGCCGGTCTTCTCGACAGATTTGTGTTTCAACCGATCGCTGTGGTCATGAGTGGAGTGATAGGCCCCGCCACGCACGACTTCCTCAACAACCTTGATCTGTTAATGACACGCCACATCGAGGACCATTGAGAATGGACTTTGCTTTACGAGCGCCTCTCCATCGCCACGATTCGTGGGAACGCCTCGAGCCTGCTCTCGACCTGCCAAGCCAGCAGAACATCCAATGAAACTTCCTGATACTTGCATGTTGGAGTCGAAAAAGGGCATTTTATTAATTAATTATAATTTGCCTCCCCATCAATCAATCGAACAATGAAATATTGTAAATAAAAAATTTAACCTTTTTTAATTAATAAATATGTATTCATTATGAGCGTTTGAGGAGGAAAAGTCTATTTTCAACCTTAATTGTGACAGACCAAAAAAAAATCAGCCAAGCAACAAAAAGTTTTCCCCGTAGACACACAGTTAAAAGAAAGAAAGAAAGACAGAAAGAAAGAAAGACAGAAAGAAAGAAGGGGTGTTAATTGAGGAGTGATTTATCGACACAATTAATATTGGAACAAGACAGGTGGATTTTCTTTTTTGAAAAAAAATAAAAAATGGCGGGACCCGGCAATTCTTGTATTGGCTTTTCAGCAGCTGAGTTTAATGAATGAGGATCGGAAAAGAAGGGAGGCCGCCTGAAGGAGCAAAAACACCTGGACGTTTCCTACATTCAAGAGTCATTTACTGGAAGGAACAAACAATGGTGGAGTTAGGAGGAGGAGGAAAGGGAGAAGGAGGGGGAGGAGGAAATCGTCGGTCGACGGCGGCGGCCAACCAGAACTCGGATGACAGGTTTTAATGAGAACCCCCCCTTTCTCTCTCTCTCTCTCAAATTTCTTTTTCACTCTTTTCTTTTTAACTCTCTATTCCCCTTTTCCCTTCTATTTTCTTCGTTCTTTCTTTTCTTTCATTCTTTCTATTCTTCCCCCCTTCTTTCTTTTTTCGCCTTGCTATCTTCCTTTTTTTCTTTCCTTCTGTTTTGCATTCTTTCCTTCTTTTATTCTCTCTTTCTTTGTTATTTCCACCCATCCACTCCTTTTTTCTTTCTTTCTTCTCCCTTTCTTTTCTTGTCTCTATATTTTTTTGTTAACCGTTCTTTTCCCTTCTTCTTTCTGTCTCTTTATCTGTCTTTACGTTCTTTCTTTTTTTCTTCTTCTTCTACTTCTCTCTTCCCTCTTTTTCTCTTTGTTATTTGTTATGTCCCTCTTTGAAACTACTTGAATCCCACCACCGATGATGATAAACTACACAGACATGTCAGAAGTAAATAGACACCCACAAAAAATAATGCACCCATGTTTACAATTCAAAAAATTTATCTTCTGTGTTTTTCTCATAAAGTCGGATCCACACTGGATTTCGCCCTCCACCATACAAAAGTTTCGTCAGGATTAACTCCGGCTGTCTTGAGATTGTGGCCAGATGTGATCGCCTATGTTCACGCTAAAATAAAACAACACAAGGCAAATGTTCATATACCTCGATTGAGTCCGGGAGGCGTGCTTTTTCTCCGTCTGCGCGAAAATAGGTACCCCAGTCGTGGTCGTCGCTATCTCTCTGGTCAGTTGTCGGTCCGATCTGCTCTGATCGAAAACTAACCCCGAACTCGCCGTCTTCTCTCTCAATCTATAACTCGTCAGTCGTCAGTTGTCGGTCCAATCTGTCCCGATCCGTTCTCTCAGGAGGTTCGATCCTAACTGCTCGTCTTCTCCCCAGAACCCAAACTCATTAACTTTTTGTCATAAACTTTACTGTCGTCAACTGTCGTAAACTAATCTACCTTACTGTAGTCAGATGTCGTAAAAACACTGTCACTCCTAAATGTTGTATCCAGTATTCTTTTCTTAGTCACCTGTCCTGAACAATGAAAACTGACCACTCTCGCATTTTCTTTTGTCTTTGTCGATGAGTCATTTCCTATCCTCGCGGCCTCCATTGTATCGCAAGATCTTTTTGTAGGATATCCAACCACCTTTGTTTCGACCATATGAGAGTATGGTCAAAACAAAGGTGGTTGTCATCCAAGTTCTGATTGACCTTTTCCCAGGGTCCTCCATTCTAAATCTCATTTTTACGCTGATGTCGTCATTTATGTGCATTACATGACCATACCAACACAGACGATTTACCCTCATTTTGTCTGAGGTCGTCATAACTTCGGACATGACTGAGTCTGGTCAAATCGGAAGTCAAACGAAACATCTTTCTGCTTCCATCCTCAATAGCCAGCACCCGGAGCCGTACAAAGCAGCAGTAAAAAGTTTGAAACATCAATATTTTATTTTTACTACGAGGATGGTCTGGATCTTGCTTTTCGCTAAGAAGGATCTGATTATATTAAATATTTGTCTAGTAATACTGTATCTATTATTATACTAAATGTGAGTTAATCAACGTTTGTTTCACTAAGAATGTGTTCCTCTATATTTTAATCACACAAAATACATGCTAAAGTGTATACTTTAGTTCTGGGATTGAGTTATGTTTGAAAATATTCTGCTTTAATTGTTCTAATTAGCCATAATTTGTAATTAACTGAACAAGTCACCGGTGTTTCTCTTAGCTACTTATGTATTTAGCTAACTCCTTCTTACTCTATTTGGATTCAACCACTCTCTATTATTTCTCAATGTCGCTGAGCATTTAGAAAAAGAGTGACTCTCTTGTTTCAGCATTGCCATCTAATTGATAAACATGTGTCTGTACACACAACAAACACGCATGTAAAGTAGATGGCAAACAAATAAATTCTCTTTACTTCTATAATATCCATAAAAATTAAATAGAAGTAGAGAGAGTCATTATCTTTAGTTATGCAAGAATGTCTTAACAGATATCAAAGTAGAATAAATAATGGTAGTGGTTGTGACCCAACTGCTCACGGGTACGTCTAGTATATTATAGGAATGATTTTGGTCTAGCATATGTATGATTTTGGTCACAGCATTATCAGCAGATTCAAACTTCCGTCCCCCACATCCACTGTCAGCCAAGCTTGGCTGTGACATATTTTGACCCAGACAAACTTCCTAGCTAAAAAAGACATCAATCCCATTCATTTCGCGTCCTTTGAAGGAAACAGGCGACTGCCAGTAACGCTATAATCAAAATCATGATTTTCATTCTCTGCTTGTTCACGTCAACAACCATGCTGAAGTCTGGGCACTTTCTGAGAAATAAAAATTAATATTCTGTATGATTTTTCTGCATTGCTTTCTTCATCCTGAGGAAGTCTTTCAATAAAGACGAAACGTTGCTGAATACATAAATCACATAGTTTTTGGCTTTCCCTTTTTCATTTTACATTATGTCGGATCATTTTATCCCCACTTTTCTTCACATATATATATATATATATATATATATATATATATATATATGTGTGTGTGTGTGTGAAACAGTAAGTTATGATTTTTTCATTTGCTGCATTCAAGTGTTGGCATTAGTTTCTCTGATTATTTAGAATTAGGCACTCACAGGAGGGACCACATGAAGGTTGCCAATTCGCCAATTCACTACAGAACTCGAGCACGGAAAGTTAAGCTGAGAGTTAACCCCACCACCACCACCACCACCACCTCTTCACCACATGAGTAATTTATTTTTACAATTATTATAAGATAAGAATGGACTTGAAAGAAAGAGATAATTAAAGACCTGGCCAGAGATAGGTCAGTTTGGAAGTTAATTTCTATAAATCGTCCAACACATGCCAGCATGTAAAACGGACGTTAAGCTTCTGCTGTTGTTGTTGCTTTTGTTGTTGTAAAGCAAGTAGGACTTCTGCATAGAACACGTGAAGATCGTGCCTCAGGATTGTTTGATCTGCATAAGATCCTCAGAGGTTGCATACAAAGTCGAGGAAGGTTTAGCCTAGAATACACAAAGGAATAGGACAAAAGCAACATTGTCACTCTCATTCCATTGATTTGTGGTCGGCACATGACCCGTTTTTGCTTTCCACATACAGAGGAAGAGACGACCAGAGGATGACGGATCCTGATGCCGCCTCCTCCTGGATTTTTACAAGAGCCCTTCTTAGTCATGTAGCTCTGACACTACAACGTTGCCACTCCTCCTACCACGGTGAGGAAGGGTTGGACTGTAGGGCGCGGGGGGGGGGGCTGCTGCTTCTGATGCTGATGCTGCTGCTGATGATGATGATGCTGATGATGATGATGCATTGTAAATAATTTCAAATGGAAACCAAATTTACTAAATTGTTATTTTAATTTTTCTTAAAACGATGATTAATTCTTTCTTATTTTAGAAATGAAATCGATTATGGATTTTCAATTGTCTTCGCCGCCCGTTCCGAACGTGAGAAAACAAACTGCACGGATGATGTCGAAGAAGAATGCTTTTATCTCATTAGTGACAGATTGCAGATGTGAAAATTGCAATTAAACAGAAATAATTGACGTAAGCTCGCAATAAAAGTATTACATACACGCGTTTTGGGTGAACGTGTTCAAAATGAAACGGGAAACCAAACAGAATCCGATTGAGTAGGTGAAGGTTGAACACGGGGTTAATACATGAAAGTAAACCAGAAACTCAATAAAAAAAACAGTTGCGTTTAAAGCAGTCCACAAATTCTTCGACGTTCAAGAGCAAAACTTATTCTTTAGTTTAAGAACGATAATAAAAAAGTATAAACAAATCTTTAAAATCGTGTCTTCCCTGGCTTTTGAGGTAGGATCAAGTGTAGTATCTGTTCTATCCTCAGTCTGAGCAGGAGAAATCATTAACTGGGACAATTTTAACGTTTGTCTCATCCAGAGTGCCCCTTTTTGGAGAGCTAGATACACCCCTCATAAAAACTGACCTTATGTCTGCCTCTGTTCTCGTAAGGAGACAAATAAATAGGTACTCCAAGACAAGAGCAATTTAAAATGTGTATTGGGGCAGTATATTCGGAATTATGTTGCTTGGACCATATTCAAGTTATTTCCCCTACATTATTACTTGCTAAAGTCGAATGAACTTTTCAATTTTGAAGTACAAAAAAGATATGCATAGTGCGAGATTCCAAATCCACGCATGGTCACTTTCTGGCGGTGAGCTTTTAGTCAGGTCGATGGGATCCACTTCACTCCCCATTATTATTTTTGTTGTACACCGCTGATACCATTTGTTTCTGAGCAGGTAAAACAGATCTCTCATACAGTTAGTTATTTCAGCACTTTTCTACTGGCCGTAGCATTCTTCTACAAGATAGTTTACAGACATCATCAAAGTAAGCCGTATTTACTTTGCATAGCTCATGTATTATCGATAATGTGTTTACCCTGGCAATACATGTTAATTTTGATTGTGATAAGGACTTTTACGTTACTAATTACGTCTGTAATTTTCACCTCTATGTATCCTGTTTTACTATGTCCTTCTTACATTTGTCATTGACAAACATTCTCTGTGAGAAATAAATGTACATATATATATATATATATATATATATATATGTATGTATCAAAAATTAATTATAATATTTATAGGTAATGACAGGGCAATGGTCAGATGGATCTGTTTGGTGAAGCCTGAACAGTATGTTTCTTTTGAATCCCTGCTCTCACAGGTCGACTTGAAAAAGCCTTGCGGACATCATGCGAAAGAACAGACTGCGTTGGTTGGGTCACATTGAGCGTAGCGATGGCTGGATTGCTAAAGTCTGACAGTTGAATGTGCCAGCAGAGAACATCACCATTGGCAGACCCAAGTTAACTTGGGAGGACGTAGTCAAACGTGATAGGAAGGCCATGGGTATGGATTCCATCAAGCCTTGCCAAAGACAGGAGTGGAGAGGAAGACTTTGATTTCGAGACTAGACAATCAGGCCCCACCCTCATCAGAGGATTAATTGTGGCCTGATTCAACAAATAAACCGGTTGATGATGATGATGATGAGTTTCAAGGATATCATAGAAAGTCCTAATACGAAATATGAAAATATTCAATATCTTCTTTTGACTATACATTTTTTATCATGGTAGATATACCACAAGGACTTTATTTTTACTTGGCAACTGGACTATCTTTAAAAGTGGAATGTGAACATTAAAAAATCTATAAATATAAAAGAAAATGCTGGTGTCCGCCTAACGGATTAAAGCATTTTTTTTCAAACGTTTTCAAAATTATTTCAAAAGATTTTTCAATTTCAAATAATATTTGAAGTCTCTATATAACATTTAACATTTCATAAGGTGTTCTCCTTCGGGTGAGAAAACTATTGTTTTCAAAATGTCCAGATGTAAAGGATTATAACTCTTTCAGTTAAATGGGGTGTGTGGAAGCATGAGTCTGCCGTCTCCCTACCTACTGCAGCCATGCTTGGCTATAACATATGTTGACCCCAGTTACCTTCCTAGCTAAAATAGTCATAAACTGACAAATCGAAGCCATCAATCCCATTCATTTCGCGTCCTTTGAAGGAAACAGGCCACTGCTGATAACACTACTACCAAAATCGTGTTTTTCCTTCTCTGCTTGTTCACGCCAACAGCCATGCCGAAGTCTGGACACTTTTTGACATATCAAAATTAATATTCTGTATGATTTTGCTACATTGCTTTCTTAATCCTGAGGAAGTCTTTCAATAAAGACGAAACGTTGATGAATATATACATCACATAGGTTTTGGCTTTTCATTTTTTCATTTTGCATTATGTCGGATCATTTTATCCACAGATTTATTCATATATATATATATATATATATATATATATATATATATATATACATATTGTGTATGTGTGTATGTGAATGCACCTGCCTCTTTATTATTACTGTTTCTTTATCATTGTTATTTTCCCATTTACTTCCAACCGCGTGGAATACACAATAAACAACATATTCAATATGGCCACCATGTGTAGGGTCGTAAATCATACAGATGCATCGTTATAAAAACGTATAAAAATGAATATCAAATATTTTCATTTAATAGGTGAATATATTTTTTTGTTTATACAAAAAAAACTTAGTCATTTACTATAACGTCTAAAAATTAAAAACGTATTTTAAACAATCATAATGAATTAATTTAATGGCTAATCGATTCTTTAATGCAATTAATTAAACTTTCACAAATATCCTATTTAAAAAAATAGTCATTTACTATAACGTCTAAAAATTAAAAACGTATTTTAAACAATCATAATGAATTACTTTAATGGCTAATCGATTCTTTAATGCAATTAATTAAACTTTCACAAATATCCTATTTTAAAAAAATAGTCATTTACTATAACGTCTAAAAATTAAAAACGTATTTTAAACAATCATAATGAATTACTTTAATGACTAATCGATTCTTTAATGCAATTAATTAAACTTTCACAAATATCCTATTAAAAAAAATTTAGTCATTTACTATAACGTCTAAAAATTGAAAACGTATTTTAAACAATCATAATGAATTAATTTAATGGCTAATCGATTCTTTAATGCAATTAATTAAACTTTCACAAATATCCTATTAAAAAAATTAGTCATTTACTATAACGTCTAAAAATTAAAAACGTATTTTAAACAATCATAATGAATTAATTTAATGGCTAAGCGATTCTTTAATGCAATTAATTAAACTTTCACAAATATCCTATTAAAAAAAACTTACTCATTTACTATAACGTCTAAAAATTAAAAACGTATTTTAAACAATCATAATGAATTAATTTAATGACTAATCGATTCTTTAATGCAATTAATTAAACTTTCACAAATATCCTATTAAAAAAATTAGTCATTTACTATAACGTCTAAAAATTAAAAACGTATTTTAAACAATCATAATGAATTAATTTAATGGCTAATCGAGTCTTTAATGCAATTAATTAAACTTTCACAAATATCTTATTTAAAAAAATAGTCATTTACTATAACGTCTAAAAATTAAAAACGTATTTTAAACAATCATAATGAATTAATTTAATGGCTAATCGATTCTTTAATGCAATTAATTAAACTTTCACAAATATCCTATTAAAAAAAGCTTAGTCATTTACTATAACGTCTAAAAATTAAAAACGTATTTTAAATAATCATAATTAATTAATTTAATGGCTAAACGATTCTTTAATGCAATTAATTAAACTTTCACAAATATCTTATTTAAAAAAATAGTCATTTACTATAACGTCTAAAAATTAAAAACGTATTTTAAACAATCATAATGAATTAATTTAATGGCTAATCGAGTCTTTAATGCAATTAATTAAACTTTCACAAATATCTTATTTAAAAAAATAGTCATTTACTATAACGTCTAAAAATTAAAAACGTATTTTAAACAATCATAATGAATTAATTTAATGGCTAAACGATTCTTTAATACAATTAATTAAACTTTCACAAATATCCTATTGAAAAAAATTGATACAAAACAGAAAAAAACAAACAGTATACACTTCTTCTTGGCTCTCTATCTGGATAAAGTTAGATGTGTATATGTTTATATATTTCTATGTACAGAATACACTTATAAATTAATTAAGCGATCATTATGAATTTTGGAACATAGCTGCTAGTAGTAAGAGGTCGTAATGTGGGCTATATTTATTTAGTTTTAGTTTCATGCAAATGGGGTAAAAAGGGATGGAAGCTTTTTGTGAAAATTTAGTTATCTCCGATTTTTGCGACATCAACTAATAAATATTTCCCAAATTTCAGTTTCTTTGGAGTCATTTTAAATGGATTTTAGGGGGTATAATATGGGTACAACCTTCCATTTGAAAATTAAAACATATCAAATTTCCATTGAATTTGATCCATAGTCATTAGGCACCAAGTAAGAAGGATTCCATAAATTTAATTTTTTTTCTTAATATTCCTTAAGCTTAATTTTTTTGGCATTTTCTAGAATTAAAATCATGTAAAGGATTGTGATCAAAATTTGAATAAGGATTCTAGACATAAGATGTAATATCATTATATCTTGATTTAAATCTTTGTACGGAGACATAAAAGTGGTGCAAAACTGTTTTGTTCGGAGAATTAATTTTACCCGTTCACGGACGGGTATTCTTCTGGTTATTTATAAATTTAAGAGTTTAAAAAAAAACATATCAAAGTATTTATGGGATTCAAATTTCAATATTTCATAAGATATCCACTCGGTTTTATGCAAAAACACTTTTTAAATTGAATTTCCTTTCGAAAAATGTAAATATTTTTTCCCAAGAAAATAAGAGAAAAGTGAAAATGTTGATTCGGTAGGGGTTGGGGTTAATGAGTGAAACCAAAATAAAAGTAAAAATACTCTTGAACAATACCAGGTAGATACAGCTCGTATATTATCAATGTTTGTCCAGCAACCCAATTAAAAACAAAGCCCTATAACAAGAGCAAACATAAATTTCCTCAAGTTCAAATTTGATGAGAAATCAAATTGTGTTATTACTTTTGTATTAGGGCATATTACAATGATATCGTGAGCTCTTTGTATACCACAAAGTTAAAAATCAGACTCGTACAGGATTTGAACCTGTGCCTCAGAAGAAGGATTACCTAACATGGATGTTGTCTTCACTAACAAGCCATATGTCCAGAGAAAGCCGAAATTGCAAAAATGACGTGTCTTCCGTGGTCCAGGATGACACTCATATTCTCTTCTGAGGCACAGGTTTGAATCCTGTACGAGTCTCATTTTTCACTTTGTAGTATCCTTTGTTTATATCCAGTCCCATGGTCTAAATAAATCGTTTGTTGAGTAAGATTACCCGTGCAAACAATAGCATAAAAAATCAGCTTAATATATAATATACTCTATAGTGTCGGAAATAAATTTCCAATATTAAAAACATATAATTATTTAATAATAAATATTTCAATGTTATCTACATACGTATACGTTTCATCTTTCTGAAATCATTCACGTCAATCGCACGATTCGAACTCCGAAACAAGAGTCATATTTAACCTCAAAATCGAGCGTGTTGACCAATGAGGCTAACGTAAATGGCTACATACGAGATGAGAAATAAATCCTATATATGTCAAGGGAAGCAGGCAGCTGTAGTCGGTCGTCATAACAGTGTTCGACAGAGAGGAACATGTATTATAGCATTTGACGACTTCTTTTTATTTACTCATTAAAGTGCCCAACTGAGAAAGAGCTACAAATTATTATTTGATGATAAATATTTCAATATTATCTACATACATATACGTTTCATCTTTCCGGAATCATCAGTGTAGAAATAACCATTCACGCCAGTCGCACGATTCAAACCCCGGAACAGGGATCATATTTAACTCCAAATCCGAGCGTTAGAATAGAGTATATTGACCCCGTTGGCACAGAAGTTCATGGCAGCCAAGGAAAAACATATAGCCGTCGCGAATCTCAATTTTTAAAAAATAGACTTCACACCTGTCTATACATGGATAATAGGTGAAATAAAAATTAGATGCAAATAAAAAATGATAGGGCAACAAATCTAGGAGAATGAAAACTCAGAAATAACACAAGTTCTTTTGCATTTATTCCAATTTTGGTTCCACTTATCTTGAATTTCTTATTGCCACTGGAGTTAAGAAATGCCAGGTCATGCCAGGAGAAATGCGGCTGGGTTTTGCAAACCCTTGCTTCATTATAAACTACTGATTGGAGCTGACCCACAATCATAGGGTGCCCATTGTCTCTCAAGGCAGAATGAAGGCAAGCCATTCCAAAGATTTCTTGAAATAAAGATTATTTTTAAGATGTTGCAAAGATATGTTTATCTTTCTCCCTCTGTATACCTAAAACTAAACGAAACTTCCATGAGCAGAGTTTCTTTCCCAGAACTGCCCGTCTGTGGAGCACAATACCACGGGGCTGCTTCCCCGCTGACTATAACATTGCTGTTTTCAAGTCGAATACAAACAAATTCTTGTTGAGCCGTCCTCTTAGATAATTAATTTCTGACCAGATACAACCATCGTTACCAACCCCCTCGGTGTTTCACCGTCCACCTGTCAAACTAAATAACCCTTATCCTCGAGTGGTCTGCTGGCCTTGATAAGTGGTGATGCGTTTGTAAAAGAAAAAAGAATCTTTTAAAAGAGATGATATTTATGAACCCATAATTCGGATTGGAGAATCGTATCAGCATTGACATGTATTTCAAACGAGTGTGACTAAAATAAATGAAAGCGTGAACGCCTATTGTGTTTGGTTCACTTTTGACTGTTATGATTGTATCAAAAGGGGCAAGGGAAGCAACTCATGTTAGATTGATCGCGTTGGACACACACACTCCTCTTAGCCTTCATTCTCGAAGTGATTTCTGGAAAGAACGATAAACAGATAAAATATTCACAAAATTTGTATCTTATTTAATGAAATATGATTAAATGAAAGAAAAAAAACTGCCGGACTACAGAATATATATATATATATATATATATATATATATATATATATATATATATATATATGATAATTTTATTTACACAGACATGTACAAAATCTGCGACACTGGCATGTCGATGTTATCGATCAACAGTTACTATAAACTGAGATCTCATCAGGCAAAGTTAGAATCCGATCTTAACCTCAGATCATATTTGGAGAGAATGAAATGGAGGGATAGAGAAAGAGAAGAAGAAGAAAAGAAATTTAACATTTCAAAAATTGAGGACGTTAAAAAATTAAAATTAAAAATCTAAAAAATCTAAAAACAAAAAAACAAAAAATCTAAAATCTGAAACAAGCAGGGCAAATAAATAAATAAATTTTTTGACACTTGATTCGTGTATGTCTACCCCCCTCGTTCTCTCTCGATCTGAATCAACAGACGTTCTCTTTTTCTCCTTCTTTTCCTTTATGTGTCTACCTTCCCATCACCTCTCCCTTCATTATGTGCCCCTCTTTCCACCTTATATTTTTATTTATTTATTTATTTATTTATTTGCCCTGTTTTTTTTCAGATTTTAGATTTTAGATTTTTTGTTTTTAGATTTTTTAGATTTTTAATTTTAAATTGCAAAAATAACGTGTCTTCCGTGGTCCAGGATGACACTCATATTAGGTGGTCCCTCTACTGAGGCATAGGTTTGAATCCTGTACGAGTCTCATTTTTCACTTTGTAGTATTCTTTGTTTATATCCAGTCCCATGGTCTAAATAAATCGTTTGTTGAGTAAGATTACCCGTGCAAACAATAGCATAAAAAAGCAGCTTAATATATAATATACTCTATAGTGTCGGAAATAAATTTCCAATATTGAAAACATATAATTATTTAATAATAAATTTCCAATATTAAAATCATATAATTATTTAATAATAAATATTTCAATGTTAAAAACATATAATTATTTAGTAATAAATATTTCAATGTTATCTACATATAATTATTTAGTAATGAATATTTCAATGTTAAAAACATATTGAAATATTTATTATTAAATAATTATATTAAAAACATATAATTATTTAGTAATAAATATTTCAATGTTATCTACATACGTATACGTTTCATCCTTCTGGAATCATTCACGTCAATCGCACGATTCGAACTGCGAAACAAGAGTCATATTTAACCTCAAAATCGAGCGCGTTGACCAATGAGGCTAACGTAAATGGCTACAGACGAGATGAGAAATAAATCCTATATATGTCAAGGGAAGCAGGCAGCTGTAGTCGGTCGTCATAACAGTGTTCGACAGAGAGGAACATGTATTATAGCATTTGACGACTTCTTTTTATTTACTCATTAAAGTGCCCAGCTGAGAAAGAGCTACAAATTATTATTTGATGATAAATATTTCAATATTATCTACATACATATACGTTTCATCTTTCCGGAATCATCAGTGTAGAAATAACCATTCACGCCAGTCGCACGATTCAAACCCCGGAACAGGAGTCATATTTAACTCCAAATCCGAGCGTTAGAATAGAGTATATTGACCCCGTTGGCACAGTGGACTTAGTTCATGGCATCCAAGGAAAAACATATAGCCGTCGTGAATCTCAATTTAAAAAAAATAGACTTCACACCTGTCTATACATGCATAATAGGGGAAATAAAAATTAGATGCAAATAAAAAATGATAGGGCAACAAATCTAGGAGAATGAAAACTCAGAAATAACACAAGTTCTTTTGCATTTATTCCAATTTTGGTTCCACTTATCTTGAATTTCTTATTGCCACTGGAGTTAAGCAATGCCAGGACATGCCAGGAGAAATGCGGCTGGGTTTTGCACACCCTTGCTTCATTATAAACTACTCATTGGAGCTGACCCACAATCATAGGGTGTCCATTGTCTCTCAATGCAGAATGAAGGCAAGCCATTCCAAAGATTTCTTGAAATAAAGATTATTTTGAAGATGTTGCAAAGATATGTTTATCTTTCTCCCTCTGTCTACCTAAAACTAAACGAAACTTCCATGAGCAGAGTTTCTTTCCCAGAACTGCCCGTCTGTGGAGCATAATACCACAGGGCTGCTTCCCCGCTGACTATAACATTGCTGTTTTCAAGTCGAATACAAACAAATTCTTGTTGAGCCGTCCTCTTAGATAATCAATTTCTGACCAGATACAACCATCGTTACCAACCCCCTCGGTGTTTCACCGTCCACCTGTCAAACTAAATAACCCTTATCCTCGAGTGGTCTGCTGGCCTTGATAAGTGGTGATACGTTTGTAAAAGAAAAAAGACTCTTTTAAAAGAGATGATATTTATGAACCCATAATTCGGATTGGAGAATCGTATCAGCATTGACATGTATTTCAAACGAGTGTGACTAAACTAAATGAAAGCGTGAACGCCTATTGTGTTTGGTTCACTTTTGACTGTCAGGATTGTATCAAAAGGGGCAAGGGAAGCAACTCATGTTAGATTGATCGCGTTGGACACACACACTCCTCTTAGCCTTCATTCTCGAAGTGATTTCTGGAAAGAATGATAAACAGATAAAATATCCACAAAATGTTTATCTTAGTTAATGAAATATGATTAAATGAAAGAAAATAAACTGCCGGACTACAGAATATATATATATATATATATATATATATATATATATATATATATATATATATATATGGGAAAGGAAGGATGAAGGTAATCCGACGTAATGGGAAATGAAAAAGTAAAAACCAAAAAGGATATGTTTTTTTATGTGTTCATCAACGTTTCGTCTTTATTTGTAAGACTTCTTCAGGATGATAATATTAAGAAAAATGTCATGCAAGTACGTGAACATATTGGGTTGACATGATGGGTTGATGGGAAGAAGTAGTAGCCACCACTTTTCAAAATATTTCAAATATTTCACACCTAATCACAACAAAACTCCCCTCTCCCCCTCACCCATTTTACCCTTTCGACCACTTCTCTCGCACCCTTACCGACCCATACCTCCCACTCTTAAACATCTCATTTTTTCAAATCTTCTCTAAAACTGTGACGTTACTCACCCACCAAAATCACAGGGCCTCCCCCTCCTCTTTTCCCCCCACCTTCCACTTCTCTGCATACACCCCCCCCCACACACATCTTCATTCACCCCGAACCCAAACCTTCCAACCTACTCATCCCTCACATTCTTGACGCAGCCACCTGGTCAAACATTCCCCCTCCTCTTTCCCCACCTCTCCACTTCTTCACTCACTGCCATCTACATTATTCCCGCTCACCCCAACCCCTTCACTTTTTCACTTACAACCATCCACATTATCCCTGCTCACCCCCACCCTTCCACTTTTTTCACTCAGAACTTTCAACATTTATTTCATTCCACACGACTGACATCACCAAGCCTGGATGTCGGTCCTACTGCTTCCAGTAGTGGCTACTACTTCTTCCCATCAACCCATCATATAAACCCAATATGTTCACGTACTTGCATGATATTTTTCTTAATATTATCATCCTGAAGAAGTCTTACAAATAAAGACGAAACGTTGATGAACACATAAAAACACATGTATGTGTTTGGGTTGATATATTTGATGTTATATATCTTTATCTATTTTTGTATATATTCTTATATATTTTCAAAGTGTAATCTTATTACCGGTAGTAACCCCACTGTGGTAATGGTCCTCTGAGGAGAAGAATTATCTTTGAAAACTCATGAGCTAAGGACGTTAAGATACTTTGCTTGAACTTTGAATTATAATAAAATTTGATTGACACCTTATTTTATTATTTCATTTTATATTATAATATATATATATATATATATATATATATATAGTATTCTGCTAGTTATTATATAAAACAATTATATTTAATCGTTCTTTTTACCAAAAAAAGTTGTGCAATATAATTCAACACCATTTTTTTATCATTTCTGTTTGACTAACTGTTAGAGGCCATTTTTCGACATGGCTGCGTCTTGTTTATATGCTTTATATGGTCGAATATTTTTTCATTTTTTTTTTCCTGTGGAGGCAAATAAAATTGACTTTAAAGTAAATTACAATTTTATTTCCAGACTAAAAATACAATTTAAAATCCACAATCAATTTTATCTAAAATATGTAAGAAATAGGTTCATTTCGAGAAAATTCCAGTCAAAATAAAATAATATTCAACCATGATGCATCAGTAACCATGCAAACAAGATGCATGGTTTACTGATGCATTATGGTTGAATATTATTTAATTTTTACATGTAATACTAAAATGATTTTAACGCTCATATATATGTGATAATCTTTAAAGAAATATAATTTTGTAACTACTGCATATCGTTTTTCTGATAAAATTACATCGGTTGGGAGACAACGAGTTTATTAAAAAAAAAAAAAATTATACTCACTTTCTGACAGGGGTTATTTCACTCTTAATAATTTAGATGACTGAAATAAGAATTAACACTGTCGTCGTAAGTTTTTTTTTTATAAGTGACTAACATATAACAAAGTAAAACACGTCTTGAGTGTTTCTTGAACAGTATTTTTTTACAATCGCTCCTGTCTTTAATTTGGACTTTTCACGTATTTCTTCTTTTTTCTATTCTTCGTATTTGTTTATTTTAGGCATATTTTTTATTTTGTCTTTTGCTGATATTGATTTCTCAAGCCCACACTTTTTTTAAGCAAAAATAAATAAATTAAACGGGTTGCCAATTAAACTTCCACTATATGTCCGATTGTCCCCTTCCTCGTAAAATACGGGTTTACATTTACATCGTGGGGTCTGCGTTCGCGCCGGACGACAAGCAAATAAAAATTTTCAAAAAATTTTATCGATTTACTTTTTTGTTTTTGTTTTTGTTTTTTACTTTGATGAAATTGACTTTTAACGGCCCCACGTCTTTTTCAAACAAAAAATGATATTTGTTAAGTTCAACACTAAGTCCGGGTTGGCAATTAAATTTCCAATAACACCGGGTCACAAGCTCCCCCTCCCTACCCCCACCCCCAAAAAATCATGCTTTACATGAACTTAGTAGGGGGGTCTGCATTCACGCCGAACAACCATAAGTAGCTAATAATTCAATAGTTCAACGTTGGGACCGAGAACTTCGTGAGTTAATATACTTCCCTGGCCAGTAGCAATCCCGTTAATATGTTCTAAAAAATTTCGAAACAAAACAAATTTATTTATTTGTTTGTTATGCCTCCTTGGGCATCTCCCCTTTAACTATCTTCTCAATTCAACTGTTAAAAAAACAAAAAAAACTCTTAGTACAGTATCGATATCCAGATCAAATTCTGTTAAATATTTCATTTGACAACTCCCAAAAGTGCCCCCTCAATTTCTCCCTCCTATACGTTCTCTGAATTCATCCAACCTCATCTTAAACTGATCCGCGCTATTGCTGTTCTTAATCTGATCTGGCAACTTATTCAAAAAACATATGACTCTGTGGTAAGCAAAAAAAAAAATTAACTGGTTAACAGATCTAGTTTTTTAAAACTGCCTTGAGAATAACCTTCCAGATCTAGGAGAAATACTGAAAAAAAAAAAAATTAATGGATGACAAAAAATGTTTTTATGTTATTTATTTACTTGAGATGAAAAAAGTGTTTTGTTTTATTTCGACGACCTTCGGAAATTTTCTTCTGTGTTTAATAGTTCATCGCATTTATATATTTTTATTTTGTATACATTAATCGTCGGAAGCAAAGTTGAAATTTGTCGCGAATTAAAAGAGTAAGGGAGATAACCATTAACTTATATTTACACCGTTAAAGCAAGAAATCAATTTTCTAGAACGATCAAACGAAAATGGTATTTTTGTCCTTTCTTTCATATTGATATTTTAAGGGAAATAACTGATCTCGATTTTATACCTGATCTCGATTTTATACTTGTATTTTTGCTTGATTTCAAACATTTTTCCATTCAAAAACGAAAACAATGATTGTCAATAATAATAATAATAATAATAATAATAATAATAATAATAATAATAGCAGTAAAGAAACTTATTATTTTTAGTTATGCAAGAAGAATGTTTTAAGAAGTATTTTATTCAGTCTCCGTTATTTTGAAGTAGTTTGAAACCAGATTGCGTTTTGTTATACAAGTATGTAGGGACCTCCAATTGGTTGTGAACTATTTACCCCCCCCCCTATATATAACACGATGTAACTTTAATTTAGATTAAGATTATCAACAAAACTTTTTTACCATTCAAAAGAGGATACATTAAATAAACTGCTGATGATTTTTTAGAATTTTTTCCAGCATACGAAACTCATGAAAATGTGAAGTTAAAATGTTGTGTACTTTTTTTTACGTGATAAACTAACGTTCTTATGTATAAGCATTTATGTGCGCTGTGATAGGCACATTTTTAATAAATCTCGCATAAATCAAGTTATGGCCAGATCTTCACGAAATTTTCAATACTTATTCATTATAGGACTAATTTATCTTTAAAATGCTGTTTTCCTAAAATATATTAGGGAAAATATTTTTTTACGTGATTCCCCCCCCCTGTTTCATTTTATGAAATATTGAACGAAATATATTGTCATCCGGCGATTTTTTTTTCTTATATAAAACTAAACTCTTTTAAAAGACACATTGGCTTAATTTTATTAAATTTTACGTAAACTGTTTTAATAAACTGGTCCGTGAATGCACAAATAAAAAGTGGAAATAAAAGCAATATTATTATGTTTTGAATTTTTTTTTACCTTTTCTCAATAAAATATACTGTGATTTATTGAAATGCAAAAAAAAAAAAAGTTTTACGAAATAATTTTTATTTTCAGAGACATTTATTCATTTGATCGTATTGATCGAGTTTATCGGTTTTAAACATCATTTTTGAACATATTCGTGTTCGAAATTTTTCAAAATATTTTAATATAATATAGCCCGAAGTATTATGAATCGTAAAAGACAAAAGTTGTGGCGGATGTCATATTATGTACTTGGAAAAAACTACTTCATTTGCTAGAAGTAAGAAAATTTTTTTGCACTAACTGATTTTGCCGCAACTATGGAACGCAATACTAGCCATAATTAACACGTCAATTTTTAAAGTGAAATTGTCCCACGCGCATACATTTTTAGAGTAAAATTGGTGCACGCCGCACGCTAATTTGTAAACAGTAACACTAATAAGAAAAAACGTTGACAAAAGTAATTATTATTATTATTATTATTATTATTATTATTATTATTATTATATATTTATAATACTTTTTATCATTATATATATATATATATATATATATATATATATATATATATATATATATATATATTAATATATTAAGTTTCGGAATCGCGGCACTTCCACATTCAGTAAAACAGCGCCAAAGTGAATATGTAAGTTATTCAGGCAATTCTGTTTTTTTTTTCAGTAAAAAAAAAGTAATAATCTGTCTCAAGGAAGAAAAAAATGGTTAAAACAAACCGTTAATTTTGTTTACACCATAGTAGTAAAGTAATTTGTTTCACTTCTGTTCATCCGTACATAGATAATATCTTGCCATGTCTCACGCGATGTTTAGTAAACACTACCCCGTGTGTCGTAAAACAAGAAAATTTCGTAGTTTCATCGGACAATGAAGAAGGGTTTCTTTCAGAATTTGATAATGTAACCTTTAACTAAACTATTTTACTTTAAAACAAGTATAACTTTATTTGAGAGAGTTTTTTTTGCAATCGGTAAAGCAAAACGAATGTATGACTTCTTAACGTACACATGAAATAGTGACGTCACCGTTCTTCACATGCAATTGGAGGTCCCTAAAGTATAGATATTGATATAAGCACATATACAAACAAAAAAATGCGAATGAAATAAGGCACATTATTATTATTATTATTATTATTATTATTATTATTATTATTATTATTATTATTATTATTATTATTATTATTATTATTATTATTATTGAATAAATAATTTTGGAAAAAAATGTTTTTTCGACCAGTTTGTGCGCTATCCTTACAATCAATAAAACTAATATGCAAATGAAAGGGTAAAAAAAACATATTATTTATTTGATTTAATTTTTTGTGGTATTTTAATGTTGTCTTGTGAACCCGTGGCGCAACGGCTATATGGATTGATTAACAATAAATTCTAAGTGAGAGTCTTCTGGTCGTCAAAGATTCATTCCTTACTACAGTCGGTAATAATTAAGATTTTTTAACACTTCTACCCGGTCATAATGGAACGAAAACAATCTCTCCACGTAAATTAAACAACTAATTTAGTTCGAAATTTCGTATAGATTCCGGTCCTCCAGTTCGACATAGAAATTTCCAAGTTCAAAAAGATATACCGGAAGAAAATCGGGATTAAATCATCCGAAGCGTTGTGAAAATAACAACGAAGATGAGAATAGTAGTCAGAATAACCAAAAAAATTCAAAACATGAACATTTATAGTTCGTTTGTTTTTGTTTTCTTCTATTTAATTCTAATGTTCTGAAGCCATCACGAGTTATCGCCCATGCTTCCAGAACAGCGAATTTATCATTACTTATTTAAATTTTTTTTAAAATCTTCTACAGAAAATTATTAATTTTTTTTGTATCAAATAAAAACGATACATTTCCATATCTTTTGAATTGTATGAAAATAAAGTTTGATTAAAAAAATATTTTAGTCTCCAAACGTATCGTTTGGAGACTCAAATATTTTCAGGTGTGTGTTTTGATTTGGCCTCCTGCTAATGTCACGTAATTTCCCCTTGATAACGTGGAATTATTTATTTAATCTTTTCCTACAAAAGACTGGACGTAACATGGGGAGGGGGTTCAAAGTATTATCAGAGCCCTGCACCCTGGGCTAATTCGCCTCAAGATAAAAATGAGATTCTACTATTAATTTAGGGATTTAAACAGCCTGAAAAAGTAGGCGGTAAAAACAACAAAAAATATTTTAGACATTAAAGGAGGGATTACATTTATATATAAATTTAACGTAGAATGATCACCCACTTCCAGGCAACTACATGATAGTGATCATCCACTTCCGGACCGGATAACGTTTTTTAAGGCATGTCGTTAAATTTATATGCAAAAATGAACCCCCACTCTAAAGTCTAAATTTTTTTTTGTTTGATTTTTTTTTCCACCAACCTTTTCAGGTTGTTTACGTGTAATAGCCTAAAAAATGTAGAATGTGTGTGTGTGTGTGTGTGTGTGTGTGTGTGTGTGTGTGTGTGTGTGAATTACCATAGGGTGCACGGCTTCGTCGAGAGAGGTTACTGGATGGTTATAAAAATAACCGGGATTGGCTCTGTCGGCCTTCTTTGGTTGGGCCTTCCAGGCTACCGTCGGTAAACCAAAACATTCTTGAATGAGAAGGTAAAGCCTAAAAGGATGGCATGGGCCGAACAGAATCATTCCCCAGTCTGATATACACCTTCCTCTCTACCAATACAATTAGTCATAACCAAAAAATGGTAATTTGCTGATTTACAATAGTCTAAGACGAATCACGTTAAGGGGGAACAACTCGACTTGTCAAAGACGCAAAAATCTAGGAAATTTCGAGACAAAGAAAACAACATTTTTATTTTTTTGGACGAAATTCAAACAGTATC
The DNA here is from genome assembly GCA_963556195.1 of Sepiola atlantica. Lineage (NCBI taxonomy): Eukaryota > Metazoa > Mollusca > Cephalopoda > Sepiida > Sepiolidae > Sepiola > Sepiola atlantica. Next base: position 17,849,769 of record OY744525.1, on the reverse strand, counting down.
AAAATAGGTTAATTCCTATTTCAGTCACCTAAATTATTTAGAGTGAAATTGGTTTCGCATGGTTTTTACTATTTTTTTTTTTTGTATTTGGGGGAAAATGATAAAATGTTTTTCTTTGGTTGTGTATTTAGCTTCCCCCCCCCCCAAAAATGGTTCCCTAGTAAATTATGAACTTGAGTTATTGTTTTCCTTAGCCTCCTTCTAGATTTATTTATAAAGATGGTGACTATATTTTTCTGGGCGAAATTTTTATTTTGGCGTGTCATGTGTACAATAGAGCTTGCTATAACTTAGTGTTTTTAACGTTATTTTATTATTACTATTTTTACTAAGACATAGTTTAAGCAACATTTGTTTGTGAATAATGTCAAAACTGAGACGCATTTCAGTTTAAATAATTTAGGTGACTGAAATAGGAATTAACCTCAATTTCTGTAATAAAATTTCAAGGAATGAAAATTTTCCCTTAGTGCTTTAGAAAACCAAAAACAGTAATGATTAATAAATAACGAGAAATATATAGACTTAGTGAATTTTGAAAGCATAGATGATAAATAATGGCAGGTGACGAACATTAGAATTGTACCCTTTTATTTTTATGTAAGCCTTTATTTTTAACTAGGAGCTGAATTGTTCCCACATTAAAAATCGACCTCATAATGATGCAAGTAAATAAGGACTTTATTTCTCTCTCTCTCTCTTTCTCTCTCTTTCTCTCTCTCTCTCTCTCTATCTATCTATCTATCTATCTATCTATCTATATATATATATATATATATATATATATATATATATATATATATAAGTAAATAAAGGTTAATACAACAAAAGATATAAGAGGCAACTAATATCTTTAATTAGTGAACATCCGGATAAACATAAACATTCAAAGAAAATCTTCTCCTCAGAGGACCATTACCGCAATGACATTACTGCAGGTAATAAAAATTAAACTTTGAAAATATATAAAAAAATATATATAAAAATACATAAAGGTATATAAAACATCAAATATATCGGCCCAAAACATACTTTTTTGTAAACCTATACAGTTCATCCAAGTCAAAAAGTTCAAAATAGCTCCAGGAAAGATATCAAATAGGTTGATTAAAAAATAATCCAAGTGGTGAATGGTGGTCCAAAAACGAAAAAAGTTATCCAGGCGGGAAATTTGTTTGCTATCGATGCAGTAGATAACAGTGAAAAGTATATTCAAGGTGTATGCAAATTAATAAAACGATAGAAAAAACGATAGATAAAACAAATCATATGAAAAGTTCAGAAAACTCACTTGGAGTACGCAAGCTTGATTACCTTCGAATGTAATGTTTTTCTTTGGAGTAATTTTATCGGACCCGGAAGAAAAAATGGCCGAATACATCAGGCCAGTTTAATTTTATTCGAATTGGATTTAGCGGAGGAAGTTATGGTTTGTATTACTCCTATCAGCTCATAAGAACCCTGAATTTGGACATTATAATATTCAACACCAAGTCGGTTTTCTGAACTGACTGACTGTAATAACCCAACATCTTAATTGATGTACCCATCGTTTCAGCGGTACAAACGAGAAGGATAAATACCGTATTTTTATCAGTCCGATTCCTTGTCTCCAAGAGTTTAATCTCAGGGAAAGGTAGATATCTTCATATTACATCTTTAACAGGAACACTTAATACTTCTCAACAGAGTGCTCGCCCTTTAAGGGAACTAGTAGTTATGATAATTAAATATTTACATCCGCAGACAAATGCTTGTTTCATCTTTATAAGGTGCGTCAGTGTGGCTATATATATACAGCTGACCCACCGATGGCATGTCTCAGAACCTTAGACGTCAGGTCTCAGTCACCACCGATAGCCACACTGATGAGTGTTAAAGGCGAAACAAGTGCTTGTCGGTGGATATAAATATTTAATTATTATAATTCATAGCTCGTCGCTAATGGAACTGGCGCTATTGTTTTGTTTTGTGAATCCAGTTGGTTGAAGAATGGCGATGGGTAGGATCAAATCATCGGAGTCTTCTTGTTAGAAGTTCCTCCTTAAATCTGAAGATGTAGAATCTCCAGTTGATTGTGATGTTGAGAATGCAGTCAGTGATACAAAGTCTGCGGATATGTCGGACACATCAGTGATTGAACACTTCAAGATTCTGAATGTTGGCAACATGGAATGGTCAAGTTTTGGACTCTCGGAGTAGAATTGTGTGAACATGAGACTCATATATTCGGTATTTGGTTGCAAGCTTGATTTCTTGCCTTTATGACGACTCGGTCTTTGTATGGACTGTAAAACCAACCCCAATAATATTTTTGGTGCTTCTGCTGTTTAGCCCCGACATGTTAGATCTCTCTTTAAAAAAAAAAAAAATAGCTAAAAAAATGTATAAACTTTGTTGGTTTAAAATTTTTTTTTTTTTTAACATAGTTCACCCCAAACAAGGCAGGCCGCAACTGTAGACCTAAGGGGCTACTAAGGAAAAGGGTAGGATTTTTTTTTTGGGGGGGGGGGGTGTCAACCTAAATTGGGAGCTGTGCAGCGAGATGTCTGTTTACATTAGTTTTAAATTTCTGCATGTCAGTACCGTCAGGAAAACAGGGAGCAGGGAGGGAGTTCCAGAGTCCAGCAGCACGAAGAAATAAGCTTTTGGAGTAGAAAGCTCTTCAGCGTCTGGGGACCTCCACAGTGAATGGATGAGATTTGTCGGGTTGGTCTAGTGAATTTACGTTGACTGTACACCAACAATTACGCAAATTCATCCAGTATTTATTAAATTAAAAATAAAATAAAACGATTTTATCATTAAACCAGTAAACAAAATTTGAGTTATCTCCCTTGTCTATTTCATAAGTGAAAATGTCTAACGAAACTTAAGATCGTTTTCTTTTCTTCTTTTTCTTATAATTTAATAAATATTGGATGAATTGGCGTAATTTTTTCTGTACAATCTTATTTTCAAGCTAACACGTAAGTACATAACAAAGTTTATACATTTCTTTAAATATTTTAATGTCGTGCCTGAACACAGAAGCACCATATTTTGTAACAAAAGAAATTGTCAAACGAAAGGAAAACAAAACTGTTCTATAAATAAAAACGATATATTTGAGTGACCTACACCGTTGGGTGTAGGTTGCCGAAAGTTTAAAAAATGAAGTTTAGACAATTAAAGTAATAAAATTCGTCTGTCGGAAGTAATTTCTCGAGCCATATATCTTCTAGCGGAAGATAGCCTCACTCGGCTGTCCAGTGGGCAGAGGCAGGAGAGAGGACATCTTGCTTCGTTGGTGCCTGGAAGCTCTCTGGCTGCTGTCTAAATCGCGAAGGGTCTGAAAGTAGTCCTTCAAAGGTTAATTAATACGCCCTGGAGGTTGATTGGTCCTCGTGTGACCAAATCACCTCACAGGGGCTGCTCTCCGCAAGGAGAAAGAAACGTTAATGTTTATGACTTCTACACTGCAACCAAAGACGGTGTTGTGATTCTCGAATTTAATTGAGAGCAGGTTCAACTCACCCAGGTGAATGCTGTTACAGATATTGTGATAAGCTACACATTAATACCATTGCTATTTAGAAAAACTAACAAGCCGCGCGTGCATGCGTGGTCCCCCTCTGTATGTGACTCGATGTGGCGAGTGTAAAATGCAATAAATTTGGGCAATTTGGGGCATTTTTTACCCCCTGGGGGCGCGAACCAGAATTTTTCTGAGATCAAGGATGCTCATTTTATATCCAGAACAATTGCCTCTACATTTTGGCCAAGTTTCAGAGAAATTGAATGGATGGATGAAAAGTTATGGGGCAAAAAATGTCATTTTTTGCCATTTCGGGGCCTTTTGACCCCCTGGGGGACTAACCAGATTTTTTTTTCAAAAATCGGAGAATGTCACTTTCTAACCTGACCAAAGTTATAACTTCATGCAAAATTTCAGAGAAATTCAATGGATGGTTGTGGAGAAAAATCCGGACGGACGGGCGGGCATGCCTCAAAACATAAGTCCCCCGATTTTATAAATCAGGGGACCAACAACAACAAATGGCCGCCAATAATTAAAACATTAAATTAAAATTATATTTTCAATATTTTAAAGAGTTAATTACAATTTAATTAACTAAACTTTATTATCCAAGTTTCTTTAAATTTCTAGTTAAAGATTCATTAACTAGAAAATTAAAGAACTTATATTATCGTCCTTACTTAGCTAGCCTCGTTCTCGACGTGTTTATAAAGATGGCGACTATATGTTTCCTGGCAACTTTTTATTTTGTCGTTTAACATACGCGATAACTTTAGGGCTTTTAATGTTTTTGTTTACTAAAATATGATTTAAGTTGTTTATTCCTAAAATAGGAATTAACCATAGAATTTTATTTCAGGACAAGAAATACAATTGCGACCCAGCAATCAATGTTATCTAAAATCAGGTGATATTTTTTCAACGGTCCCAATTTTACTATTGGACATTTTTTTAAATCTTTATCGGAGTTAGATCTTCTTTTCTTGATAAGATGAAACAATTGATATAAAGGCGGTCCCTAAAGTGCAATTTGACCCAAGCGATTTAGTGAGGATTGAACACGTTTCCGTTTGTTTACGAATTCAACAAGCAAACACGTGAGAATATTCAACCGAAATACAATTTCAGCGTTCTGTAATCTGATTGGTCTTTATCGATCACATGACGTTCAGACATGTTTTTAAAAATGGAGGCGGGGGAAGAGAAGGGAAAAACCCGCCAAACTCATGGGTCGGGTGGATTCTGTCAACTCCGACGAATTGTGAGTTTCATTTTTGCTTATCAAATCCATATTGTTCCAACATTTAAATATTAAAACATTTGATTGTAACGATTTCAGTAAAAAAAAAATGAATTCATGAGTTCTTGGTAAATTTCTATTTTTGTTCGGTAAATTATTAAGAGGTTAAATTGATTTCGTTATTATTCTAAAAAAAAATTGGTGTTACTTAATTAGATTTTTTTAAGTTGACGTATTGCACTTAGCCTCGTATCGACTTATAAAGATGGTGACTATATTTTTCCGGCTTAGTTTTCATTTTTCATTTACTCCATAAATTAGGTTAATTCCTATTTCAGCCACCTGAGTGTTTATAAATTGTCATGGTTTACATCCTCGGTGTTAAATATATATATATATATATATATTCAAGTACTTTGTATAATACTGCAAAGGATAATTTCCTTATAGGTACTGTTTCGTAATCGTAAACCATAGATTTTACTGGCGGAGTTTAACAATCCATTCTTAACATAGGGGGGGGGGGGGGGGCTTCGGTAGCATTTGAAACGGCGTACTTACTTCGTCTTTATCGATTTCGTAGCATTCTTGTACATACGTAACGCCAGTAAAATCTATGATTGACGTTTCCAAAACAGAACCATTTATTTTTGCTAAAATAAAAATTGAAAAAAAAAAAAAAAATTGTTTATTAACATTATCGCTAAGTCCGAGGCGGAAATACGAAAAAAAAAACACGCATGCGCACACCTTACCAAATCTATATATCGTCCTTAGTTCGTGAGAATAGACTTTTTATTATTTAAAAAGTTATTCTTAACATATGGGGGGGGGGGCTTTATTAACTATTCTGTACTTACACCTAACAATTTAATAAACAAAAGATACCGTAAAAATTGAATATCACTTGAAATTATATCTAAAAAAAATAGCAGTGTCCGTAAACTGCATAAGCACCAAATAAAATGTCCACCGTCGATAACATGTCATGTAAAAGATCAAATTACTCTACAAAATTATTTATTTCATTTACGTTTTTTAAATTGTATTCTGACACGTTTATTTATTGAAAAATACGTTTTTTAGAAGCGTATATTTAAAAAGAAAAGTGGGGTATCTTTTACAATAATCCGCAGAGTCGCCAACGGGATCCAAAAAAAACGAACGAGAACGGGGGTAAAAAAATAAATATGCAACAAGTGACGGTGACCTACGTCGAGAATAGATATTTTCCTACTTATCTATGAAATATGTTTGTATTTTTACGTACTATGAATGGTTAAGATGTAAAAAAAAAATTTTTTTTTTTGGCACGTATTTTTACTAAAACAAAATGGCGGCCCAGCTTTACCTCGTTACGATACCCCCATCGCTTGTCCAATGTTCGTGTGACAAAAATATTGATTTCTAATAAATAGCAGTTTAAACGGCTTAAAAATACAAACAAATGTCACAGATAAGTTGGAAAATAACTTTTATCGGCTACAGTTATTTTATTTGTTGTATATTTGTTTTTATAGCGTTTTCACTCTGCGGATTATTGTAAAAGATACCCGAAAAGTGATTTTTAACCATTATTCTAAATTATGAAATATATGGCACTTCTGTAGTATATATGAAGCAGCTGCCGATTAAGAAATCGAAATTGAAGAGTTCCGTTTTTTTTTCTCCAAGTACCATTCATTCAGAATTCACCGGAAGTTGAATTTAGTATTTAGAAAATGGAGTTAAATGAGATTAATCTTCGAGACATTGGTAATTTAATGAACCAGCCGCAAAAAACAATAGATTTTTTACAGGCACACCGCCTGATTTCTTAATGTTAGGGTTAGGGTTTTTTTTATTTAAAATTATTTTACTTCATATAATAAAAAAAAGAAATTGTTAATTGTTATCCAAAAACAAACCAGTCTTGCATTTTTTTTATGTTGTAAAAAAATCACTTCCGGTTGAATTACCTCCCTTTATTTTCAGTAGAAGGACAGAAAATCTGCTGCTTCATATATACTACAGAAGTTCCAAATATATATATATATATATATATATATATATTTACCGCCAAGGCTGTTTACATGTAATCGCTAAAATAAAGGTAGAATCTCAATGTTCTTTTCGGGTGAACTTTCATATGGTGTACAGGTGAAACGATACAAAAACAACGTTAAATTATAGACATTTGAATCGGACACGCGAAATGGTGAAAAAAAACAAAAAAAAAACACTATCCCGTTGGATTAAAAAAAAAAAATTTAGCGAATGTAAATCTAACAGGACGGAAGGGAGATAAGTCTGCTCGTAATATGCCACAAGGGAAATCACTCTTTTGACTTTTTACAAAATGAACAAAATAGAAAACATCTTTTATTAGGGGAGGGTGTTTTGCGGTGGGGGGAGGCGGCTTTTTTCTTTTTTTTTAATACGAAAAGGGAGAATAGTGTTTTTTTTTAAAAACGTGTTGGAGGTCAGTCACTAATTTTATTAGTGACTAGTTAATAAAAAAGGGTGCCCGTCTTGACATCAAATTACTCCAGAAATATTCATTTTATTTTTCACGAACTTCCTGGCATTTTTCACAAATGAAATTTGCCAACAGTTTAATTCTTTGGAGAAAGCATATTATTCTCTTCTGTAGTGACAGTTTGTTTCATGATATAAATTCATATTTCCATCAATTGGAGGAGTATTTAACGGCATTGTCCGGATTTTGGTTCTTTTTAATTCAGACTTCCTTTATCTCTTCCCGAGTGCTCCTTGACATAACAATCCTAAGTGACTATGACTCTGAGCGCCATTTTGTTTTTTAAATTATTTTTTATTTTTTACTTGGAAACTGATAAGGACGATAACTCAATACGACTAAATCAATAATTTGTTTTCTTGAAACAACGCCATTACCTCCAAAAGTACCAAAATAACTAGAGATACATCTTCCTATATGCTCTAAACTATTAGAGTCGAGTGTTCAGTCAGGTAGGTGCTTTACATTCAGTTTAGACCGCTCCTTTGTACCTCTTTAGCCGACTGACACTGCGGGTTTCTGTGGATGGTCCAGGGCTCTGTAGTTGTATTTTACAAGATGGCTTTCCATAAGGCGGTCAAACCTGGCTTTAAAAGCGTTCACCGAAGGGGCTTTGACAACCTCTTCTGGCAATCCGTTCCACCAGGGAATCACTGTTACTAACGAATGACTGTCTTTTGCTTGTCTTAGTAGCATTTCTTGTCAGTCGTAGATTATGTCCTCTTGTTTTAGAATCCCCCTGAATTTCTGATATGCATGTCGTAGTGTCATACACGCCATGGACATATTTATACGTGTTGATGAGATCTCCCCTCAGTCTTCTGTACAACAGCGATGGAAGCTTCAGGGCTTTGAGCCTTTCCTCATATGAGAGGTCACGTAGACCGGACACTCTTTTGGTTGCTCTTCTTTGCACATTTTCGATATGTTCAACGTGTCTCCAGGTGCATGGTGACCATATAGGAGCACCATATTCGAGGAGTGGTCTAACCAGTGCTCGGGCGCTGGCTTTTCAAGCCCCACTTTCCGACCCGAGCTTGGGTCACATCTTACTTGTGGGAGTAGGATAAAAACTGGCCTTGTGCCTAACTCCTGGAGAGGAGTAAATTACTCTAACCAGTGATTTAAACAACATGGTAAAGACCTCACTGTCAATGTATTCGAAAGTTCTCCATAGCAGCTCAGCCATTTCGTTTGCCTTGGATACTGATGTAAAAATGTGTTTGTCAAATGTCAAACTATTGTCCACGATTATTCCTAGGTACTTTTCCTGTGTTGTGAATTCCAACTGGACTCTCTTTGCACAGTGGTCCGTCATATGGTATATGAACTCTGGATGACTAGTAACAAACCTTATGGTGGTGCATTTGCTTGGGTGAAATTTTAATTGCCAGATGTTGGCCCAGTCTTGTAAGTTGTCACGGTCGTACTGTAGTGCCTGGCAGTCGCTGACCTCACCCGATACTGTGCGATACATGTTTTGTATCATCAGCGAAGAGTTTTAAGTTACTACTCACTATTCTCCGAAGACAAATCGTAAAATTTTAACTTTAGGAAAAGATGTTAATTCGGATATCATCTGTGAGTTTCTGGGTAAAAATTAGGGTTGGAGTTGTTCCATTCGCACAGTAGGATAATTATTTTTAAGAAAGCTGTGGGTCTAACAAGAAAAAAAGTCCCACCACTCATGCGCAGCCCGCACGCGCAGCCATGACCTACTTTTGTAAGTCTAGTCTAGACATGCATCTGGTTACGGTTAGGCTGTACAAAATGCAGAATAAACGCCACTGTGGAACGCATCGCTTTTGTTTTCACTAAAACTTTAAATATTAGTTTTCTACACAATATGTCTACATGACTTACAACTGGGATCGTATTTACTGTAGTCCCGATGATTGTTTTCTCAAGGAGCTTCACAAAAGTTATGTTCCCATTTTAAAATTAGCGTCGAGATTTATTGTTTTGTCGTTGTCAAGAAAGAAACGTTTATGTACAGAATAAACACGGGAAGCTTATACTTTAGTTTAAGTTTATTCGGTAAATATGAAGATTGACGGTTTAAACAATTTCTTTAAATTAGTGTATATGTAATAATAATGATGATGATGATAATATATATAATAAAATTGTTTCCAAATCTTCACTTTTTCTGAAGACGTTCGCTAACACGAACGAAACCGGTCAAATCTCTCGTTTTTGTTTTTCTCCTGCATTTTAACCTGTTTTCCGTTTGTCATTTTTCACACACACACACACACACACACACACATACATACACACATACATACATACATACATACATACATACATATATATATATATATATATATATATATATATAATTATGACAACGTTTTGGAGTTAAAATCAATTTAGTATTACGTAGTAATAGGGAAAATACGTTTTAATAGTTTTTTTCGTCTTGAGCGATACAAAATATGGCGCTATGAGCCAAATATGCTACTTCTGGTTCCATTTTGTTAAAAAATCTCGATTATTCTAGCTTATTTACACATTTCAAACGTGTTTTTCTTTAGATTACATGCGTTGTACTAAATAGATTTTAACTCGAGATGGTTTTTCGTTTAATATTAAAAACAAAACAAAAACATTTTTATCGCCTTCTGTTTACACCGTCAATCTTTACATTTACTGTTTATTTTTTCCAAAAGCAGAATATTTTATGTATGCAATTTATTATTTTTTTTTTATCGGGATGCAAGCAGGTTTCCTAGTTTTATTTATATTTTTAATCTACGACGTAACTTACATTTTTCCGGGTAATTTAAGCTTTGTCGCAGGCCCGTTAAATCAGTTGAAAATACGACAAAGAAAATAAAAAAAAGGCAACGATCATTATTAACGTTTCGAATATCTATTTACGATAAAAAAAATTTTTTTAAAAACATGCTATAATTTTTGTTGTGGTTGCAGATGTGTGCGTTTATATATTGTACATTAAACGTTTAATCAAAGGGAGATAACTTCGTAATAGAAGGGAGATAACTTTGTTTGGTAGGGATTATGCTACATCTCTAAATTTATTTGCCTCCCTACGAGGGTAGAGTTAGACAGAAGGGAGGTTTTTGATGTGAGAAAAATCCAGCTCCCCAAAAATGGGCACCCTGGATTGGGACAAAAATAAAAATTGCTTTAGTCTAGAAGAGTTCTTCACCGAACGAGGATAGAACATTTGGTAATTGAAAACATTTATTTATGAATTTAAATGATATCAACAAAACAAGATGGATACACGATAGAAACATTTTGTGATTAAAATCATATAATTATGGATTTACTTGAGGGTACTAATATCGATCCTGAACCAGTTTTCGTAAGGTTCGACTCGGAAGCGTTCGCCTGTCCTACGCAAACTCCCGAGTGTTGACGAGCCGAATGGTACCAGACGACAATTTTGATACGTTGCTGCGTCCTGTGATTGTAAGTTATATTTTCAAGAAATATTCTAAAAGAAACAACAAAAAAACAAAACAAGCAAAACATAGCGAAGTTAGTTATCAAATAAATTTTTTTCTTATTTTGATACGTTGCTGCGTGCTATAATTTTTAGTTATAGTTGCAAGAAATTTTTTAAACAATAAAACAAATAAAACAAGCAAAACAGAGCGAAATTACTGTTATCAAATAAATATTTTTAACCCTAAACCCTAACCCTAAATTGTCGTCTGGTACAAATCGGCTCGTCAACTCTCGGGCGTTTGCGTAGGACAGCCGAACGCTTCCGTGTCGAACCTCACGAAAACTGGTTCAGGATCGATATCAGTACCTACTTGAGAAACACTCACATAATTACATAGATGAAGTATGAAAAAGAGGACAAGTAGAAAGAGTTTATAATCAATTATTGAGATATTTAATTTTAGTATCAATACCTTGTTCTAAACTCACGCAGACATAACCACACTGACACCAACGCATACACAGACACAATGCATTAACTCTTTCACTTTCTTACGCACACGCACACTAAAGACGACACACACCCTGCTTGAATCCCCTTTCAATGTCGTCTGCTGATTGCAAACAAATTTATAAACTTAACAACTTAAATACTTCATACATTTCTCACTGAACTTTCTAATATGAAAAAAAAATGATGATTGATTGTTTAGTAACTTTCAATGAAATGTAATTTATGTAATTGAGTGAGGAAGTTTTGATTACGACTTTTCAGACCCGTGGATAATTCACAGCCCTTAAATTATCGACTCAGGCTTCCTCGATATCTCAATGAATCCCCCTTGTTCAGCAAGGACACTCAAACATGAACAATTATTCTATGTTTTCCTATCTTTGTAGACTTCCATTTTAAACTTATATAAAATATTTAAACTTATATAAAATATCTCTTTTGTGAATTTATGCTTTTGAATTCATTATTTTATTTGTTTATCATATAACATTTCTCTCGCTTTCTCACACATTTGAATGTTATTTAAAACTGTTTTTCTTTAAATGTTTCTATAAAACTCGGCTCTTCCACAATCTTTCCCCAAAACTAGAACCCTCCACAGTACTATACTTTAATTCCAGCCAAGAAAATGTATTTCACACAAGGGTTGTAGGAAAGTATAGCAGCTCTGTTTTGGTGATGTTGACATGATGATGCTGCTTTGTAGTTGCTAATGATGATCATGACCGAGTTTGACTCAGCATGACGTAAGATAACCGTACCATTGTTGTTGTTGCGAATGGAAGAATTGAAAAAAACATTTCCCTTCTTTTTTTTTTTTTTTTTTTTTTTTACTAAAATCGCCAAATCAATCTTTTCTTTTAAATGATAAAAAATTAAAGCGCAAGACCAAAGTGTAGTATCTGTTCCGATGGATACTGCACCCCATAGACTGGTATTGTCTTGGCCTTCGGGGCTTGATTTACGCCGGTCTATGGGTCTGTCCTGTACAGTTCTAGGAGGTCCACCCTCCCAGGCTTCGCCCCCCCCCTCTTTGGGGAGGAGTAAGTTTATTGCTTACTGCCTGAGGGAATGCCGACGGGGCTGCCCAGGCAATTTTTAAACCCTACTTTCCCGACCTGACCTTGGGGCACATGTTACTTGTGGGAGTAAGATAAAAACTTGCCTTGTGCCTAACTCCTGGAGAGGAGTAAATCAGTATTCGCCCTTTTTTCCTTTAATGGGGAAAAAGACAAACAAAACTTGTGTATCAAAGAATCGGAAATTTATTAACAATAAAATGAAAAAAAAAGATCAAGATAGGAAAAAAGGTAGACATGCATATATGTTCATATGACATTCAAAAAAGAAAATATTAACAATGTGTTCACAATTTACAATATAATTTTTTTTATTTTACAGAAGTGGAAATTCTCTTGTGTATTTTTTTTTTGTTTGCTCATCAGTGGGCGATAAAATTTCTCTTGAAAGAAAAAATTATTTCATGAAACATGGCCACTTTCTAAAAATAAATTCTCAACGAAGTTGGTTGCTTTTAATTTTTTTAATTGATAGTGCGTCCTTTGGCCGAATAGATGAAAAATTGGTTAAGATTTGGGGCGTTTTTGTTAGCGCGAAAATGCCAGTCGAGAATGTAGCCTCGTGTAGGATTGTAAATATATTGCTTCGATTTTTCTCTTGAAACCAGTGCTTTTATAGACAATTTCGTAGAAAGTTCTAGCTTAGAATTTTATTTCTTGACTAAAAATACAATTCAAGACCAATCAATTTTATCCAAAATGTGTGCGAAATAGGTTCATTTCAATACAAAGTTCCCCAAAACATTAAAAAAATATTCGATCATGTTGTATCGGTAACCATGTTGTATCGGTAACCATGTTGTATCGGTAACCATGTAAACATGACACAGCGTCAGTTAAACAGCGATAGTAATGATTTTTTTTGGTGCTTGTACAGAGACGGGTACATATGAAAAACGCTGAAAATCGCAGTTCCAATTAAATTAACCGGGAAACTCTTTGATATACTTATGTATCAAGCAAAAATAGATGTGTACACCAAAAATTAGCAAAAACTATCGAGTAGAATTGTAATTAAAAAAATAAAAATCCGTTATATCGTTGAATAGGGTTCCGCCATTGATTCGAGCGAAAAACACGAAATTCAGGGTGGGTGGGTTACCCCCAGTCTGTCATATTAACAAGTAATAAATAAATGGCAGTAATCAAAATACGATGAAACGGATTTTGATTTCTAATTAAAATTCTACTCGATCATTTTTCCTACTTTTTGGTGAGGATACTTATTTAAATCTGCTGCGTAAGTTTATAATACTGTTTGTTTTGTGTGTGGTTTTGCTAATTTAATCCGCACGCTTCTCTGTACAAGCACCGATTATTTTATTATTAAATCGTATTACGCGTATTTTTGTTTAAAAAAAAAAAATTTTTCAAATGGTTTCATTTTTCTTATTTTTTATATTTAATGATTTCCCTAAAATATATAACATTAAGCATTTATTTCTATAACCTATTTTTTACTAATCTATTTATTTTTATCGCTTCGTACGTTGCCGGAGAAATTTCTTTAATGAGTTTTCAAAATTCGAATGTAAGGGAGATAACCTATGTTGGACTAGAATAGAAAAGTGAGTGGAAAATGGCGAATATTTGGTAAGAGATTTTTTGTTATGGATTGGACTTTTTTTTTTTCATCGCTTGCCTCAGTTTGAATCGTTAATTTTGATTAAAGATTATATAAATTAAATGACTATAATCCTAATGCTAAAATTATTTCGAGAAAATTATATTTAAATGCTAAAAATGACTTTTTGCAGTTCTTTTGCGGGTGTGCATTTGTTCACCCGCGTTTTGCATTTTTTGTGCTCGTGTGTTCGTTTGTGTTTTCAGGCAGGAATTCAAGAAATTCGCGCTCTTGCTCGGATCAGCGTTACATTAACCGCGGTAACACCGACTGTGTAACCGAAGAACGGGTTACCTTTGAGTCGCTCATCACCAGCACTGGTAACATTTATTAATTCTAGAAAATTGTGAACTTGAATATTCATCAGTTCTGAACTTGTTTATAAAGTTGGCGACTATATTTTTCCGGTCGATTTTTCCTTTCGGCGTTTCACGTGTACGATGAGACTTGCTATAACTTAGTATTTTTAATGCTATTTTTTTTTCTTTACTAAAATCATGGTTTAAGTAAAAATAAGTTTAAGTATTTGGACAGCTATTCTTACTTTGGTTGTTATTTTCACAAAGATTCGGCCGATGTAATCTCCGAGCTTCAAGTATGTCTTTTCGACTTGGAATTTTCCAGTCGAAATCGGAAACCTATGCGGAATTTTAAACTGAATTCTTTTATTTAGATAGAGGTAGATTGTTCTCGTTCCTTCAGCCATGAAAAGAAGTGTTCATTTGTTTTGTTGTTCTTAGTTATTATCGCCTATAGTAAGGATTGAACCTGAAGACTGTCACTCAGAACTGATTGTTAATCAACGCTTTTAACCGTTAGACCACGACTTCATCTAAAAAAAAAAATAATCCCAAATCCCCAAAATAAGTTGTTTGAGAGTAATGCTGCAATCCTTTCCACTCTAAGTAATTTGGATGACTGAAATAGGAATTAACTAATATTTTCATTCTGGAAAATTATCTGAGCAGAATCAAAAACAAAAATACATTCACAGCAAAAACTCATTTTCTACCATCACAACAACAAAAAAATTCCCTGTCTCCCTCTGTCCCTAGTGTGAGGCAGAAATTCCATGGACAGAGCTTCTCTGCAAGGGCTTCTCGTCTGTGGAACACGTTACAGTGGAACTGCTTCCCTGCTGATTACAATTTGGTCGTCTTCAAATCCAATGTCAACAATTTCTTAAACCGCCCTATAAGTAATCAAACGCAGTTTATATCATTGATCAATGTTAGTACTCGCATAGTGTTCCTCATCTTTCGGCTGGTAATCATTTCGTCTCACTGACTCTTATTTTCGAGTGGCCTTTAACCTTAAGTGGTGACACTAATAGTTAAAATAAATAAATAAATAGTTGGAAATTTGTTTCTTTCCCTTTTTCTATTGTTTTAGCTATTTATTTTTTTGTCGACTTGAGTCGAAGATCGTTTTTACATTCTATTTATGTTGTACACTCCCCCTCCCCCCCCCCACGCTACCGTACGTCGCCTCAAATCTAAAATCATTGGACATTATTATTTTTTTAATTTTGGCAGAACGGCTAGTGAATGTTAACAAAACTGATAAAGCGGTTTAGATGGACACGTGTTAGACAGTGATTGGTTAGAAGCAATTGTGACAACAAAACATCTTTCATATCTATCAAATTAGCTGATCAAATATAGTGTGTGTGTGTGCGTCATCACTTATCAAGGCCAAAAGCTTCTCGAGAGAAAAAGGGTTAATGGGATCGAATTGTTGTCAGTTGATAGATGCAGAATCGATGTGGTATAAATAAATACGAAGTCTGATCGATTTTATTACAAAGCCGATTTGTTAGAAAATAACGTTACTTCAGTGAATTACCTTTCTAAAACTGTAAATATCTTCTTACAAGAAATTAATGAAATGAAAAAACAGGGGGGGGGGGGTATTAAGCAAAACAGAAATGAAATTAGACTTCTGATCAACACCGGGTAGGTACACGGCTTTTATGAGATAAACTTAGATAGCAAAATGAACCTAGAGTACGCAGATGACAAAAAAAGGGAGTGGGGGGGGGTACTGATTGATACTTTCCTGTCGTCTTAAATTATGTGTTTGATAATAACGTGTGCATGTGCATGCAAATAAATATATATCCATCCCCTCACACAAGTTAGCGAGTAAAAAAAAAAAACTAAAAAAAAAAAAAACTGCCGGACGAAACCATTTTATGTAAAGAAAGCAGATAGCAAGTCAGACCCCCCCCCCCTAAGCCGTCTTAAATGAATTCGGGGAAACAATCCTTGATATTTCCGGTGCTTATTTACATTAGGACACGCACTAACTTTGATCCCGTCGTTAGGGTTAAGGCCATGGTCAAAGTTAGCATAGGTCCTAATCTGTAAAAGTACCATATTTCCATAATGAGACTTTTTTTTCTTTTCTTTTTAACTTAACCGATTTAGAGGTTATTTTATAGGAATATGAATATTAGTGCCAACATTGGCAGAGCATTTATTTTTCTATCATTTTTTACTGGTCTTGAAATAATATTGGAAATTTGTTGAATTTTTAAACAAGTTATTGAAAAGTAGTTAGTTTTTTTTCCTTTTTTTTTTTTTTTTTAAGAAACGCGAGCTTGAGTGTGTCCTTTAGAAACGACCATAAAATACAACTTGGAGGAGAGACAGCCCTTGTTCTAGCAATGGGGCCGAATAAAACCCTGTCCACACAATGAAAGTGATTCAGTAGTCAAGCGTTCGATTTGCATATAAAATGCACAGCGTTAGATTCTGTTCTTCTCACAACATTGCTTCTGGGCATCTTGGATTTCCTTGTGCCAATGGAATAAAGCAATAAGGGTTTTTTTACCCCACCTAATAAGCCGGTATCGTCCGGGCCTTTAGGTCTGGATTTACGCCGGTCTATTGAGGTTGTCTGGTCCTGTGCAGTTCTAGGAGGTGCACCCTCCCAGGCTTTGCCTCCCCTCTTTGGTGAAGAGTAAGTTTATTGCTTACTGTCTGAGGCGCCCCTACCGGGGAATGCCGACAGAGGCAATTTTTAAATGGCCAGAGTGCTCACCTCTCGAGCGCTGGCTTATCTAATCCCACTTTCCCGACCTTGTGTCACATCTTACCTTGTGGGAGGTAGATAAATAAAAAGCAGTGCTGAAGCAGAAGTGAGGACAAAGATTGCACAACCCTTGCTTAACTGTAAATTCATTGTTCAGGCACCATTTCACAGGATGGCTGTTCATTGTCTTTTGAGACATATAGAGACCACACACACACATATGTGTGTGTATGTATGTGTATATGAGAAAAAACTATGGCCGTTGAATCACCCATTGAGTTCGGATTAGATTGTTTGCATATGGAAAAAAGTGAGTTTCCAAAGACACTAAATAAAAAAATATCCCAAATTAGCCTTTATTCTGTTCACTATATATATATATATATATATATATATATATAATCTGTCCCTCTGAAGCTATGCGTTAAATTGTATTACTATCTGTGGTGATATTCCCTTTTGTTTATAATGGGGTATTTCAATCTTTTTTATTCTTTCCTTTATTACTTTCAACTGTTAGTAAAGTGATGGAAGCGAGAGTGAAAGCTATCATATAGAATAAGAGCGGTCAAACAACATACAGTTAGAAAGGGTGAGAGTTATAGATAGACACTTTGTAATAAATGGGTTACTTGGTGAATTAATTGCACATTGTGGCTAATTAGAACAATCAAAATGGAAGTTTTTTTCCAAACATAACTCAATCCCAAAACAGGAACATTTTAGCATGTATTTTGTGCAAATAAAATATATAGGAAAAACGCCACTAGAAAACAAACGATAACTCAGCTTTAGTATAATATATATATATATATATATATATATATATATATATATATATATATATGTGTGTGTGTCATCCGCAGAGCTGTTACCCAGTATCACAATTCTCCAGTATGGCTAGACGTGGTTGATGTTTTACAGTGAGATGCTAAACCTGATCACTGGATCACTTACAACTGTGATCAGCAGTCAACCTACACTTCCCGAAACAGTTTTTCATGGTAAACAACTGACGATCCCTTAAAATAGTGTTAGAAATAAACTAATATAATAACTGTAAAAAATAAATTGACTTACATGAGTCATTTTCCACTGGAAGACTTGGGACTATAATTTTTTTTTTTTTTTAATATAGTTTTAATGGTTGAGAAACTTCCGAGACTATATATATGTGTGTGTGTGTGTAATCAGTCGATGGAACATGAGAAGTACACAAGTGGGTGAGAAAATAAAAATTACAAAATAGTGTAGATTATTTCGTTCTCAGTAGTTTGGACGATTTTTTGAAGCAAGGTAAATTCCATTTACTTTTTCATTAGGATAAGATAATTTTCAGAATATTTTTCCGTCCTGCAGACTTCAATGACACTCGAAGGCTTAAGGAAGGAGAAGGTTTTCCGAAAATTATCTTATTGAATATCCTAAAGAAAATGGAATTTACCTTGTTTCTAAAATCGTCCAAACTACTCAGAACGAAATAATTTACACATTTTTTCCTCACCCACTTGTGTACTTCTCATTTTTCATCAACTGATTACTCCTAGATATATATATATATATATATATATATATATATATATATATATATATAGATACCCCGTCAACATTAACCACCTGGTTGGCAGCTGATAAGGACAGGTGCTATCAAACGTACATTTAAAAAAATATGTATATATTTGTGTGTGCAGGAAAAGGTAGAAATATCTAACAGTATGACATAATGAGTGGGATATTCTTTCCGTGTGAAAAAAGCTTTATTTAATCAATATTACGTTTCAATAAAATGCATTCCTTCTTCAGATATAGAAAAAAAGGTTTAAGAAATGAATAAGGTAAAATTAGCCCGAAAAAATAGAAGCATTTTTTCTTTTCTTCTTCTGAGTGTTAAATCATTTAAAAATAAACGTTCGTTGCATCAGAAACTTCAACGGGCACTCCTTGTTTTGAGTGGATCCAATATGAATTAAAAAAAAGAAATGTAAAGTGAATCAGCGCATGTCATGCGAAAAAAATATTCATGGTGCTGGGGGAAATATCATCCCTTTTCCTAATGACCATGCTTTTTTATTACGTTTCAAATAATCCAATCTATACGAATAAAGTTAAGAAACGCATAAGGAACTGAACTATTTTTATACCAAATAAATGGATAAATACATTTTTAACTTTTTATTAAGTAACCTTAAAAGGGAAGATAAAATGTTATTGTACGCCTATATTAAATACAATATTTTAAACCCACAACTTTGGATTATTCGGGCTACTATTCTCATATCGATTTATATTTACACGTTTCGGACGATGTAGTCTTACTACTTATCACTATATATCAGTACTTTTAGTACTACATATCAGTGTATGTATATATATATATATATATATAATAACCTTATCTATTATTTATAATTAATGGTTCCCATATTGTATGAAATTCTATACTAGGTCTGCTTAGTAAGTCATTGTCGCCCAACATATGCGCTGCTTCTTTGAGTCGTCTTACTCTCCACCGTTCTTCTCTATCTATAATGTTTACTTAAGGGTTTTCCTTTTCCCTCTATATGTTGTCAGCCATACACAATTTTTCGATATCTCAACGTATTACGGCTTTTCAGTGTTCTTCTAGCCTTACTTTTAGTGGACGACATGTCTCACCTTTGTATATTTTCCCACACTTACATGGAATCGCATACACACAGTTCTTAGTCATGACTTTTTCCGTAGGAGGTTTTACTCTCACAAGATGTTTTCGGAGAGTTGAGTCGCTCCTGAATACTGTCCTGATGTTACATGGATTACATATTCTTTGGATTTTTTCCAACAAGCCCTTCATGTATGGTATACAAATTGTGGTGAGTTTTCGGCTGGTGTCCCTTGGTGTTTGGTCTAGATTTATTGGAGCTGATGTCATGCTCTCTGGATAGTTGTTTTGGTTGAGGGTTTCTCTCAAGCTGTCCATCTCCTCTTGATATGTATTGCTGTTACTACATATTGTTTTTGCTCGATATTGTAGGCAGCGGAGGATTCCTTTCTTTACATTATGTAGATGGTGGGAGTTGAAATTTAGATGTTGTCCAGTGAAAGCTAAATGTTGTGATAACACTGAAGATGAGAACAGTAGTCCAAATAATCGAAATTATACAAATTATCAATCCTTATCTCAAAAATGCAGAAACATAAACTCTATGTCTAGACGAATCGTCTAGTGTGTGTGTGTGGGTATGTATGTATATTTATGTATGTATATATATATATATTGTTACTATCAACATAAACGACCCGTGAACCTTTGGGTCACGGATCGTCAATGCTCTCTGGTTTAATTTGTTACATCAGCATTTATGATCTCATAAAAGATCTCTTCCTGTTTTAGTGGATTGTGTCATCCCTTTGTAATGTCATCCAGGGACAAGATCTGCAGAGTTTTACTAGCATATTGATATAAAATATAAGTTCCTGTGTGATTTTCCTCATGAAAGAGAAACTCTTGTCTGTATCTATTTATACAGAAGTTTGACCAAACTAGCCATGCTTGGCCAATGTGAGTTTTCCTTCTCATAAACTAGTTGCCTAGTTGAGGGAAGGCAGATGAATTCTTTCCCAAGCATATCAGGAGACGTAATACACTAGCCCCACCCCACGAACGAGGCATCATGCTTGGTCCATAGTCATTGGCAGAAACTACTCCACTACCTTCGCTTATATATATATATATATATATATATATATATATATATATATATATATATATATATTGTCATTCTTTTCAAAAAGGATCGGATTTTCATTCTACCTGATGAGATCTGTTTCTAACAACTGTTGATTGATAACATCGACCTGCCAGTGTCGCAGATTTTGTACATGTCTGTATAAATAAAAATAATCATATATACACATGAGTATCCCAAAATTGAATGCGAAATCCGGTTACAATAAAAAAAATGGAGTTGGTTTTTATTTTTCATAAAAAAATTTTTTTTTTACCGGAATTGTGAGAAGAATAAGAATCTCCGGCCCGACTTGGTTGAGGAGTTTCTTGACTTTTGTAAGATGGTTTGCTTGCATCTTAGCAATGAGTAGTTGGTCCTTGGTACTCTTGTATGTGGAGTAACAAAGATCCTCATTTAGTGCTTCCTAGTCGCCATTCCGATGCCCTTCTTTCTCACTATCTTGCCACACCTGTTGTTTTTGGATTTGTTTGCTTTTTTCAGCTTCTCAAAAAGTTTTGTTGTGCACACAATCAAAACACCTACTATGATCCTTCCTGCTCGTCACTGCTTCCCCATCTCTGTCGCAATTCTCCAGCTCACATTTCAAGGGGCAGTTAACTGATGCAAGTTTCTGATGTTCCAAATATAAGATTTTTATTTTAATCATAAACTATGACTGAAGAAAATGACGGCAACTTTTTTTTCTTTAATAATGGGACAAATGTTTAGTGGCAGAATTTTGACAAGTCTTCTTTAATAAAAACACTAACACAACCATATCTTTCTGATATAGTGCTTAGGCATATGCGATTTACATCATAAGCTTAACTAATTTGCATATTAATTTCAAAAATTACATTTCATTAATTAACTATTCTTTTTTATATTATTTTAAAATCTAATATTTTTTTCAGTTTAATATAAAATATACTTCTGTTTACAAATACTATTTGATTTTGTGGAGAAATGATTAGAATTTGCGCACAAAATTGATTTACCACCATACTGAATGTTTTAATCTGGTGTGAATCCGGATGCTGCACGTCACTCTCTTCCAATATTCCGATGCTTTACAGTCGTCCAAGGTCTCCAGCTCTCAACCCCTTCAACAGTACACAGAAATAGCTATACATTGCCCTTTATTGCTAGTTAATACTTAAAATGTTTCTGAAATGAATATTCAAATAATTTTTAGTGGTACAACATTTTATTATGGCAAGGACATGGGTGACATTTATTTTTTCTTAAATTGAAAATTGTAAAAAAATAAATATATTAAACAAGCCGTGCGTGCGTGGTCCCCCTCTGTATGTGACTCAATGTGGCGAGTGTAAAATTCGATAAATTTGGGCAATTTGGGGCATTTTTGACCCCCTAGGGGCGCGAACCAGAATTTTTCTGAGGTCAAGGATGCTCATTTTATATCCAGAACAATTGCCTCTACATTTTGGCCAAGTTTCAGAAAAATTGAATTGATGGATCAAACGTTATGGGAGAAAAGGGTAATTTTTTTGCTGTTTTGGGGGCTTTTGACCCCCTTGGAGCGCGAACCAGATTTTTTCCAAGGTCAGCGATACTTATTTTCTATTAGGAACAATTGCCTCCACATTTTGGCCAAGTTTCAGAGAAATTGAATGGATGGATGACAAGTTATGGGGCAAAAAATGTCATTTTTTGCCATTTCGGGGCCTTTTGACCCCTGGAGGGTTAACCAAATTTTTTTTCAAAACTAAGAGAATGTCACTTTCTAACCTGACCAAAGTTACAACTTCATGCAAAATTTCAGAGAAATTCAATGGATGGTTGCGGAGAAAACTCCGGACGGACGGACACACGGACGGACAGACGGAAATGCCTCAAAACATAAGTCCCCCGATTTTATAAATTGGGGGACCAATAACTACATTAATCTATTGAGCTGGCTTTCGTCCACATTCGTCAGAATAAATATTGTGGAAAGAAAATGAATGTACTGTAATTAAAAAGTAAAATAGTGTATTGAATAGAAGAACAGTGACAATTCCGGGAGAAAAAAAAGGAGGGGGGGGGTCACAAGTTGATCATACTAAGCCCCAGAAGCCACTCCTTTTGCTTACATAAGGAGCGTTTTAATGACTTAATATAAATTGTTTCCAGAACTTTAAGGTGAAACAACGAATATGATATACTTACGACAGAAAGTGTCACTGGTGCAAGTCGATGCCCATTCAGTGCTATTTATAGTGATATGGACAAGAGGGAGAGAGTAGCAACCCTAGTTAAAGTCGGTGTCCCTGATGATGCTGGCTTAAACAGAGTTGAGCGGGAGAAGATAACGAAATACCAAGGTCTTATGTACGACATGAAAAGAAACTGGAAAATCTCCTTCATTCCACTAATCATAGGAGCAACCGGGCTCATGAAAAAGAATTTCAAAAACTATCTGACAAATATACCCGGTGAACCAAGTGCAAGAGAGATCCGAACAATTACGCTTAAAGGACGGTTAGAATCTTTAAAAGATCTCTCGGTTGGAGTCTCTGAAATAGCAGGTGAATGTCTGGCATCTGGAAAGAAAAAAAAATGTTGCACTATAGCTGACCACGATGTGTTAACTACACGATTTAAATGAAATGAATGTGAAAAAAATATCAAACTTGTTTCGAACACTTTGTATTAAATTCTACAAATTTTCCAACCTAAAAAAGGGGTAACTCTGCTAGTACATCATCATAATGATGACGATTCTTCACTTGAGAAGTTCACAGAATAATTGACCTATTCTGGCTTCGTTTTGGAAAAATGAGAAAAAGAAACTTGATTAAAGTTATTCCATGTCTTTGTCTTGACAAAATTATCAATTTTTTTCTTTCTTAAATCAAATAAAAAAATTGCGAATTCAAATTTCATAAAAGTTTTTTTCTCCTATTTTTTTTCCTATTTTTTTCTTATTTCTTAAAATGTTTGATATATGCGTAGTTACCTATATGCGTAGTTACCTATGTGTGTGTAAGTATACATATGTAAGTTTTCTGCATATATGTATGTGTGTACATATAAGATAAGACGCACATATATCAATATATATGAATATACATTTTCTGTATAATATGTATGTTTATTTCTTTGTGTTTAAATACATATAAATCTGCTTTTTAAACAAAAGTGTGATTTTAATTCGATCGAATCGAAAAAATGTCTGCAAAATTCAATTGCTTAAGAATCCGTTCGCATTAAAACTGAAACCGATAAAAAGCAAAAGTGAAATAACTCGATTATTTAAGATCAGATAAAATTCAAACGTAAAAAAAAAACAATACACAGAATTCAGTCCTCAGACTTTTAAGTGATGAACCCATAAAGGAATAAAATGAATTAATTCAAATAAATTAAAATTCATAGGCAGTGTGTACGCAGTGTGATGATGTATGGAAGTGAAACCTGGTCAGTGAGGATTGAGGATATGCGTTGCATGAAAAGAAATGATAGGAAAATGATGTGTAATGTGAGTCTTAAAGGCAGGCATAGATCTGCTGATTTCAATGGAAATTTAAATCTGGATAGTATAGGGAGATGTGTGCAGAACGTGTTTGGTCACATTGAAAGAATGGATGAAAGTTCTTGGGTTTGATGTGAAACAGTTGAGGTAGCAGGATGAATTAGCAGGGGAAGGTAAAGAAAAATATACGAAGTGATAAGGATGGACTTGAGAGAAAGAGGAATAAATAAAGACCTGGGCAGAGATAGATTAGTTTCGAAGTTAATTTCTAAAAGATGCCCAATACATGCCAGCATATAACATGGACGTTAAACCGATGATAATGATTCAGGTTTGACTGGTATATAATTTGTTTGGGTGAATGTATAAACAACATCCACTCCTTGGGGAGAGGGGAATTGTTCCATTTCTTAAAAAAAAATTTTTTTTTTTATTACTATGAATATTTTAAGATTATTTGTTCAATTTTTATGTGGGAGTTCAGTTTTTCTATGTAGGTTTAATATAAAATGATTCCTCTGGAGTTATTTCTCCAAGGAATTCATCTAAAAAAAATTATTATTTTTGAAAAATGATTAAAAAAAAAAAAAAAAAAATTTTTTTAATTTGTTTTAAAAACTTGTTCAATTTTTAATGTGGTGTTCAGTCTGCTGTGTAAATTTAATGTAAAATTATCCCTCCACTCGACAGTCCGAAAAGGCATTTGTAAAACAAAAAATATATATTCTGCTGAACTAACCCTAACACCATATTTTACTGGCATGCTAAGGAAGTTTGACTTGTGGCATGATGTTTCTACATATATACTGACTTTTCACTGGCTTTTGAGGCATTCCTGAATTTTGTTGGAATCCATCACCCTCCACTGCATAATACCATATTCTAATTGGATTTTTTTTCAACTGCATTGATAGGATTTTCTGCTCCTTATTGAAACTTTCTTTGAACTATTTTTGCTTTAATCATATCTTGAAATCTGGTGGCAAATCTTCAAATACTTACCAATAATTAGCAGTTTATTCATTTTTCTTTCTAAAGACAAGAGTAATCTTTGAAAATCCATGGATTAAAGGTCATTTTATTATATTCTTATTTAAACATCTGATGATTATAATTAACTTGTAAAGTATGTAATTTTACTTTTTTCAATATTTCCTATATATATATGATGGACTCTCCCGTCGATTTCGACGTATGAGTGCCCCGCCTGGGAATTTGTAATTGCAAGGGTTGCGCAATCACCAACAACCGCTCTCCTGAGTCGGCATTGCTCGATTCCAATGGCAAGTAGTAATACAAGACGACTGGAAACAATGCCGAGATAAGCAGAGAGCACATACAGCACCTGGTATTCCTAAATGGTCACTCATTTAGTACTGGCCAGGCTCGACGCCGCTTAACTTCGGTGATCTAACGGGAACCGGTGTGTCAACGTGATTGTGCCGTATATATATATATATATATATATATTAGTGTGCCTGTGTTCAAAACAAATTTGACACTTATTTGGAACGGAGAGAAAGACATTTTGGCCAATAATTGATGAATTCTCAAAATAGGAAATATTGGAATATTTAACTCTTCTGCTGAACTAACCACACCATATTTTACCTGCATGCTAAGGAAGCTTTATTTGTAGCATGATGTTCTACTTATATACTGAGTTTTTACCGACTTCTGGCTTTTTGAATCATTCCTGAATTTTGTTGGAATCCATCCCCCCCCCCCCCGTCCATACATAATACCATATTATAATAGGATTTTTTGTTTTTTCAACAACTGCATTGACATAATGAATTTCTGCTCATTATTGATACTTTCTTTGAACTATTTTTGCTTTAAGCAAATCTTTAAATTTTGTTGCAAATCTTCGAATTAATACTTACCAATAATTAGCAATTTATTGTTTTTCCTTCTGAAGGTTGAGAGTAATTCTTTGAAAATCCATGAATTAAGGGTAATTTTATTGTATTCCTTGTTTAAACACCTGATGATTATAATAAACTTGTAAAGTATGTATCAATGTTCAGTATTTACTTCAACAGTGCTCGATACGTAAGTAGAGCTAGGAAGTAAGCTATGAAAATATATTTATGGCAATTAAGCTACACAGAGGCTCTCGCATTTCACCCCCGGGGGTAATCTTCAGGCTAAAATGCATTTTAGCCTGAAGATTTCCCCGGGAATGAAACGTGGGAGCCTCTGTGTAGCTTAATTGCCATAAATATATTTTCATAGCTTACTTCCTAGCTCTACTTACGTATCGAGCACTGTTGAAGTAAATACTGAAAATGATACCTAAAAAATCATTATAAAATTTTATGTGGATACATGAAATATATATATATATATATATTCCATGAAAAATGCCAGTATACTGAAATCATATGCCCTTAATAGGGTTAAGATGAAAATTCATATACACTAAATGTACAAAAGCAAGGAAATTCCCAAATTTTTACACTTTTGTCATAAATAGAACTTAGTAGTAGTATAAATATATATCTATGGCAAAAAAGCTACACAAATCTTTGTGTTTCCCTCCTTAAGAACTCAAGAGCTCATCAGGCTAACTGTTAAGGAGCAAAACATAAATATTTCTGTGTAGCTTACTTGCGATAAGCATATTTTCATACTTTTAGATATGTCTGAAAAGTAACGGGACAGGAGGAGGTTCTCTGTGAGCGATGGGCGAATTGTGTTATCTAACATATCTTCGCTTTCTGCATCCACTGCATGTTTTGTTGTTCCTGTTTACATCTTTCCCTCCCCCCATAAACACCCTGAACATCTTTGTTTACATCTCTTTTTCTTCATGACATCCTGACAATTCCTGGCCGAGAAGAAAATTGCCATTTTGAAACAACCTCCCTGTTCACCTGATCTGCATCGTTTGATTTTTTTAAATTTTCTCCAAGCTCAGAAAGAGAATATCAAGTAGGCTTGTAATGACGCCGTTAACACAATCAAGCAGGTTGTTCAAGAAAAATCTTTCCAGAAGTGCGGAAAAGTGTGAGAAAGTTCCTTAGACTCGACAGGGGATTATTTTTAAGAGGAAACCGTGTAGTTTATTGTTAGTGATTAAAATAAATTGTTTCTGACACTAATCCCATAACTTTTCAAGCATATCACTATTTACTTCACGATAATTTACTACTCAATTAGCTAAAATTAAAGTCCTGGTCATATTTTGGGTTGAACGAGTTCTAAAATAAAATTGTTTTGCTAAACGAAAATTTCTGTCCATTAAAAAGAAAAAGAAATATTTATTTAGCAGTCTATTAAATTATGGTTTAAAAAAAAAAATTTTATTAAATATTAAAACAAAAAGATCTTTCCCAAAGTTATTCAAATTTTATCTCTGAAAGATTTTGTTTTTATTACTGTTTCCTTTTTCAAGTCAATAATTTTTTTTTATTATTAATGTAAGTTTATCTTCTATTCTTTTTATCATAGTGTAATGGATTCGTCCAAACTCTATAAAATACGGTAGTTCTGTAAATAATTGCTACATTTTTCTTGAACAAAGACGAAAACAGGAAAGGAGAATATTTTTATGACAAAATAGGTTAGGAAAAAATAATCTGGAGGAAGAAAACTAGATCTGATATACGGACAGTTTTTGGTTTTTAAGGGAAGTGGTGTCTGATCAACAGTGCTGGGGAGCCATAAGAAAAAAAATACTGTTTTGTTTTTAAATCCCCAAAACAGTTTTTCATGGTAAACAACTGATCTCAACAAAAATGTTAAGACTAGTGCAAATTATTCGGAGCAAATTAATACAGTGACTGTAAAATGATTGATTGATTTACAAGCAAGGGAATTTTCCAACGAAGGACTTGGGACTAAAAGTTGTTGTTTGTTTTTTTAATATAGTTTTAAAGGTTGAAAAACTAACAGGACTATATATATATTTCGTAGAATTTGGTATATTCGGACTACTGTTCTCACCTTGGGTGTTTTTATCACAACGTTTCGGCCGATGTAACCTCCGACCTTCTTCAGGTGTACTTCGTCGAATTCGGGATATAGTACTAAGTATAATTCAATTCTAAGTGACAGTCATCTAAAGGTTGAAGGTTCAATCCTCAGTGCAGGCGATATGAAGAATTGCCAATTACTGAAGACTTCTTCCCAGTCATGGCAGATGGAACGAGAGCATGCTACCCCCGTGGACTTAATAAAGGATTCCGTTCGAAATTTCGTCCAGATTCCTGAGTTCGACAGAAAGATTCCCGAGTTCGACAAAGTACACCTGAAGAAGGTCGGGGGGTTACATCGGCCGAAACGTTGTGATAAAAACACCCAAAATGAGAACAGTAGTCCGAATATACCCAATTCTACGAATTATCAACCCTCATCTAAAAAAATTCCGAAGCATATATATATTTGTTTTGTTGTTTTATTTATACAAACATTTTGGCTATAAATATAAATACATTTACAGATCAAAATTATTCATAGCTTTATTAATAAATTTGTAAATAACTATTTAAAGATTTGCATATTGAGCTTCACTTTTCCTATGCAATTTGATTTCCATAATAATCGATCTCATCTATATAAACTTTTTTATTCTAATATTATCACACACACACACACATATGTGTGTGTGTGTGCTTATCAAGTAAAAAAAATGTAGGAATGTAGAAACAATATTTTAAAAATCTGAGTGTTTATATGCATTCAAATAAACATTGGTTTACTCATTTTGTCAGGAAATATTGTGAAAATACCTTAAAGAATTAATTTTGAGAATCTACTCTAAAAATAAAAAATAACTTTTAAAAAATCAGATTTAAATCATGAGTAATAATCATTTTACTTTGTTAAAAAAAAAAACTTTTTAAAAAAATGCACAAACGTTTAAATTTGAAAAAAAAAATGTAGTCTGCCCCCAGAATTGAATGCTCTTTATTTCTTTGCATGATTTCACCGTTGTCGGATTTATTTGAAACTATTTCCTTTCATTTGCTCTTTTGTACGGATGAATATTTCAAACGAATAATATATGTAATGTATTTTAAAATGGAGAATTTCTAAGTAAATAAGAACCGAATGGTACATTGTTTTGGATCTTTGTTTCTTTTTCGATCAACTCTGATTATTAAAACATCTACTTTCATAGAGTGAATGAATAAACTTTCTTTTACCCTTGGTAAAAAGGTATGAATACATATATCCTCCCTCCAGCTCTGGACTCTCAAGCCTTAGTTGTGCAATTAGTCTAGAAAGAAAGCTCTGAAATAATGGCAGTCTTTCTCTGCTTATTCCGGCATTGTTTCTAATTGTTATCGACTTCTCCTTGACACTGGACGCAATGTCGATTCACAAGGGGTGCAGTCGAAGATTGTGCAACGCTTGCTTATCTATATACTCCCTATAGAGGGTGTCCATTGTCTCTAGAGACTGAAATCAGACAAACCAACCATTTATCTATATGGTAGAATGTCAAAGGCATGAACATTGCCTTGCCATTGACGTTTTTTTTTTCAAATAGCTTTTGAAGTCTGTAATGGACCTGCTCTGTAATGGACCTGCTCTGTAAGAGGTTCAGAATATGATCATTTCTAACCCAATCTCTATGGGAGGGAGATGTTTGATATGCCGAGTAAGGCCACTAGATCATTTACAAACCGTGCTATACAAATTTCAGAATAATGGATGCTGCACATCATACCAGTGAAAAATGTTTTCAGTAGTATTGTATCTACTATGACTGGTCAGGCCTGGTCTTGAAAGGCATACTTGGTCACCAGTCTTGTAAGTGCAAGAGTTGATAATAGCGACGTGCTTCAATTTATCTATATATATATATAATGTGTGATTTTTTGAAGGCTTACCATTCCGTTCAGGAGATCATTCATCACCACAAAACACTTTTTCTTTCAAAGCTTATTTATTTATCATATATATCCAAATTAAAGAGTTTTTTTCCTACAAAGTTAATGGAAAATAGTAATTGAGATATGTTATCTTAAAAATTTTCCATAGTTTTTATTCATATATACATTCCGTTACTTTTTATATTTTGTCTACCTAACCCTAACTCTGCGTGTTATATTTATGTGTACGTCGTTGTGGTTGGATATGTCTAGCTTATGTATCTGCTTACATATCGAGTCCACAGCCGACCACCAACCCTGACTTGATAATTTAGGTCAGGAACCTAGCTGATTAAAAAAAAAAAAAAAAAAAAAAAAAAAAAAAAAAATTAATAAATACAAATCTTGTTTAAAACTTAACGGTTAGTAATATTTTTAGATGATTTGAATTGTTTTTTATGAACTGATCATATGTTCAGTTTCAGAAAGTAACTTCCTCTCATTCTCTTTAAATACAGCAGTAAAAAAAATGTCTCGAAAAGGTCTGGCTATCCATAGCTTTAACTGAAACATATTTTGCAAATGTGTCGCCAAATAATGTTCGTATGAATAAAAATCTTCATATCTTGGTGTATATATGACTGCAACGTCTTGTCAGGCAAGTGTCACCCCCTTCATTCAGAAAAGTGTCATTGTCTAAAGGTGTATCTGTACTGAGATTGTAAATAAAGATCTAGCTTTGTACGACAGCTAGTTTCCTCTCTCGGTTCAAAATGTTGAAATCTAGCAACCAGCAAAAGACAGCTAGTAACAAGTTAAAACTGCAGAAGAATATGATGAGAGGAGTGGTCTTCCAATTTTTTTTTTTTTTTTTTAAATAAAAACAGGGCTCCGCACGCATCAAAATGTTGAATGTTAATAAACAGTCCTTAATATTGCACATAGAGTAATACCGTTAAAATCATGCATTCCCAATACAAATTAATTTCGTGTTTTGTGCAGGTTTTTTGTTTGTTTTTTTTTTTAAAGAAAAAAAACACTGCTCCGCACAAATGGAAAAGTGTGTAATTATATATATATATATATATATATATATATATATATATATATATATATATATATAGATATAAATATATATATATCATTTTTAAGTAGAATCAATCTGTTTTTTTTTATTTTTGTCATTCTTCCTATAAAATCAATATTTGATTCTAACTAGCTAGTTTATTTGGAGGATCGTTGTAGCATGTTCTAAAAAGAAAAAGATGTAATTCAATTCGTTTCGGAAATTATTTTATCTGGCCAGAATAATTCAAGAAAAAAGGGAAGTGACTCTGTATTCCTCGATCCCGTCACTTTCCTTTGTTTGCTCAGTTTTTTACGTTTTTAAAAAGGGGAAGTAACTCTGTATTTACTTTCTTTTATCTACTTAAATTTTTTTATAGAGGATATAAAATCTTATATTTTAGTCACGTAAATTATTAATGAAAGTAAAAATAATCAAGCGAAACGCTGAGTAAGGAGAGTTCAATTGTGACTTTAACATACACAACTGCCTAATTGCACCCCACCTCTCCTTACTTTCACAGAAACGTTGCCACCAGCAGTTTCAAGATTTAAGATAGGTATATAAAAATACAGTTGATTCAGCCTTGTAGACCTTCAGGGTTGGTTAGATACATCATAAATTTCTAGGACCTTTTAATTACCATTTCCTTGTCTAGGTGACCCTGGAGATGAAAATTCTTAAATTGGCATCTGCGGGCCACCGCTGCATGTTTGTTCGTTGGTTAAGCGAGGCAGCCTTCTGCATAGAGCTCACGAAGATCGTACCTCAGGATTGTCTGGTCTGCATGAAGTTTTCCTTGTTGGTCGTGACTATTCGTTAACCTGCAACCTTGCGGGTTTTCATCTCTCGACACTAAGAACAGCAAAATTCAGAGGTTGCATGCAAAGTCTGAAG
>OY744525.1:17752842-17812842 GCA_963556195.1 Sepiola atlantica | reverse complement strand
AGAAAATAGGATGAAAGAGAGAGAAAATAGGATGTAAAAGGAAGGAGAGAATGAGATGATTAAAGAGCAGGGGAACATTTTTTTTAAAAATGAGTAAATGAAAATGATAAAATAAATGGGGTAGAGGGGCAGAAGAATGAGAAAGGAAAAACTGGAAGAAAATAGTGCAAAGAAAATGCAAAAAGTCGTCAAAATAAAATTTAAAAAAAAAAAAAGTTCAAAACACAAAGGAAAGTAAACATGAAATAATAATAAAAAAAAGAATACTAGTTGAAGTATCCATTACGTTAAGGGTCCATTATAATGAGACACACCTGGAACCTTTAAATGAAAGATGAGGCCCTCAAAAACAATAACGTATTGATATGGAGAAAACTGTATTTAATAGATTACATGACTGAAGTTATGGGTTTAAAAAAGGTTCTAATTTTATTAAGATCACAATAAATGAAAATTTGCTGCAATTTTGACAGTCTATTGTTGCATAACATAATTGTGGTTTCATACGCATTAAAATCACCATATTCTGCTTACTGTCCAATATCACCATATTCTTTTTACCGTCCAATATCACCATATTCTTTTTACCGTCCAATATCACCATATTCGGTTTACCGGCTTTTAGAAATTGACTTCCAAGCCCTCAAGTCCATCCTTATCACTTCCTTTCATATTTGCGTTAGCTTTTCCCTGTGAACTGACCCTGCTACCTCAACAGTTCTACATCTACTAACCCAAGAACTCTCATCCATTCTTTCAACGTGACAATACCATCAAAGTTTCCTGTTCTGTACACATCTCCCTATATTATCCAAATTTAATCTTCCTCTGAGATCCTCAAAAGTAAAGTTGTCTTTAAGACTCGCATTACACATCCATCGTGTCATTATTTCTTTCCATGAAACGCATGTCCTCTATCCTCACCGTCTAGGTTTCACTTTCAACCATCATCACTCTGCGTACACATGCCTGATAGACTATTCCTTTGGTCGACAGTGGTAACGCTCTGCTGGTTAGTAATGGCAGAAGTTCCCTCAATTTACTCCATCCACTCCTAACTCTTGCAATCACACTAGCACCTGCTCCCTAATTGTATCACCAAGGTAACAAAACTTCTAAACAATGGCAATAGCTTCGCCATCCAGATATACTTTTAGAATTTTAAAATTATATTTATTTTTATGTAGGTCTATATATATGATGTTTCACAACTTTTTAGATGAGGATTGACAATTTGTATTTGAATTATTCAGACTACTATTCTCATCTTAAATAATTTAATTATGAAATCGGATTCAACACTATGCATTTCTGATTTTTCGTAAACAAGTCACATTTCATCTTTTGAAAAAAGTTTGAAAAAAAAACATTACGTTGTAGGATTCGTAATTAGAAAAGAAGTATCTACTTAGTAACAAGCAATATGGATTTCATCTTGCAAGATCAACAGCTGACATGCTGACTGTAATATCGCATAGGATCAGTGAATCTATCGACGGGGGCACCATTTCTAGGGTTATCGTCTTTAACATATAAAAGACATTTAATAAGGTCTGGCATAAAGGTTTGTTTCACAAGCTTGTGAGCTATGGAATATTTGAAAATGTCTTCTCGGCCATCAAATCCTTTCTTTCTGATAGATCTATAAATTGTTTGGGGACAGAAGTCTGACTGAAGCACATCGGATCAACGCCGGCATGATTCAAGGATCTATTCTAGGCCCAACCTCTAGATGGTCTTATTGGTGTCACTATGCACACGACACAAGTGTCTATGGCAGCACTTTGAAGAGCATTGGTGATCAAGATCTTAGTGATTCTCTCTATTCTAACCTAGGGCATATAGTTCAATGGGGAAAAAGTGAGTTATTACTTTTAACCTCTAAAACTAGGCTTCACTCCTTTCATAACCAACGCTCAGGTCCTTGTTTTGTTTCTGTTGAAATGGGTGGCTTTCTCATTGGGTGGCCTTCTGCTTTGATAGTAATGACTGACTTTCACTCCAATCTGTTGCTAAGTTTGCTGGAAAAATGGTTGGATCATTCTATCGCTCCAGAAAGTACCTCACTCCTGACGCAATCCACTACCTGTATAATAGTCAGATACGTCCTAAGACGCATATGGGGTGGTGCTGCTCAGAGCACTCTTTCTTACCTTAAGAGTCCAGAGCCGACTCTGCAATCTAGTGGATGATCCATTCTCTTCCGTACAGCCCCTTTTCTCACGGAAGAGACGTTGTTAGTCTTTCTCTACTCTATTCGTATTTCTGTGGAAAGTGTTCGACTGAGCTTCAATCTTTGGTTCCACACTGTAAAACATTCACAGCAAGAACTTGTCTAGCTACAACCACTGCAAAGAACTTTCGTTTATTTCTGTGTGTACCTAAAACCAAATAAAATTTCCATGAACAGAGTTTCTTTCCAAAAATTTCCCATCTGTGGAACACATTACCACGGAGCTGCTTTCCTGCAGACTACAACATGGTCGTCTTCAGGCCCTATGTCAACAAATATTTTTCAAGCTATCCTCTTAAGTAATCAAATTTTGCCCATTCCACCCATCGTTTCCAATCCTCTCATGGTATTGTTCATCATCCAACTGACAAACTCATTAACCCTTATCCTTGAGTAGTTTTTGGCCTTGGTAAGTAGTGACTCATTGGCTGAAAAAGCATTTGGAAGCATTTAAACTGTTGAATAGAAAGTCATTTCTGGCTTTAATAGTCAAAGCATTTACGTATGTAAACATGTGGAGCTTGGCACATTAGATCTAAATTTTTATAATACAAATTCGATTTTGTTAAAAATACTTAAATTCTTCAAGATCAAACTAAAATTCAGTGTTTTAATCACTGGCAGCCATGACATCTTCAATCAATTTGCGAGGTATTTCGACGATCTTGTACTACGATTGAACCTTTTAAAAAAAAAGTTTTTGGGGTCAACCAAAAAAAAAACTCTCGGACAACATCTGGTATGATCATCTAATTTATTAGTGGTGTGATCTGGGCTCGAAATGTAATTGCATTTGTGTAGCCACTCAACATACTTCTATGATATTATATAGCGAGAAGAATTAATTCCCCAAACAGAACAATTTTGCACCACTTTTATGTTCCTTTACGAAGATCAATATTACTAACCTTATGTCTAGAATCCTTATTCCAATTTTGATCAAAATCCATTAGATGATTTTGATTCTAAAAAATGTCTTAAATTTAATACTTAAGCTTAAGTGGTCTTAATATGACATCGAAATTCAAGGAATCTTGCTTAATTGTTGTCTAATGATTATGGATCAACTTGTATGCAAACCTGAAATATTGGAATTTCTATATATATAATGTATATAGATATACGCATACTTAACTTATATATATATACACACACACACATGTTTTTGATTTCATTTCAGTATGCTGACGAGTCCCCTTGGGCTATAGACTTTTAAAAAATGTAAAAAGTCAGCCCATCTAGGTGAAACCGCGGTACAACTCTGAAATATGTAACGTATAGTTTTCAAATAAATTAGTTGTATTTAGCTCTCACTCTTCTGCAATCGAGCACTCTATTGATTTCTTTTCAATATAATTTGACACACACACACACACTCTCTCTTTCTCTCTCTCTCTCTCTCTCAAATGAAAGTCTCATAAGGAAGCTAACAGAAGCCGAATTTGCAAAAGATTAAGTGGTAGAAAAGTGAGGTAAATATTTCAAACTACATACCAAAGAAACAAACAAGAAATATTTAAAAAGGTGAAGACAAAAATCCTATAAAGTGTTGGACTGAATTATGGTGGACAATTTAAAAAAAAAAAAGAATTATGTCTGGCCAGTGCAAAACAAAAGCCGACCTTTTCTCAGCTAAAAATGGTGCACAGGAATTAGCCGTGGGACAGTGAGTTTACTTGTCTGTAGCACACTGACACGAGCCAGAGTTGAGCCAGTTGGATCAGTAGCCGAGCCATGTCTCTCTCCATGCTACAAAAAAGACCCGTACAGACACACGCACCAGATCTGTGTATAAAGTGATCGTGTGCACTGCTATGATAGAAATAACAAAAGGTTAATGTGTGCGTGCGCGTGCTATCAATCTTATAAATCACAATTTCTGCCATTCTCGATTCATTCTCGCTTTCATTGTGATACAAATTTATTTTATATAATTAGTTGAACCAATATTGAATTATAAAATGGTGGCATATACCACCATTTTATTATGCAAGTGATTTTATTAGTAATACATCGAGGGGAAAATGATTCTTCTGAGGGTGGTGCTTAGTGCAACTCCTGTGAATGGCTCTGAGTGGTTTATTTAAGCATTATAATTGGTCTTCTTAATTTCATGGTAACATTGTACAGCCTGTGCTCTCTTATCGGCAGAAACAGCTGTTCGTCTCTTCAACATAAGTAGTTGACT
Source organism: Sepiola atlantica (assembly GCA_963556195.1). Lineage (NCBI taxonomy): Eukaryota > Metazoa > Mollusca > Cephalopoda > Sepiida > Sepiolidae > Sepiola > Sepiola atlantica. The sequence continues at coordinate 17,808,421 of OY744525.1, read as the reverse complement.
CATTGAATAGTGATGTTTCTCCGCAGATAATGACTTCCGTTTTCTCTTTGTTGTGTTAACGAAAGCAATTTAAAGGATAACACATAACTTCAATATCTGCTTTTATATTTGCTTTGCTTCTAACAGCAAATTCCAGAAAGTAACTGATTTGCATAAAATTTGAACCATAGAAATAAGAAACCAAATAAGAAAGTTTGAAGACTGAGTATTTTAAAGGGTGCTAAGGCCCTTAGAGTGTATCCCTCTTTGAAAATGTAAAATATCTCCGATATGCATGAAATTCGAAAAATAGCTATTACACGCAAATGAGCTATCTTCCATAATTTTTAATTAAAAAAATTTTTTTTTTCAAAGAATTCTAAGACATACGAAGTGGTGAGGCATAATAATAATAATAATACTACTAATAATAATACTACTACTACTAATAATAATAATAATACTAATAATAATACTAATAATACTACTACTACTACTAATAATAATAATAATACCACTAATAATGATACTACTAATAATAATAATAATACTACTACTACTAATAATAATACTAATAATACTACTACTAATAATAATAATACTGCTAATACTACTACTACTAATAATAATAATACAGCTAATACTACTACTACTACTACTAATAATAATAATAATAAGTATTTATTGCAGTAAGAGGTACTCTTATAACTGACGCACCATGTTTCCGTGACTTCGCATCGTTAACGTTCGGGCAGGTCTCGGAAGCGCTCGAGATTTGAGGTAACTATTAACCTTATAAACAGTTCGTGTTCGTTAAAATGAGAAGAAAAAAATGTTGCTTAAAAAAACAGTTGTTGCGGTGTTTATGTTAACAAGAAAAAATGTAAAACAAAAAAAAACAATAACGTTTGCTTAACAAATCAAACAGAATTATCATTTTAAACTTTCGGTGCACAAATAAAAAATTTTTTTTATTTAAAAACATTTTAATTAAATGTAAAAACATTTAATTATAATTTAATTATAATAAAATGTTGGCTCTCCAGAAGGGTTCGCGATCCCGCTGACTTCCGGGTTAAATTTTCCATTAAAAAAAAAAGTTTCTTTTATCATTTATGATAATCCGTACTTTAAATTTACTGCAGGATAACCCGGAAGTTAGCGGGATAACGAACCCTTCTGGAGAGCCAAAATGTTTTGTTTTTTTTTGTGCACCGGAAGTTTAAAATGATTTTGTTTGATTTGTTAAGCAGATGTTATTGTTTTTTTTATTTTTGTTGTTTCTTTTTCAAATTTTTTTTTACCCCCCCCCCCCAAAAAAAAACCGTCTTCTTACTAACAATTGTTTAGATATGGTTTGTTCGTTCTTTATTTTTATATGTATTTTAGTGGTGCTTCTTGCTTAAAAGTCCGAAAAAAAGATTTCTTTGTCTTTTAATGTTTAAGAGGTAAATAAGGGGCAGTAACTCTTAATTGTAATTTTGAGCCAGACTTTATCGTTAATTTCTATCAAGCCTGATATTCTCTTCAACTGGAATCATGGATTTGAAATTGTTCCAGTTTGAAGACGTACTATATTTTACTTCAGAAAAAGCAAAACAGATAGATTTTTTGCAAGCGCATGGACTTATTTCTGGAGAAGAGACCTGTAATTGTGGGCATAACATGCGACTTGTGCCATCACGAGTAAAAAACCCAAGTATAAACAAAATAAATGCGTAAATTTTCAATAAAATCTTAAATTTTCCATTTATGTATACTTTGTTGTTCATTTATTACTAATTAATTTTCAAAATCTTAAATTTTCCATTTACGTATACTTTGTTGTTCATTTATTACTAATTAATTGAATGTGGCAGTAAATTACGTTACATGTAATAACAACAGTTGATAAGAGTTACTGCCCCTTATTTACCTCTTAAACATTAAAAGACAAAGAAATCTTTTTTTCGGACTTTTAAGCAAGAAGCACCATTTTAGTTTGATTTTCTTTGTTGTAATGTATCGGCTGCAAGTTTTCGCTTTGTCAACTCTCGGACGCTTCCGTAACCTGCACGAACTTTGACAACGCGAAGTCACAGAAAAATGGTGCGTCAGCTATAAGAGTACCCAGTAATAATTATAAGTAGTAACAGTAGGCGTATAAAATCTGGATCCACTATGACTCCCTCGGCATTCCAAGGTTGCATCATGCCAAATTTGATTCCATTCTGTCCAATACTGATGTTTTTACTATTTATCAGTTGCAGTTATGTATACCGCTATGTTTCAAGGATGCTTTATGCTAATTTTGGTTCAATTCTGTCGAGTACCTTTAGAGCCTATAAGTGTCTAACAGACAGAAATAATGTTCTATTATTATTATTATTATTATTATTATTATTATTATTATTATTATTATTATTATTATTATTATTATTATACTAAATGTGAATTAATCAACGTGTTTCCCTAAATCTTTTTCCTACATATTTTTATAACACCAAATACATGCCAAAATATAATACTTTAGTTCTGGGATTGAAAAAAACTATTATAATTTTTCTAATTAGTCGTAATTTTAATCAACCAAACAAGTCATCCATTTCTCTCTCTCAGATGTCTATGTATTTTTTTCCCTCTCTCATTGTATGTTGATTCAACCACTCTAATAGTTTTCATGTCTGTCAGCATTTAGAGAAAGAGTGACTCTTTTTCCAGCTAATTTATATAGTGTGTTTGTATGTACCGTTAACACCTATGCAAATTAGATAGCAAAATAGCTCGTTTTACTTATACGTTATTTATAAGGATAAAATATAAGTAAAGACTTATTATTGTTACTTATTCAAGAAGAATGTTCTCATTTTTTTTTTTTTTTAATTTTCTTATCTTTCTGTTTTTGCTGGGGATGGGGCATCCTGCCAGATGCCAGATACTCACCCGCTACTTCAGACACTCCAGCCGAGAGATCTTTTCATAATTCAAACCGTCCCTTCAAGTGCAATTGTTTGGATCTCTTTTGCACTTGGTTCACCGGGTACATTCTGCAGGTAGTTTTTTAAATTCATTTTCATTTCTTAAGTTACATTTTACTTCACTCGAAGTTCTCAGAAATCAAGGGGCCCCTAATTGGGGCTAACACCTGATCTCTATATGAGTTGCATAGATATTCGAATATTACATTAAAGTTCTCCTTTATTTCTCAAACTTTGAGTTAGTAAAGAAGTTAAGAATACTAATTTTCCTCTTCCCACCAGTTGATTGTTATAGTATATCTTTCTTGTGGTCTCTTGGTCTTACGGGATTCCAGAACAAGAATCCATCTGGTCTGGTGGAGTATCCAGTTAAGTGTTGTTACTTGAGGTAACATCACTAGGAAAGGTGCTCTATTCCTAGTATGAGCCACTGTATAACTATGTCGAGGAGATCTTATTTGGGCTTTGAATACTATGGTATCTTGAATATTTGGTCAGGGTTTACTTGTATGTTGAAGTATCCTCATGTCAGGTTGTCCTTACAAACCCTTGTACAGAAAGAGGGAAGACACTCGAGGATGGTGTCTAGTAGATAATTCAAACTCTCAAACAGTTTGTGAATTTTCAAATAAAAGTGGAACAAATATTTGTAGTAGTCATGACCGTTGACTTTGATTTATCGACGGTAGCACATTAAATAAACATGATAAAAGTCCTGGCTATTCATCTTCGATTCAGAATGCCGAATGCCAGTGTGTTATATAAGTGTAATAATGTTATGATTTCGGATTGTTACAAAGCCTCACCTCAGGCATGATGGAATTTGCACATGGGTTGATTGCTTAGAATCGAGTCATCTTGTTCCGGCATCACTATCGCCGATGTCTGTCATCGTTTGTAATGAAAAGTCTTCAGGGAAAGGAAGACAATGTCATTATTTTAATTTTATGGTTTTTTTTCTTCCCTTTCTTGATCCGTATCTACTTTGTTATCAAAGAAGTTAGTTATTGGTAGAGGTCAAACGCGGCCAATTTGATCCGTTCATGTCTTTCATCTTGATTCTCTCTTTACTTTCAAATTAGCTCAGTTAAAAAAAAAAAAAAATCTATCGCTCAAATCGGGCCTCTTCCTCTACGCCTTGAATATGGTTACCATAACTTCTCCCACCACCAAAAAATGGTAACTAGCACTGTCTGTGATCTGCGGATGCCAGAGTCAAGTGATATTGAGTCCTTTTTACCAATTCCTCCTACTTTTCTCTAAGTTATCAGTCAATAGCTTTAACAGAAAGCCCATTGTCTATGGCCTGATAGAATAGACTCAATTTTTAAGTCTTCATAAGACAACTATCCAATGAGAAGGAAACCTCTGAAATAACAGGTATGGCTGCTACAGAGTGGATCATCTTATCCACAGATTATCCTCATCAGACACTCCTCTTGCATGTGGAGGCCATTCGATAATTAGTACTGTGATCGAGGCACCAGCATATCATATATACAAACACATCTAGTTATATTATCTTATTTTCACAACGTTTCGGTCGATATTACCTCCGACCTTCTTCAGGTGCATCTTAATGTAGAACTTGTGAATTTATACGGAATTTCGAACTGAGCCATTTATTTATTACATTGGGGAGATTGTAAACAATGTTATAATTTATTTATTACATTTGGATTAGATTGTAAACAATGTTATAATTTATTACATTTGGGGGCAGATTGTAAACAATGTTATAATTTATTTATTACATTTGGATTAGATTGTAAACAATGTTATAATTTATTACATTTGGGGGCAGATTGTAAACAATGTTATAATTTATTTATTACATTTGGATTAGATTGTAAACAATGTTATAATTTATTACATTTGGGGGCAGATTGTAAACAATGTTATAATTTATTTATGTATTACATTGGGGTAGATTGTAAACAATGTTATAATTTATGTATTACATTGGGGTAGATTGTAAATAATGTTATAATTTATTTATTAAATTGGGGTAGATTGTAAATAATGTTATAATTTATTTATTAAATTGGGGTAGATTGTACACAATGTTATAATTTATTTATTACATTGGGGTAGATTGTTAACTATGTCCTAATTTATTTATTACATTGGGGTAGATTGTAAACAATGTAATAATTTATTACATTGGGGTAGATTATAAACAATGTTATAATTTATTTATTTTCTTAGTAGTGCATGTATACAGATCCATGTGGACAATTCTAGTGTGAATTTTTGGAGCTTTAAACCTAATCTTATGTGTGAAGTATTACTACACTACACATATGTATGTATCTAAAGTTAGGGATGTGTATATGTTTATGTATTTCGATGTATAGGATTCAATTTCAAACTTATTAACCGATCATTATGAATTTTGGAACAGAGCTACTAGACGTAAAAGTTAGGTAATGTGGCCTATATTTAGTTTAATTTTTGTTTGTGCAAAGAGAAGGTGGAACCTTTCGTGAAAATTTTAATACCTCTGATTTTTGTGAAATTGTAACAATAGCTATTAGACATCAATTAATAAATATTTCACAAATTTCAGTTTCTTTAGAGTATTTTAAAGGGTTTTTAGAAGGCATAATATGGGCTTAACTTTTCATTTGTAAAATTCAGATATATCAGATTTGTTTTGAATTTGATCCATAGTCATTAGACACCCATTAAACAAGATTCCCTGAATTTCAATTTCTTAAGTCTCCTTAAATTTTAGGCATTTTCTCGAATGAAAATCATGTAATGGATTTTGATCAAAATTGGAATAAGGATTCTTAACATAAGATTAGTAGCATTATAGCTTGATTGTAATCTTTGTAAAGGACATAAAAGTGGTGCAAAACTATTTTTAGTGGAGGGTCGCGCGAGACAACCACACTCACACTAACTAAGCAAGAAGAAAAAGGGGGTTTCTCTTCTTGCTTCTGCCTCGCCGAAGCAAGGTGTTTTAGATATGTTTCCGATTTATTTATTGAATAACTTTAATTAATTATGGTGAATATGGACGAAACTATTGCATATAGGTAGCCAACATAAGCTAATGCAATTCCAAAATAATAATACCTAACTTGAATTAATTATGAACGGTTTAAATAATAGTTATGCTAATTAGGTAGTCAAAAGGTTCTCTTAATTTTTTATCTTCACTATACAGAATATCAAGATTTTATGTTATATTATTGATTTACCCGTTTTGATGGTAATATAGGAATGATAAATAAATAAAAACTTATATATATATAGTCTAAAGAAACTTTTAACAAAAAAAAAAAAAGAAAAGAAAAGAAAAAAAAAAAGTAAAATGCAGTTTAAATTCCCAGAGAAACTAACTAAATCCAAGATATTGCAGACTTAACATTCGTTGGAAAATTCAGAAAAAAAAAAAAAAATAAGTAAATAAAATTAAAAAAAGGGGGGGGGGGGGGTTAAGTATCTAACAGTGAAACAAAAACAGGAGACCTTAAGCGTCTAATATTAACACGGGGGATCATCAGCTGTTTACCATATAACTGTTTCGGAGATTTAAAAACAGGATAGTTATAATATTCATGGCTCTCCAATGGTACTGATTAAACTACCATTTCCCCAATAATCAAGTGTCGAAATAATTCCGCTTAAAATATATATGTGTATGTATGTGTATATTTTCTAAATGAATAAATGGCAAAGTTTTTTTTATTTATCACTCCTATATTACCATCAAAACGGGTAACTTATTTAAATCAATAATATATATATATATATATATATATATATATATATATATGTATTCTAGCTGGGAAGTCACTTTAATTTTTAATTCATGTTTGCACATTTTTTAAAGTTATGCAAACATAAAAAAATTGAATCTAAATTTTGGTTTTAAGCGAGACAACCTTTTTTTTATTCAATTAAAATGAGTTTTATCTCTTTATTTCGAATTTTCGGTCATAATAGAACAAATATCTTTCCATATATTACCAATTGTACGTAAGGGACTACATCATTTTTTTTCTTTTTAAATAAACTGTTAATATAGTGCCAATAACAGTGGATAAGAACTGAAAAATCGCTAATCAGAATCGAAGTTTGATATGTCAACTTAAATGCTATTTAGGTCTAATTTTTAAAATGTCACACGATAATTTCATATGTTATATCCAAATGAATGAATGCAAAAGTCGGGCTCATTTTTTTACACTAACGGTAAAGTCAAAACGGCCAATTTCAAGTAAATTCAACTTTACACCATTGAGGTCCCAACTTTTTTATATACTGCTTATGTATATAGAATGTCAGTCGCAAGATAATCTTATTTACATGGAAGTTTTGAAAAAAATACATTTTATTAATTATTAGTTTTTAATCTAATGATTTTTTTTTATTGTAATTTAATAAATAATTTTGTTCAAGCATATATTTTTATTTCATGGACAAAAGTTTAGTATTTGTGTTTAACCCCAAACTCCGATGTACTTGCATGACATTTTGCTTCAAATTAGCATCCTGAGGAAGTCTTACAATAAAGACGAAACATTGATGAATATATAAACTACCTCTTGTTTTTTTCCTTTTTCATTTCCCATTACATCGGATAACTCTCATCCTTCCTTTCTGAGATATATATATATATATATATATTAGTAGTAAGTTTTTGAAAGGCTGTGGGCAATGCAATTCCGGGTAAGATGCAAGTTGAAAGGAAAGGAACAAAAACAATAACAATAAATCGAATACGATATAAGACTTACTATTTATTTTTCCTTTTTTTTTTTTTTCTTACATAACAGCAAGAGTGTTTTAGCTGTTCGTGTGATGTCCGGGTGATTAAAAATCACTATTTGATATTTCGGGAAAAGACATCCCTTTTTCAAAAATAATTAGACCAGAAGAAGAATAATATTTTATTCTTCTCCGACTGTGTAGAGAATAATACAAAACAAAATGGCTGCCAGATATAGACCGCAGCAAAAAAGCAGTTTCACAGGGAATATAAATTAAGTTAAGTTTTATTTTAATATTATGTTAAATATATGATTGGTGTTTAGAATATTTGTGTAATGTTGGTTAGGTGTATGGTGTTCGATAAACATTACACAAATATTCTAAACACCAATCATATATTTAACATAATATTAAAATAAAACTTAACTTAATTTATATTCCCTGTGAAACTGCTTTTTTGCTGCGGTCTATATCTGGCAGCCATTTTGTTTTGTATTATTCTCTACACAGTCGGAGAAGAATAAAATATTATTCTTCTTCTGGTCTAATTATTTTTGAAAAAGGGATGTCTTTTCCCGAAATATCAAATAGTGATTTTTAATCACCCGGACATCACACGAACAGCTAAAACACTCTTGCTGTTATGTAAGAAAAAAAAAAAAAAGGAAAAAAAAAGGAAAAATAAATAGTAAGTCTTATATCGTATTCGATTTATTGTTATTGTTTTTGTTCCTTTCCTTTCAACTTGCATCTTACCCGGAATTGCATTGCCCACAGCCTTTCAAAAACTTACTACTACTATACCCAGCAATGCTTCAAGCAAACTACCATTCTCTACTATATATATATATATATATAGAGAGAGAGAGAGAGATATGTGTGTGTGAGGAGGGAGAGAGAGTTATGTCATGTATTTGCACACATCTGAATGCTTTGCAAGGAATCAGATAAGCCTACAGTGATCATTCACATTTGCATGTGCATTCATAATGGCGCCAACATTAAAAAAAATTGGCTTCCTCAGACAATTTCAGCATGGAGAAAAAGTGATTATTCACCAATGGTCTCTTGAGTAATAAAAGCTATCTCCTCGCACAAGCAATGGAGAACAGGTGACAGGTAAGGTTTCACCTGAGTAAACAGTTTGAAATATGGCAAAGTAATTCGCTCTCTTTCGGAAAATGTACTCAATTAATTTTTATGAATTCCATAAGTAATTGCTATAAGTGATTGCTCCTTGGACGCATTTACATTTTTTTTCTATCTCCGACATTTTTGGATCGCGCTGAAAATAACGTGAGAGATTATAACTCTAATCTTATATTTCTTTATATATCTTTACTAAACTAAACACTAACCATTATTTATTTTATATATATATATATATATATATATATATATATATGGTTAATGTTTAGTTTATATATATTTATTATAAATACTAGCAAATATATGCTCCCTCCGGTCGCATATTTTTGCTAGGCTGCCGCGTTAGAAATGAACGTTCACTCGTAAACCGATGGAGCCCCAGTCATATTTCTTGGGTGGTTAGACATTGATTTTCTATGTTTCCGTCCAAGAATATTTTTAGTTAAAAATAAAGAAAAAAAAATTTCGCCCCCCACCCCAATTTTTTTTTACCCTCCCCCATACATAGAAATACTTTTATTTAAGAAAAGAAAAAAAAAAATTTTGCTCCCCCCCCCCCAATTTTTTTTTTTTACCCTCCCCATTACATAGAAATATTTTTAGTTAAGAAAAGAAAAAAAATTTTTTTTTTCTTTTTTAACTGAAAATATTAATATGTGGGGGGGGGGGGGGGTAAAAAAATGTTTTGTTTCTTAAATAAAAGTGTTTCTATGTATGGGGGAGGGTAAAAAAAAAAATTGGGGTAGGGTCGAAATTTTTTTTTCCTTTATTTTTAACTAAAATATTCTTGGACAGAAACAAAGAAAATCAATGTCTAACCACCCAAGAAATATGACTGGGGCTTCATCGGTTTACGGGTGAACGTTCATTTCTAACGCGGCAGCCTAGCAAAAATATGCGACCGGAGGGAGCATATATTTGCTAGTATATAATAATGGTTAATGTTTAGTTTATATATATATATATATATATATATATATATATATATATATATGAGGATAAAATACACGATATATCATAAAATGAAATACCGTGGGGACAGGATGTATGAAAAGGACAAAAAGGAAAAACAATTAAACACAGAATGATTTCTTCTTGTGTTTAATTGTTTTTCCTTTGTCTTTTTTATACATGTAAATATATATACTAGAAGAATACCCGTCCTACTTATGACCCTTACGAAGATTAAAATTAACCGATAATGATACAAAACCGTATGTCTAGAATTCTTCTATTTTTGATCAAAATCAATTACATGATTTTGATTTTAGTAAATGTCTAAAATTTAAGGCTGAAGATTAAGAGAATTTCAGAAATTAAAATTTAGGGAATCTTGCTTCATTGATGTCTAATATTGATCAACTTTAATGCAAATCTGAAATATCTGAATTTTAAAATGGGAGGTTGTGTCGATATTATTTCCCATAAACACTCTTTGAAATACTACAAAGAAACTGATATTTGGGGAATGTTTATTAATTGATATCTAATATCTATTGTTAAAAATTCACAAAAATCAGAGGGATCTGTATTTTCATGAAGGGCCTCTACCCTCTTTTAGACCTTTGCATAAAACTAAATATAGCCCATGTTTGGACTCCTTATGCATAGCAGCTGTTTTAAAAAATTCATAATGATTAGTTACTTTGTTTAGGAGTGAATCTTCTACATACATATATTCAAAAATATATACATACCTAACTTAGAATGAATAAATATTTATTCATTCTATCTCATCTATAAAATTAAGTCAGTCGGATTATCGATGTTAAATCTAAATAGCATTGTGTATGACAAATCGCTATTTGATTCTTACTAACCATCATTTATGTATTGTTGGTCGTTGTTATTCAAACGAAATAAATTTCAATCGTTTTCATCGGTTACATATTTGTATGCTGTATGTATATGCATGTATATATTTGTATGTAGGCTCATTGCACTCTTTGCCAAGACACACTTCACAATCTACACCATATGTTTAGATATAAATATTTATGTATACATGTATATCTATTATTATACTAAAACTGTCCATGGACACTTATTTCTCTAAGACTTTTTCTTATATACTTTAATAAGATCAAATACATGCTTATATATGCTTTAGTTCTGGGATTGAGTAATGTTTGAAAAAATGCTTTGTCCTAATTAGCAGGGATCCGAACTTAATTAAACAAATTACCCATCTCTTTTTACTATCTATATATTTCTCTCGCTCCCTCTCACTGTATATTGATTCAACCACTCTATAATATTTCTTAATCTCTGTGAGCATTTAGAGAAAGAGTGACTTTTTTTTTTAGTGTTGCCATTTAAGTTAAATGTGTCTCTGTACACACCATAAACACATGTATAAATCATATCGTAAAAGAAACCTCTTTATTTTTTAGTTGACTTCATAGGAGGAATGTTGCCACTAACGCACTACTGTAGTCATTGCCAGATTTATGGGTGTTGGCAACCTGATTGGGGAGTTGTACAGCAAGATATTTGTTCACATTACATTTAAATTTCTACATGTATGTACGGTCGAGGAAAAAGGGAGCAAGAAAATAATTCGAAAGGCAAGCCGGCCTAGGAACGAAGCTATTAGAGTAGGAAGTCTTCCAGCATCTAGGGACCTCTACAGTGAAGAGGTGGGATTTTGCTGCTAGTCGTGTGGGTTAAGGGTATTTACGTTGAGGGAGTACAAGTGCAGTAAGTTTACATTGCACATACACCCATATATATATAGATGCACATACACCCATATATATATATATATAGATGCACATACACCCATATATATATATATAGATGCATACACACACATATATATTTAAGCTAAAAATTGTCTGTCTTCGTAAGAAGTGTATTTGATTATGGTTCAATAATAGACAATAATTAATCCTTCTGATTTGCACGCAAAGTTTCATGGTATCTGATGAAAAGCAGGGATTGGACTTTAATCCGAATCTCTCTACACTCACCCCCCCCCCGGCAAAAAAAAGAAACGGCAGCAAAAACTTAACTAAACCGGCAAAAAAGAAGCAAAGTTTCAATCGATAAATAAATAGAAATCTCTTCTTGAAATCTATACAATTAATGTCCATTGTGATAAAAGTGGAGAATCTCACGATCCCGGAAAGAACTGAAGATGTAAAAGAAAACAGATAATGGGGATGGAGTGGGTTCTGTGCAGGGGGGGGGGGGAGGTTCAGCAGAGGAGGGGGGGTGCTATGGATTGAAGAGCCAGGAAGGAAAATAAAGAAAAAAAAATGGTTCTTTGAGAATAGTAAAAGACCCTAAAGTCCTATTGCCAAGGGACCGAAATGTCCTTGTGGATTAGTGTGAGGTTATGGTAATAGTTGGGAAGAATTTGCCGGAACCTCAAGGAAAAAGAAAAAGATGGCTTGATAATTATGCAGTTCGAGTTAGATGAGTAAATGAAAGAGGGGGGGGGAGGATGAGGAAAGAATCGAAGGACGGATTTGAAGGAGAAAAATAGAGGAAGTAGAGGAACAATTAAAAAGATGTTGAAAGAAGAAAAAAATAGCTGAGAAAGAAGAGATGATGAAAGAGAAAGAGTAGTAATAGAGAAAGGGGATGAAATATGAGAGAGGGGGTAAAATATGTGAAAGGGGGAGAGGGGGTGAAATATGTGAATGGAGAGAGAGGGGGTGAAATATGTGAAGGAGAGAGGGGGTGAAATATGTGGAGGGGGTGAAGGAGAGAGGAGTGAGAAGAGTAATAGGGGAAAGAGAATGACATATGAGACTAGGAGGATGAAAGGAACAGTGAGAGAAGGAATAATAGAGAAACGAGATGAAATGAATGAGATTAGAAGTAATCAGAAAAGACTAAGAGGAAGAAAGTGAGAGAAATAGTTAATAGAAAAAGAGAATGGCAATAGTGAGAGGAGGAGGAGGAGGAGGAGTGGCATAAAGAGGGTAGTATTAGAAGTAGTGACAGGAGGGGGATGAGTAATAAAGGAAAGTGAGAGCCAGAGAAAGAGGATGAGTAATAGGGAAGAAGGGAGTTTGAACAGCCAGAGGAGAAGGATGAGTAATAGAAAAAGAGAAAGGAGGAAGGCGCACGAACTAATGCAGAAAAGGAGATCGAGAAGGCTGAGGAGAGTTTATTAAAAAGTAAGCATAGAAGAAATTTTTTTTGCGGGGGAAGGGGATGTCCGTGACTGACATAAAATTGTAAAAAAATATGTATAGTAAGAGTAAGCTTAAAAGAATAAAAAAGCGGGGGAGGGGAGAAATGACGAACAAAGGGTTGGTCTGATTACGGGATAAAATCGTGAAAAAAAAAAAAAAAAAAAAAAAAAAGGACAAAATACAAAACATTAAAAAAGAATGTCTTCCAGACAAATAGTGGCTGAAAAGATAAGTCAGTATGGAAGAAGAAAAATATTTTGGCGGGAAAGGGAGCAATATCGAAGAAACGAGATCAAAATTCCTTTTCTTTTTTTTTTTTTTTTAAACATTTATTTGAACAGCATCTGCGAAAGGTCCACTGCCGTCGCCCCCTTGTTGTTATGTTAAAATATACGAAGTAATTCAGTGAGAAGAAAATGCTGAATGCAATTCCATATTTACGTAAGCTTTCATTTTTATCATTCATTGATCGGTAGTACTGATTCAGTTAGCTTTTCGAAATTAAAAAGATCCGTCTATCAATTTCTATCCAATTATTAAAAGCTCTATAAACTATTGTTTTTGTGTTATGAGATGTCAACCGTTTTCGGGTTATTTAATAATGTATCCAATCACTTTGGTAAACGCTTTTAATGCTTCGAGTTCTTAATGTTGGGATACTATCCCCAAAAGAGAGTTCAATTCTTGAGCAAGAGATAATAAGAATTGTACATGAAGATAAGCATTGAAAGTTGAATTGGAGTGACAGCTTTTAAAGAAAAGGAACGACCACCATGTATATTAATCGATCAATTTTATTTAGGCAAGTAACAAAGAATGATATGCAAAAACAGTAAACGGTAGATATACAGAATGAGGGTTTGCAAATATGTGTATTTGCATGGACATATCTTATGTGGAGAAGGGTTCTGGCTCTCAGTCCTAGGGGTAGGTTTTGCTTGTGACAGCTGTCTGAGTGCTTGTGTCATAATCTAGTCAACCGTTAACTGATTTTGACATTTGTAGTGAAAATAGGAAAAGAGGCAGGAGCTCTCAGAATTTGAGTTTATATAGAATCACTCACATGATCCTTAAGGGGATAGTGATCGTGCATACCTTTTGGCTAATCCACACAGTCCTTAAAAGAGACAAGGAAAGACAATGACACTGATCAATCTATGAGTGTCTCATGAATTTAAATATTTATGGTGGATGCTTTAACTAGTTAATCATTGTTAAGTACGTTTCTGTGTATGACCTTAAAAAATGCATCCGATGGTGAAGCTGTGGGGCACCAATTTGAAAGGTTTCATGAGTGTAGTTACTCTTTAGTAACTCTGAGTGGTAGTATCTGTCATGGCCCCTATCTATAGGTTAAATAGAATTTGTTCTAGCATGACCCTTGTTCCTTCCTACACTACTTACCAACCTTATCAGCTACTGAAGCCCTCCCCCCACCATAATTCTCTTTGACATGACACAAAACTATCTAGTGGGCAGGCCCGATTTAGGGACTTACGAGAGTGTGAAATCATTCATTAGTTACCACTACTCCCAGGTCCACTCTGATCAGAAATGGGAGTACCTCCCAGGGATTATGGGTTAAATAGACTGTTTTAAAAAAAATATGCCTATATATATATATAACTAATGAATTTACAAATTAATCGTATACAAAAAAAATGTACAGTTTGGCATAAAATGACCAACCAACCAACGATGCTGTAAAGTTCTGTGTATACCATCACTAGAAGAATACTCGTCTCGGGACGGATAAAATGAATCCTGCTAAACGGAACAATTTTGCACTACTTCTGTGTTCCCTTATGAAGATTAAAGGCAAGATATAATGATACTAAAACTTATGTCTAGAATCCTTATTCTAATTTTTATCAAAATCCATTACATGGTTTTGAGTTCGGAAAATGTTGCAAATTTAAGCTTAAGAGGTCTTAAGAAGAATTTGAAATTCATGGAATCTTACTTCATTGGTATCTAATGACTATGAATCAAATTCAATGCAAATCTGATATAGTTGAATTTTCAAATAGGAGATTGTACCCA
Source organism: Sepiola atlantica (assembly GCA_963556195.1). Taxonomy (NCBI): domain Eukaryota; kingdom Metazoa; phylum Mollusca; class Cephalopoda; order Sepiida; family Sepiolidae; genus Sepiola; species Sepiola atlantica. Next base: position 17,793,420 of record OY744525.1, on the reverse strand, counting down.
TAATATTATATCCCCTAAAATCCCTTCAAAATACACCCAAGAAACTGAAATTTGTAGAATATTTCTTAATTGATGTCCAATACCTATTAAAATTTCACAAAAGTCTGAGGTATCCGAATTTTCACATAAGGGGTTCCGCTCCTTTTAACCCCCGTTGCATAAAACTAAAAAAAAACTAAATATAGCCCGCATTTTGACCCTTTACATCTAGCAACTGTTTTTCAAAATTCATGATGACTGCTTAAGTAGTTTAGGAGTGAATCCTCTACATTCAAATATATAAACATACCTAACTTTATAAAGCTAGAGATGTACAGTTTCATGTCACACCCAGATTCTATTTAACAAGGACTCTGGGAGTCGTGTCCACTTAGAGGCCACTCTACTTAAGGAGTTGTGTCCACTTAGAGGTCACTCTACTTGGGGAGCCGTGCCCACTTAGAGGTCACTCTACTTGGGGAGCCGTGCCCACCTAGAGGTCACTCTACTTGGGGAGCCGTGCCCACTTAGAGGTCACTCTACTTGGGGAGCCGTGCCCACTTAGAGGTCACTCTACTTAAGGAGTTGTGTCCACTTAGAGGCCACTCTATTTGGGGAGCCGTGCCCACTTAGAGGTCACTCTATTTGGGGAGCCGTGCCCACTTAGAGGTCACTCTACTTGGGGAGCCGTGCCCACTTAGAGGTCACTCTACTTGGGGAGCCGTGCCCACTTAGAGGTCACTCTACTTGGGGAGCCGTGCCCACTTAGAGGTCACTCTACTTGGGGAGCCGTGCCCACTTAGAGGTCACTCTACTTGGGGAGCCGTGCCCACTTAGAGGTCACTCTACTTAAGGAGTTGTGTCCACTTAGAGGCCACTCTATTTGGGGAGCCGTGCCCACTTAGAGGTCACTCTACTTGGGGAGCCGTGCCCACTTAGAGGTCACTCTACTTGGGGAGCCGTGCCCACTTAGAGGTCACTCTACTTAAGGAGTTGTGTCCACTTAGAGGCCACTCTATTTGGGGAGCCGTGCCCACTTAGAGGTCACTCTATTTGGGGAACCGTGCCCACTTAGAGGTCACTCTACTTGGGGAGCCGTGCCCACTTAGAGGTCACTCTACTTGGGGAGGCGTGCCCACTTAGAGGTCACTCTACTTGGGGAGGCGTGCCCACTTAGAGGTCACTCTACTTGGGGAGGCGTGCCCACTTAGAGGTCACTCTACTTGGGGAGGCGTGCCCACTTAGAGGTCACTCTACTTGGGGAGGCGTGCCCACTTAGAGGTCACTCTACTTGGGGAGGCGTGCCCACTTAGAGGTCACTCTACTTGGGGAGGCGTGCCCACTTAGAGGTCACTCTACTTGGGGAGGCGTGCCCACTTAGAGGTCACTCTACTTGGGGAGGCGTGCCCACTTAGAGGTCACTCTACTTGGGGAGGCGTGCCCACTTAGAGGTCACTCGATTTATGAAAGTAGGCTTCATCACCGGACGCAGTTTCATAGCTAACTCAGGACATCTATAAACTATTCAACTTTTTGTTCATTATAAAACTATTGTATCTGATTAGTTGAACAGAAGTTGCTATTTGTTCTTATGACTTAAAGGAAGTTGTGGGATTAGACCTTTCAAATGGTATTAGTATATACATCCTCCTGGATAAACCGTTGCAGAAGCATGGATGTCTTGAACCGCAATAAAGTTGCCAGCAAGTGATTAGACAAGACTGTACAGAGTTGAGTTTGGCAACAGTTGACCCTCTGAACAATGAGAACTGGCGAGAGAGAAAGTTTGTGAAATATCAAAAAACGTCTGACCACTGGACAAGGGAAAAAGTTACTGAGAGAGAGAGGGGGAGGCACCATAAAATAATTCATACATATTTCAATGTTTAAATATTCATAGTCATTTTCTTTGTGCTTATCCCATGAAGCGTGGTCTATACTGAATTTTTTTTCCTCCCATGATACACGGTAAAAAGCTTGGTCATAAAGTCCAGCCATCTTGAGATCTTATTTTAGGGCATCCAACCACCTTTGATTCAACCATCCTCTCGGCCTTTTTCCAGGGACCTCGATTCTGAATCTCGTTTTTGTGGCGGTGGTGTTGTTTGTGTGCATTATATATGACGTCATATACCATACATTAGTAATACTTAAAATCTTCATATAAATCAAATAAAAAAATATATATATAAAAAGTACTTTGCAGTATGGAGATAGCTTATTTGAAACCTGATGTGAATCCTTTGTAACCTAATCTGTAAGTTGCTGTTTATTCAAAGAGAAGAGATGTGACTTCAAATCTCATTAATGGCTTCATAATGGTAGTAACCCATGTTGCTTGCTGAAGACAAAGAAGAACAATAAAACAAAGTAACACAAATAACAAAAAAAAAAAAAGTAGTTCGATACATATAGCAGTGCTGAATTCAAAGTCTGTAAAAAGTAATTACTGCTCATCTAACATAAAATCATGTTACCCGGATTTTAAATGTTGCACTTAAATTGCATGTAAGTTGACAAATCAAACTTTGATTCTGACTAGCCAATTTTCCGATTAGCATATTTAAAAAAAAAATAGAAATAAAAAAAAACAGCAAAAAAAAAAATTACAACTAAATACACGACAGGGAAACTCCGGATATGATCAGTTCGTTATTCTAAACATAAAGTTCAAAATCTCTATAAAAACTTCAGTTTGTAAATAAAATTATTTAAAATAATTATTTGTTTAAAATAAATCTTTAAATTTTTTCTGCACCTATTCTTACTATATTAACATCAAAACGGTTTATGCTTATTTAATTCTTTGATACAGCATCAACTTTTGTAATACTGTATATATAGTAATCTGCAAACACCCACACACAGTTTTAGCTATTACTAATTTGCATATTTATTTGTTTAACTGTTTCTAGTCAGTTAATATTCTGTAATATACATTTGTAATTTGCATTGTCATATTTTCTTATATATATGCAGTAGCTTCGTCGATAGTAAAACAGATACTACAGTTTGAAATATTAATTTTCACAAAATATTAAAATTTACATTTAGAACAAATTGAGTACAAGGCCATCAAACGTGTGGGCGGTATTTGGGGTCGTTGTCATCCTTGGTCAAAAATGATAAATGTCTATCCTACTCTTAACTAGAATAATCTGTCACCACAATACCACATTTACTGTTAAGATATCCCCAAATTGGTTTGAAATTTTTATTTTTCATAAATACGGTTATATATACAAAAATTAATTGGAGCATAATGGGGAGTGGGAGAAAGAAAAGCAAAAACCGGTTCGTAAGACCCTTCAAACACTTTCTAAAATAATAGACCGCCCACTGTTTTCCTGTTTGTTCAGAACTGAAAATAATCGGGGCAATCTCTAAATGAGAGTGGGGTTTAAGTGGGAGAAAAGAGAAAACTGGGGATGGAGTTTGGAGAATGAGTAGTGTCATTTCAAGATAAATGCAATTAATAGAGGCCGAGGACAAAAAAATCGGAGTGGGCATCTTGGAAGATTTCTATTACCGAGAAGGAGGGTACTATACTTTGATCTTAGCCAAAAGGTCAAGGAACTTTAAAAACAATACTTTTATGACTAGATATTCTTTAATGAATGATAAAAAAGATTTAATTTATTATTGTATTATATTTTAGTGGGGGGTGTAGTATCGGTCTTGTCGTCATAAAACCGTCCTCCCAGGAATTACCACCTCCTTTTTAAGGGGGTGAGAGTAATTCTCCCATGTATTACATCCTCCTTTGAGCGGTAATATATCTGTTCTGTTGTAATGATACCATTTTCTCCTTTTTGGGGGTGGGTGTGTGATTAGGGGTTAGTGTAGTATTTGTTTCTGTTGCTATGATACCATACTCACAGGCATTATCTCTTATAGGGGGGATTCTCCCAGGTATTACCTCCTCTATTTTGGAGAGAGCATTGTAGTATCGGTTCTGTTGTCATGATACCATCCTACAAAGCATTACCACTTCCTTTGGTGTGTGGGGGAGGTAGTTTAGTATGTTTGTTCATCATGATATTATCCTCCCAGGCATTACCACCTCTTGGGGGGGGGGGGGAGTATAGTATATGTTCGTTCCTCACCATACCATCCTCCCAGTGTTACTTTTTTAGGGAGAAGGGGTTAATGTACTCTCTATTCTATTGTCATGATATCATCCTCCCAGGCATTAAGTTCTCCTTTTTTGGGAGGGAGGGGGGGGGGTAGTGTGCATTCATCATATCATCCTCTCCGTCATTACATCCTCCTTTGGGGATCAGTGCATGTAGTTCGTTCACCATATCATCATCCTCCCATCCCAGCCTAGCAAAAATATGTGGATCCTGAGGGAGAATATTTGGCTAGGTGTAAATAAAATGTTACGTTTAAAGTTACTTTAAAAAATGGTTATTTGTTTTTTTAAATAAAAATCGCTCCAAACAATGCATGAAACCACTTGATGTAAAAAGCTATAAAAAAACTACTTCAAGGTCTAAAACTAGCCAACGATAAGTGTTAGATGGATAGATTCCGACCCAGAAAACAGCAATTCTTTCCCCTTTGTCAGAAACATCGCTCATGGAATGTGAGGACTAAAAGAAAATAAGGGAAGCAAGAGTTACGAGGTTGCTGAAAGTAAACCTAAGATCCCTTAAATAAGCACGTAGTATTCGTTTAATTACAAAATAACAGGAAATAAAAAAAACGTTGTCGAAGCGAAAGTGAACTTCTGATTTATCTCACATTCTGTGGTGTGTATTCTTGGTATGATCCGAATTTCCCCATTCATTAATTTGGTTAGCTTGAAAGTTAAAGTATTAATGGAACATTCCAGTTTGTAGAATGAACTCACTCACCCCTTGTAATAATGAATTCTTCCTCTGAACACTATAAATAGATTAAGTTCCTTTGGTTTCAGTGGTCTGCTTCATGTTTCTGACCCTTGGGCTTCCATTTAAGTTGTTTGTTCTGCTCAGTTGCCAGGAAGCCATCCACCTAGGACTTACTTCCTTTCTGGGCGACTAGAAGGTTAATCACGTCGTCTCCCTCGTTGAAAGTGGGGGTGGTTTATCACTGATTGCCTGAGGTACCCTTACCGGAAAATGTCGGCGGGTTCGCTTCAGGCAATTTTTTAAAGTTGAATGCTTTACCGGCTGTAGGCATCCTTGCAGACATCTTCGTCTATCCCACATTAAACCTTCATCTTATGTCACATCCGGCCCTCGTGGGGAGGTGAGTAAAAATAAATTTAAAAAAACTCCTTTGTACCTAGAGAATCTTTTGTGGATGAAAATTGTGATATCCACTAGTGCTCTTTCTACTTATTAGCACATATTTAATATTTTTGTGATATCCACTAGTGCTCTTTCTACTTATTAGCACATATTTAATATTTTTGTGATATCCACTAGTGCTCTTTCTACTTATTAGCACATATTTAATATTTTTGTGATATCCACTAGTGCTCTTTCTACTTATTAGCACATATTTAATATTTTTGTGATATCCACTAGTGCTCTTTCTACTTATTAGCACATATTTAATATTTATGTGATATCCACTCGTACTCTTTCTACTTATTAGCACATATTTAATATTTTTGTGATATCCACTCGTGCTCTTTCTACTTATTAGCACATATTTAATATTTTTGTGATATCCACTCATACTCTTTCTACTTATTAGCACATATTTAATATTTTTGTGATATCTACTAGTGCTCTTTCTACTTATTAGCACATATTTAATATTTTTGTGATATCCACTAGTGCTCTTTCTACTTATTAGCACATATTTAATATTTTTGTGATATCCACTAGTGCTCTTTCTACTTATTAGCACATATTTAATATTTTTGTGATATCCACTCGTGCTCTTTCTACTTATTAGCACATATTTAATATTTTTGTGATATCCACTCATACTCTTTCTACTTATTAGCACATATTTAATATTTTTGTGATATCTACTAGTGCTCTTTCTACTTATTAGCACATATTTAATATTTTTGTGATATCCACTAGTGCTCTTTCTACTTATTAGCACATATTTAATATTTTTGTGATATTCACTAGTGCTCTTTCTACTTATTAGCACATATTTAATATTTATGTGATATCCACTCGTACTCTTTCTACTTATTAGCACATATTTAATATTTTTGTGATATCCACTCGTGCTCTTTCTACTTATTAGCACATATTTAATATTTTTGTGATATCCACTCATACTCTTTCTACTTATTAGCACATATTTAATATTTTTGTGATATCCACTCGTACTCTTTCTACTTATTAGCACATATTTAATATTTTTGTGATATCTACTAGTGCTCTTTCTACTTATTAGCACACATTTAATATTTTTGTGATATCCACTCGTACTCTTTCTACTTATTAGCACATATTTAATATTTTTGTGATATCTACTAGTGCTCTTTCTACTTATTAGCACATATTTAATATTTTTGTGATATCCACTAGTGCTCTTTCTACTTATTAGCACATATTTAATTTTTTTGTGATATCCACTAGTGCTCTTTCTACTTATTAGCACATATTTAATATTTTTGTGATATCCACTCGTGCTCTTTCTACTTATTAGCACATATTTAATATTTTTGTGATATCCACTCATACTCTTTCTACTTATTAGCACATATTTAATATTTTTGTGATATCTACTAGTGCTCTTTCTACTTATTAGCACATATTTAATATTTTTGTGATATCCACTCGTACTCTTTCTACTTATTAGCACATATTTAATATTTTTGTGATATCCACTCGTACTCTTTCTACTTATTAGCACATATTTAATATTTTGTGATATCCACTCGTGCTCTTTCTACTTATTAGCACATATTTAATATTTTTGTGATATCCACTCATACTCTTTCTACTTATTAGCACATATTTAATTTTTTTGTGATATCTACAAGTGCTCTTTCTACTTATTAGCACATATTTAATATTTTTGTGATATCCACTAGTGCTCTTTCTACTTATTTGCACATATTTAATATTTTTGTGATATCCACTAGTGCTCTTTCTACTTATTAGCACATACTTAATATTTTTGTGATATCCACTAGTGCTCTTTCTACTTATTAGCACATATTTAATATTTTTGTGATATCCACTAGTGCTCTTTCTACTTATTAGCACATATTTAATATTTTTGTGATATCCACTAGTGCTCTTTCTACTTATTAGCACATATTTAATATTTTTGTGATATCCACTAGTGCTCTTTCTACTTATTAGCACATATTTAATATTTTTGTGATATCCACTAGTGCTCTTTCTACTTATTAGCACATATTTAATATTTATGTGATATCCACTCATACTCTTTCTACTTATTAGCACATATTTAATATTTTTGTGATATCCACTCGTACTCTTTCTACTTATTAGCACATATTTAATATTTTTGTGATATCTACTAGTGCTCTTTCTACTTATTAGGACACATTTAATATTTTTGTGATATCTACTAGTGCTCTTTCTACTTATTAGGACACATTTAATATTTTTGTGATATCCACTCGTACTCTTTCTACTTATTAGCACATATTTAATATTTTTGTGATATCCACTAGTGCTCTTTCTACTTATTAGCACATATTTAATATTTTTGTGATATCCACTAGTGCTCTTTCTACTTATTAGCACATATTTAATATTTTTGTGATATCCACTCGTGCTCTTTCTACTTATTAGAACATATTTAATATTTTTGTGATATCCACTCATACTCTTTCTACTTATTAGCACATATTTAATATTTTTGTGATATCTACTAGTGCTCTTTCTACTTATTAGCACATATTTAATATTTTTGTGATATCCACTCGTACTCTTTCTACTTATTAGCACATATTTAATATTTTTGTGATATCCACTCGTACTCTTTCTACTTATTAGCACATATTTAATATTTTGTGATATCCACTCGTGCTCTTTCTACTTATTAGCACATATTTAATATTTTTGTGATATCCACTCATACTCTTTCTACTTATTAGCACATATTTAATATTTTTGTGATATCCACTCATACTCTTTCTACTTATTAGCACATATTTAATTTTTTTGTGATATCTACTAGTGCTCTTTCTACTTATTAGCACATATTTAATATTTTTGTGATATCCACTAGTGCTCTTTCTACTTATTTGCACATATTTAATATTTTTGTGATATCCACTAGTGCTCTTTCTACTTATTAGCACATATTTAATATTTTTGTGATATCCACTAGTGCTCTTTCTACTTATTAGCACATATTTAATATTTTTGTGATATCCACTAGTGCTCTTTCTACTTATTAGCACATATTTAATATTTTTGTGATATCCACTAGTGCTCTTTCTACTTATTAGCACATATTTAATATTTTTGTGATATCCACTAGTGCTCTTTCTACTTATTAGCACATATTTAATATTTTTGTGATATCCACTAGTGCTCTTTCTACTTATTAGCACATATTTAATATTTATGTGATATCCACTCGTACTCTTTCTACTTATTAGCACATATTTAGTATTTTTGTGATATCCACTCGTGCTCTTTCTACTTATTAGCACATATTTAATATTTTTGTGATATCCACTCATACTCTTTCTACTTATTAGCACATATTTAATATTTTTGTGATATCTACTAGTGCTCTTTCTACTTATTAGCACATATTTAATATTTTTGTGATATCTACTAGTGCTCTTTCTACTTATTAGCACACATTTAATATTTTTGTGATATCCACTCGTACTCTTTCTACTTATTAGCACATATTTAATATTTTTGTGATATCTACTAGTGCTCTTTCTACTTATTAGCACATATTTAATATTTTTGTGATATCTACTAGTGCTCTTTCTACTTATTAGCACACATTTAATATTTTTGTGATATCCACTCGTACTCTTTCTACTTATTAGCACATATTTAATATTTTTGTGATATCTACTAGTGCTCTTTCTACTTATTAGCACATATTTATTTTTTTTGTGATATCTACAAGTGCTCTTTCTACTTATTAGCACATATTTAATATTTTTGTGATATCCACTAGTGCTCTTTCTACTTATTAGCACATATTTAATATTTTTGTGATATTCACTAGTGCTCTTTCTACTTATTAGCACATCTTTAATATTTATGTGATATCCACTCGTACTCTTTCTACTTATTAGCACATATTTAATATTTTTGTGATATCCACTCGTGCTCTTTCTACTTATTAGCACATATTTAATATTTTTGTGATATCCACTCATACTCTTTCTACTTATTAGCACATATTTAATATTTTTGTTATATCCACTCGTACTCTTTCTACTTATTAGCACATATTTAATATTTTTGTGATATCTACTAGTGCTCTTTCTACTTATTAGCACACATTTAATATTTTTGTGATATCCACTCGTACTCTTTCTACTTATTAGCACATATTTAATATTTTTGTGATATCTACTAGTGCTCTTTCTACTTATTAGCACATATTTAATATTTTTGTGATATCCACTAGTGCTCTTTCTACTTATTAGCACATATTTAATATTTTTGTGATATCCACTAGTGCTCTTTCTACTTATTAGCACATATTTAATATTTTTGTGATATCCACTCGTGCTCTTTCTACTTATTAGCACATATTTAATATTTTTGTGATATCCACTCATACTCTTTCTACTTATTAGCACATATTTAATATTTTTGTGATATCTACTAGTGCTCTTTCTACTTATTAGCACATATTTAATATTTTTGTGATATCCACTCGTACTCTTTCTACTTATTAGCACATATTTAATATTTTTGTGATATCCACTCGTACTCTTTCTACTTATTAGCACATATTTAATATTTTGTGATATCCACTCGTGCTCTTTCTACTTATTAGCACATATTTAATATTTTTGTGATATCCACTCATACTCTTTCTACTTATTAGCACATATTTAATTTTTTTGTGATATCTACAAGTGCTCTTTCTACTTATTAGCACATATTTAATATTTTTGTGATATCCACTAGTGCTCTTTCTACTTATTTGCACATATTTAATATTTTTGTGATATCCACTAGTGCTCTTTCTACTTATTAGCACATATTTAATATTTTTGTGATATCCACTAGTGCTCTTTCTACTTATTAGCACATATTTAATATTTTTGTGATATCCACTAGTGCTCTTTCTACTTATTAGCACATATTTAATATTTTTGTGATATCCACTAGTGCTCTTTCTACTTATTAGCACATATTTAATATTTTTGTGATATCCACTAGTGCTCTTTCTACTTATTAGCACATATTTAATATTTTTGTGATATCCACTAGTGCTCTTTCTACTTATTAGCACATATTTAATATTTATGTGATATCCACTCGTACTCTTTCTACTTATTAGCACATATTTAATATTTTTGTGATATCCACTAGTGCTCTTTCTACTTATTAGCACATATTTAATATTTTTGTGATATCCACTCATACTCTTTCTACTTATTAGCACATATTTAATATTTTTGTGATATCTACTAGTGCTCTTTCTACTTATTAGCACATATTTAATATTTTTGTGATATCTACTAGTGCTCTTTCTACTTATTAGCACACATTTAATATTTTTGTGATATCCACTCGTACTCTTTCTACTTATTAGCACATATTTAATATTTTTGTGATATCTACTAGTGCTCTTTCTACTTATTAGCACATATTTAATATTTTTGTGATATCCACTAGTGCTCTTTCTACTTATTAGCACATATTTAATATTTTTGTGATATCCACTAGTGCTCTTTCTACTTATTAGCACATATTTAATATTTTTGTGATATCCACTCGTGCTCTTTCTACTTATTAGCACATATTTAATATTTTTGTGATATCCACTCATACTCTTTCTACTTATTAGCACATATTTAATATTTTTGTGATATCTACTAGTGCTCTTTCTACTTATTAGCACATATTTAATATTTTTGTGATATCCACTCGTACTCTTTCTACTTATTAGCACATATTTAATATTTTTGTGATATCCACTCGTACTTTTTCTACTTATTAGCACATATTTAATATTTTGTGATATCCACTCGTGCTCTTTCTACTTATTAGCACATATTTAATATTTTTGTGATATCCACTCATACTCTTTCTACTTATTAGCACATATTTAATTTTTTTGTGATATCTACAAGTGCTCTTTCTACTTATTAGCACATATTTAATATTTTTGTGATATCCACTAGTGCTCTTTCTACTTATTAGCACATATTTAATATTTTTGTGATATCCACTAGTGCTCTTTCTACTTATTAGCACATATTTAATATTTTTGTGATATCCACTCGTGCTCTTTCTACTTATTAGCACATATTTAATATTTTTGTGATATCCACTCATACTCTTTCTACTTATTAGCACATATTTAATATTTTTGTGATATCTACTAGTGCTCTTTCTACTTATTAGCACATATTTAATATTTTTGTGATATCCACTCGTACTCTTTCTACTTATTAGCACATATTTAATATTTTTGTGATATCCACTCGTACTCTTTCTACTTATTAGCACATATTTAATATTTTGTGATATCCACTCGTGCTCTTTCTACTTATTAGCACATATTTAATATTTTTGTGATATTCACTCATACTCTTTCTACTTATTAGCACATATTTAATATTTTTGTAATATCCACTAGTGCTCTTTCTACTTATTAGCACATATTTCATATTTTTGTGATATCCACTAGTGTTCTTTCTACTTATTAGCACACATTTAATATTTTTGTGATATCTACTTGTGCTCTTTCTACTTATTAGCACATATTTAATATTTTTGTGATATCCACTAGTGCTATTTCTACTTATTAGCACATATTTAACATTTTTGGTACCAATAAGTAAAACCTTTTTTACCATTTAAGTGTATGACTCTCCCATGTTTGATTGGGGGGAAGAATAATAAAAATACAGCATACATAGCTGAAGTTATGGGCTGCAAAAAGTTGTAGTTTTATGTAGTTAAGCTGTCTTAAGTGATAGTTTTCTAGAGGTTCAATCTTCTGTGCAGGCGATACTAAGCATGCAATTAAGAAATACTTAAGCTTTCTACCTGACAGAACGAGAAAAAACTACCCCCTGTGGATTAAATCAAGGGTGCCATTCAACATGAAACACCTGAAGAAAGACGGAGGTTGTGAGAATAGCATTCAATATGAGAGCAGTAGTTTGAATAATACAGATTATCAATTCTCATTTTAAAAATTCCTAAAAATAAAGTTTCTTTTGCGTTCCCGATGAGAAAGGTTTGGATGTCTAGACTTTGTAGAGATATCTCACCTTCAATTTTAATAAAGTATCGAAAAAAATAATAGAATACGATAAAGGGATATACACTATATAAAAGTTTTATATTCAAACATAAAAAAAACTCTCAAATATACACTTGTAAGAAAGTAGGAACATGTTCGAGGGTGAAATCTTTGCAATGATAAAAGTTTGCTGTTAATTTTAAGTTTGGGGAATGTGATATATTCGTGCGACTATTTATAGGAATATGTAAGTGTGCCTGACTATAGTAGGACGTATGTGTGACAGTGGCATGTAAGTGTGAAAAGCTAAAGTGGAGTAGTTATGAGAGGTTCAACATAAGGTGTGAGTAAAAGGCATGTGGAAGAAAAGGATACTTAAGTGTTCTTTGAAAAGCAACACTTGGGTTGGTGGGTACTTAAATGACAGTGGGTGTGTCGGACAAAGTGCTTTAATGCGAGGCACCGAGTGCGGAAAGAAGTTCTGATCTAATTCCTACTGGTTTAATTTTTTTTTTGTATTTTGTCAATTTTCATCATTTTTACGAAATCTTAAGAGCTTACTAAACACAACTTTGGATTTGAATGGAGACACTTTTGATTGGATTAAAAAATAAACATTTTTGTATTTATTTATTTTATCGGAAATGCTGCGTAGATCCACCTGCGTACAGACCATTTTACAACAGATTGTTTATTTGGACGTTGCTGGATGAACATCCGGTTCTCTATACGTCACAACATCCCTTTTACATGATATCTTTGTGTTCGAGTTTATCATTAATACAGACCACGATTTTTTCATAAACCGGCGTTCGATTCTGATCCAATCTAGTTCCCCCCCCCTCTACTCCATTTAATTCATACTTGAAGTGTATTTGACCTTACTAGTCCTCTAATCTTAGACCCGCTCTAAATTTTGTTATTGCATCAACCTTTTGATCAGAGGCTCAACTTCCATTTATATGGATCATCAAAGGTATTTCTTACCATATTAGATGTGATATTCCACCGCCCGGGTAATTAAATATGCATGCACATGTATTTATTCATATAAAAACATACTAAACAAACTCATATATATATATATATATATATATATATATATATATATATACACACGTATAGTTTGGCAGCAAATTGTTATTAAGACAGGCTTCATTAAAATCCACGGAGTTCTGCTTTTTTGAGATTTTCTTGGTTAGTCGTTCGACTCTTCGAGCGATTTTACGATCGTGTGGTAGTAGCTGGTGCAGTATAGCACCCATCGTTATGGTTTGGGTCAAATCTTGAGCGCTTTCGGACGTCTCGTCCATCTTCAGGAGGTTGATTTTAGCTAATATGGGTCTTTTTCCGCTTCCATTTTTATAGCTTTTTTTCTTCATTCTTTAATTTATTTGTTTTATTGATTTACATGTGTATATTTTTTTTTTTTTTTTTTTATAAGTGTTAATTGTTAAATACGGAAAGGGCATTAATGCCGGTCGTAAATGCGATTTTGTTTATCGAACGACTAACCAAGAAAATCTAAAAAAAGCAGAACTCCGTGGATTTTAATGAAGCCTGTCTTAATATATATATATATATATATATATATATATATATATATATATATATATATATGGTTAGTGGGGAAGAACACTAGTAGAGTGCTGAATTATTAAGAAAATTCAAAAATAAGAGGGTAATATTTTTTATATGTATTACAAGATCAGAACACCATCAGTACCGTTGGTTTCAAATCCAAACAAAAGGGAACCTAGTATTGGTCTCTTTTACCGAACTCTTTTCAACCTCTGTTTATGTTTGCCTCTCTGGAGAACGACGGCTTGCACGTTGTGTGACTTTTTGACGATATTTCGATCCTCTGCTTTATTTTTATTTGTACTAATTCGGTATTTCGATCCTCTGCTTTATTTTTATTTGTACTAATTCGGTATTTCGATCCTCTGCTTTATTTTTATTTGTACTAATTCGGTATTTTGATCCTCTGCTTTATTTTTATTTGTACTAATTCGGTATTTCGATCCTCTGCTTTATTTTTATTTGTACTAATTCGGTATTTCGATCCTCTGCTTTATTTTTATTTGTACTAATTCGGTATTTCGATCCTCTGCTTTATTTTTATTTGTACTAATTCGGTATTTCGATCCTCTGCTTTATTTTTATTTGTACTAATTCGGTATTTCGATCCTCTGCTTTATTTTTATTTGTACTAATTCGGTATTTCGATCCTCTGCTTTATTTTTATTTGTACTAATTCGGTATTTCGATCCTCTGCTTTATTTTTATTTGTACTAATTCGGTATTTCGATCCTCTGCTTTATTTTTATTTGTACTAATTCGGTATTTCGATCCTCTGCTTTATTTTTATTTGTACTAATTCGGTATTTCGATCCTCTGCTTTATTTTTATTTGTACTAATTCGGTATTTCGATCCTCTGCTTTATTTTTATTTGTACTAATTCGGTATTTCCACCCGCAAAATTTGCACATATTTGCATCGCAGGCAAGTTATAATAGGTTATTTTCTTGATCTGTGAATTTAAGTTGAGGTTATCATGACCTCCGATCACTTCATCTCTGGCTTCGTAGAATTAGAAATAACACCACCTAATACGAGAAAAAAATCTAGTATATTGAATTTATAGCCTACAATAAATGATGGAAAAAAAAAACTACCCCGTAACGAAAACAGTCAAGCCTATTTTTCTGCTTAAAAATAATTGTACGGTATAAGGGGGTAACTCTTTATTACCGGATTTAAAATATGAAAAAGTCTAGTTAGCTTTAGAATTTAAATTTTAAATAAAAAAATATGAAATAAAATATATTAAAATATTTTTTAAATAAACCGTTTTTTTAAGTTAATATTTATAAGGAAAGACATCCAAAATATGGTAAAAATTCCTCTGTATGTGTGTGTGTATATATATATATATAATTATTAAAAATGGGGCTTATCTTAACACTTATTTATTATTGTTATAAAGTTCTGTCTGAAAGAATATTGAGTCCTTTGTGTGAACTAGTTGTGTTAGTTGTGTGTCTCGATTCGGCTTGGTTCCATTTTTGACAATTAAATTTTCATGTTATATATACGTGGACACACATGTATATGAATTTGTTTTAGTTATAAATCAACTCTCACACACAAACATTTCTTATTATTGTTAATATTATAATTCCTAAGAGTCAAAGTATTATCAAACATAAAAACAAAAAATTCTTAGATATCACTTTCAACTTAGATAAAAATACAGATAAGCTGTATTTAAAAGATAATTCTGACTATCTTCCATCAATCATAAAAAATATTCCCAGTTCTATTGAATGTAGACTAAGTATTAACTCTATTAATGAAAAGGTATTTAAATAACGTCTATAATTCAGCTCTAAAAACCGTTGGTATACTAACATTAAAATTAAATTATAAGAAACAAAATAACAACAATGATAAAAATAGAAGAAACAGAAATATCAGCTGGTTTACTCCACCATACAATCAGATGCTGAAAATCAAACTATGCAAGAAATTCCTAAATCCAATCGATAAACATTTCTGTAACTATTCCTTTGCATATGATATGCAATGAAAAAATATTTGAAACTACCTTACAGTTGTGAGAATTTAGAAATGATCATCAAAGCTCATAATAAAAAAATATTAAATTATAGTAGCAAAGAGAAGAATAACATTCGAAGAAAAATTGACAAATATAATAACAATAACGGTAATAATAATAATAATAATAATAAAACATGAGAAATAGTAATGACTTATATAGAAATAATAAATTCAGATCCAAATGGAAAAAATGTAACTGTAAGGATAAATCGCATCCTACAAAATAATTGTCTTAGTAGATCATGTCTATTTCTAAACAATATATACCATTGAAAATAATTTATCGATAATTAAGATTTATTTAAGAAATAGATCAGAAAAAAACTAAAGTTAAAAAAAATAAAATAAAAAAATAAAAAGTTTCTATAGAACTTATAGAATAAAATTTTAATCTCATATATTAGTGTATAGCTATTATATGATGGACTCTCCCGTCGATTTCGACGTGTGAGTGTCCAAAAGCAAAATCAGCTCGTTTTTATTGTTTTTTTTAATGTTTTTTTTAATGTTTTTTTAATGTTTTTTTTAATGTTTTTTTAATGTTTTTTTAATGTTTTTTTAATGTTTTTTTAATGTTTATGGCGATTGTGAGATTTCAGTGCAGCAAGTGATCCGCAGACGAGACAACAAATGGAGCAAGAAAAAATTTGTGTTTGGGTCAAACGCACCTTTGTCCTTAACCTCCCCATTTTTAGTTAGCAGGTAGAGCAGATACAAAAATTTCATATGGCGGTAGTTAACAAAGGCATCACATGAGTGCAGTGCTAACTTAGTACCACTGGGCACATCCTGGAAGGGTCGTCCTTTGTTTGCTTGACCCACTTAGAAATGAAGTGCACAGGATCTTTTTTGAAACAAAGGGAGGAAAATTCATTACTTGAAGAAAAGAATAGCTAGCATATGGTGTAATAAAATTGAGGACTTTGTTAAAACTTGGAGTAGACACTGCTCAACTATAAAAACGATCCTAGAATGTAAATTTATGCATTTAGCCTGATGATTTGCTTCGGGAATGAAATACGGACATTTCAGTATGCCTTACCTGCCATAACTATATATTTATATAATATATAATGCACAAACATGCACATGCATGTTTTATTTATATAAAAACATACCGCATAAACACACACGCATATTTATATGAATAATATATAAATACACACGTGTGCATTTGTTTTATCTATACAGACACGCATATATATATATATATATATATAACAATTACTAAGATAACAGCAGTGTAAACCCCTATGGTTTAAACTAATAAAAAATAACTGGAAACAAATCTATAATCTATAGCACCTGCCTCTTTCAAAGCTGGTACCCTTGCCGGCATCTTTCATCAACCCCACGCACCTTTTCATTTCGTTTGTTACAACACCCCATCCACCACCCTTCTTACATATACATAATTTCTTTTTGTGTATGGCAGGAGTTCAAAAAACGTCTTCACTTTGTATTTTTATATTTCATATTTTTGCATTGCACATACATACACACACATGCACTTATATATGAATATAAGTATTCTTCACTAAACCTGTCAAAATAAAATGTTATGTGTGTGTATATATATATATATATATTTTAATAAAAAATAAAATTCCACCCACTATCCAAGATGTGCCTTGTTACATCCACTGGGAATTAAAAATAAAGAAAAAGTAAAAGCCTTTGTTCCTTAAATTGCATATTTTCCTATCTCCCCGGTCCCTTCTGCCCACGTGACTGCAACTCTCCTTCACCAAACACTTTTTTCCTTTTTTTCCCAGTTATTTACCGAAAATGAAAAACATTGGGCCCCCGCCCCCCCCCCCCCAAAAAAAATAGAAAAGCATTTCATATGCAAACAGGCTTAAATATCGACCGATACAGTAATTGACAAACACGTTGATACACATACTCTTTGCTGTGTACCATAATAGAACAAACAACTATACATACACATGCATAGATACACACACACATATACTTTCTTGAGACATATGCACTCCCATGTTTTGATAAACAGACCATTGATGATTGATAAACAAATATCCATATTTTCATTTTTATTCTTGTTTGTCTTCTTCTGAATTACATATTCCTTGTGAGATAGATCTACCACTAAGCCATATTCCTCATCAGAGAAACCGATGATTTCACCATATTTCTCATCAGAGATACATGCCGCTGCACAATATTCCTCATCATATGAACCAACCACTCCACTGTATTCCTCATTAAAGACAACTCCACTATATTCTCCGTCAGATAGTCGTACCACTCCACTATATTCTCCGTCAGATAGACGTACCACTCCACTATATTCTCCGTCAGATAGACGTACCACTCCACTATATTCGCCGTCAGATAGACGTACCACTCCACTATATTCGCCATCAGATAGACGTACCACTCCACTATATTCGCCGTCAGATAGACGTACCACTCCACTATATTCGCCGTCAGATAGACGTACCACTCCACTATATTCGCCGTCAGATAGACGTACCACTCCACTATATTCGCCGTCAGATAGACGTACCACTCCACTATATTCGCCGTCAGATAGACGTACCACTCCACTATATTCGCCGTCAGATAGACGTACCACTCCACTATATTCGCTGTCAGATAGACGTACCACTCCACTATATTCGCCGTCAGATAGACGTACCACTCCACTATATTCGCCGTCAGATAGACGTACCACTCCACTATATTCGCCGTCAGATAGACGTACCACTCCACTATATTCGCCGTCAGATAGACGTACCACTCCACTATATTCGCCGTCAGATAGACGTACCACTCCACTATATTCGCCGTCAGATAGACGTACCACTCCACCCTATTCACCGTCAGATGGGCCAATCACTCCACCCTATTCACTGTCAGATGGGCCAATCACTCCACCCTATTCACTGTCAGATGGGCCAATCACTCCACCCTATTCACTGTCAGATGGGCCAATCACTCCACCCTATTCACTGTCAGATGGGCCAATCACTCCACCCTATTCACTGTCAGATGGGCCAATCACTCCACCCTATTCACTGTCAGATGGGCCAATCACTCCACCCTATTCACTGTCAGATGGGCCAATCACTCCACCCTATTCACTGTCAGATGGGCCAATCACTCCACCATATTCACTGTCAGATGGGCCAATCACTCCACCATATTCACTGTCAGATGGGCCAATCACTCCACCATATTCACTGTCAGATGGGCCAATCACTCCACCATATTCACTGTCAGATGGGCCAATCACTCCACCCTATTCACTGTCAGATGGGCCAATCACTCCACCCTATTCACTGTCAGATGGGCCAATCACTCCACCCTATTCACTGTCAGATGGGCCAATCACTCCACCATATTCACTGTCAGATGGGCCAATCACTCCACCATATTCACTGTCAGATGGGCCAATCACTTCACCATATTCACTGTCAGATTGGCCAATCCCTCCACCCTATTCACTGTCAGATGGGCCAATCACTCTACCATATTTTTCATAAGATAGGCAACTTCACCTCCACTATATTTCCATTAAATATACACACCTAATCATTGCAGTCTAATATAGTTCTTCACACAGAAATAGATTAGTCATATGTTGTGATCTGTTATCATTTCTGTGATAATGTTACATTCACAATATTTCGTCTGTAATTTTCTCAGTCCTTTAACTGCCATTTGTCTTTGTCAGTAATCTCCCAACATTTGGAACTCTACTTTTTATTTAATCTGTTTGCGTATAATGTTAACATTCAACATTTTATGCTTTCTTTTTTTTATATTTTAAACTGTTTTTAATATTGAAAGTTTATTTTCGACATTACATTGTTATATACTAAGCTGCTTTTTTGTCGTTGATACTATTTTCACGGCTAATGTTACTTAACAAATGATTATTTAGTTCATGGGGCTGGAAATAAGCAAATAATACCACAAAGTGTATGAGTCTCATTTTTGACTTTGTAATATTCTTTGTTTATCTCTACCTCCATGAACAAAATAATCGCTTGTTTAGTAACATTATCTGTCTCGAACAATAGCATTGACAAAAGAAAAAATAGCTTGATTTATAACATAATCTATATTTGAAACTGTATATTTTTTACCTCATAAAATCCTTTGATAAGGATTGAACTCATAACCTCTGTGTAGAATGGACTTAATGTCTTAAATGTTGTGACAGTTTGAAAATAAATATTCAAAAACTTAAAACTAAGATCTGTTACACTATCGGTATCGATTTATTAATGAATCCCTCTCGAAAAATTTAAACCCAAAAAATAGATTTAAAATTTGAAAAATATAATCCTTTTAAAAATTCACCGATCAATAATATCATGTAAAGTTTGTATTTATTTATTTTTTTTTAATTGATGCAGCCTCTATTCCAAAACTATCAAATTTCTGTTTTATCAAAGGAGAGAGGGTTCAAAACAGTGTTACCAGTCCCTCTGTCTATAATACAGGGGGAAGCAAAGAGACTCTTTTTTGTAAACAAACTGTTTTAAGGAGTTGAATCCTGAAGTCAGGACCAGGCAAAAACACACTCTGAGTGATAATCTCTTTTTGAAAAGGAGGTTTACCTTGAAAATTTAAAGAACATGACACCATTCATACCATCCTGGTCCATTGGTAAATAAATATTTAATTGAAAATTATTGAATTCTTCAATATTAGCATTTGATCTGTTTATTTTGTCTCGTATCCAACAATGTTTTCTACCAAATTGCATTATCACCGCCTTCAAAATTCAACTTCTTTATACACTATTCACAATGCTTCAAGCGAACTACAACATCCTTCTAAATTGATTTAATTTTTCTAAAATCCCCAAATCAGTTATTCAAATTTAATGAAATTTTCAGCATTCATCGAATAAATTATATATTTTACTAGCGGTTTGAAAGCTATAATGGTCAATGATATAGGGGGAAAATTGCCTTTATTTTATTATTTACATGAGGAATACAAGTTTCCAAATGTAACATCACAGCGATTTTCAAATGTTCGACAGAATTAACGTTTGGGCCAGATTCATGCACCTGCACACTAACTTTATCTTTTCTGTGTTACCATTAAAAGCGTTTAAATTGACCGACCGTAGTTGAAAGCGACCTGAAGGTTTTTCTTTTGCTAACAGGCTGGGAGATTGGGGTTCGGTTAAATCATATCAAAGACTCAAAAATAGTATTTGATGCATCCTTGCTAAATACTCAGTATTATAATGTAAGGATCAAGAGTAACTGAAACAATCCAGGGAAAGGAGTGACGCCCTCCCCTACATCTACAGCCTTTATGCCGCTCTCAATTGTGGTTGATTAATTTATTTTATGTAGATTAAAATGTAAAAATAATCCGCATACTATTGTAATTTAAATGTGTAAGTTTCGTTTTAGGACAAAATCAGAATAAAAAATAGTTATGCCCGAGTGAGGTTCGAACTCATCACCTCTACCTCTAAGTATGGAATGCTAACCGATCGAGCAGCCGAATATTGGTTAAAACCACAAGAGGCGAAATTCGTTCTGTTTTGTCTCTTTTTACTTTATCACCCTCCCTCTGTCAGCCAAAGGCAACGAATGAAAGGAAACAAAGCAAAATTCTCTCATTTTCATTGAAGATCGAAAAAGTTATGTGTTATTAAATTAGTACCTGCCGATTTGGATAGCGGTATTAGGACTTTTGACTGTTAGGATAAGAACTCTTTATTATTTATGACTAAAAAAAAAATATTAATCGGGATTAAATATAAAATTGCTGAAATCGATTGAAAATAAGTTTTTATTTAACAACACAGAAAAATGTGACTTACAAAACGGATGTTTTTATGTAATTTGTAGCAAAAAATTTGTAGCAAAAAATTTGTAGCAAAATAAAAAGAAAGCTATTGATCATAAACACCGATTTTACTTTATACATAAGATATTCTGTCACTTATGAAATATTCTCGTAATAAAAGCATAAAAATCTGTAGTTGCTTGAAGAAGGATAAAGAAAATACCTTCTATCTGAAGGATCTCATCTTTTCTTGGTATCCCTGGTTAAAAGACGGCGGCGAATCAGACGGTGAAACAAGTTGGGTTCTCAAGCAAAAGCTTATAAGGGACCCAAATTTCCTTTTTGCATATTTTTATTTTTTTACATAATCGATGGTGAGTTTGATAAAATAAATGGATCGACCACAGTTGAGAGTGGCATAAAGGCTCCCTTTCCATTGGATACTACACATAGATGGCGCCACTCCTTTCCCTGGATTGCTTCAGTTACCCTTGATCCTTATTTTTTTCAATTTGCGTGCAATGTTTGTGGTCAGTTTACCCTGACATACTAAGTGTTTAGGCAACCTTTATTTTGGTTTTGCATCGATCCAATTCAATTGTCGAAGCTGTTATAGATGACGCGCCTAATTTCTGTGACTTCACGTCGACAACGATCGAGCAGATCGCGGAAGCGCCCGAGAGTTGCCGAGACGAAAACGCCAAGCGTTAAAGGAAGACTTGCAGGCGATAATATGAGACGAATAAATTAAAAAAAAAAAAATACATAGATAAAAAGATAAAAACCGAATAAACTGTAAGGTGGGGGGCTCAAATGAACCATTTTCAATCAAATGTGTAGAAAGAAAAAATATTTGGAGGGGGCGGAATTTTGTCAATGTTTTCTTTTTTCATTTGCTTCGCTGTTTTTACTTTTTTTCTTCTTGCTAACATAAAACAAAGAAAGAAAGAAAAATGGGTTAGGGTTTAGGTATAGGTTACGGTTAGGGTTTGGGCTCCCATTCTTAGCGATAGCCAAGCCCTGCATTCAAACTGCCAAGCTCTAACTGGAAGACTGCCAGACGCTAATATAAGACGAATAAATTCAAAGAAAAAATACATAGATTAAAATCTTTTTTTTTTTTTTGTGAAAATGTTTTTTTGGGGGGGGGAGGAAATGTTGTCAATGTTTTTATAAAATAAAAGAAAAAATGATATTCCGTCAGCACTCAGGCGCTTCCGTGACATGCCCGATCGTTTTCGACGCGAAGTCACGGAAATCAGGCGCGTCATCTATAACAGTACCCACTTGTCTCTTTCAAAAGTTTTCCATTCAGAGTGGATCATCATCAGATATATTGCACTCACCACTTGTACGCCTTTAAATCAGACCTTGCATGTCTGAGACTTCATTGTATTTGTATACTGTATTTCATCAGATGTATTTTTCTAGTCTTTTAATTGCATTGATCTTTTATACTTTCCAGTCATCTTCCTGCTTCTTTCCTTTTTATATAATATCATCTTTCATGTTCAGCATGTTGTACATGATCATTAGTTTCCTGGTTTTTGTCCAGTTTATGAAGGATTCAGTGGATCTTACTAGATAATACTACCTAAGTATTTATTCCTTTAAATTTCTGCTATATAATTTTGTTTCCAGGAGCTTTATTATTTATTTACTCACTAGGAGTTCTCACCTGACGGATTATCTGTGATCGCTCACTGGCAACAACAGGTTGTAGTTTCTGAAGTCTGAACAAATGGTTGTAAATGCAATTTTTTTTATGGAAATCGCTCCAGGCAAGGCATGAAGCCACTTGATGTAAGGAGCTAACAAGAACGAAATATGATTATCACAAAGACAGGAGGTGGCTATAGGTAGGAGGAAAAGTCAGCAGGAAGAGTTTCACAAGCCTACAGTTCTTGGAAAGAAGCTACTGGAATAGGAAGCTGTATTACAATGATGTATCAAAACAACAAATTGATGAAGACCACTAGACCAACGAGTCAAACGAGCTGGAACAAAAGAAGCGGGGAATAGATCACATAATTCTGAAGAACACATGCTATAATAGTATTTCTAGAAAAGACTGAGACTAGCAACATCACGTCTGTAAGAGAGAGGGTGCAGAAAAAAAAGAAATGGTGGGGGCCTATCAAATTACAGATACGTTTCTGCACCTTAGCAAGAACCCTCAAATGGACAGATTCATCAGCCCAAATATGACAACAGTACTCCATACATGGTCTGATAGTAGATTTGTAGAGATAGAGAATAGCCTCAGGTGTTTGTATCAATGTTACCTTTTCGAAAAGCAGATAGTTGTTGAATAGCCTCTCTCTGTATTGGGTAAGATAATCACTCAAACTTAATGTTAAAAAAATAGCGTTTTTTTTAACTTTGTTCTTTTGTTCAATCTAGAGAGAAATTGGAGAGAATTAGTTTTACGCTTTTTTGTTCGGTGCTATATAAGAACTTTTATAGTTCTTATATTTTCATCTTGCATCCGCATATGTAATCGTTTGACCTTTCAAATCGCATCCATAGCCTTCTGCAAACTTCACCGTACCTCTTCATATCCCATACTGCCCTAAACCGCACTGACTGAAAGTAATGTTTGTATTCCCATACTGCACGTAATGATAACCTTTTGTTTAAATCTATTTTTTAAATGAAAAAAAATCAGTTAAAGCGAAATAACTCTTACCAGTCGCCATGACATTTACATCCGGGTCATAATAATTATTTCAGTATCTGTTTATATGACTATGCTGTAACTAAGTACGTTTGTTGTATTACTATCAAACTCACCATCCATGTTTTTTTTGTTTTTTTTCATAATTTTTCATGAGTTTTTTTATCTTTATAGAATTAATAAACAATAATGCAGAACATTTTTAGTGCAAATAAGAGAATTATATTAAAGAAGAAAGTCTTCCCATTCATACTGTCAAGTTTTATAACAATCTGTCCAAAAGGCGTTATAAACATTTAACTAAAAATATATAAAAGAATAGTTTTAGCCATTTTTTTTATGTATTCCTTACAGGAACGAGGCTCTGAGCTTAGAAACGTTTCAACAGAATGTATAGACTCAAGACAGTCTCATTTCGTCTTATTTCTTGGCAATCTGGCATAAGTCTGGCAGTTGTGAATGCTCACCGATCTCATAACCCACTAAGCAATGGCTTTTTAAATTTATCTTCCATGGAATTAAACTCTCGGATTATTTTCAATAAATAAAGGATTCACACGTTGAAGTATTTGAATATAGGATTTTTTTTTTAAGCCAAAAAACGTTAAGATTTTGTTTTTTAAATAAACATTTATTTTAAGGTCTTCAGACTTTCGGTGCATAGAAGCACCCTTATCAAAAGTATATTGGCCTTTAATACATTTGTTTTCTTTTTTATCTTTTTAATCTTCCTTGTCCGAGCCATATTATCACAGGCGATCAAGATTCCGCGACGTGGTAGTATCACGAATGAGGTTTTAAACGTGTTTTTGAATAAATGAAGGATTCACACTTAAAAAACGTTGAAGTATTAGAATAAAGTTTTTTTATTAAGCCAAAGAACCACATTAAGATTTTTATCTTAACGTTGTCTTTTGGCTTGAAAAAAATTATCCTATATTTATTATTTTCATTTTTCACTTATGCCATCCGCCAGGATCAGGTCTTCATCAACAGATCTCCATGTTGTAAGCGGCCTACCACGTGGCTTTTGGACTATTGACATCAATGTGGAACATACTTTAAAGCATTTCGGATGACTGACCTGACAGTGGATGATGTGGCCGTACAAGTTGAGATGTCTATGTGCGACATACTTTTTTATGGAGGCCTGTAAAGTGACGTGTCAGCGTCGGCCACATCTTACAGCTATACTAGACTACAGGTCGGACATATGCTGCCACTCTCGCATATGATGTAATTCCGCGCATTTTGTAAAATTGTCGACAGCTGCCTGAAGACTCATGTGGCGGATATGTGGTCAGCACTCAAAATAACACACTATCAGATAAAAGTAAATCTATATGAATCGGCATCGTACGACTTTTTTGGCTGGCTTGATTCTCTTGTTAGTATTGACTTCTCTGAATGAGGTACTTACAGGAGAGATCACGTGAAGGTTGCCAACATCCATAAGTGAAAGTAGTGCTAATGGAGCCGACTGGACTTGAACTTGGAACTCTCAAGTCGTCAGTCTGCATCGTTATCCACTTAACCACTGCCACCTCCAAGAGATGATAAACTAACTCTGGTCGCGGTTTTCTATGATTCGACTCTGGTTTTGCCGTGGTTGGTTGACGTAATTCTTACGGGTAAAAAAAAAACGCCATTACTTTCCGAACATTCTAATATATTTTAATGCCTTGCGAGTGAGGATTAGTTAAGAAGCCTTCTTAATAGGCTAGTATTATTGAGTCTGATGCGTAGTCAAGGTGTTCTGTATTTGAGGCCTTGTGTCAGAGTAAGCTCAGCTCAACTGAATAAATCTATGTAGATATCTCTACTTTTGAGAACAAAAAACTAAACAAAGAATATGAAGATAAATTGAATCTTTTCAAAAATGCAGTTTTCATTTTTGTGGAATTAAAAAAAAAAAAAAATTTTTTTAAATGTTTTCCTGTTGTGTTGGTTAACTCCCAATTTTGATAGAATTAAGAAAAAAAATGTTTTTATCTATTTGAAAAAAATATTTCAATCCCCCGGGACAAAAAAAAATGATGCACCTTTGTGCTTCAGATAAAACACAGTTATACAGAGGAATTGTATTTGCTTATTTGTTATAAATAAATATATATTATTTTTATACGTACACACATATTTCTTTCTCCAATATATATATATATATATTCTGATAATGTGAGAGAGAGCAAAATATATATTTTAGATATCTGATTGTTTACAAGAGATAATAGCATTTTCTTAAAATCCCCAGAATTTATAACAAAAGATATCTCCTCCTCTTCTCTTTTTCATTTAAGTTTTTTTTTCTTTTCTTTTCTAAATGTTTCTATAAAACTCCATTTGCTTTTAAACGACTAACCCTAACCCTATCACCATAGGAAGAAACTGCTATAAAATCTTGAATGGAAGATATATTTTGATTGTCTGGCATTTAAAAAAAAAAAATGAAATAAAAATAAGTAAGATAATTCTACAACACCATTGAAGCGTTTTTATTTCTTTTTTGTTTCATTTTCCTCCAGGGAGGAAACTGTATCTTCTCTTCAACTCAATTGGATATTATTTTTAAATTACTTCCTTTCTGAATTCCTGAGTATGTGGATGTAAGAATAATAGTCCTCCCTTGGGTTACTGGAGCACTGCCATTATCGCGAGGTGGGTCTAGGTCATCTTTACAATTATGAAGTGCTTCTAACTTGCTGTGTTTCTACTGACAAGCAATTTGAATACAATACTACTAATCTTTGGAGGAATGTCTACAAATTATCCAAACGATAATGTTACTTAAATTACAACAGGAGTTTTTTTTTTAATTTTAAGAAAACAAAATGGATGATATACTCAGTTCTTTTGTAGTTGAGTGTAAAGTAAAAAAATAAAAATAAAAATAAAAATTTAAAAAAAAGTTTTATGTATTATTTTGATTATTCGGGCTACTATTCTCATCTTGGATATTATCCTCACAAGATTTCGGGTGATGGAACTCCGACTTTCTTCAGGTGCATGTTGTCGAACTTCGAAATCTGTACGGAATTTCAAACTGAAACCTTTTTTTTAATCCATCTGTTCTACAATGAATAAAGTGCTAAGTAATAATCAGTTCTAAGTGACAGTCTTCTGGAGGTTGAAGGTTCAATCCTCAGTACAGGCGATGCTAAGAATATAATTAAGAATTACATAAGACTTCTACCTGGTCATGGGTGATTGAACGAGAACAATCTACCAAGTGAACGGTTCAGTTCGACCATAAATATTCCAGAGTTCGACAAGACTTGCCCTTCAGGTTGGGAGCAAATTCTAGTATCTGTTCTGTCCTCAATCAGTGAAGGAGAAATCCTTTTCGACTGAGGCAATTTTAATTCTTTGTCCTAATCCAGAGTGCCCCTATTTGGGGAAATTTATTTTCTCCACATTAAAAATCGACCTTGTTTCTAACTATGTCCTCGTGTATAGGCAAGTAAACAAGAACAAGACGCACCTGAAGAAGGTCGGAGGTTACATCGGCCGAAACGTTGATGAGAACAGTAGTCTGGATAATGTAAATAAGAACAAGACGCACCTGAAGAAGGTCGGAGGTTACATCGGCCGAAACGTTGATGAGAACAGTAGTCTGGATAATGTAAATAAGAACAAGACGCACCTGAAGAAGGTCGGAGGTTACATCGGCCGAAACGTTGATGAGAACAGTAGTCTGGATAATGTAAATAAGAACAAGACTCACCTGAAGAAGGTCGGAGGTTACATCGGCCGAAACGTTGATGAGAACAGTAGTCTGGATAATGTAAATAAGAACAAGACTCACCTGAAGAAGGTCGGAGGTTACATCGGCCGAAACGTTGATGAGAACAGTAGTCTGGATAATGTAAATAAGAACAAGACTCACCTGAAGAAGGTCGGAGGTTACATCGGCCGAAACGTTGATGAGAACAGTAGTCTGGATAATGTAAATAAGAACAAGACTCACCTGAAGAAGGTCGGAGGTTACATCGGCCGAAACGTTGATGAGAACAGTAGTCTGGATAGTGCAAATAATACAAATTATGAATCCTCATCTAAAAAATTCCGAAGCATAATTTCAAATAGATATTTTGAGGAGTCTTCCAGTGGTCGGATTTCATTTCTTGCGTAATTGGTTCCGATAAAATGGTTTCGATAAAAGTTGACCTTTTTAAATATTCCAGCATATTAACTGAAAGTCAGCTTTAGGGAACTAAGTACATATTCACCGTAAGAACTCGTCTCTATCACAAATGCAAAGAAATTTCGGCGATTGTGTAGTTTAACAGCTAAAATGGCGGACAACTCTGACGTCAAACTAGCGTCTGCTCTATTCAACTGGTGCCTCGAAAATATTTTACATGAAACAACTTACAATAAGAAAATATTTCCTTTTTACAAATTTATTGTGAAAATAAAATCAGTGTTTTTTTTGGTGCTTATGCAGATGAGCGGCCACAGTAAAAAATTATTTAAATAAAAAAAAAATAATATATACTTATTAAGCATTATAATCTTACTCACTGTACCATAAAGTAGAAAAAAATTATCCACTAGAACTTTAATTAAAAGTATTTTTCCATTCTGCGTATCGTAACAGCGATTCGTTCACAGAGACTTCAGTTTGTTTCTAAAGAAAGAAGATTTCGCAGGGGAGATAATCAACTTGCGAAATCATAATAAAAAACAACATGGCGTCTCTGAACGAATCGCTGGTACGATACGCAGAATGGAAAAATACTTGTAATTAAAGTTCTAGTGGATAATTTTTTCTACTTTTTTGCACAGTGAGTAAGAAGATAACACTGAATAAGTATATAATATTGTTTTTATAAAAAAATAATTTTTTAAAATTTTTTAATGGTCCGCTAATCAGCATAAGCACCTTGTTTTTTAATACATGGATCTTATCATTTAACAGAACTTTTGACAAACCATTAATTTACAATTTCACTAACTTTTTTTGCAGTGTTTATATTTTTTTTTTTAGAAAATCATTGTTTTTTTTTCTCAACCATTACACGTCACAGTATTGCCGTATCGCATATAATATATATTCCCGAGAAATTCTTTTAAAAGTTTGTTAAATTAATGTTTATTTACACAATTAAACGAGGGACCACTTTTTCGAGGCATCTGTTGAATAGAGCAGACGCTAGCTTGACGTAAGAGTTGTCCGCCATTTTGGCTGTTAAACTAGACAATCGCCGAACTTTCTTTCTTCCATATGCCGAACATCAAATTTCTTTTCAAGGACGTTGAGACAAGATTGCTTCTCTAAGAGCTACAGCATGGTCATCTTTTCTAATCTAATGTCAACAAACACTCGTCATGAAGTATCCTTTATAAATCATCAAATTTATTCATTCCATTCATTATTTTCAATCCTCACATAAGTGATCATCATTCAACTGGCAATCTATGCATCGCATTAACCTTTATCAAGACTAAAAGCCACTCGAGGATAAGTCCTGACTGATTAGTAAATAAAAAAACATTAAAAAAGTCTCTATATTTTTCAAATAGAAGAAAAGTGGAAAAACCTATTTTTTTAAAATTTACTACATAAAATTCATAGGCAGAAATGTAAATACTCAATCTTTCAGGAATGGGTTATTTCCATTTTCTTTCAAAATTTCAATTTTCTTTCTTCCTCTGTGTATCTAAATCCAAATGGAACTTTCATAAATAAAGTTTCTTGGCCTGTTCCGATGGATACTGCATCCCATAGACCGGTATTGTCTTGGCCTTCGGGGCTTGATTTACACCAGTTTGTGGGTTTGTCCTGTGCAGTTCTAGGAGGTCCACCCTCCCATGCTTTGCCTCCCCTCTTTTGGGAGGAGTAAGTTTATTGCTTACTGCCTGGGGCGCTCATACCGGGGAATGCCGAAGGGACTGCCCAGGCAGTTTTTAATGGCCAGAGTGCTCACCTTCTCGGGCACTGGCTTTTCAAGTTCCACTTTCCGACCCGACCTTGGGTCACATCTTACTTGTGGGAGTAAGATAAAAATGGCCTTGTGCCTAACCACCTGAAGAGGAGGTAAATAATACCATCTGTGGAACACGCTACCACAGGACTGCTTTTTTTTTGCAGTGTTTTTTTTTTTTAGAAAATCAGTGGGTTTTTTTCTCATTACACGTCATAGTCATCTTCAAGTTCAATGTCGACAAATATGTGTTGAGCCGTCCTCTCGTAGCATTACTCGTCATTCAATTGGCAACCTCATTTAACCTTATCCTCGAGTGGTTTTTGGCCTTGGTAATAGATGACTCATTAGTATAAAAATATTTTGTGTAAAGCTAAAGAAAGATATCTCGTCCTTTTAATAACATTCAACCGAGGTGGGTTGAGCCAGCTCCATGGGAATTTGCAGCGTTGAGAGTCAAGGTGGCCCATCTAAGTAGCATGTATCACATAATCATTTAATTGCAAATTCATTGGAGTGTCGTGGGATGATACAAGTGTCTGCGAAAATAATTCCCTCCTATATTCGGGAGCTGTTATATGTAATCAACGGCCAATTGAGAACTTGTGGAGTGCTTGCAGTAACCAGAGGGAACGAGTGAAATTGGTTTGAGAAAGTCCCAAGACTTTCACTTCTCAAACCAGACACGTTTTGCTAAATCAAGAATGCATGTTGAGAATTTGTTTTGCACAGCCTCGATGAGCTATTTTATAGGTTAGCGGGAGAACATTTCCACTGCCCAGCTCAGGCATATCAACCCTTTAAGCACCAAAAGAAGATACAGTGTTTCAATAATTAAATAGTAGACAAAGGATTTAATTGGTCTTAAACAAACAAAACGGTCTGAAAGATGGAAATTAAATGTCCAGTTTAAAATTTCTGCTATGTTAAGGAGACTGACCGCATGTCACTGAATCGGCCTGAATGAAATAAGTACAGTGGACAAACGAATGTTGTCCCTATTTGTCTCCCTATGAGAGCAAAGTTTGACACAAGGTATGTTTTTTTTATGTTAGGGATATCCAGCACTCCACAAAATGGGCACTCTGGATGTGAAAATCTTTTTTTTTTTTTTATCTCAGTCAAGGACTTCTCCATCCCCACTAAGGACAGAACAAATACTACACTTTGATCTTAGCCTGAAACCCATTCATATCTCCTGAAGGGAGAAGAACCTCTAACATGCATACCATGCCAGTGATCCTTCACTGTTAAACACATATTCATTGCCTGTAAAGATCTCTAACAAACCAGTCAAAAATACTGTCAAATAGACAATTTGAAGGATCTGTTTAAGAAAGTTCACGTAGACAATATATTCAATTTCCTGAAAGCTACAGGACTTTACAAAAAAAATTGAAAAACACAAAAATCTCTTTACCTGTCTCCCAAATATTCTTACAACTATAGGTTTAAAAATAAACAAAAAATACGACCTAATTCTATGCCAAATAACCTTGAAATGACCATTACAAGATCGATATGCCGTTAAAAACCAACCAACCAACGTATCCCAAAGGCCAGGGAAGTGCCTTCTCTCAAACTGTCTTCAAAAAAGATTATTGGGTGCGCATAAAAAAGGATTCCTTATGCTAAATTAGATGTGCATTGTTCTTAGCATTTTCGATAAAAATGGGCCCCTATTTACTTGCTTCAAGATGAGGGTAGAGTGAGACACAAGGGCACTCTGGATAGGGGAAACACAATTTTCCCCTTCTGAATGAGGATAGAACAGATACTCCCACAGCAGTAAGATGTGACACAAGGTCAGGAAAGTGGGATTCGAAAAATCAGCGCCCTAGAAGAAGTGCTCTGGCCGTCAAAAAATGCCTGGGCAGCCCCGTCGGCATTCCCTGGTAGGACCGCCTCAGGCGATTAGCAATAAAGTGTTAGAAGGCAAAGCTCGGGAGAGTGGACCTCCTAGAACTGCACAGGTCAGTACCTCAAACCGGCAGAATGAAGGCCCGAAGGCCAAGACGATACCGGTCTATAGAGTGCAGCATCCATCGGAACAGATACTACACTTTGATCTTGCCCAGAAGCAAATACATGGCGCTTTGGTGATTAAAACCGAAAAGGGGAAGAGAGCGAGTCATTTAGCAAAAGTTTTACCACTTAGGCAAAAAAGGAAGAAAAGAGAAAGTGAACTATTAAGTTATACCTTTTTTTTTGAGTAACAGAGTGGTTAAACAAACCACCCTGTTGTCAACACAAATCACCTGAAGAAGGCCGGAGAGTATATCGGCCAAAACGCTGCGAAAATGGTAACGGGGAAAACCGTCTGAAACCGCTAAACAATGTAAATACCGACTTGTTTTAATAAAATAAAACTGTCACTTCATGACTCATATAAATTCCTGTTGACCTGGGAAGCATATTTATACTGCACGATGAGGGGGAAATAAAAATCTTTTTGCCTGTGTTTCCAACCATTTACTGAACATAAAACAAAAAGCTTTCAACTTACTCAAGCAATGCTATATCTGTTCCTTTTCACATGTAAAAAGACTAAAGTGGTAAAATATAAAAATAAAAAAAAAACGAAACGAAACTCAGTAAGGATATAAAAACGAAACGAAATAAACAGTTGTAGGAAAACCGAATTTCACACGGTTAATGAGCGAGTTGTTCTTATTCTGGCAAACATTGAGCGCCTCTTTTGTATAAATATCATTTTATTTTAAGAACCACATTTTTTTTTTATGGTTGGATTCTGCTAGTGTATACAAAATATCATCTGGAAGCACCCCCCCCCCCTTTTAAACGTTTTATTGCTCAGGAGACCTTCATATTAAGAGGATCGATTATATTGAGTGTGTGCTCTCTTACACATGTGTGTAGATGTGTGCGCTTATATATAAAGTTAGGTATGTTTATATGTACAGGATTCACTCCTAAACTAATTGACCAATCGTTATGAATTTTGGAACAAAACTGCGAGACGTAAAGAGTCCAATTAATTATTTTTTTTTTTTTTAAATTCATGTTCATCCCAAACAAGGCACATTGCCACAAAGATGTAAGGGGAGGCTCTCAATTAGGAACCATGCCTACGGGGACACTCTAAGTAGGGGGTTGAATAGCAGGAGGGCTGTCCACATATTGAAATTTCTGCATGTTAGTACAGTCATGGAAGCAGGGAGAAAATTCCAAAGTCTAGGCGTTCGAAAGAAGAAACTATTGGAGTAGAAGGCTCTCCGGTATCTGTGGGTCAGGGCCTCCCCTCTTTGGGGAGGAGTAAGTTTATTGCTTACTGTCTGAGGCGCCCCTACCGGGGAATGCCGACGGGGCTGCCCAGGCAATTTTTAAATGGCCAGAGTGCTCACCTCTCGAGCGCTGGCTTTTAACCCCACTTGCTCGACCCGATCTTGGGTCACATCTTACTTGTGGGAGTAAGATAAAACTGGCCTTGTGCCTAACTCCGCGAGGAGTAAATAAACATCTGTGGGTCAGGGTTAGTTTAATTTAGTTTCACACAGAGAGGGTTAAAAAAGGGGGTGGAAGCTCTTCGTGAATATTCAGATACCTCAGATTTTTGTCAAATTTTAACTATAGGTATTAGACGACAATTTTTTATTTTTTTATTTTTTTTTTAACATGATTCACCCCAAACAAGGCAGGCCGCCACTGTAAACGTAAGGGGCTACTGAGAAAAAAGAAAAGGGGAGAAGGATTGGGGGTTCAGCTTAAATTGGGATCTGCGCGTCTGTTTACATTAGTTTTAAATTTCTGCATGTCAGTACTGTCGGGGAAACAGGGGGCAGGGAGGGAGTTCCATAATTAATAAATATTACTCAAATTTCAGTTATAATAGCGGTTTTTTTTATTGTTGATAACAATGGCAATAACATAACCCATTTCCAGAGTGCTATCGATGGCACACACAAGCTGCTGAGATGCTGGCAAATGGTTGATATGGCAGATATATGTATATATTGCAGGAAATTCAACATGGCCGTCCTGAAATCCAATGTAAACAAATATTTGTCATAAACCGTCCCTATAAGTCATAAAATTTTATTTATTTTCAGTCTTCTCATAATATTCTTCATCATTACACCGACAATCCATCCATCTCATTAACTCTTATCCTTGAGTGACTTTTTGCCTTGATAAATGGCCTATTCGTAAACAAAAGCAAGTTATTTCCCGGTTTATTGGGTTTTGAAGATGTGAATAACATTTCTGTAATAAGTAAAAAAATATCATTCAGATGTTTACGAATGAGACCATGCAAGAAGTTAAATTCTGACTAAAGCACTGAGAATTAAAATAGCCGTCTTGTGGGAAATGTTGATGAATAAATTATTTTCTGGTATTAAAATCAGGACGCTAAATTGCTGACACACCAAGCAAGATGTTACCTTATCTAAGATTCTTGGACATTATGCAACCGAAAATGTGTATACATTTCTTTATTACCTGTATTTTTTTTAGACTCTGAGTGCTTCTGAAAAAAAGGGGAATTTTTAGAACTAATGACAATGCTATTTGAAAGTTAAGCACTGCTCTGGCTTCAGACTGAGATCAAAGTCAATGAATTTCTGTGCATATAACCATTATTTATGAAAAATAAAGATTTCAAACTAATTGGGGATATCTTAAATAGGACGGTCTCTAGAGTAAATGTGGTATTGTGGTGACAGATGATTCTACTTAAGAGTAGGATAGACACTTTTATCACTATAGACCAAGGATGACCAGTGACACCCATTTTCTAACATGTGCCTAATTTGTATTGAATGTGAATTTTTATGTTTTGTGCAAATAAATAATTCAAAGTGTAGTATCTGTTCTGTCCTAGGTTGGTAGTGAAATGATCTTTCTATAATGCAGCATTTTTATTATTTCCAGATTGAACCGTTTTAGGGAGCTGGATTTTTCCCCACGTTAAAAAACAAAAAAATCTGTCTAATTCTGTCCTTGTAGACTGACGAAAATGCCATTTGAAAGCTGAGCATGACAGACTGACGAAAATGCCATTTGAAAGCTGAGCATGACAGACTGACGAAAATGCCATTTGAAAGCTGAGCATGACAGACTGACGAAAATGCCATTTGAAAGCTGAGCATGACAGACTGACGAAAATGCCATTTGAAAGCTGAGCATGACAGACTGACGAAAATGCCATTTGAAAGCTGAGCATGACAGACTGACGAAAATGCCATTTGAAAGCTGAGCATGACAGACCGACGAAAATGCCATTTGAAAGCTGAGCATGACAGACTGACGAAAATGCCATTTGAAAGCTGAGCATGACAGACTGACGAAAATGCCATTTGAAAGCTGAGCATTACTTACTGCCTCTCACAGAGCTGCATCAAAAAAAAAGTTAGAAATTCCAATTCAATACGTAAAATGTGAATTCCTCTGCATTATCGAATCACAGAACTTTATAATTAATTCTATCAATCTGATATTAAATCTGTAACTTTTAGCTTCAAGAAATTTTTTTTTGTTTTCTCTGCTATTAGTTTTCTTGCTGTAAGAACAAAAAAAAATTTCCAACTAATTTATCATTTTAAAAAAATTACACATTTGAATTAATTTGAATACCAGATTTGAATCTGAGAGAAAATAATAAATGTTGGTCGTGAGGCGATGCTTTTGTATGATTTTTAACAAATTTCATATTATTTGAAATTAAAAACGGGGAAAAAACTATGATGGAAATTACATTAAATCAGATGTTCCGTTCACTTGTAAACGGATTTCCTTTGTTCTTTGTATTTTAATCCAATGCAATTTTCTATGATTCAGCCTTCAGGTCGTATATATGTTTTAAATATAAATATGTAATAATAAATAGACTAGTTGAAATCAATTATCGATATGTCAGACAGATTGCTATTTGGGTATGACTTTGAAAATTCCAGAAGGTAAATTTGTTAGCACTGGAGGTCGTACTGGTGTAGCTTCCCATAAAACTGTTGATCCTGTGTTTGGTTTAGGAATTGTCAAAGCTTTCCACGTTGGTCTGGTTCATCAATGAAGTATTCCAAGACTGAAGAACCATCCTTTCTTACGGGTATCAAGGAAGATTACTAAAAACTGTTAAAGGAGGAATAACTCACAATCAACATTGTGTAAATATTTTTTTTTAAGTTGTATCTAGTACTTCTAACAGTTTTAGCGTAGAAGCCCCTCTTTTTGTTAATGAATCCGCCAATGTCATTCTCCCATCTATCCAAAATACCTCGATTTCCCTTTTTGACACCATCTCTCTCAGTCTTGCCATGTCCACTCTCAGTCTTCTGTCAGCCACAATGTTTCTAGTGCCCAAAGCACTAGTCAGTGATCTATTGTCTATACAGCATTGTACTGGTGGTAATACAGCCATACCAAAGGTTTCTTGCACCAATGAAGACACCAAGAATCCTGCATCCACTGCTTCACTTAATGCCAAAGTGTCAGAAGCTAACAGATTATTTGTTATTTTGTCCAACTTTTTAGATTGCCAGCCAATAGGTGCCACCTTCTTGTTCTTGCTTTGAATGAAAACAATGATACCACCTTGAGATGACCCATCTTTCAGGCTAGCATATGTAGCATCCGAATATGCCAAGACTCATTTTTTTCGGATTTCCTAAATTAGGAAATTTTAGCAGTTTTCCTCGTCTTCAATTTAGTTAGTTTGCCTCTTGTAGCATTTTTACAGTTAGATGTTTTCTTGTATTGCTCATAACGTTTCATAACTTAGATCTGGTCTTGTTTGTGAAGCAACTCACATCATTTGTCCACTTAAGCATTTTACGTCACCTCTTCTGCAGTCAATTCAGTTGTCATCCATATACAACTCTTAGCTATGCTAATTGGTGTTATGGTTGAAATGTAAGATTCTTGTTTTATTTCCACCCCTTCTCTAGTTTGCACAACTTCCAATCCTGAATACTTAAATGATCCATCTTCATGCGTGCTGACCTTAAATATTCTCTTTTCGGCCTGATACATATTACTACTATCATTTACTTTCATTAACTGGCATGAATGAACACGATAATAAGCTCCTCCATGGCGTACCAATAGTTTGTCCTTCTTTCCCAAACACCACTACAGGACCTTTTCAACCTTTAAAATTTTTCCTGAGATAATAAACTTTATCACCATTATCATACACCACATCTGAATAAGTACGAATCTTATGTCTGAGTGTTCTCCTGATTTTTTTTTCACTTGACTCAG
This sequence comes from Sepiola atlantica, assembly GCA_963556195.1. NCBI lineage: Eukaryota > Metazoa > Mollusca > Cephalopoda > Sepiida > Sepiolidae > Sepiola > Sepiola atlantica. The sequence goes on along the minus strand of OY744525.1, from coordinate 17,755,862 downwards.
CTGCAATATAGTTTTGTCTGGCATTTGTGTAAAGCTTCCATGTATTGGAATTATTATTAAGCGCAGTAAATTCTAAGTGCCCTGTGATTGGATGAAAATCAGCCAATCACAGACCACTGCTTCAATCTCTGCAGAAAACCCAGGAGAGCGCCTTTTTTTGAAAATAACGGTCTCTTTGCTCCAGCTTCGCAGCCGTTAACAACGTTCTTCTCTGCCGTGTCAGGTGTGAGCGGGCAAATGCTTTTTTAGCGTATATAATATGCGCGAAGCCTTCTTGATGTTCTCAACTTCTCTTCACAGCATCCTGTTACAAGACAACTGGCATTTACAGTGAGTCCGCAAAGGCACTTCCTTTGCAAGCAACATTCTATTTCTTTCTTCTCTTTTTTTCATCTATATAAAAGCCCCTTTATCTACCCAAGTTGTTTGTTATCTCTGTTCTTGTCTAGTCACGTTTTTATGCCACTAACTTTTCTTCCAGCGGACTACAGTCTTCGTCCTTCATTTTAACGGGAAAAATACCAACACATGTTCTGACGTATAATATCACTAGATGAACTCTCCATAGCTGGAAGTTCATCCTTTAAGATTGACAAAAGGTTAGTGTCAACTCCATCTAAATACTAACTGGTTTGGACTAAAACTGCCATTATTTTGAAAAGTATTCTTGGCACTTTCTGCTGATGCAAATACAATTTTTGGTTCACATTTCACCTCTGCAATAGTTTTGTAACATGCATCTGACCATATCTGATTATCAAGTAGTTTCAAATTGTTTTTAGGGCATCCTTAAACCATTTTCTAAAATAATATAAAAATCCAACTACAGGGTGTCTCAAAAAAATGTACTCACTCGTAGAATGACGAGAAAACTTTTATTTATGAACATAGAGTGAAATGAAATAGCATCGAATACATGAGACAGATGTAATTGAAGAATCATGTTCGCAAATGTTCAAACTGATGACCATTATTGTTCAAACAAAGCTGATAACGGGCACCAAGGGATTCGCAAACGTCGCGAAACATGTCAGTGAGTACATTTTTTTGAGACACCCTGTATTAAAAACAGTTGTTAAGATAATCAAAACGACAGACTTTGTACATATAAAGGGCTCAATATGTTTTTCAGATAGAGGTTTATAAATAAATGCAACTTATCTGAATATTTTACTGCAGTTTCATGGTTTATCCCTTCTCCAGAAGTGTATTCCTGATGTATTTTTTTCGTTTCTTCATTCAATTGTTATTGGCACAAATATATTTTATTTCACGTTAAGCGCTTTCTGAAAATACTAATTCCGGCTAAAAACTTTTAGAATGGATACTTTTTTCTTTACTCACCAATTTTTCTTTAAACATTAAATGATGGTAATCACCCCTGAGTTCTGCAAAAATTATTCCTTGACTAATAATTGATTAACGTCTTTAAATTGTCTACTAAAGAATTTCATTGTTTTACTATATGCATTGCTAATCTGATTTACACCATAATCAATTTGCAACACATAAAACCAAGGCAGATCCTGACGCTCTTCCAAGTCATTCCTCCATTTTTAGGATCTTTGTTCATTTTATGCAGATTTCAATTCTTACATCAATTAGTTTCCTTCGTTCCTTATAATAAAAGGGAGGTAACAAAGATGCTTTCCAAAGAGTATCTTCCCTTGGAAGCATTTAAATTTTTTTAGCAATTGCTCATGTATTAAAAGATTAAGAGTAATTTTATAACAATTTGGTTCAATTAATAATTTAATGATCATACTGTGATAATTACATTTAATTTAAAAAATCATTTAAATAATAAAAAAAATGCTGTAGTTAAAAAAAAAAAAGCGAAATAAAAATAGAAGTAGAAAGACTCCTGGGCAGCTAGTGTGTGTATTAGAAAAACTTGACCGACCGTTTAGTCGACACACAAACAACCAAATATGGAGTAATATATTCTGGATTTTCCATAAGTGCATTGCACTTATGCAAACTCCAGGATATATAACTATATTTGGTTGTTCATGTGTCGACGAAACGGTCGGTCAAGTTTTTTTTAATTCTTTGGAAGGTAGATAAAGATATGGTTATTGGAATATAACTTTCTATTGTTTATTTATATATGCTCTAGTGTTGAAAAATTAACATCCATTGAGATTTAACTATAAGTCAGATTTTCGACTATTAAGAATAAATATATACATATGTGTGTGTCTATATAGTCGTGTGAATATATATTTGTATGTATATATCCGTGTGTGTAGATATACATGCACACATGTGTATGAACTGTTATTGACCTCTCTGTGTACCTATCTTTTATAACGGACATTTTTTTTTCACATTCTGTACTGAGATATTCATAAAAAAAATAAATGCATTTCAGAACATTTTTTATTCCTGTAAATTCCATTTCTTGTATTCCCCACAATTCTTTTAAATGAAGTACCAAGCCCTTTCCTAGAATGGCTGGCCTCATCATCTCCCTACACCTCGGAAGGATTCAACCATTTTTTTTATTGAAATGGTTTTCTTCTTTCCTGTTTCTTTTACTTATTTTTCTTTTTTTTCAATGAATATTTTAATGAAACATCTCCAAGTTTCTAATGGCAAAATGGTTAAGAAATAATGACTCTTTTTCGATTGGATTCCATTGGAAAATGCCGTGTTTTCCTTTTTGAAATTTTTGTCCCATTTTTATTTTTTTATTTTCCATCATTGTCCGCCATTTTGTTTCTTTATTTCTTCGTTGAAATCAACTTTTTCCAATTTTGTTTCCCTTCCTTTCTTTCACAGATCTCGCATTTTATTCCACGTTTTCTTTTATGACCCTTCAAATTATTTTCTGCTCTTCCGTTCTTTCTCCTGCAATATTTTTCTTTATTTTTATTCTCACTTTATCATCAAAATCCTTTTTTTTATTGTTAATTCCAACTTCATTCCTCTCTTAATTTAACATCCACCTTTCCATCACTCTTACTTTGTTTCTTTGTCTGTCAGGATGTAACTAAAAACGACATTTATTTGATATA
>OY744525.1:17745342-17747842 GCA_963556195.1 Sepiola atlantica | reverse complement strand
GGTCATGCGATTCGAAACCCCGGATTACGAGTATTTTGCAACTCAAAAATGCAAATCTTGTTAAAGATCACGGAACTGTGTCTTTTGATGACCTGTTTGTGATTTTTTTTCTTTTTGCCGGCAAATTTTTCGTATGTTTAGGTCTAGCTGATGAAGAAAAATCCCTAGTTTTGTGTATTTTCCGCTGAGCACTTTCGATCCTCTTCGATCATATTAATGGTAAAAATTGTATTACGATGGTTGCCATATTTAAAATATAATTTTTTTTTGTTTCTTTTTATATTTATTTAATTTGGGATGTCTTTTGGGAATAGCTCATTAACGTCAAGAGGGATCGTAGGGTTAGTTATCAAAAAATATTTAATATATTAATGCCGGGGTTAAATCCAATTTTATTAATGTTGGGTTTGGGGATTTTAAGCGAAATGGCTTCCAGGATTTGAAGTTTTTTTGTAATTGTTGTTATAGATGATTTTAGTATTATTAGAGTTTTGCATATTTCAAAGGAATTTAATTTGTTGCTCTTGTCGGTTATTACGTGATTTTTAATGGTGCTAGTATCATTTAGGTCGTCGGGTTAGTCGACTTCAAAGAGTTGTGTATGCACTAAGTGTATGTAACATGTAAACTTGAGATTTTAAAAGTTGGACCTGAATAGCATTTGAGCTGACATATCAAACTTCGACTCTGACTAGACAATTTTCATTTGTTATTGTTATACCGTGTTATTGGCACGATAATAATATACTTCGCTACACTTTATTTAAAAAAAGTATCTAGTCTTACACGGACAGTTGGTAATATGGAAACGTTTTTCAATTATGACTGAAAAATCAATCAACAAGGGGAACAACTCGTACTTTTAATTGAAGAATATAAAGAGTTGTCTCTATCAACTACAATTTTCTTTTTCGGTATACATTTAAATGTGCAAACAAAAATTAGAAACTAAATGACTTCACTACATTCTGGGCAACGCCATGTAAGTACAGTTGGCATATATATATATATAATCTACATACTGTTTCGTTGTAACATAGCTATTCAAGGTGACTAGACAAACGCTTTAAACTAGGATCGAAATTAAAGTTTTAGTTTCTGTCTGTTTACGAACTCGTCCTGAGGTTTGGAGAGAGACCACCATAACCATATATATTTTGAAACTACATTACCACCATAACATATATATTTTGAAACTACATTACCACCATAACCATATATATTTTGAAACTACATTACCACCATAACATATATATTTTGAAACTACATTACCACCATAACCATATATATTTTGAAACTACATTACCACCATAACCATATATATTTTGAAACTAAATCACCACCATAACCATATATATTTTGAAACTAAATCACCACCATAACCATAGATATTTTGAAACTAAATCACCACCATAGCCATAGATATTTTAAAACTACATTACCACCATAACCATAGATATTTTGAAACTACATTACCACCATAACCATATATATTTTAAAACTACATTACCACCATAGCCATAGATATTTTAAAACTACATTACCACCATAACCATAGATATTTTAAAACTACATTACTACCATAACCATAGATATTTTGAAACTACATTACCACCATAACCATAGATATTTTGAAACTACATTACCACCATAACCATATATATTTTGAAACTACATTACCACCATAACCATATATATTTTAAAACTACATTACCACCATAGCCATAGATATTTTGAAACTACATTAACACCATAACCATATATTTTGAAACTACATTACCCAATATACTTGGATATTTAATTTTGAAAAATTGTTATCTTATATTAAAATTGATTAAATCGATTGAAAATAATTGTTTGTTTGTAACAATGTGCCTTATATGACTTACAAAACGGATGTTTTTATGTAGTTAGTAGTAAAAAAAGCATGATGGGAAAATACCGACTTTATATAAGATGCGAGATCCAACACGATTTGTTGTTGTTGATCACTTTTTGCCGCTTGCTGTGAATACTCGCCGACTTTGTATTTACAAAGTTAAATCCCCCCTAAATTACAACTAATTTCTGGTGACCAACTGGTAAGTCTCTTGACTGCGAATCAGTGGCGATGTGTGATCGGAGTTCGCCCCCGTCGACCATCGGGAATTAGCTTCCTGTACTGAAGATTGCGTAAGCATGAAACAGCGATGTCTGTAGGTAATAAATAATTAATATTTATAAATATTATATATATATATATATATATGATGAAGTTTTCATATTCAATATCATCGCGATTTTCGAAAGAGTCGGGGAGTTTGATTGAATTTAATTTTGGTCCACATTTAGGCAAATGTGCAGTAACGTTGTTTTTTTGTTTTTTTTAATATGTTGTTAATGTTCCTATTTACTTTCCTCCCCACGTGGGAAGAGTTAGACCACGGTTTTTAATGTAGAGAAAATCCAGCTCTCAAAGAGAGGGGGCAACCTGGATTGGAACAAAAATCAAAATTACCTC
>OY744525.1:17347770-17740142 GCA_963556195.1 Sepiola atlantica | reverse complement strand
AATAATCTTATAACTCTATCTCTATACTCCAGAAACCTTTGCTACATGCATTAGGACCGAACTCACACTAAGGGTCTGATTGTTACCCTTCTCCACGTGTATATCATATATATATATATATATATATATATATATATATATATATAATTCCTCATTCCTATTAAGAGAGATATAAACAAAAGTGCAAATATAATAAAAAATTCTGTTTCTCCTGATATTCTGTTCTAACCAGCTCAAAAACATTGCAAATAGTAAAATAAAATCTCTCGCACTCCATCTTTGTCTACAAGTAAAAGGGTTTTATTACTATTGCTATCTTTTCTTTAAATCGCTCCGATCATTAATTTTCTCGTCCTATCAAGTCCGAGCTGACTCTTACACCGTGACCTGCCCTGCCCAGACCCTTGCCAGCTACGTTCCATTTTGTCCTTTGCAGTTGCATTTTCAGACAATCATGTAATTTGCATCGAAACTATTGCGTACGGAAGTTGGGAAGAGCCTGACCCTCCACCTCTCAACGGCGTCTTTTCTTAGATGCAGCCATGCAATTCTATCTCGATCAGTCGGGTGGTCTGTCGTGCCTAGGTTTGAGATAGCGTTTTCGTCAGTCTGCCGGGCCTAGGTTTGAGATAGCGTTTTCGTCAGTCTGTCGTGCCTAGGTTTGAGATAGCGTTTTCGTCAGTCTGCCGTGCCTAGGTTTGACATAGCGTTTTCGTCAGTCTGTCGTGCCTAGGTTTGAAATAGCGTTTTCGTCAGTCTGTCGTGCCTAGGTTTGAAATAGCGTTTTCGTCAGTCTGCCGTGCCTAGGTTTGAGATAGCGTTTTCGTCAGTCTGTCGTTCCTAGGTTTGAGGTAGCGTTTTCGTCAGTCTGCCGTGCCTAGGTTTGAGATAGCGTTTTCGTCAGTCTGCCGTGCCTAGGTTTGAGATAGCGTTTTCGTCAGTCTGTCGTTCCTAGGTTTGAGATAGCGTTTTCGTCAGTCTGCCGTGCCTAGGTTTGACATTGCGTTTTCGTCAGTCTGTCGTGCCTAGGTTTGAGATAGCGTTTTCGTCAGTCTGTCGTGCCTAGGTTTGAGATAGCGTTTTCGTCAGTCTGTCGTGCCTAGGTTTGAGATAGTGTTTTCGTCAGTCTGTCGTGCCTAGGTTTGAAATAGCGTTTTCGTCAGTCTGTCGTGCCTAGGTTTGAAATAGCGTTTTCGTCAGTCTGTCGTGCCTAGGTTTGAGATAGCGTTTACGTCAGTCTGCCGTGAGTAGGTTTGAAATAGCGTTTTCGTCAGTCTGTCGTGCCTAGGTTTGAGATAGCGTTTTCGTCAGTCTGCCGTGCCTAGGTTTGAAATAGCGTTTTCGTCAGTCTGTCGTGCCTAGGTTTGAAATAGCGTTTTCGTCAGTCTGTCGTGTCTAGGTTTGAAATAGCGTTTTCGTCAGTCTGCCGTGCCTAGGTTTGAAATAGCGTTTTCGTCAGTCTGCCGTGCCTAGGTTTGAAATAGCGTTTTCGTCAGTCTGTCGTGTCTAGGTTTGAAATAGCGTTTTCGTCAGTCTGCCGTGCCTAGGTTTGAAATAGCGTTTTCGTCAGTCTGTCGTGCCTAGGTTTGAAATAGCGTTTTCGTCAGTCTGTCGTGTCTAGGTTTGAAGTAGCGTTTTCGTCAGTCTGCCGTGCCTAGGTTTGAAATAGCGTTTTCGTCAGTCTGTCGTGCCTAGGTTTGAAATAGCGTTTTCGTCAGTCTGTCGTGCCTAGGTTTGAAATAGCGTTTTCGTCAGTCTGTCGTGTCTAGGTTTGAAATAGCGTTTTCGTCAGTCTGCCGTGCCTAGGTTTGAAATAGCGTTTTCGTCAGTCTGTCGTGCCTAGGTTTGAAATAGCGTTTTCGTCAGTCTGTCGTGTCTAGGTTTGAAATAGCGTTTTCGTCAGTCTGCCGTGCCTAGGTTTGAAATAGCGTTTTCGTCAGTCTGTCGTGCCTAGGTTTGAAATAGCGTTTTCGTCAGTCTGTCGTGTCTAGGTTTGAAATAGCGTTTTCGTCAGTCTGCCGTGCCTAGGTTTGAAATAGCGTTTTCGTCAGTCTGTCGTGCCTAGGTTTGAAATAGCGTTTTCGTCAGTCTGTCGTGTCTAGGTTTGAAATAGCGTTTTCGTCAGTCTGCCGTGCCTAGGTTTGAGATAGCGTTTTCGTCAGTCTGTCGTGCCTAGGTTTGAAATAGCGTTTTCGTCAGTCTGTCGTGTCTAGGTTTGAAATAGCGTTTTCGTCAGTCTGCCGTGCCTAGGTTTGAAATAGCGTTTTCGTCAGTCTGTCGTGCCTAGGTTTGAAATAGCGTTTTCGTCAGTCTGTCGTGCCTAGGTTTGAAATAGCGTTTTCGTCAGTCTGTCGTGTCTAGGTTTGAAATAGCGTTTTTGTCAGTCTGCCGTGCCTAGGTTTGAAATAGCGTTTTCGTCAGTCTGTCGTGCCTAGGTTTGAAATAGCGTTTTCGTCAGTCTGTCGTGTCTAGGTTTGAAATAGCGTTTTCGTTAGTCTGCCGTGCCTAGGTTTGAAATAGCGTTTTCGTCAGTCTGTCGTGCCTAGGTTTGAAATAGCGTTTTCGTCAGTCTGTCGTGTCTAGGTTTGAAATAGCGTTTTCGTCAGTCTGCCGTGCCTAGGTTTGAAATAGCGTTTTCGTCAGTCTGTCGTGCCTAGGTTTGAAATAGCGTTTTCGTCAGTCTGCCGTGCCTAGGATTGAAATAGCGTTTTCGTCAGTTTGTTGTGCCTAGGATTGAAATAGCGTTTTCGTCAGTCTGCCGTGCCTAGGATTGAAATAGCGTTTTCGTCAGTCTGTCGTGCCTAGGTTTGAAATAGCGTTTTCGTCAGTCTGTCGTGCCTAGGTTTGAAATAGCGTTTTCGTCAGTCTGCCGTGCCTAGGATTGAAATAGCGTTTTCGTCAGTCTGTTGTGCCTAGGATTGAAATAGCGTTTTCTTTGTTACGCACTTAAAATGGACGCATCTTAAGAACCCCTCCTCCCCTAACTCTGTTATCTTTTCTGAAATAAAAAGGTAGATAAAAAAAGACAAAACTTTATGATTTCCTAAATGTTCTTCTAAGGAGTTTTAAGAGTAAATAGTCGCCCGATTTTTGTTCCAACTAATGATGGTTAAAGAAGATAGGAGAACGATCAATGGGGAGGAAATACGGCAATCAGAGAAGGTAAAAGAAAATGAAAATGAATCGAATTTGGTAAAGGATAATGTTTTGACTGAACAGATTCGGGGGGGGGGGGGAGTATGTCAGTTCCGGATTTGGGGGAAATTTTATATTATGTTGTTTAAGACCAACTGAAGAGATGGTGAAACGAGAGAGAGAGACTGGAGGAGAAGAAAGAAAAATGAAGTCAGAAAAACGAGAGAGAAAAGAAATGGAAAGAGAGAGAAAGAAAGGGGGTGAAACGGAGATGGTGAGGGGTGAGAAGAAACAAAGAGAGGGAGTGAAACGGAGAGGCTGAGGGGGAGAAGAAACAAAGAGAGGAAGTGAAACGGTGATGGGGAGAGGGGAGAAGAAACAAAGAGAGTGAAAGGGTGAGGGGGAGAATAAACAAAGAGAGAGGGAGTGAAACGGAGAGGGTGAGGGGGGAGAAGAAACAAAGAGGGAGTGAAACGGAGAGGCTGAGGGGGAGAAGAAACAAAGAGAGAGGGAGTGAAACGGAGAAGGTGAGAGGGGAGAAGAAACAAAGAGAGAGTGAAAGGGTGAGGGAGAATAAACAAAGAGAGAGGGAGTGAAACGGAGAGGGTGAGGGGGGGAAGAAACAAAGAGAGAGGGAGTGAAACGGTGAGGGGGGGAAGAAACAAAGAGAGGGAGTAAAACGGAGAGGGTGAGGGGGGAGAAGAAACAAAGAGAGAGGGAGTGAAACGGAGAGGGTGAGGGGAGTGAAACGGAGAGGGTGAGGGGAGTGAAACGGAGAGGGTGAGGGGAGTGAAACGGAGAGGGTGAGGGGGAGAAGAAACAAAGAGGGAGTGAAAGGGTGAGGGGGAGAATAAACAAAGAGAGGGAGTGAAACGGAGAGAGTGAGGGAGGGGGAGAAACGAAGAGAGTGATGGGAGGGGGGGGGAAACGGAGATAGAAAAACAGAATAGTAAGAGATAAACAGAAAAAGTGAGAGAAAGAGAGAATACACCCTAGAAAGAGGAAGGAAAAACCGAAGAGAGGGAGGGGGGCGAAGAAGGGAGCGAGTGAAAGATTAAAAAGAAAATAAAAAAAATACAATTTGATAGAAGATAATGTTTTGACTAAAACAGATTCACAAAATATCAGTTAAGGATTTTAGAGTGGATTTTTTTTTTTTTTTGCCACATTTTGTTTAACGAATTTTCCATTATTTTTCTTTTTCGTTATTACGATTTTGTTTTCAGTTAATTTATTTATGAGAATGAGGAGGGGAAGAGGAGGAAACTTCTGGTTATTTTATATCATTTCATATCATTTTATCTGTTTTTAAAATCACTTTAAAAAAATGTGTTTAGCTCTTCAGCGCAACTCAATATTTAAGACCTTTTAGAAGAATAAAAGATTCAAGGTTTTTGCTCTGATTTTTTTCTTCTTTTTTATTATTTCCAGACTTATTTGCAATTCAAATGATCGGAAATAAAAGAATTGCCGATTTTTATCGAATATTGGCGTGTGCGTCGGTAAAAGTAATTTCGGCTGTAATTCTCGGTCTTATTTGGTGATTAACAGTATTATATGATAGTTTGAAAGGGGGAGAGGGGCAAACGGTGAAAGAGATAGCAATTGGAGATTAAAAATATATGGGCGGGGGGCCTAAGGAGGAATGGTAAAAAAAAAGGAGAAAAAGAAATGGCGAAATTGATACAAATAAAGAGTAAGAGAGATGGAGTGTGTTACAGAATAAAAATAGAAATATAGATATTGAGTGTGTTAGAAATTTGTTAACTCTTTCGTGCATATCGTCGTTGTTACACAACAACAAATGGAAAAGTTGTCAGACATTTTGATTTGACCAATTATATTTGTTTTGTTTTTTGTGAGAGTCAGGGACATCGAGGAACGCGTTTCGCCTCCATTATTAGTCGTTACGGGCCTTTTCGGAAGTCGGTTCAACTTGAAGGCGCGTAGTTCAAGAAAAAAGCTAGATCAGGTACGTAGAATTTCTGTAAAAATAATACATTAAACGGTTAAAAGACTGACAGAATTCAACTGTAAAGAAACAAGATGGACACAAGACAAAAACTAAGGACATGCAATGGAAATTATATAAAGGAATGTCTTGCAAACAAGTGTATGTCTGTCGCTTAACAAAAGTAACGGTTCGCTTATCTTGGCTGCTTATGTGTTTACGTCACGAGTGTATGTTCAGTCTGGCGATGGTGAAGTGGTTAATGACATGGACTTGGGACTTGAGTGTGCCAAGTTCGAATCCAGTTGGACCCATAGCACCACTTTCACTTATGGATGTTGGCAACCTTCACTTGGTCCCTCCTGTAAGAAATTACCTGATTCTAGAAAAACTCTAAGGAGACCAATGCCAACAACAGCATCAAGCCAGTCAAAGTAGTCGTACCATGCCGATTCATACGATATTAATTTTGTAGATTTTTTTTCTTGTAAAGATGGCGAAATGGTTTTCGCATTTTCTCGAAAAATTCGGTGCTCAGTTATTGCTCAATATGGTAAGTGTCCGTGGCTATTTAGAAGACAGAAAGTAATTTGTTTTTATAATATACTTTTTTTAATAATAGATATAAGAAGGTTTACACAGGTTTAAACAGTAAAATCATGGAGGAAATGTTTCAGTGTGTGAAAATTAATAAAACGAAGAAAAAAGAACGAAAACCCCAGGAAAAAGTGAAATGAAAACAAAAAACAAAAAAAAAACACGTTTTGCTAAGTCAAAACGGAAATAATTGAAAATTGGGCAAGAGAGAGTGGGTGGGACTTAAAATGTGGTGCTTTTTAGGAATAGGTATCCATAGATTTGGGAGGGCCTGTGGACGAGTGGTTATAGCACTTGTCTTTGGGCTGGACGACCCGGGTTCGATCCCACTCCCTCTGTCCACCCAGCAGTAAATGGGTACCTGACTAAAACTCAGGGAGAGGGATGGGCTCCGCCTTCCATATGCTGTGCCCTAGACATGGTGATTCTTAACAAATCACCGCCGCTACGGCCATGGGCAGTGTGCGATGTCGGCAACGACACTCGTGCGCGTCCAGGCTATGCGACTAAAAAAAAAAAAAAAAATCCATAGATTTGCAGTCGTGGCGTAAACAGTTCCGATTACGAACAGAGAAAGTCAAATCAATTTCAGACTTTTACCGAAATATACAAATAAAAAAAAAGGTGTTACTTGGCAGACGACTATTTTTCAATCAGTTAGAAATATGAAGTTCCGACATTTACGTAATGTTTTTTTGGATACATGTATGACTTTTGAAACTTTCATTTGGAATCGTTTGGGATACCTTTTCATTTACTTTTACTAGAAGGGCTAGGTTAGGGTAAAAAAACAAAATCAATCCGGTTTGTGTTGTATAGAAGTATCGAAACAACATTACAAAATACACTTAAATACAAGATAAAATCAAGTTTCTTTTAAGTAACATTTTCGCAAAAAAAAATATTACATTCAGTTTGTTCGGTTAAGTTCGTTAACATTCGCCAGTCTTAGAAGTCTTCGGCGAAACTCGGAATTGTTGATGTAAATACTGAAATTTTCTTGGATACCTATATTCCTTAAAAGTACCAAAGAAGAAATATATCAGAATATCTAAAAGATTACGACAATGAAAGGTGGTTTTACAGTTTAGCGGATACTTTAAATAAAACAAACTGAGGAATATCTGTTTGATGTACGTACCTGTTACGGGTTGAATAAATCCTATACCAAAAAGCACGTAAATTAATCAAGTAGTTTTTTTATAAAAAGAAAATTAAGAGGACAGCCATTTTGAAAGTTTCCAAAGGGGGGGGGGTGAAAGCTTTAAAAGAGAGATAACCGTAACTTCAAAAATCGCTCCATTTGATCACGTGACGTCGAGAGATACATTTAACTTTTACCTTTTTTTTAAATGAAAAACACAATTTAAATTTAAAAAACAATTTCTGAAAGATAACACAAGTACTATATAAGACAAAATGAGATACATTTAACTTTTCCCTTTTTTTTTAAATGAAAAAAAAGAATGAAAAAAAAAACACAATTTCTGAGAGATAACACAGACGTACTATATAAGACAATAAGATACATTTAACTTTTCCCATTTTTTTAAATGAAAAACACAATTTCAATCCCCCTTTGGAAACTTTCAAAATGGCTGTCCTCTTCGTACATGACTAAAATTTAATTTTCTTTTATAAAAAAAAAACTACTTGATTAATTTACGTGATTTTTGGTATAGGATTTATTCAACCGGTGACAGGTACGTACATCAAACAGATATTCCTAAGTTTGTTTTATTTAAAGTATCCGCTAAACTGTAAAAGCACCCAATAAAAATCAATGAGAAAATGGCTAAATAAGTGATTAAATATTTAATGAATTAGTAAAAGAAAGGGGGAACGAGAAACACAAACCAAAGTGAACAGGAAATTAAAAAGAAAAGGTTGTCGAATAGTTAGGGTGAGTGGAATGTAGAGGGACGAATTAGAAATGAATGGAGAGAGAGAGGGGGAAAGAGAGAGAGAGAGAAATTTTGTTTAGTGAAGGTAATTAAAATTGTAATGGTTGAAACTTGAAGGATACAAGGTTACTATAAACTCTGGGAGAATCTTTAAAAAGACGCTGCTCGGCACTATTTCAAAGCACCTTATCACTTAAAACCATTATTTTTTTCCACATTTATATTTAATAAAAAGAAAGTTACCAGCTATATCGTCAATGCCAGTTGGAGTTGATTCAACATGACTTGTTCTGTTTACCCTATGTTAAAATATTTCAAAAAAACATGGCCGTTGTGGTGCGATGCATTATGGGAATAAATACATTTACAGAAAAAGAAAAGTGAAAGGTTTGTAAAACATGAACCGATTTCACACATATTTCGGATAAATTCTACAAAGTTAGCACTCTTATTTTTCCCACAAATTTATGTGTTCCCATAATGCATCGTATCATTTTGTTTGAAATATTTCAACTTGGGTAAACGGAAGCAGCTATGTAGAATCGACTCCTAGTCAGCGTGGTGCTATTCCGAATTCACAACAGCAATTCGCAATCAATAGACTGCCTCTGCGGTCAAAATTTTGACTTTTTAAAAACGTCAAAATCTTTTTCATGTAAAACTTTATAATTAAAACTTGTTGAAAGGAGAAGTTTTTCATTTTTATTTTAAATAATTTCTTTTAGAAAAAGTAGAAATCAAATAAGTGTTTTGTTTTCTTTTTTTGAAACATTGGGTAGAAAAATTCATATTTCAATCATAGTGGTGTCGGATCGCATATATGAACAAAATCCATTTTTACTTTATATTCAATTTTCATTACAAAAAAAAATTATCAATAAGTTTTAATTATAAAGTTTTACATGAAAAAGATTTTGACTTTTAAAAAATTATGACCGGAGAGACAGTCTATTGATTGCGGCTTGCTGTTGTGAATTCGGAATAGCGGCTCGCTTACTCAAAGTCGAATGCTTTTTTTGGAGTGCCTCGACTCCAACTAACGTAGACGATGTAGCTGGTGATTACTTTTATCAAGTTAAACTTTTTTTGTCAAGAAATGTAATGATTTTAGACGATGTTTTGAAATAGTGCCGAACAGCATTGTTTTAGTATTCCTCTATAGTTAATATTAATCTTGTATCCTGTCAATTCCTTCCTTACATTACAAAAGCAGCCATATTGAATCGACTCCCAACTAACGTAAACGGCTTCGCTGGTAAATTCTTCTTTTTTTATTAATTTAATTTAAACATATTTTTTTTGTCAGAAATCATTACATATAATGGTTTTAGACGGTGTTTTGAAATAGTGCCGAGCAGCATTTTTTAGGATTCCCTTGAAGTTAATATTAACCGGATACAAATAAGTGCTAAAACTGAAAATGGAGACGGAAGAGAAAAACGAAACAATGAAGAGTTGTCATTGGAAAAAGATGGAGTGCAAGAAATCGATGGGAATTGGTGAGGAGAGAAAAGTGGATTAAAAATAGAATGAGGGAAGTGAGAGAATTGCGAAAAGGTGGTTGTTACCCGTGTTGAATATTTAATGAAAAATGGTGTTGGAGAAACTAAAGAGAGGGAAGAAGATTAGAGAATAATTTAAAAATAAATAAATATATCGATAATAGGTGTTGGATGGTAAAAAAGATTTAAGGGTCTTGTCAACCAGTCTTGGATAAGAAACATTTTAAGTTTTGGATGAGATAGACGTGCATTTAGAAACGCGACTCTATGAAACCCAACTTCATTTTTTTCCTGGTGATACCAGATCAGGCTGCCCTGTGGCTCCCTGAGACGAAATTCACCTACATTGACTTCTTTTTTTTTTTTTTTTTTTTTTGTAAAACTTAATTATGTTCTACAAAACCAAAAACAAAAACAACAGCCCCTCTCCCTTTCTCCCTCCCCTTTTTAATTTTATTTTTAGAACTTGAAGCATAAATCTTTTACTATAATGACCAGATTCGGCATTAAATAACCCAAAAAGGGTTGATATGCCGTAAAACAAAACTACCAAACCAAACCAACTTCATTTTAGGAGTGTCAGGTGTTGGCTTTTAAACTGTGCCAATTATTTTGTTAGAAAAACTAGCAACAGTAAAGAATAAAAATAAAAGAAAAAGCAAAGAAAAAGTATTTACATAATGTTGTTTTACTTCAAATTAATGCAGATACTAGAAAGAAAAAAGGGTGCTTGTAGAGATTAGCGTGCATATGAAAAACGCTGAAAATCGCAGTGCCAATTAAATTAACCGGAAAAAATAGGGTTGTACACCAAAAATTGACAAAAACTATCGAGTAGAATTGTAATTTTAAAAAAAAATCCGTTATATCGTGTAATCGGGTCGGCCATTGATTGGAGAGAAAAACACGAAATTCAGGGGGAGATAATCCAGTCTGTCATTAACACGTAATAAATCAATGGCAGTAATCAAAATACGATGAAACTGATTTATTTTTATTAAAATTCTACTCGATTATTTTTCCTACTTCTTGGTGAAGATACTTTTTAAAATCTGCTGCGTAAGTATATAATAATGTTTTTTTTTTTTTGTGGTTTTGATAATTTAATACGGACGCTTCTTTGTATCGGGTTGGAAAGAAAATAATGTCGTTTTTGCCCAACACATTTATTTCATCTGAAACATTCACATTAGTGCATTTTTGATCTTTACAATAATTTCCCTCATTTTCTATGACATCTGTTCAACGATGAACTAGTTTCTTGATGCCTTCTTCAACAAATTTCTCTGATTTTTTAGAAAAAAAAATTAGGTCATTTTGAGTTGGTCGTCATTTTCATAATTTGTATTATTTAAGTGATGCTGCAACGACCGGAAAAGATGGTAGTGGGATGGAACAATATAGGTGAATAAGGCGGATGAGGCAAAACTTCCCAATTGAAACTCATTACCTTTTTCTGAGTGATTTTTGCTGTGTGAGATCTCGTATTATGCTGAAGCAGTACACCCTTCCTATTGATTAATGCTGGTCGTTTTTTTGATAGAGCAATTTTTTTATTTTTTTGGTGTGGGGGGGCGGGGGATTTTGTCAATGTTTTCTTTTTCATTTGTTTCACTGTTTTTCTTTTTTTCTTCTTGCTAACATAAAACAAAGTAAAATGGGTTAGGGTTCCCGTTAGGGTTAGGGCTCTTGTTCTTAGCGATAGCCAAGCCCTCCATTCAAACTGCCAAGCTCTAACTGGAAGACTGGCAGACGATAATATAAAACGAATAAATTCTAAGAAAAAATACATAGATTAAAATCATTTTTTTTTTTTGTGAAAATAATGTTTTTATTAGGGGGGGGGGTAAAATTTTGTCAATGTTTTTATAAGATGAAAGAAAAAAAAATATTATTCCGTCAGGGCTCGGGTGCTTCCGCGACATGCCCGATCGTTGTCGACGCGAAGTCACGAAAATCAGGCGCTTCATCTGTAACAGTACCAATAAGTAAAATTAAAATAAGATATTTTTATACTATGTTTGCTAGTGATATGCACCAAGATTCTATTGAAGTAGACATTCCAAAAAATTGGCCTATTTAATAATAAAAAAAATAATGAGACTCTTTTCCTTGCAGTGTGATTGCAAAGAAATGCCAAAATTGTCAGATTGAAAAAGAACGACAAAATCTTTATTGTGCCAAGCACTCCAGGATTCCTGTTATGGAAAATCTTTCAAAATAATTAATTTGCGGAAAGGAAAAACTCCAAGAAACATAAATACCTCAGGCAACGATATTAAAAGAACGTTTCTATCTCTTAACATTTCTTAGCTGACATGTTTATAATTTATCTATTTTATTTATTTATTTATTTTAAGATAAATGGGAAAACTAATTGGCGAAGTTATTGGCTCCATTAAGTACCCTTCAAAATGTTCTGTTTATTAATTAAAGTGACAGCTTTACAGAAAAATATGGAATACCAGAGTTCTTGTTTATTTTCGTATCTCGTAATGTTAAAGAACTGTTATCGAAATGCAACGAGATTTTATAACAGTTGGAGATGACATGATTCTGGCAAAGGAACGATTTGGCTGTTGCTTGCTGAACCTTGGTAAAATGCTGGAAAAAAAAAGAGTAGAGAAAAGGCACAGAAGACTGAAATAAAAATTTAAAAAGTATTAAATAATAATATAGGAATGAAACCGTCTGTTGCAAAACTAATTGTATTTTTGCGGCTTGATTAAATGATCAACTATAAAATGTGTCCATTTAATGTCGAAGAAAGACGGTTTTCTAAAATGCGTCTGGTTTAAAATGATGGGAAGGCTCCTTAACGATGTTGACAGGACAGCAACCACATTTAGAAAGAAAAGAGAGGTTTCTTGGTGTCTTTGCCGGACGAAAGACAACATTCAAAAGAGAATGGACAAATGGTTTTCGTCTTCAGCTCGCCCAAATAAAGTGTCTGTTGATTTGTCAATGAGAATGGACTGGCTCAATCAGATGGGCCTATTTTGTAATACAGGAGAAGTAATTTATCGTTATACTGAATAAAGGGAGATATTTAGTAGAAAAAAAAGGTAAGTACCTATATAGTATGCACACCGGGACGGAGATATGTACCTATATAGAAGGCGCAGACAGTGGTGGTACTTTTTATAGAAATATGTCATACTTTTGCCCTGGGCAACGTAAGAGAAATGGTGGGGAAGAAACAGCTTTCGCAAAAGGCAAAACAAGAAAGTGGCGGTGAAATGGGGCGACCAGGGAATAGAAAAGTAGAAAGATAAAGAGACGGCTATAGAGAGAGGGAGAGAAATAGAAGTTTGAATATAAAGATGTTACACACGCGATTTTTCTTCTATTTTATATTTTTATGACCCCGAGCAACGCCGGGTAGCCCTGCTAGTTGTAAATAAATGCCAACTGGTAAAAGGCGAAACTAGAGAATAATAAGATTCCCCAATCAAATAACTCTCACAAAAAATCACTGTTTTAAATGGCTGACTCATTTTGTTTATTCTATTCGCTCATAAGTATCAGAGGTATCTCTCTTGGAAAATATCCAAGTTATCCCTCTTGAATCATTACTAGCCAACAAGGGAATGAACTCTTTCTACTTCCAGAAACCAAGAATATTTAAATTCTATCCACATGCAAATTTATAAACCGGATATCTCACCATTTGAATCAGACGTATTTCACTAACCCAAGTCGCAGTCATCTTGAAACTCCCTTTACTGGTCACACATGTAGGCTCCCAGATAGCATAAACAAAGTCTTACTTATAAGCGGTAGAACTAATCATGTATGCAAATTTAATTTTATGAGCAAAGGTGGCTTACTCTAAAAATAACTGATAATAATAAAAAAGAAAGAAAAAGTAATGACGTATGCAAATTAAATTTTATGAGCAAAAAATAGTTTTGTCTTTTTCTTATCGATTAGTTTTGTCTTTTTCTTATCGATTAGTTTTGTCTTTTTCTTATCGATTAGTTTTGTCTTTTTCTTATCGATTAGTTTTGTCTTTTTCTTATCGATTAGTTTTGTCTTTTTCTTATCGATCAGTTTTGTCTTTTTCTTATCGATTAGTTTTGTCTTTTTCTTGTCGATTAGTTTTCTTTTTTCTTGTCGATTAGTTTTGTCTTTTTTCTTGTCGATTAGTTTTGTCTTTTTTCTTGTCGATTAGTTTTGTCTTTTTTCTTGTCGATTAGTTTTGTCTTTTTTCTTGTCGATTAGTTTGTTTTTTTTCTTGTCGATTAGTTCTCAATGATTTTAAGTATCTCGTTTCTAATGATGCATAATGATGCATTGAGAAGCAATATCAGTGATGCAAATATCCCACGTTCATCGGGGCTTTCAGGCCTTTCAACATTAAATTCGCTTACCCCACCAGGGTTAATCACACTAGTTCATCTCCACAAAGCTGACAGTCTCCGTTATAATGCAAAATTCAAGTGCGCTCGATGCGGTAAATGGTTTAAAAGTCGATGAATGACGTCACTGTCAGCCAATGGCCTTCAACCAAGGCGATCCATAATACAGGCCTGGCAAACATGCGACGGATTTCAAAACACTATACCCGCTCCACTATCAACCCAGACATGATCCCAATAAACAACAAACGGCTCGTACTCGATTGCGACTTGTTACCCATTTCAATGACATACTCAAAAACAGACTATGATTGTCCAGCGTCAGCCAATGAAAACGTTCTACTTCTTCCATTCTTCCATTTAATGCATCTTTCCGGTTTTATTGGAGTTGTCTATCCCTGGGCTGTTCTAAGAAATATCATGTTGTGAAGAGAATAAAGAAAGACGGAATCAACATGACGAGACTAAGACCCCCCCTCTCTTTATATAACTCGAAACTGTTATTTTTTGTTTGTCAACCACCAAATAAGAAAAAAATGCATGTTTTTGTTAGGTTGTATTTAGTTGGTTATTTCCGCAAAAGTAACTCTTCGCAGCAATTAATTGTATACAATTGATCGAACACAAGTCACTACCTGACCCATAGCTTGAGATACTGTGAGTCAATACGTTTCCCAACGGTGTTAGCATGTAAGTGGACACAAATGATCTGATAGGATTTGAACTCTGCATCGCTTCTTTCAAAGTCCATGACGGTATCATTGATGCCAATCATGCTCCCCCGGAAATCAATACCGAAACAACGAGGATCAAAAGGTTGGGAAATATCACACCTGTTGTAACGATTGGTTGCGCAGAAGGTGAAGCAAGAACAATGTTGACGAAACAAAATATAGAATCACGATTCTCAGACCGAAACAAAAATAGAATTGCTTCACCTTTTAGTATTCTTTGTCTGTCCTGGTATTTTTTTTTGTTGTTCTTTTTCAAGCTTCTCTCCATTATTTTCTTTCTTTTACGTTCGTTTTCCTATTTTTATTTTTTCTTTCTACTCCGCTCTCTCTTTCTTTGCCTCTCTCTCTCTCTCTTTTCCTCTCTCTCTCTCTTTGCCTCTCTCTCTCTCTCTTTGCCTCTCTCTCTCTCTCTTTGCCTCTCTCTTTGCCTCTCTCTCTCTCTTTGCCTCTCTCTCTCTCTTTGCCTCTCTCTCTCTCTCTTTGCCTCTCTCTCTCTGCCTCTCTCTCTCTGCCTCTCTCTCTTTGCCTCTCTCTCTCTCTTTGCCTCTCTCTCTCTCTTTGCCTCTCTCTCTCTCTTTGCCTCTCTCTCTCTCTTTGCCTTTCTCTCTCTCTTTGCCTTTCTCTCTCTCTGCCTCTCTCTCTCTCTCTGCCTCTCTCTCTCTCTCTGCCTCTCTCTCTCTCTCTCTGCCTCTCTCTCTCTCTGCCTCTCTCTCTCTCTCTCTCTCTTTACCTCTCTCTCTTTCTTTCCTCCGCTTTCTCTCCTATTCCTAGAGGGCGCGGGATTAGTCTAATGGTACCGTCCAGTTTTGTTGTCTTGTTTTAAGATGGTGCTTGAACATAAAAAAACAAAAATGCTACTTTTGTATACATTGATATACGTATATTTATTTCTGAATTTTTGAGATGACGATTGATAATCTGTATTATCCGAAATAATATTCTCATCTTGGTTGTTATATTCACAACATTTCGGCCGATGTAGTCTCCGACCTTATTCAGATGCAACTTTTCGAACTTAGGAACCTATACAGAATTTTGAACATCACACTTTATTTAACCCATGTGGGTAGATTTTATTTTAATGGAAATTGCTTCAGACAAGACATGAAGCGACTTGATGTAAGGAACTAACAAGAACGAAAGATGATTATCGCAAAGACAGAAGATGCCTATTTAGTATTGAAAAGATCAACGATATAGGTAGGAGGAAAACAGTCAGCAGAAAGTGTTTTTTTTATATGGAAATCCCTCCAGACAAGGCATGAAGCCACCTGTGGTAAGGAGCTAAAAATTAATTACCACTTCAAGGTCAAACATTAGCCAACAATAAGTGTTATTTGGATAGATTCCCACCCAGAAAACAGCAATTCTTCCCCCTTTGTCAGAAACATCGCTCATGGAATGTGAGCGCTAAAGGACAAACTAAGGGAAGCGAGAGTTACAAGGCTGCTGAAAGTAATCCAAAGGTCCACCTTCTACGCTTTATAAGTCTGCAGTTCTTGGATAGAAGCTGTTGGAATAGGAAGCTGTATTACAATAAAGTATCAAAACGGTGAATTGATGGAGATCAGTAGACCAACTAGTCAAAGGAAGCAAGGAATATATCAGAGAATTCTGAAGAACACATGCCATAATAGTATTTAGTATCTATTATTCTCGTTCCGTCAGCCATAATCGGATAGAAGTGTTAATCATTATATTCTTAGTAAGGCGATAATTAAAACTTCTATGGTCATGGCTGATGGAACGAGAACAATCTACCCCCATGTATTAAATCAAGGGTTCCATTCGAAACTCTGCATAGGTTCTTAAGTTCAACATAAATATAAACCCGAAGAAGATTGGAGGTTACATTGACTGAAACTGTGTGAAAATAACGACTAAAATGAGAATAGTAGTCCGAAAAATACAAATGGGCAATCCTCATTTCCGAAACAGGATTAGTCC
Organism: Sepiola atlantica; assembly: GCA_963556195.1. Taxonomy (NCBI): domain Eukaryota; kingdom Metazoa; phylum Mollusca; class Cephalopoda; order Sepiida; family Sepiolidae; genus Sepiola; species Sepiola atlantica. The sequence goes on along the minus strand of OY744525.1, from coordinate 17,724,011 downwards.
AAATAATCCGAATCCTAATATCTATACTTATATGAGAGATATGTGTCCGCAGACCTTCGGGCTAGGATTAAAATGTACCGATCTCAAGAGATGATCCTCCCACGTATGAGGTCTTCAGAATGATTAGCTGCTGGCAAGGACTTGTCCGATTCTTATGCATTCAAAAAGAAAGATAAAAAACTTTACTCCGGAGGATGAGTTTGGCTCCCTCATTCGTTAGGGAGTGCTGACACGACTATACTGGTATCATTGTTTCTATCAAGAGTGCCCCTTTTTAGGAAGCTCGATTTTTCATATTAAAATTCGAGTTTGTCTAACTTGGTCTCGTGGGGAGGCAAGTGTATCTGTTTATTCACGAACTAATTTTGGGCTATTAGACATATGAACTTGAAAGCTTGTAGGAATTATCACATACCTACGTATCACATACCTACGTATCACATACAAGGATCACATTTTGTTCGCGTAATGATTTTTACAGAAACATAAATAAATTTTTAAAAAACCCAACTTAAATGTGTCTTTTTCTGAAAAGCCTCCTTTCAGTTTCAAGAGACAGCGGACATCTACCTCTTATAAGTGTTCCTACATGGGGAGTCTATAATGAAGCAAAGGCCACACAATCTCCAACCGCACCTCTTCTGAACCAGTATTGCTCGAGCCCAGTGGCAAGGATGAATGGAAACAATACCGAGATAAGCAGAGAAAGACTGGTGTTATTTCGGAGTTTTCCTTCTCCTAGATGAGTTCCACAATCCAGGCTTGAAGAGTTTAGTCTACCCTACGACTTAATACATAGCTGGAGGGAAGATATATGGTTTCATCATTTTCAAGGCTACTAGTGAAAGTGATAGAATAACCCTGACAGAATTTGAACTCTGGATGCTGAGTTCAAAGTTTACATCTATGTACATATATTTAATATATATATATAATATGTATTTATATTTTTCATTACTCCTGGTGGTTTCCTTTTTCCTAGTCTTCTTTCTTAACAACCTCTCCTTTTCTTTGAATACTTCCAAGTGTAAAAACAGGGAAAAAGCTCATTATGTGAATATCTCGCAAGGTGTAACTGAAATCGGCATAAACACGGCCTGGTCAGCCATTTCTGCATTTATGATCCTCAGTAAAAAAACAAACAAAAGAAAATGGTCCTTATGCAAATGTGCACGATAATTGGACAGATTCTTTTTTTTTATCATTGCATCAAAATACACGAAGGACAAAAAGTATTAGACGATCATTACTCCTGTAAATATGATAGTGTGATTCAAGCATAGCTGATTACTGAAAATCAGGAATGTGGTCACAATACACACACACACACACACACACATACGAATCGAAGAATCATAATAAAGCATGCATTCAACCCAAAATTCGTGCATTACGCCATCTGACAATGGCAAGAGTGCATGAAACCATGGTAACAGTGTTTTCAATTGCTTTGGCTTTAAACTCTTAGACTTATTGAGACACTTTTCGGCACTTTAATATTATAAAAACCATCCTGGTATAATCTTTCTGAGATGACTGTCGACTAAGTGAGGGTTGAGTATATTCGTTGCATGGAGAGAAATGATACGAGAATGATACAATGGGTGTGTAATGTGAGTCTTAAAAAAAACAAACTTAGTTCTGATGACCTCAGAGGTTGATGAAATCTGGACAATATAGGGTGATGTGTACAGAACAGGAGATCAATGGTATGGCCACGTTGAAAGAATGGATGGGAGCTCTTTGGTTAATAGATGTATAACAGCTGAGGTAACAGGTTCAGTTCAAAGAGGAAGTCAAAGGAAAACATAGGAGAAAGTGGGATAAATAAAGACCTGGACAGAGATAGGTTAGTTTGGAAGTCAATTTCTTAAAGCCGTCCAACGCATGCCAGCATGTAAAATAAACGTTAAACCAAATATGATGAGGTTTTGGTGGTCTTTATATTTGTCACCATTATATTTACCATGTTTCATTCGTTTTTCCCTTCCAGCCTTCTTCGGATGCCTTTTATTGAAGCAGGTGTTTATTTACCAGCTCCACTGACTCTGGTTGGGTACAAAAATAGCCATGAATGGACCCGTCAGCATTCTCTGGCAGAGGAATCTCAGAAGATTGGCTATAAAACAAGCCTCTTTAAAAAGAAGCAAATGTCTGGGAGGGTGCACCTTGTAGGACCGAGTCGGACCATACCTGATCTCTACCAAAGAGGGCTCTGTGCTGTCGAGTCAGCCTCAGGTCTGTCGAATTGAATGTCTATGAAAGAAGACTTTCGACCTTGTTACGAAAGCAGATAGGGCCAGCTTGTAGTAGTAGTAGTAGATCTTCCAGGAATTTCAAACTAAAACATTTATTAAATCCATTGGAATAGACCGTTTTCAATTTCTGTTCCATGTCTTTTAAAATACAAAATAACTGATATGAAATATTTCTTCACCAGAGATGCCCGAGTCTGACAGTAAATTACATGCAATGGTGAAGCCCTAATTTGGGAGCTTTGGATAATATGAAGTGGATGCTTAGTTGCCATTACATCCAGGTCCACTTTGATCCGGATTGGTTATACCTGTCAGGGTTTTGCATCAAACAAACTGAACAAGATGGCATATTTAGTGTCCAATAATAGGAATCTACTTTCTTCCAGGAAGAAAGCTGGCGTTCAACCAAAACTAGATCCAGACCATAAATAGACACATGTAACATACACAACTAGGTTGTCTCCCCTTACTGACCGCTCTTCAGTTAAGAAATTTCTTTTATTATTGTTACTTTGTGTATTGTCTACTTATTGCAGTCCTGTCATTTAATCCAAGTCCATCCCTAACGGTTATACAAGAAAACAAATATAAAAATACGCACACACTCATATTGATGTACAAATCGTCATCAGAAATTCCGATTTCACCAGATAGCTGTAACAGAACCAATGTTTAATCACCATTACCTGGAATAATACACTAATGAACACTCTGGAATAATACACTAATGAACACCGTCTGGAATAATACACTAATGAACACCGTCTGGAATAATACACTAATGAACACCGTCTGGAATAATACACTAATGAACACTCTGGAATAATACACTAATGAACACCGTCTGGAATAATACACTAATGAACACCGTCTGGAATAATACACTAATGAACACCGTCTGGAATAATACACTAATGAACACCGTCTGGAATAATACACTAATGAACACCGTCTGGAATAATACACTAATGAACACCGTCTGGAATAATACACTAATGAACACCGTCTGGAATAATACACTAATGAACACCGTCTGGAATAATACACTAATGAACACCGTCTGGAATAATACACTAATGAACACCGTCTGGAATAATACACTAATGAACACTCTGGAATAATACACTAATGAACACTCTGGATTATAGAAAATAACATAAATAGCTACAGAAGTGACAACAATCCCTGAAAAATAACAAGTTCGGCATAAAATAACCCAATAAAGATTCAAATCCAATCAAATCAAATTCACCAGGGATCGAACTCAGAACCCCACAGTAGAATTCACTTCAGAATATCTGTTAGAATACTCTTTTATCCAGAAAGATAATCTAGGGTAAATTTCTGAGGTTTATAAAACTAATGTCTAACCCGAATGCCTGAATGCCTATCATATGATTATTTACCTTTACTCGTATTACATTTTCTAAACATAAGAAAATAGAATTTGAAAGCCTATCTACTTTGCCTTTAATTTTAACTTCCGGCCTAAATGCTGAACATCGTTCGCTGTAGTACTAGCACACAACTTAAATATCCAACTGTATACACGTTTCCAAGGCACTTTGATAAAGAGGTGACACCTCGAAATATTAGGACTGCACCTGTCTATACTCTATAAATTGAGGAAGAAATAGTAAATAATAAAAGTAAATTATTATTCACAAGTACCAAAACATATATTGTTTTACTGTCATTTTTTTGCTGTTTTTTCTTTTGTTCAGTTTTATCAATGCCCACACGTTCATGCATTGTCACAGCCTTCTAAAATATAAAGACATGTATTAATACACTCTCTTATTCTATGCTTATATTTTAATTAATTAGTTAATTTTAGAATCATTACAGAACGGTACAAACCCATTTGTATACCATGTCAAACCCCACTCACAATTAAACACATTTTAACTGACTGCATTTATTTTGTAACAAGAAATAACTTCTATACTGAAAAACATATTAAATACCTTTTTTGAAAAAAAAAAACCAACCCCCACATCATACTTTCATACTTAGAAAAAAAAAATTAAAAAATCGGCCTCTAACAAAACATTTTTTTAAAAATATTTATATATTAACTAAAGCAAAAAGGGGAAAACACCCCAAACCCATACGTATTCGGCATAAAATGACCCAAAAGGTTGATATGCCGTAAAACCCATAATAATATAATAATTACTGAATGGTACAACGGCAAAAACGTAAATATAACAAGTAAAATGAGAATAAATCAGGAACATTTTAATAATTTAAATATTTTCTATAACTTACTAATCCATTTTTTCGTGGCAGAACTGTAATTAGACATTAACAAAAGAAAAAAATAATGGCGTACACATGATGTAACATGACCCGGTGTGATCGGAACAAATGATTTTATTCATATAAATTTTCAGATTGAAGCTCTATTATTACACGTCTGCTTTCTTTTCAGTTTATTGTTGTCCAAGTGAAGCAAAATAATTCTGAAAACATATTGATTTATAAAATATGTATTAGTCAGAGAGAAAGTTATGGGTCACTGCTTACAAATGGTTTCGATTCACACACTGCCAAGCACTTGAGTAAGCTTACACGCCATAAATAAAAAGCGGTGAATCGCATCCCCAGATCCTATGGAAGAGGGTGTTATGGTGGGTGGATTGGGTTAGGGTTTAAAATGCATCCTATTTTTATAAGACATTCTGTCCACTGGGAGGGGTTATTAGGTTTCAGTTTGAAATAGTCTGTCATGCTTAAGAATTTTCATCGGTTTTTTCATGCTGAAGTTTGAAAAAGGATTTTCCTTAGTTTGTCATGCTGAAGTTTTAAAAAGGATTTTCCTTAGTTTGTCATGCTGTAGTTTTAAAAAGGATTTTCCTTAGTTTGTCATGCTGTAGTTTGAAAAAGGATTTTCCTTAGTTTGTCATGCTGTAGTTTGAAAAAGGATTTTCCTTAGTTTGTCATGCTGAAGTTTTAAAAAGGATTTTCCTTAGTTTGTCATGCTGTAGTTTGAAAAAGGATTTTCCTTAGTTTGTCATGCTGAAGTTTTAAAAAGGATTTTCCTTAGTTTGTCATGCTGTAGTTTGAAAAAGGATTTTCCTTAGTTTGTCATGCTGTAGTTTGAAAAAGGATTTTCCTTGGTCTGTCATGCTGTAGTTTGAAAAAGGATTTTCCTTAGTTTGTCATGCTGAAGTTTGAAAAAGGATTTTCCTTAGTTTGTCATGCTGTAGTTTGAAAAAGTATTTTCCTTAGTTTGTCATGCTGTAGTTTGAAAAAGGATTTTCCTTAGTTTGTCATGCTGTAGTTTGAAAAAGGATTTTCCTTAGTTTGTCATGCTGTAGTTTGAAAAAGTATTTTCCTTAGTTTGTCATGCTGTAGTTTGAAAAAGGATTTTCCTTAGTTTGTCATGCTGTAGTTTGAAAAAGGATTTTCCTTAGTTTGTCATGCTGTAGTTTGAAAAAGTATTTTCCTTAGTTTGTCATGCTGTAGTTTGAAAAAGGATTTTCCTTAGTTTGTCATGCTGAAGTTTGAAAAAGGATTTTCCTTAGTTTGTCATGCTGTAGTTTGAAAAAGGATTTTCCTTAGTTTGTCATGCTGTAGTTTGAAAAAGGATTTTCCTTAGTTTGTCATGCTGTAGTTTGAAAAAGGATTTTCCTTAGTTTGTCATGCTGTAGTTTGAAAAAGGATTTTCCTTGGTTTGTCATGCTGTAGTTTGAAAAAGTATTTTCCTTGGTTTGTCATGCTTAAATTTGAAATAGGATTTTCCTTGGTCTGTCATGCTGTAGTTTGAAAAAGGATTTTCCTTAGTTTGTCATGCTGAAGTTTTAAAAAGGATTTTCCTTAGTTTGTCATGCTGTAGTTTGAAAAAGGATTTTCCTTAGTTTGTCATGCTGTAGTTTTAAAAAGGATTTTCCTTAGTTTGTCATGCTGTAGTTTGAAAAAGGATTTTCCTTGGTTTGTCATGCTGAAGTTTGAAAAAGGATTTTCCTTAGTTTGTCATGCTGTAGTTTGAAAAAGGATTTTCCTTAGTTTGTCATGCTGTAGTTTGAAAAAGGATTTTCCTTAGTTTGTCATGCTGTAGTTTGAAAAAGTATTTTCCTTGGTTTGTCATGCTTAAATTTGAAATAGGATTTTCCTTGGTCTGTCATGCTGTAGTTTGAAAAAGGATTTTCCTTAGTTTGTCATGCTGTAGTTTGAAAAAGGATTTTCCTTAGTTTGTCATGCTGTAGTTTGAAAAAGGATTTTCCTTGGTCTGTCATGCTGTAGTTTGAAAAAGGATTTTCCTTAGTTTGTCATGCTGTAGTTTGAAAAAGGATTTTCCTTAGTTTGTCATGCTGTAGTTTGAAAAAGGATTTTCCTTAGTTTGTCATGCTGTAGTTTGAAAAAGTATTTTCCTTAGTTTGTCATGCTGTAGTTTGAAAAAGGATTTTCCTTAGTTTGTCATGCTGTAGTTTGAAAAAGGATTTTCCTTAGTTTGTCATGCTGTAGTTTGAAAAAGGATTTTCCTTAGTTTGTCATGCTGTAGTTTGAAAAAGGATTTTCCTTGGTTTGTCATGCTGTAGTTTGAAAAAGGATTTTCCTTAGTTTGTCATGCTGTAGTTTGAAAAAGGATTTTCCTTAGTTTGTCATGCTGTAGTTTGAAAAAGGATTTTCCTTAGTTTGTCATGCTGTAGTTTGAAAAAGGATTTTCCTTAGTTTGTCATGCTGTAGTTTGAAAAAGGATTTTCCTTAGTTTGTCATGCTGAAGTTAATAAAAAGGATTTTCCTTAGTTTGTCATGCTGAAGTTTGAAAAAGGATTTTCCTTAGTTTGTCATGCTGAAGTTTGAAAAAGGATTTTCCTTAGTTTGTCATGCTGAAGTTTGAAAAAGGATTTTCCTTAGTTTGTCATGCTGAAGTTTGAAAAAGGATTTTCCTTAGTTTGTCATGCTGAAGTTTGAAAAAGGATTTTCCTTAGTTTGTCATGCTGTTATTTGAAAAAGGATTTTCCTTAGTTTGTCATGCTGTAGTTTGAAAAAGGAGTTTCCTTAGTTTGTCATTCTGTAGTTTGAAAAAGGATTTTCCTTAGTTTGTCATGCTGTAGTTTGAAAAAGGATTTTCCTTAGTTTGTCATGCTGTAGTTTGAAAAAGGATTTTCCTTAGTTTGTCATGCTGTAGTTTGAAAAAGGATTTTCCTTGGTTTGTCATGCTGAAGTTTGAAAAAGTATTTTCCTTGGTTTGTCATGCTGTAGTTTGAAAAAGGATTTTCCTTAGTTTGTCATGCTGTAGTTTGAAAAAGGATTTTCCTTAGTTTGTCATGCTGTAGTTTGAAAAAGGATTTTCCTTAGTTTGTCATGCTGTAGTTTGAAAAAGGATTTTCCTTAGTTTGTCATGCTGTAGTTTGAAAAAGGATTTTCCTTAGTTTGTCATGCTGTAGTTTGAAAAAGGATTTTCCTTAGTTTGTCATGCTGAAGTTTGAAAAAGGATTTTCCTTAGTTTGTCATGCTGTAGTTTGAAAAAGGATTTTCCTTAGTTTGTCATGCTGTAGTTTGAAAAAGGATTTTGCTTAGTTTGTCATGCTGTAGTTTGAAAAAGGATTTTGCTTAGTTTGTCATGCTGTAGTTTGAAAAAGGATTTTCCTTAGTTTGTCATGCTGTAGTTTGAAAAAGGATTTTCCTTAGTTTGTCATGCTGAAGTTTGAAAAAGGATTTTCCTTAGTTTGTCATGCTGTAGTTTGAAAAAGGATTTTCCTTAGTTTGTCATGCTGTAGTTTGAAAAAGGATTTTCCTTAGTTTGTCATGCTGTAGTTTGAAAAAGGATTTTCCTTAGTTTGTCATGCTGTAGTTTGAAAAAGGATTTTCCTTAGTTTGTCATGCTGTAGTTTGAAAAAGGATTTTCCTTAGTTTGTACTGCTGTAGTTTGAAAAAGGATTTTCCTTAGTTTGTCATGCTGTAGTTTGAAAAAGGATTTTCCTTAGTTTGTCATGCTGTAGTTTGAAAAAGGATTTTCCTTAGTTTGTCATGCTGTAGTTTGAAAAAGGATTTTCCTTAGTTTGTCATGCTGTAGTTTGAAAAAGGATTTTCCTTAGTTTGTCATGCTGTAGTTTGAAAAAGGATTTTCCTTAGTTTGTCATGCTGTAGTTTGAAAAAGGATTTTCCTTAGTTTGTCATGCTGTAGTTTGAAAAAGGATTTTCCTTAGTTTGTCATGCTGTAGTTTGAAAAAGGATTTTCCTTAGTTTGTCATGCTGTAGTTTGAAAAAGGATTTTCCTTAGTTTGTCATGCTGTAGTTTGAAAAAGGATTTTCCTTAGTTTGTCATGCTGTAGATTGAAAAAGGATTTTCCTTAGTTTGTCATGCTGTAGTTTGAAAAAGGATTTTCCTTAGTTTGTCATGCTGTAGTTTGAAAAAGGATTTTCCTTAGTTTGTCATGCTGTAGTTTGAAAAAGGATTTTCCTTAGTTTGTCATGCTGTAGTTTGAAAAAGGATTTTCCTTGGTTTGTCATGCTGAAGTTTGAAAAAGGATTTTCCTTAGTTTGTCATGCTGTAGTTTGAAAAAGGATTTTCCTTAGTTTGTCATGCTGTAGTTTGAAAAAGGATTTTCCTTAGTTTGTCATGCTGTAGTTTGAAAAAGGATTTTCCTTAGTTTGTCATGCTGAAGTTTGAAAAAGGATTTTCCTTAGTTTGTCATGCTGTAGTTTGAAAAAGGATTTTCCTTAGTTTGTCATGCTGTAGTTTGAAAAAGGATTTTCCTTAGTTTGTCATGCTGTAGTTTGAAAAAGGATTTTCCTTAGTTTGTCATGCTGAAGTTTTAAAAAGGATTTTCCTTAGTTTGTCATGCTGTAGTTTGAAAAAGGATTTTCCTTAGTTTGTCATGCTGTAGTTTGAAAAAGGATTTTCCTTAGTTTGTCATGCTGTAGTTTGAAAAAATATTTTCCTTGGTTTGTCATGCTTAAATTTGAAATAGGATTTTCCTTGGTCTGCCATGCTTAAATTTGAAATAGGATTTTCATCGGTCTGTCATGCTTAAGTTTGAAATAGGATTTTCCTTGGTTTGTCATGCTTAAATTTGAAATAGGATTTTCCAAGGTCTGTCATGCTGTAGTTTGAAATAGGATTTTCATCGGTCTGTCATGCTTAAGTTTGAAATAGGATTTTCCTTGGTCTGTCATGCTTAAATTTGAAATAGGATTTTCCTTGGTCTGTCATGCTTAAGTTTGAAATAGGATTTTCCTTGGTCTGTCATGCTGTAGTTTGAAATAGGATTTTCCTTGGTTGATGCGCTGATTGAACTGACGCATCTTGAGAATGCATCCATTTGTTTTCTTTGATATTTTCGAACCTCCTCCATCTTCCAAGTCTTCATAGAAAAGATGGTGAATGATTTGTTAGGGATTTTCCGAGATAATTATCCGAGTTTTGTCCTCCTTCTAAATTGGAGTCAATAATTTTTCTGATGCTGTTGTATTTGACATCACTTAAACTTACTTACCCAAGCAAATCTTTGAAAGCTGTTATATTTCTTTTGTTATCTAAACTGCATTTATTACCGTCGGAACTCTCCATGCTCTATTGAGTGGAACTCTCATTTATTATCCTTATTAATTTTGACAAAAATCTTTTCTGCTAACTTTTATTCTATTGTTTGGTTGGCACCGAAGATGACTCAAAATTAATTGACGATTCTTTATCCATTTTTTTTTTTTTTGTAATTCTTTAAAAAAATAAAAAAATAAAAAAAAATAAAAAAAACTGGGAGGAGAAATTAGAATAACGCATTTTTTTCTTTGTTTCATTTTTGTTTAAAAAAAGATTATTTGGGATTAATGCCAGAAATATTTACCGTGCTTATTTTGAGTTTATTGTCCTCATCACATCGCAGAATAACATTTATTTTTTTCTAAATGAAACGATTTATAAGAACGTTTTATGTCACGCTCCGAAAGATTGCTTCTCGAACTTTATGCATGACTGTGCATTCGTCTCTATTTATAAAGTTGGGCAGTTTATCGCACTCACAGTGACATTAAAACCATAATTTTGTATACAGGTATCTAGCTCCCTCCCACTGCGGATAGATGTGGCACAAGGCCAGAAGATGGGGATTGTAGACCAGCGCACAAGAGGTAGCGCTTTCTGTACCTACAAAAAAAGAAATGGCTGCACATCCCTGACGGCATTCCTCGGTAGGGGCGCCTCAGGCGATTGACTACAAACCAACCCCTTCTCAAGGGGCGAGAAGGTAAAGCCTGGGATGGTGGACAGCCCGACAGAGCAGGGCGAGAAGAAATCACAACGGCTCACCCCTGATCGTCAAGGACATATCCTCGATTGGTATGGTGTACCAAAAAAAAATCAGAAAATTCAATGCTACAACTTCAGCTTCGTAATATACTGAGCATGTCTTTATGGCTAACTAATTTGCATATTGATTTGAAAAATGACATCTTATTAATTCACTATTATATTTTCCTAATTAAATCACGGTTTTCATTTTATTACTACAGAGTTTTATTAGGCATATTTTTCGTATTGTGAAAAAAAAATTCGCATTTTGGGTGAAAAAGGACAAAAATATTCTTCTGTAGGTTGCGATCCGGTTCAGCATTATAAATTATAAAGAAAGACTCCCCTACCAACAAAAACATATGCACATGGATTAGCCACAAAGCAAATGAGTCAGTAAGTATTCCCCCCTCCCTCACATTAATTTATGAAATTAAATTCTACCGTAATGCATTTCGGTTTTTTCCTACATCAGTCGGCCATTTCATTCTTTTGATATATTGTAAAGTAATACTATATTCCTTCTATCCCCAAAACAAACACACACACTTTGTGGCAAAGAAAAGAAATCAGTGCTTTTTACATCTCCCTAATTGTCTTTTTTATCGTGGATAAATGCTTTGCATTTTGGATGAAAAAATCTTTCGATCTTTTTCTGATCAATTTACTTCTGGAGATTGTAATTCTTGGTTTCCTCAATTTTCTCGGGCAACGCCGGGACATGGGCCTTGCTAGTATAAAAATAAACATTAAAATCATAAGTACATCAGGGTAATATAAAGTAGTATAAATGATTTTTGGAGAAAAAAAGTTTATTGAACAAAAATAAATGATGTTGCAAATGTGCGACAAATGGCATAAAATTTTACATGTATAACAAAATAGTACGATATATGCATCTGAATAATCATAATATACTTTTTACTTACCATTTAATGATCAGATTTAAAAGTTTAGGCTCTTGAATTAGACAGACGACACACTGATGACACTCGCTCGTGATATCGAAGATACTGATTACCTATTTAGCAAGTGTGCTGGTGCAACATAACACTAATACCTACTCACATTTGCCAACAGGCTCGTAGCAGATGTGAAAAAAGTTGCAGGTTGACACAAATTTCGTTGAATATTATATAAAATAGGTATTTCGTTGGAATGTGTCATATTTGAAACAAAAAGCATTTAAGGGTTAAGAGGACTTGATTTTTCAAGTACATTAATAGAAGTAATAGTATAGTTCGGCTTCAGACAGATAACAAAATCTCCATTTTTATTACTTTATTACCATTTTAGCTGAGGTGTTGTACATTGTTTCTTGATAGAATTGTATGATCATTAAATATTATTAAAACAATCAACGTACATTAAAAATTAATAACACAATTCATACAAAGCATATACATTTTTTTACAAATAAGTTAATAGCATCTTCAGGTATCAGGTCTGTTTACAGACATCGATGATCATGGCTCTCCATTCTTCTCTGCATTCGATCTTTCTGATGAGATCTAGAGTCATGATTCCAGTGACCCTGTTGAGGCCATCTGTGAACTTGGTACGCTGTCTTCCTCTACTCTTCTTGCCGTCGATCTTTCCTAACGTCAAGCTTTTCTCCAAGCCGTCCACCCACATTATATGGTCGAAGAACTTCAACTGTCTGGCGTGGATAGTATTAAGAAGCGATCTGTTGTAGTCAGCCTTACACATTTTTGTTTTTTTCCTTTCTGTCCATGAGATTCGTAGAATTCTTCTTAGAAACCATATCTTCTAAACGACTTTCAGCCACTTTCGACAATGTCTAACATTCACAACCGTAAAGTAGGATTGACCATACGTACGCCTTCAAGATTCTGATTTTTGTGTTCATTTTTATGTTTCTGTTTTGAAAGATGCCCTCCATGCTATGGAAATCGGATTTTGCCATTGCGATTCGTTTCTTGATTTCCGCGTTACTTTTACCATCCAACGTAATATTACAACCCAAGTAGTTGAATGTATCCACTTGTCTAATGGTCTCACCGTTTCATTTGATGTTGCATTTTGGTTCTTCAGCCTTTTTGGAGATAACCATTAATTCTGTTTTCTTAGCATTGAGTTGCAGCCCTTTCTTACTTTCTTCCTTCATTGTTGTCAGTATTTGTTGCAATATGTCTTTGGAGTCTGCGATGAGGACAGTGTCATTCGCATATCTTAAATTGTATAGTATAGTCGATTTAAAAGCTTGTACAACGATATAGTTGAGTCCAGAATATTTCGGTTAAAATATACTGAGCAAATCGTAGACTCCTGTTGAGTGTGTGACTATGAGCAGTTCAGCTTGTGTGTAGTTTTACAAACTATCTTTTCTTTCCTTCGATTTCTGACATGAGTGCTTCAACAATGTAATCATACAAACTTCTTTGACATGTTATTTTATGGGCGATAAATAAAACTTGCAGTTGATGGAATTTATTAATGAAGTAAGCTATCCTCATTTGTATAACATTTTCTGTATCTATTTTTCGGTATATTCTCTTGTTTCATATTTGGACAGCCGATCGCAAATCTGTTTACAGTAGCACAACAATGATTTGTTTGAAGGTGTGGTTCACCAATTTTTTTAACAAACATATAATAAAAATTAATAAAGCAATTAATACACATTAAAATAGATACATTTATTTACAATCAACAAAAGCTAATAGTATAAAGGATTTAAATGTTTATAGGGCAATAAAGTTGAGTTCAGTATGTTTCAGTTGAAATATACACAATAAGTAGCAGGCTCCTGCTGATTGTGTCAGCATGTAAAGTTCACGTTGTTTGTATTTTTCTCCCACAAGTTGTTGCAAGTAGTGGTTATTTAATGCAAAAAGTGTGTGTGTTGTTTAAATTGTTATACGTTGTATGTTATGGTGGTGATGAGTTACTGAATACTGGATCTAAGAAAAGATATGTTTATTTCTTATATAGTGTTAGACAAGTTGCTAGCAGCTTAGCACCAAATATTTAACAGATTCATTTTATGCTCTTGGTGAAAATATTTTTAGCTCTTCTTATTGGTTGAAAAATATATATTCTCTTTAATTTTTATTTTAATGTAGAACTCTTTTCTTAGTGTTCGCACACTTTTGTATTATTAGACTGGGTTAGTGTTCAGGAAAAATGGAGAAAAATGATAATTTTTTTAAGCTTTCAACAATTACAAAGTCAGAATTTTATAAATAAAAGCTTGTTGGATAATATTCTTGCATTTCGACTAAAGTCCTCGTCTCGACTGCCTTTTTGACGGGGCCATAAATTCTCCATGTAGTAACCCTTCCCACCGAAAATGGAGTCACCTGTTGGCCGTGGATGGCAACCGTGATACCCGAGGACGAGATCCTGGGGTGGCTGAGTAGTCTGTGGCCTAGCTGCGTAAATGATCACGTGACTTGCAACACTCCACTCTGGCTCCTACTTTGGCTAGATGGGAGGTCGGAGAGGCCCACTTTGATCAATCAGCTGGTCATGTCCTGCCCTAGTATCTATAAGTTCATCCCCAACCATATCTTTTTCTTCTAAAAATCGAAACCTTACTTCTCCGCTGGAAGACGGTGGCTGAGAGTCAAGCGTGTTGGGAACAAAGAAGATTAAAATTGCTGAAGAGTAATGTTTTCTAAGAGTAATGTTCTCATTCTCACTGTAAAAGTGGTTTCTAAGAGTAATGTTTTCTAAGAGTAATGTTCCCACTCACTGTAAGAGTAATGTTTTCTAAGAGTAATGTTCCCACTCACTGTAAGAGTAATGTTTTCTAAGAGTAATGTTCCCACTCACTGTAAGAGTAATGTTTTCTAAGAGTAATGTTCCCACTCACTGTAAAATGTCTTTCTTAGAGTATAAAATAATTATCCTACTTATATGATTCTATTTGACAACTTTATTCGGCATTAAATAAGCCATAGATGGTTGATATGCCGTAAAACAAACCAAACCAAACTTTTTCTCGATGGTTATAAACATAAATGAAAATTTTAGAATAGGATTGTTGGATAAAAACAAGCAAAAATGCATGAAGACAAATAAAAAAGTTCACGTTCATTTTCAAAGCCAAGAGAAAGAAATTTCAAACTATTTCTAGTGGTTGTGAGAAAAAATATTTTGTCTAAAGAAGGGTATATAGTTTATTTAAGTAAGGCAAGGTTGCTTGAGTTTTACACAAATTATCCATTTCTTTCTCGTTCAGTGTTTTTTAAAAAAATTTTATTCTTTCTTTTGTACAAGTACAATGTTGTGAATCCCTGTTATGCTAAATTCTCCTTATTTTAAGAATTAAGAAAATCTTTCTTCAAAGTAATATCTAAATGAGCCTCGACAATAGATTTCTTTCCTTAACTTTCCTTTGTTATAGCATCGATATAATAATACAGTTGCATTTTCGTTTGTATGGTATCATATTTCATGGTATCATATTTAACGTCGATTTAAAGAAAGGGGGGTAATCTAATCACAAAAGATGAAAATAATTGACGATGGTTGCCAAAAATGAAGATTTCAACCAGTTTAAAATAAATTGTTCCCAAATCGAATAAAACAAATAAAATTGTTATTGAATCACATTCATTTTCGTTTTATTCATTTAAAGGATATTTTGCTGACAATTATTTTTAGAGTAAAAAAAAAAACGGTAAGTAAGTAAATTTGCACAAACCCTAAAAATGTCATAATTCCAAGTTAATACATTGAGCAAATTCTGACAATCAAAATCTCTCGAGCGCTGGCTTTTCAAACCCCACTTTCTCGACCCGATCTTGGGTCACATCTTACTTGTGGGAGTAAGATAAAACTGGCCTTGTGCCTAACTCCTGGGGAGGAGTAAATAAAACTTACCTTACTTCTATATATTATGTTGTAGCCTTCTATCTTTCTGTATGTTTGTTCACGAACAAAATTCTAGTTTTTTGGGTTTTTCTTTAGATAGACCCCACAATTCTATCTATTCAAAAACTACATTGCACAGGGTCCTTAGATAAGTATATTTCATTTTCATCAAAAAGACTACAATAATATTGTTGCGTCTGCGATATATAAAAAGGAAATACTCTTTTTTTTTTTTTTTTTTTTTTATATATTTTTAAGTTGAAAATCACTTAGTTGGGGTCTTTAAAAGAAATGGAAATTCAGGGAATCTTACTAATGACTATGGATCAAATTTAATGCAAATCTGAAATACTTAAATTTTCAAATGAAATGTTGGGCTCATATTTTACCTCCTAAAAAACTTTAAAAAAATAGCCCAAAAGAAACTGAAATCTTGGGAATATTTAATTGATGTCTAATACCTTTGAAAATTTGACAAAAATCGGAGGCATCTGAATTTTCACAAAAGGCTTCTGACCCCTTTGCATTAAACTAAATATAGCCCACATTATGACCCTTTATGCCTAGAAGCTGTTTTCTAAAATAAATACATTCATAGAATGGTTTATTTTAGGGTTTAAGAGGTCATGCAACCCTCTGGAGTCTAATATTTAAAGAAAAGTATTTATGCTATCTTTACACAACGGTCTAGTTTTTCCTTTCTTTATTTAATTTAATTTATATCTTATTTAAAAAAAATGTGTTCTACTTAAACAGGAAGTTATGTGTAATTTATATATATATATATATATATATATATATAATTTAAAAGATCATGTTATCCCTTGGAGCCTAATTTATCAACACACTTGGATCTGCTATTTTCACACAATGGCCTATTTTTTATTATTTAGTTTTTTTTTTATTGATATTTTATTTAAAATTTTGTTGTCGAATTCTTTCCCAATTGGGCCCAATATTGAGCCATACGGAAATGGAATGAGGAAAATAATTCCAATGAAAGGGGACGTTGTACAATTTAGGGGTTCAGGCTAAATGCAATTGCTTTCTTTCTCTCTGGTTTTCTTTCCCGACTTGATTAAGAGAATTGGCATCAGCCACAAATTATGAGGCCAAAAATAAAAAATTAAAAAAAGAAGGAAACATTGCGAGTTCCTCAATTTATCACATTCATACCTCCACTGGCCAATATTGATTTCTGAAACATAAAATAAATTATACATATATGAATTAGAAAAATGCGAAAGCATGCCACCCTTAAAACTACAAAAGAGAAAAGGCCCCTTTTTTTTCTCGTTTATTATTACGGTACATGAAGATAAATCATTGAAATGGAATTCATTTTTTTTATATCTTTATAAAGAATACAAAATAGTTAGGAACCAAAAAATGATAATTTTAATTTGGAAAAAAAAAATGTGAGAGTATCTAAAAGTCATGCAATGTAGCCAAAGTTGAAAATTAGCTTTCGGGATCATTTTTTTAAATTAACCTTACCTATAGATAATTTAATCTATATCAGATCTGTAATATGTTCTGCAAAACGAGAAAAAAATAAAATAGATTACTGACATGTTAAGCTTCTGCCTTTCCTTCCCGACTAGTCTAGCTTCACTCTTTCCTTTTCTTTCTTTTTCCTTCCTAAAGCTATGTTTACATAAAAGTTGAAAATGGGAAATTACATAGAACCGTTGTCTACAAACTACGTCCGCAAAACCAGGTCACATGACCAATTTACAATTAAAAAAAATGATTGAGTGCCGATTAACCAATCAGAACGCTCCCTGCATGATTTAAATTTTATATGAGCAAGTTTAGGAGCTTTTAGACTGAGATAAAAGACACATCATCGATGGGCAGAAGTAGAATTCCATGCAGTTGGCAACAACAAGAGGCAAGATGTGTAATAACCAACAGCATCTAGAACCGATACGGTTCCATAGTAATGGTAAGGCACAACAACTTTACAATATACACATACCCAAATGTTGGAACTCACATCAAAATGGACAGTAGAGATACGTGCTCGACTGAGCTCCAATCTCTGGTTCCTCCTTGTAAAACATTCACAGCAAGAACTTGTCCTACTGCCACAACTGCAAAGAAGTTTCCTTTCTTCCTCTGCGGGCCTACCGTCAGGAAAAATTTCCGTGAACAGTTTCTTTTTTTTCTTTCCATCTGTGGAACATATTACCATGAGACTGCTTCCCTACAGACTACAACATTTCTCAAATCAAACGTCAACAAAAACTTGCCATAAACCGTCTCTCCAAGTAATCCAGATTTGTTTATTCCATTCATAATTTTCAATCCTCTAATAATATTCTCCATCATTAAACTGGCAATCGATCTCATTAACTTTATCCTAGAGTGGCTTTCGGCCTTGATATGTGGTTAACCATTTGTACACTTACGAGCAACGTTTTTTAATTATTTAAATGTTTGCTTCGTCGGTAGAAGGCAATTTTAATTCAAATGCCGATGAACGTTCTTTAACAGTATCGACTCTCCATTAGATAAGATCTCAATCAGCAGCTTTTTCAGTCAATCAAAAGCGCCGAAATATTTACCTCCGCATGTTACAAATTTGCGCATAATATAAAAACCCAATACACCAGATCTCTCTCTCTTTTCCAGTTTTTTTTTTAAGACTCAACACATGCGAGTATACCCACCCAGAAAACTAGCCTCGACGCCTGGCCATGCAACAAGACACATTTACACATTGCTGTACACACAAGTTCATGCATACATTCTCTCACTGACAAAACAAAGGCCAGCATATACACACACTGCCTACTGAACTTACACATTGTCACACGCATGTTCATACTGACAACTGATAAATATGTCTACTTAACTTCTTAAAGATTAAACAATTTCTTCATTTGGAACATTCTAAAATACTCTGAACTTCGTCACTACTAACTCTGTATTTTGTTTATTGTATTTATCTACCTCCCACAGTGGTAAGATGTGACACAAGGTCAAAATGTATGATTGAAAAGCCAGCACCATAGAGGAAGAGCACTCTGCCCTACAGAAAGATGCCTGGGCATTCCCCGGTAGGGGCACCTTAGATGATTAGCAATAAACTAACCCCTTCCCAAAGGGTGAGAAGGCAAAGCCAGGGAAAGTGCATCTCCTAGAACTGCACAGGACAATACCTCAAACGGCGGAATAACGGCCTGAAGGCCAAGACAGTACCGGTCTACAGAGTGTAGCATTCATCGGAACAGATACTACACTCTGATCTTAGCCGAAAGGTATTTTTGGTTGTTGTAACAAGTTGTCAGTAAAATTGATATTTTTTTATGGATCGACTTAGGCAATATCAAAAGAACGAATGACATTCTCGCTACAAGCATTATTCAGTAGATCCCATCTAAATTGATTTTGCCTAGAACTGTCGAGCCTGTAGTCGAAACGCTCGACTCTGACTCATGAAATTTTCCAAGTTCTAACTGAAAGTGGGAATTCAGAAGTCTATGACTAAACTCCAAACGTTAAAGAAAAAAAAAACCTAGTTCAGTTCAATTCCTGTAGAAGCACAAAAACCCTCTGTGTAACTTTGAGCTCCAATGAACGAAGAATAATTCTGCTCACCGCAGAATCTCACTCGACACTCGGCTCGCCTTCTGATTTTCTTTTTTTTATTAGCAGATTTTCCTTCAGTTAATTCTGCTTAACCAATCAGAAAAAACATAATCCGCTGGCTGACTATTTGTCGTCAAGGCGAATCCACGTATTATTGTGCAGCAACCAGTAGATTTGTTACTTCGAGGTTGCGAGTTCAATCCTCACTAGAAAACTAGTAAGCCAAAACTTATTTCCCTTTCCATCTGCAAGCCAGGCAAAGACGGACCCTCTTACTGCGGGGATGAAGTAAGTCCGGGCCATCTCCACTGCTCGATTCTGGCTCAAGATCATCAATTCCACCACACTAACTCAAAGAATCGTCTTCTGCCATCAGTAATAATGTACAGGTTAGTCCGAAAGTCTTGTTGCCCATACGAAAAAGGAACAATAGAGGAACAAGTAATGCAGCAATGAAAAGACCATGTCCTGGATTCAGTTTTAAAACAATAAAATAAAATTCTAACAAGTTATGCAGTAAAAGAAAAGAACATGTAATGGATTCAGTTTATTCACTTTCATTGACACGGTCACACATCAAGAAGGTCTGCATGAACAACATTTTCATAGAACAATATGATGTGGAACTATGACCTATGTAATATTTTACGAAGCTGTGCTTTAGTGATTGGGTTTTAAACGTCAGTGTAAAAATATTTGCCATGTCTGGCCATGCTGAGAACCCATACTGCAGCTAGGCGAACGTCTGTCGATGACTATATATTTATATATAAATATATATATACCTTCCTTTTAGATTTAATTAATATACATCTCTCTCTCTATATATATATACATTATTAATGGCAATATATGTATTAGCATATACTATCAGTGCCCATTTACTTTGCAGTCTCCTTAAAAGATTCAGCTCGATGATTGCCAATTAGTGACAATAGAGCAAATATAAGTCCGGTTCATATTATATTGCAATAACCATGTTTTTATTTTATTATTTTTATTTTTTCACATTTCCAAAACATTACATTTCTGTGAGATTTTATTACGGTCCGTTTCATTTGTCTTGTGCCAAACAACATTTTTATGTTAATATCGTTTCTGCAACATTACAAAAGAAATGATTTTGCAATGTTGCAGAAACGATATTAACATAAAAATGTTGTTTGTCACAAGACAAATGAAACGGACCGTAAAAAATCTCACAGAAATGTTGTTTTTTGGAAATGTGAAAAAATAAAAATAATAAAATAAAAACATGATTATTGCAATATTATATGAACCTGACTTTTATATATATATATATATATATATTATATATATATCCAGGCAGCATTTTTTCTTTTAAGAATATTTCATTAAATGTAATGGACAATTTATGTCTGCATATTTTTGTTTCTGACTTTATAATTTCCATATGTGTTTTCTGGTTTTGAGCATGACTGGCCGATGTATCTGCCGTATTCGCTTATACCCCTAGTACTTCTGGATCCATCTTCAGGGGTGGTTATCGAATAAAGAACGCTCGAAACCAGAAAACATATGGAAATTAAAAAAGATTAAAACAAAAATAGGCAGACATAAATTGTCCATCATATTTACCGAAATATATGTATATATATATATATATATATATATATATATGTAATTACAGAAGATTAGAACAACATCAGTACCAACAAAAGGTCCCCTTCGTTTGCATTTGAAACCGACGGTACCGATGTTGTCTTAATCTTTTGTAATTACATATATAAATAAATATTACACTCTTATTTTTCCCCCCTTAAAGAGGCTAATGACAATTTTCAAACATGTTACACAATGACATTAATCTATTTATTAGCGTTAGTGTAAGAGTATTAACATATATCTGAATAGCTCGGTGAGAAGAATATCTAGCTGACAGCATCAAGGTTGCTGTTAAAGTAAACTCTCCCTGCCATGATGTTGCATATGATGCTATCCCACACTCTGACCTGGGCAACACTGGGTAGCTCTGCTAGTATATATATATATTAAAGGAAAGTATTTTTTAATTATTGATTAATGTTCGCTGTAAGCTTTATTGCCCTGATATATTATTGGTCTGTTTGGAATATTTATTGAATGTTTGGTAACAAAAAAAAAAAAAAGGGAAAAAGTTAGGCTAAATAACAGTCATCATTCATGGACTTTTAGTTTTTATTATAGTTGTCACGGCCGTTATTGGAATTTGAATTTTCAAACGTTAGACAGCGACTTTGGGTGAAATTAATGGTTTGATGAAAGAAAAGCTGGAAGAAAAAGAGAGACGGGTGTCTTCTGTTATTAAGAGGTTGGCTTGCTTACCGGCGAGTTTAGCTATAATCATGGATAGACACAAATGTATTGATATATAAGAAAATCCGAACAAGCGTATGTGTTTTTATAGGTTTTCGATACATGAGTACATATGGAAAGGATGGCCTGAATTATTTCTGTAACAGAACGCTTATATTCTCAGCAATTTACTTGCAGACTTAGAACTGATAACCTCAGGAAGATTAAATCTGGACAGTATAAGGAAATGTGTGCAAAATAGGAGATTTCGATGGTATGGCCATGTGGAAAGAATGGATGAAAGTTTTTGGGTTATTAGATGTAGAACAGTTAAAGTAACAGGTTCAGTTCAGAGGGGAAGGCTAAGGAAAGCATGGGAGGAAGTGATAAGAATAGACGAGATACAGAGGGATAAATACAGACCTGGTCAGAGATAGGTCAGTTTTGAAGTCAATATCTAAAAGCCGTCCAACACATGCCAGCATGTCAAACGGACGTTAAACCGAATATGATGATGATGATGATGATGGCTTACAGTATCTGATATACTTAAATGGTCACCCATTCAAATATGAACTAGGCTCAACGTTGCTTAATTGGTGATCTGATGAGAAATGGTCTGTCAACATGATTCATCTGTAATAATCTAAGTTAATTTCTGTATGTACGATTCTATTTTTATGTTTTACCGACCAGATATCTGTCCTTCAGAATTATGTGATCTCTTTCCCGCTGCTTTTGTTCCAGTTCGTTTGACTCGTTCGTCTTGTGATCCTCATCAATTGGCTGTTTTGATACCTCATTGTAATACAGTTTCCTATTCCAGTAGCTTCTTTCAAAGAACCGCAGGCTTGTGGAACTCTCTTCTTGCTGACTGTTTTCCTCCTTCATATAACCTTAGTCTTTTCAAGATTAAGGCCAATAGGCATTTCCTGTCTTTGTAATAATCATATTTGTTCTTGTTAGCTCCTTACATTAGGTGGCTTCATGCCTTGTCTGGGGCGATTTCCATATAAAAAAAAAAAATAATAATAATAATAATAATAATAATAAAAAGTTACAATAGGAAGAAAACAAAACCACAGGAAGAACACTACCACCACCACCACCACATGAACCCAAGAAACAGAAACGGCAAGAAATTTCACACAAAAAAAAGTGATGCCACCAGCCTCGGCTGAAATCACACAAAATAGTCATGAAGGTCCAAGGAGGATGGGAAGATCGAGGAGGGAGAACACTAACCAGACCTCAACTGGAAGAGTGCGGAAAGTACTGGGACCTTATGGGGGGGATCTTCCTGCTGACTGTTTTCCTCCTACCTATAAACTTGGTCTTTTCAAGATTAAGGCCAATAGGAATCTGCTGTCTTTGCGATAATTATATTTGTTCTTGTTAATTCCTTACATCAAGTGGCTTCATGCCTTGTCTGGAGCAATTTCCATAAAAAAATTGTAGTAAAGTAATATTTAAAGTTTTAATAAAATAAAAAAGGTATTTTTTTTAGTTGTAAGGGAGACAACTTATTTTTATTTAAGATTTTCAATTTTTCTGAAATGAATTGCAACACCATTTTTTCACAGATTTACCCAGAAACTGTTAAGTGTAGTGATTGACCGTAAGAAAGATTTTATTCTTCATAAAATTGAAAATAGATAAACAAAGCATGAAGTAACAACAAGGCATGGGATAACATGTTTATGCCATTCTTCCCTCCGAAGAGAAAGACTGGTGCTACCAGATCAGGCTGTCTGAAAAACCGGCTTCCTTACCTAAGATGCACCAAACATTGATGTTATTGGTTTTTCCCCCTTTGCAAAACTCAATCATGTTTTGCAAAACCAAAAACAGCAAATTTCCTCTACAAAACAGCCAAACCAAACATGAATAAAAACTTGAAGATATAAAGAACTTGAAGCATAAAAATTTGTACCAAAATGACCGAATGCGGCAATAATCCGAAAAGGGTTGATATGTCGTAAAACAAAACATCCAAACCAAACCTAAGAGAAAGATAAGTTGAAGCAGTTCCAAAGTTCTGATTGCATCACTATCCACAAATTGTTGTCACCTTCCAAATGGCGTACAACACTCAACTTCAGTCTCTAGTGCAGTATCACAATAGTACAAAGTGGAGAGGTTACGCACGCATTATGCTGATAATACAAAATGATCAAGCTGGATACTGAAAGAGAACGGCCATTCCAATAAGTTTTATGCACAATAAATTGTAGTTATTAACCTTAAGAAAGGTTTTTTCTTCTTCATAATCTTTTTTTTTACATCTAATTATAATGGAGATTACGTATCTGTATGTCTGTCTGAAGCCGAAACTCCTATTTATCTACGTCCCACAAAGTAGAATGTGACACAAGGTCGGAAGGTGGGAATTTGTACTCTAGAGGAAGAGTACGGAGTTTCTTAAAAAATTGCCTGGGCAGAGCGCCTCAGACAGTAAGCAATAAACTTACTCCTCCCCAAAGAGAAGAGGCAAAGCCTGGGAGGGGGTTAACCCTCCCAGAACTGCACAGGACAGTGGGAACAGATACTACACTTTGATCTTAGCCAAAAGACCAAGGAAGCATCCGAAACTATATTATTAGTTTTGATCGCTCTCTTTTTATATCTACTTATCAGCTCCTATATATACCCATTCCTAAACTTCCCCAAAAATCATGCGTCTTTCAAATTTACATAATTAATTTGTTTTAAAGCTTCTAATAAATTAATATTCGCAAATATACACTCATGATTGTTTATTTTTTTTCAGATTTCCAGATGTATTTAAAATATTTTCCTCGATAATAATCTTAATAAACATTACAAATAGAATTAATTAAAGACATTGTTTTGTTTTAATCTATATGACTGAGTTACGTAATTAAATTAGATTGTAATGGAATATGATGAAAACAACTAGCAAAAATATGCGACTGGAGAGAGCATATATTTGCTATTTTTATATAATTAAATTTTGACAGTGGGGTCCAAGGATGTGTAGTGGAATTAACGTACCTTAAATAGATGAATAACGTTTATTAAATAAATTAATACCGCAATTCATACGAATTAAAAAAATATATATTTATTCACAAACATCAAAAGGTCATAGTATAAAAGATTTAAATGTTAATGAGATGATAAAGTAATATACGGAATAATCACATTGACACACTGGCTCTTGTTAGATCACAAAAGTTAAGTGACGTTGAATCTGGTCAGTATCAGATGGGTGACCATTTGGGAATACCGGGCGCTGTGTGTGGGAGGAAGGTGACACCGCCCTGCAAAGAATAAAGTTGTTAAAAATTATCTTGCCTGTGCGGGATAT
Source organism: Sepiola atlantica (assembly GCA_963556195.1). Lineage (NCBI taxonomy): Eukaryota > Metazoa > Mollusca > Cephalopoda > Sepiida > Sepiolidae > Sepiola > Sepiola atlantica. The sequence continues at coordinate 17,699,446 of OY744525.1, read as the reverse complement.
ACATGTGACTGTAAATTTGATATTCACAAGAAACTTCCTTCTTTGGAGGAAGCCGGCCTAACGCGCCCAGAGTGCATGCCAGACCAGGATGATGATAGTTGAGTCGAATATTTCGGTTGAAATAAATTCTTTAAATAGCTGTTTGCTGTTGATTGTGAGAAGTTCATCTTGTGTGTATTTTTATCCCACGAGTTGTTTCAAGTAGTGATTATTATATGCGAGAAGTGTGTGTGTGTGTGTGTGTTTTAAACTGCTAAACATCGTTGTATGTTATCGTGGTAACAAATTTCTGAGAATATGTCTTATATAGGTGTGAGAAGACTCCCAGCAGCTTGGCACCAAATATTTAACAAATTCTTTTTATGCTTTTGTTGGGCCTACATTTACATTTTTCTAACTGACTGAAAAATGTTCTATTTTATTTGAATCTGGAGCCGATTGTGTATAAAATATGCAACTCTTTTTATATTTGTTAATTTATTTTAGTGGTCACACAGCTGTACCCAGTATGGGTTGGGTGGGAGTTGATGTAAGTGCAGTAACATTTCATCCCTTTGAAGCACACCCTGCATTTTCCAGGAATGATTGAGGTGCCTTGTTTACTTCTGCTCCAAGCACATAACTCCATATTACCATTTCTGTTATTTTTGAATTTCTCTTATTTTCAAGATTTAAATAAAATATAGTTGTCTAGCACAGACGGGACTAAACAATAGTATTGTACTCTCTTTGATCAAAGTGAAATATACTCATCCAAGTACCCAGGGTAATGTAGTTTCAGGATATATATCGTTATGAGGTCTATCTATATTTAACTTTTTTTTTTTTTTTTTTAATTTTTTTTTTTTTTTTTACTAAATGGTCTTATCAAGGCCGTGGGGGGGACACTCGATGGTAAGGGTTAAAGAGATTATCAGGTGAACGGTGATCGACACCACAAGAGGATGAGAAACGAATGATTATTCAAGAGGGTGGCTCAGCAAGTATTTGTTTACAGTAGATTTGAAGACGACCATGCAGTAGTCTGTAGGGAAATAGTCTCCTGGGATCTTGTTCCACAGATGTTCTTGGAAATAAACTTTGTTCATGAAAATTTTGTTTGGTTTTTGGTAAAGAGAGAGTGAAAGGAAAGTACTTTGCTGTTGGTTGTAGCTGAACGTGTTCTTGCCGTTGGTTGTAGCTGGACGCGTTCTTGCCGTTGGTTGTAGCTGGACGCGTTCTTGCCGTTGGTTGTTGCTGGACGCGTTCTTGCCGTTGGTTGTAGCTGGACGCGTTCTTGCCGTTGGTTGTAGCTGGACACGTTGTTGCCGTTGGTTGTTGCTGGACGCGTTCTTGCCGTTGGTTGTAGCTGGACGCGTTCTTGCCGTTGGTTGTAGCTGGACGCGTTCTTGCCGTTGGTTGTTGCTGGACGCGTTCTTGCCGTCGGTTGTAGCTGGACGCGTTCTTGCCGTTGGTTGTGGCTGGACGCGTTCTTGCCGTTGGTTGTTGCTGGACGCGTTCTTGCCGTTGGTTGTGGCTGGACGCGTTCTTGCCGTTGGTTGTGGCTGGACGCGTTCTTGCCGTTGGTTGTGGCTGGACGCGTTCTTGCCGTTGGTTGTGGCTGGACGCGTTCTTGCCGTTGGTTGTGGCTGGACGCGTTCTTGCTGTGAATTTCTTACAGGTGGGGGTGCGATGATTGTAACTCAATGTTTTTTTCCATAAAATAAAGTTGTATGACACAAAAATTATGTACATCATTTAACCAAACTTGTAGATTCCCGCTCTGTAATACGCTATTTCATAAAAATATGTTTAGTATTTTTGTCTCCTTTTCTTGCCTCAAATATAAATCACTCATAACTCATTACATTTCCCTTTCTTTCTACTATGTCCCAAATTGCATGGAGTGGTATTTCTTCTGATTGATTTACAGATACACAGCTCGACATATATGCAGAATTTCATCTTATATATATATATATATATATCTATATATCTATATAGAAAAGAGTGTTGTGCAGTTCCAACGAGAGAAAAGTATATATATATATGTAAAGGAGTTATTTTATCATTTTATATAACACGTTTCAAGCGGTGGTCCGCTCTCATCAGATATGTAAATCCATTTCAATTCAAATGGATTTACATATCTGATGAAAGTGCACCATGCTTGAAACGCGTTATATAAAATTATAAAATGAGAAATAAATGTTGAAACTTTTTAGAAATGTTGGTAGCCTTACTTTTTTTACATACATATATATATATATATATATATATATAAATACACACAAGCACATTGAGTGGGTCAAACTAGGTATACAGTTATGGACTGGCTACTGAGATATTTGGTTGAGTGTTATCTGACAGAATTGCAACAGACAATCTGAATGCCATGTAAAATTCTTTGTCAGTTTGGCTTAATTGTCTACTTACACTAAAAGTGTCACAAGGACAATTGTCCATCTGAGTAGATCTCCAGCGATGCATGTCACATGAACTTCTTTCGACTGTTCATGAAAGCTGGAGAAATTCTCATCTCCTTGGCTTCCGTCCGAGGCATTTGAGAAGGTTCGGATTTCAGTGCATTAACAATTTATTTCTGACACGATAAATTGTTGGCCGTGATAGCGGAGAAGTATCAAATGCCTTCCATCATCGCTCGGCATTTTCAGCTTCCTGATACTGCATTTTTCATGCAGAGTTCATGGCATCGTTCTCAACACCTGCAAAAATAAGAACATACTTTTATTTTCAGCTCTTGTAGAAAAATATTTCCGACACTCTAGACCTTTAAGTGAAATGGAATAAGATGAAGGAATTGGATAGACCAATTCTACCTGACCATGCATTAATTAACTTTTACATAATTATCTCCCTTTGATCGTCACTAATTCCAGCCATCTTCGAACTGATCTCTTAACTATCCTAATTATCCCCCTTTATTCATTATTTTGACTTCGCTTTCCCCCCTCTCATCATCTGTTGATTCGAACCTATATTTACAATAGCAACACTTAAATCTAAATATTAAATAAAACAAAAAAGTTTTAAATAATTTCTTAAAAGATCTAAATATTAAAATTTTAAAGATTAACTAAATTAATTAATCTTGATAATTTATAGCATAACATAATGATTGCATTTCATCTTCTTTTTTCTTCTCCCTGTCGCACAATTGTCTGCGAGCCTTCTTTCTGTCTTTCTTTCTTTCTTTCTCTTTCTTTCTCTTTCTTTCTTTCTTTCTCTCTCTTTCTTTCTCTATTTCTTTCTGTGAAGCTCATGGTTTGAATAGCTGCGTCCATCTTTGTTTTTCTCACCCGACCCATGTGATTTTCTTTTATTTATAAACCTAATTGACAGATACTAGATATCACACGAGATATGGAACATGCAATAAGAACGATCTACTCAGCGGATTAAATAAATGGTTCAGTTCAAAATTTCCATACGGTTACTAAGACGAAAGACACCTGGAGAAGGCAAGGGAGTCCAACGGTGGAAACGTTGTTTCAATAGTAGCAATCAAAAATTGTGAGACACAAACAGAAGAGAGGCTGAGAGAAAGAGGAATGAAAAGACAAACAGAAAAAGGATGAGTTCATGTCACACTATTAGATTTATAAAGAAGGTTGCGGTTACTGCTATTAGTATATATATATATATATATTATAATATAAAATGAAGTAATAAAATAAGGTGCCAATCAAATTTTATTATAATTCAAGGTTCAAGCAAAGTATCTTAAAGTCCTTAGCTCATGATTTTTCAAAGATAATTCTTCTCCTCAGAGGACCATTACTGCAGTTATACTACTAATTATCTTTGAAAACTCATGAGCTAAGGACTTTAAGATACTTTGCTTGAACCTTAACTTATAATAAAATTTGATTGGCACCTTATTTTATTACTTCATTTTATATTATAATATTAATGCTCTATCCAGTATATTGAGCTTCAGTTTTTATCCGGATGTTTCACTAATTATAAGATATTAGTTGACGCTTATATCTTTTGTTGGATTGCTTTATATATATATATATATATATATATAAATCATTTGTTTTTGACTGTTCTAATCTTAGTTGTCATGATAATTGTTTCGACTGTTTTACTCTCTGGCCTTCTTCAGATATGTTTCGTCGCAGTTGTTGACATATGTAAATTTCAAACTGAATGCTGAGGTAAACTGCTTTCATTCTTCTCTGAAGCCTGGATTCAGTTGTGAATTATTGTAAATAAATTGAGGGTCGCCCTTACACAAAAGTTGAAATAAGTGAGGACACCATGGAGGTGATAACCTCTTTTTGCTACCTAGGAGATGTACTGGAGGTGGCTGCGAACTAAGTTCGACCATCAGCCGAGACAGCCTGAGGAAAGTTCAGAGAACTTCTCCCAATTCTAACATCCCGAGCCATCCCAATTATTACCATGGATAAGGTCTATAATAGCTGCATAAGAAGCGTGATATTGTACGGTAGTGAGTGTTGCGCCCTCACCCAGGCCTCACTTGCCCGACTCCAGAGAAATGAAAGGGCAATGATTAGGTGGATATGTAACGTAAAGCCGGACCAGATCCAGAACATTTGGTCAGACACTACTTGAGAAATTGCTCATCCCAAAACTTGATGTCCTAATAAGGGCAAACCATTTTCGCTGGTTCGGGCATGATGAAAGAAGCAAGGGGTATATCAGCACTTTCAGAGACTTAAGACAGTAAAAAGAAAGCCAGGCACCCTAGGAAGACATTGAAAGAAACCACAGTAAGACTGCAAACAGTGGCAAATGGACATAGTCAATCCCCACAATTGTGAGCACTGGAGACTTAGCATAAGGACAGCCAGACAGCATCGAACCTCTTGTCAAAGGAAACATAGACGATGGACCTGGATAGTGAGTTAAAGACATTGGTTAATCAATGTTTTTAGAGTGAATTCTTCTGAGAGGTTGTGAGTTCAATCCCTGGTGAAGGACCCCCCCCCCAAAAAAAAAAATAATACGATTCATGTGATATGTAAAAGGGGCAAGGAACACAGAATGAGAATAATCTACCCAAATTGATTAAATAAAACGGTTTAGTTTGAAATTGTCATAAAGTTACCGACTACAACGAAATGCACCTCAAAAAGGCTGGAGAGTACAACAAGATTGTGAAAGTAAAAAAAAAAACAAACAACCATCTGTGGAACACATTACCACAGGACTGCTTCCATGTACACTACAACAGGGTCGATTTCAAATTAAATGTCAATAAATACTTGCCATAAACCGTTCTCATAAGAATTCCATTCATCATTTACAATCCTCTCATAATATTCTTCATCATTCAACTAACCATCCATCTCATTAACCCTTATCTGAGAGCGGATTTTGGTCTTGAAAAACATTACCAAAAATATTGTTTACATTTTTTTTTTTTTGCTATCATCGTAAACAGACTTTGCGTCGCTTTTCAACGGCAACTTTTTAAAAAGTTTTTCTTTTGACTACCATGAAATATTTGAGATGGACCTTGATTAGAATAATGACAATACGTCTAATTAAGTTTTTTTTTTTTTCATGAATATCTATAGATCCTAATCTATATCTAATTCAAAGTTCACTTCTCATACGAATCTCATTCTTGGAGAGTTTCAAGTAAAAAAGGAAGTAATTCATGAATTCTTCCAAATCAATACAGTCGTCTATATTTGCCAACAGAAGGGAAAATAATAAAAACAAGAGGCAAAGGTTATAGTTAAAGATCATTGTGTTTCCTAAGGACATGTTATTATTGATTATTTTCTTTATTTGGCAGTTTCTGTGTGTGTGTGTGTGTGTTGGTTTTGATGGTGGTTCGTAAATGTTGTACAGATTCACATGCTTTTTTTTTCAAAACCTTTAGAATTTTGGACCTAAGAATAAAGGTAGTATCTAGATTAGCCATTTATAATTAAATATATATATATATATATTTTAATTCAGTAGAATACAAAAATGATGACACCATAAATATTTTGTAATCATGCTCCCAAATTTCAACACTGAACAATATTTTCCATGCGTACACGCATTTCAGAAAATTGAATTTTTATTATCACCTTTGCACCAGGGTAAACTTTTTATAAACTAATCTGAGCCCCTGTAATGTATTTTTTACTTTCTGTTAACCCTTAAATGTTTTTTGCTTCAAATATGACACATTCCAACAAAATGCCTATTTAATATGATATTCAACGAAAATGTTTCAAACTGCAACTTGTTTCACACCTGCAACGAGCCTGTTAGCAAGTGTGAGTAGGTATTAGTATGATGTTGCATCAGAACACCCGCTAAATAGGTAATCAGTATCTTCGATGTAACGAGCGAGTGTCATCGGTGTGTCGTCTGCGTAATTCAAGAGCCTAAACTTTTAAATCTGGTCATTATAATGGTAAGTAAAAATTATTTTTATGATTCTCTAGTGTATTATGATTATTTAGATGCATATATTGTAGTGTTTTGTTATACATATAAGATTTTATGCCATTTGTTGCATATTTGCAACATCATTTATTTTTGTTCAATAATTCATTTTTTTTTCCAAAAATAATTTATACCACTTTATATAATTCCATAGAAACATTTTTCATTTTTTTCAAACCAATATAAAAAATAAAGCATTTAAGGATGAATTTAGCCTGTATATGAGAAATAACTATTGTCCTTAAGCTGGGTAGGATGAGATGGCTTAGCCATGTTGAGCGACGCTCCAACTAGATCTTCTGGGTGAGAAACATGTCCATCGCATCAAGTCAGCAGGCTGGAAGATCGAGGCTTTCTTAGGATGAGCTGTGTAGACGTGGTCGTGCAGCCCTGGGGATTACAAACTTAGATCCTCGCGCCTGGAGTGGAAGACTTCGATCAAGACTGACAGACAGGCCCCCACCCTTATATAAAGGACTAATCAAAGGCCTGTTAAAAATAAATCTGATGAAGATGATGGCATTATGGAAAAAAATGTACCATTTCCATCCTGATGGATTTAAAAAAAAAAAAAAATTTTTTATATATTATTAATATTTCCATTTCCAGTTGCCTGAATTGAAGTTAATAAGAAAATGTGCTGACCAGGAAAGTCATTAAATTGTCGAGTTTTCCCCTGGTGTAAAGGTGATAATGAAATTTTCTGAAACGTCTGTACACATGGAAAATATTGTTGAGTGTTAAAATTTTTGGAGCATGATTACAAAATATTAATGATGTCATAAATTTTGTATTCTACTGAATTAAAATATATAAGCTCTGTTTGACATTAAGTGTTAACTATTGAGCTGAAGCTTATCTGCTATACTTAATTTTATCATACGGATTCATAATATTTTATTTATATTATAAAATATTTTAGCTATTTGTTATTTACTAGAGATATAGCAACATGTTAGCTCTTCAACTAAACTTTTCTTTAGATATATCTATATACATACGCATACACACACACATAATATATAAATGGACAAATAATAAAGATAAAAATTATATCTTTAAATTAAATCCTATCGGGATAAATCAATGCTCGATATACAAGATAGAGCAGTAATATAAGAAAATGAATGATGAAAATAAAAATTGGATGAAATACAAGGACTATATAAAAACATTTTTTCTTTCCTTAATCCATGGATTTTCAAAGATATGCTCTTATGATCAGAATCCATGGATTAAGGAAAGAAGTTTTTTTTATATAGTCATTGTTTGTATTAATTGATGGTTTAATAAATATTGTATTTTATCCGATGTATATTCTCATTCATTTTCTTATATATATATATATATATGGCACAATCACGTTGACACACCGGTTCCTGTTAGATTACCGAAGTTAAGCGGCGTCGAGCTTGGCCAGTACTAAATGGGTGACCATTTGGGAAAACCAGGTGCTGTATGTGCTCTCTGCTTATCTCAGCATTGTTTCCAGTCGTCTTAAATTGCTTGCCATTGGAATCAAGCAATGCCGACTCAGGAGAGCGGTTGTTGGGGATTGCGTAGCCCTTGCAATTACAAATTCACGTGCGAGCAGCCCCTAGCGGGGCACTCATACGTCGAAATCGACGGGAGAGTCCATCATATATATATATATATATATAAAGTGGTGTACTAAAAGCGAACTTTTAGGAAAAGTGAAACCTATTGTGAAGAGTATATAGCTCAATATCCAGGATAGAGCAGGTAGAATGAAGAAGAATGGAAAGGAATTAGAGAAGCTCTGAGCAATTGAATTGAATTATGATTTGACTTTTGCTTCTCTAATTCCTTTCCATTCTTCTTCATTATATATATATATATATATATATATATAAAGGTATTCACATGTATATAGGTGTTTATTAAATACACACATAGATCTAGGACAAAAATCAACTCAGAAAGGATCATGTAGACATTAATTCTTAAACTGAACCAAATCAAGACATCAGATATTTAAACATAAAGTACTCAATATTTTTCAGATAGAGCTTTATAACTAATTAATAAAAATTATGTTTAACTAAATCATTTATTATTGTTATATATGTACTATAAATATTTTAGTGTTTATATATGAATGTATGTTATACTTCAAATATTCCATTCTACAATAGTGAGTTCATGCTATTTGCAATTCTGAAGTTTGACGAATCCCATTCTGTAGTATTGTGGAATCTGTCCACTTGGTAATTTAAACTAGCATGAAACGGCTGTTGTTAGATGTAATATTAGTATATATGTTTATCTGAAGCCGAAACTATACTATGACTCTCTTTCAATGCCCAATTGAGAAGGGGGGGTAGTGTAATAGCTGTTCTGTTATCAAACCATCCTCCCAGCATTATCTCCTGTTATTTTTTTTTGGGGGGGGGGGGGTAATGTAGTAGTTGTTCTGTGTTCATATTCTCATCTTCTCAGAGATTACCTTTTTTCTTTTGGGGATGTGTGTGAGTCGTGTAGTATTTATTCTGTTATGATACCATCCTCCTAAACATTACCTCCTCCTTTGGGGGATAGTGAAGTATCTGTTCTTTTATGAAATCATCCTCCAGGGCATTAGCTTCTCTTTTTGGGAGTAGTGTAGTACATATTCTTTCATTATATCATCCTCTCAGTCATTATCTACTCCTTTGGGGAGGGCAGTGTAGTATGTGTTCGTGTGTTGCATATATATATATATATATATATATATAGACACACATAATCCAAGAACTTTTTACTCTTGTGAATTTTTCTGATGATTTTGTAATGTTGGCGAGACGATATTAACATTAAAATGTTGTTTGGCACAAGACAAATGAAATGGACCGTAAAAAATATATCTCACAAAAATGTTACATTTTTTAGAAATGTGAAAAAATAAAAATAATAAAATAAAAACATGGTTATTGGAATATAATATGAACCTGACTTATATATATATATATATATATATATAATTAGTAATATGTTAAGAATGCCGGGTAGGTTGTAAGCTGGAAGGAACAAAAATAATAAATCGAAGTGGGGGGACTTATAGACAGATTTTTCCTTTGGTGTTTATTATTTTTGACAAAGAAGATTTTCCTGAAATATTATATAAATGATTTTTAATAAGCATCCGGACAACACACAAAACAGCCGACACCACACTTGCTGTTATGTAAGATTTTAAGAAAAACTAAATAGTAAGTCCCCTCACTTCGATTTATTATTTTTGTTCCTTTCAGCTTACAACCTACTCGGCACTCTGCATTGCCCTCAGCCTTCTTAACATATTACTATTATTCCCAGCAATGCTTCAAGGAAACTACCATTCTCTATTAATATATATATATAATTTCCTTTTCACTATCTGTAAAATAAAATGCCCTTAAAATCATCTGCTTTTTTCTACAAGTTCTTCTGATGAAGGCCTTAAAATGCTGTGTTTTGATTTGGGTCTTCAAGAATTCTGAAGATGCAACCTGATAAACTGACGCCAACTGTGCTTGAAATTGATGCGGTTGTTTGAAATTGATGCGGTTGCTTGATGTGAAACAAAAGTGGCAAGAGATCATCGCTAACAGAAATAAGCCATCTTGTCAGCTTCGTTTTCGGACGATTCTTCTATCTTTATCTGACGTTTAATCAACCAATGCTTAGCATTTTTCGTGAAACCTACTCTTACGTTGAGTTGTCCACGGCAACCGAATTTATTTCAACCTAAGTCTCATCATCTTATATAATGTGTTCAATACAGGCACCTTTAATTTGTGTGTGTGTATATACGTGAATAGATTTGTATGTGTGTGTATAGATTTGTAAATGTGTGTATGTACAGGACCGGCGGGACAGTTATAATAGTGGGGGGGGGGGCTCTCCTAAAAAGTGGGGGGGCCCGGTTAAACACATGCATATATAATTTCATTATTGATGACCGTAAAGTGGGGGGGGGGGCAAGTTAAAAGGTGGGGGGGGGCTTGAGCCCCCCTGCCCTCCCCCCCCCCCCCCCCGATGCCGCCGTCCATGATGTATATGTGTATATAGAGATTTGTAAATGTGTGTGTATGCGTATATAGAGATTTGTAAATGTGTGTGTGTGTGTATGCGTATATAGAGATTTGTAAATGTGTGTGTGTGTATGCGTATATAGAGATTTGTAAATGTGTGTGTGTGTATGCGTATATAGAGATTTGTAAATGTGTGTGTGTGTATGCGTATATAGAGATTTGTAAATGTGTGTGTGTATGCGTATATAGAGATTTGTAAATATGTGTGTATGTATATATACACACACACACATATATATTATATATATATGAGAGAGAGATTTGTATGAGTATATGTAGTTTTGTCTCTTGATGTTTATATACAAGTGTGTATATATAGACATGGCTGTGTATATATATATATATATATATATATATATATATATATATTTGTGTATCTATAAGCTTATAACTTTTGACCTGAGTACTTGTAGTGTGCATGTATGATCGGTGTATTTATGTACAATGATGTTTGTGTTTATATCTCCTGAATATTATACCACCAAACATTCTCACTGCCACTCATATCATTGACTTAGACGCCATTTAAAAGACAGCCGGAAAAGCTGAGAGGCGAGCAAGTCAAGTTTTTAGTTTCCAGTCTCCCCCCCCCCCCCCTCTCTCTCATCTTCAAGCATTTTGCAGCCGTATTGTTCACCCAACCTATTCTCGTTTAGTTTTGTCTTCCTCGCAAGTCGACCGATCGCAAGAAAATTGCTGCCATTTTTATTTCTTGCTGTCAATATTGTTCGGCTTTATTGTTTGCAAGAAACTAATTCTGCAGTCTAGAATGAATGGGCATCCATAGAGCGCGTAGGGGCCGGGATGAAGAACGGATGGTGAGTGGTGCGAACGGAATGAAAGGGGAGCATGTGGAAAATTATTCCTCTGGGTGTAATTGTCCTTTCGGTTGCACAAAGATGAATTATTAGGAAGAAACGGATGAATGGAAGACGGCAGAGTCAAGAGAAATTGATTGGGAAATGAGATGGAGAGAAACAAAAGGTAGAACGAGAAGTTTAAAGGAAACGGGATACATGGAAGGGAGGGAGGGAGGCAGAGATAGATAGATAGATGTTATGTTAGAAAGAAAGTGGCCCATTAAATACGGTCATATGAAAAAGAGGGGAGTTTTAAATTGGATTTTAGGAATGGAAGGAAGAATTGTACGTGAAGATCAAAGGTTAACAAGAGGAAAAGGTGGGAGAGTTTAGAAGGAAAAGGGGAGTTGTGGAAAGAAGAGAGATGAAAAGAGAAAAATATATTCACATGTTTAGAACTGTTAACCTTATCTTGTTACAGTTTTAAGGTTTTCAGTCGTTCTCTCCTGCATGCTTCAGGTGATTTGTATTGTGGTCAGTTCGAATTTTTCTGTGAAGGTTTTCGATTAAAAAAAATTTTTTTTTTTTAACTCCTGTTCACTCAAAACAAGGCATATTGCCACTGAAATGTAAGGGGCTGTTGTGGATTAGGGGCCAGGAATTTTTTTTTTAAAATGGAAATCGCTCCAGACAAGGCATGAAGCCACTTGATGTAAGGAGCTAAAAAAAATATCACTTCAAGGTAAAAAAAAAACTAGCCAACGATAAGTGTTATATGGATAGATTCTGACCCAGAAAACAGCAATTCTTCCCTCTTTGTCAGAAACATCGCTCATGAAATGTGAGGACTAACAGACAAAATAAGGGAAGCGAGAGTTACAAAAGTGGGCATCCTGAGTGGGGAGTTGTGCAGCGAGATGTTTGCTTACATTACATTTAATATTTTGCATGTCGTTTAGGGAAAAAGGGAGCAGGGAGGGAATTCCAAAGGCTGGCAGCTCGAGGGAAGAAGCGATTACAGTAGAAAGCTCTCTGACCTGTTGGGACTTCCACAGTGAATTGTTGGGCGTTAGCTGATTGTCGAGTTGGTCGGGTGTATTTACGTCGAGGGGGCATCAGAGCTGTAAGTTTATCGGAGCACATTCCATTGTAGTACTTGTAAAACAAGCACAAGGATGCAACATTGCGGCGAATGGACAGGGGCTGGAGCTTGGTGTTGACACAACAACTAAGATCGGGATAACAGTCTGTGATACATAAATAGTGTAAATAACAATAATAATTAATCTCGGAAATATCTGTGAATGGGTAGGATACAAGATGTTATTGAATGTAGTCATTATTTATTTTTATTTGTTTGTTATGCCTCCTTGGGCATCTCCCCTTTAACTATCTCCTCAATTCAACTGTAAAAAAAAATTTTTTTTTTAAATCAAACTCTTAGTACAGTATCGATATCCAGATCAAATTCCGTTAAATATTTAATTGGATAACTCCCAAAAGTGCCCCCTCTATTTCTCCCTCCTACACTTTCTCTGAATTCATCCAACCTCATCTTAAACTGATCCATGCTATTGCTGTTCTCAATCCGATCTGGCAACTTATTCCAAAAACATATTACTCTGTGGGCAAAAACCTTAACTGGTTAACAGATCTAGTTTTTGAAAACTGCCTTGACAATAACCTTCCAGATCTAGGAGAAATATAAAAAAAAAAATGCCCACCGTAGTAAGAAATGCTATTAATTATCTTGAAAGTCTCAATCATAGCACCTCTCATTCTTCTCTTCAGCAAAGTAGTCAATCCCAATTTGTTCAATCTGTGAAATAAAGGGAGGAAGAGGGTTTGGGAATAAACTGTAGAAGAGAAAGAAAAGAGATACACAGAAGGCTTGATGGTATGAAAGGAAATGGTCACATGATAAAGAAAAAGATGTACGTTTAGAAAGAACGGTACTAATCGTAGGTTTGGAGGGACCTTTAGGGTTCCACTTTTGGGGGAAGATTTTTTGAGAGCCGAGTTTTAGAGAGACATTTTTAAGGAAACAGTTTTAGGTAATACTCAAATGTGAAAAAGCGAGAGAAATGTTATGATAAACACAAACAAATTAAGGAGTACAAAAGCATACATTCACGAAAGAGATATTTTATATATGTTTAAAATGGAAGTTTACCTAGATAGGGAAACATAGAATTTTTGTTTATATTTTGAGAGTCCTTGCAGAACAAGGTGGGGGGGGATTCACTAGCTGAGATATCGAGGAATCCTGAGTCGATAATTTAAGGGTTGTGAATTATCCACGGGTCTGAAAAATCGTAATCAAAACTTCCTCACTCAGTTACATAAATTACATTTCATTGAAAGTTACTAAACAGTCAATCATCATTTGTTTTCATATTAGAAAGTTCAGTGAGAAATGTATGAAGTATGAAAGTGGTTAAGTTTATAAATTTGTTTGCAATCAGCAGATGACATTGAAAGAGGATTCAATTTAATTATAAAATGTTCATTTGATTACAAGTTCCATTTGTTTTCATTGTAGAAAGTTCATTAAGAAATGTTAGAAGTATTAAAGTTGTAAAGTTTATACATTTGTTTTCAATCAGCAGACGATAGGGTGAAAGAGTTAATGCATTGTGTAAGTGTGTGTCAGAGTGGCTATGTGTGTATGAGTGGAGAAATGCATTTTTAGCCTTTCCATCGCCCAACAAGAGGCGTCGGAAGCTAGTGAGATGGCGATGTTAGCTCTGTTGTGGATTTTGGGTTCAACATACTTGCTAAAGGAAAAATCCGTTTTTTTTATTTACTCTCTCTGTATCAAAACAACACATTTGATAAGTTCATAGAAATGCATCCGATTGGCTTAAAATGTTTTTATTTGTTTTTATTAATTTAGGCGAGTGCATGCGTCGAGCTGTATGCGCAGAAACGAGTTTAAGCATTTTTATTTTGAGCACCGAAGCATAAACTTGGTCGCTATACAGGGAATAAAGAAAAGAAATGTAGACAGAAAGGAACAAAGAAGAGGAAAAGTGAGACAGTCTGTAAGAAAAAGGGCAAGATAGAAATAAAAAAGAGGGGGGGAAAAGAAGAAAATGTTCAGAAACAAGGGACTCATTAGACATAGCCATCTTTCTTCTATTATACTAATAGATCATCGTTTACTAAGACCAAAAGCCACTTGAGGATAAGGGTTAATGAGGTTTTTAATTGGATGATGAAACAGTACTACGAAATGATTTAGAACCATGATTAATTCACAGGACGACTCTACAGTTATTTGTTGCCATTGGATTTGAAAAGGACCATGTTGTAGTCGGTAGGGAAACATTCCCGCGGTAACGTGTTCCACAGGTCGGAAGTTTTTCAAAAGAAACTCTATTTACAGAAGTTCTGTTTGATTTTAGGTACCCAGAGGAAGAAAGAGTTCTTTGCAATGTTGGTAGCAAGATGAGTTCTTGCTGAGAAAGTTAAGTCTGTGTATATTTTCATATATTTGTGTGTACAGGATGCATTCTGAAACTAATTAACCGATCATCATTAATTTTTGGAACGCAGCTGCTAGGTGTAAGGGTGGGTAATTTGGGCTATATTTAGTTATTTTAGTTTTATGCAAACGGGGTAAAGTGGAAATTTAGATACCTCCAATATCATTTCTCTCCATGCAACGCATATCCTCAACCCTCATTGGCCAGGTTTCACTTCTATATATATGCCTGATAAACTCTTCCCTTGGTAACACTCGGCTGGTTAGTAATGGCAGAAGTTCCCTGAACTTAATCCATCCACTCATAACTTTTGCAATCACACTAGCATCTGCTTTTCCTAGTGCTGTAATGGTATCACTAAGGTAACAAAACTTAACAACCTCGCAATGCACTTATTTTATATGAGTGGTGGTCACTGGTACAGACCGTGGGCTTGATATGCTGTGGTCAAGTTCGGTCAGCACTTAAAACTTATTTATCACATTGGAAAAGGTATGAATCATTCTATGGTCCACACAGGTACTACCAGATCAGGCTGTCAGAAGATACCGGCTTCCTGACCCAAAATACACCAAACATTGATGTTATTGTTTTTTTTTCCTTCCCCTTTGCAAAACTCAATACTGTTTTGAAAAATCAAAACCTAAAACATTTTTCCTCTTTCTTGATAAATATTTGAAGATATCAAAAACTTGAAGCATAAAACTTTTACAAAAATGACTGTATTCGGCATTCAATAACCCGAAAAGTGTTGATATGCCGTAAAGCAAAGCAACCAAACCTCTTGTCCTCATTAGTGGTGGCCGAAATAGTAGACAGGTTTTCAAGTATGTTGCACATATGAACATTGCAAGAGTGAACATTTGAACATGCTTTTCTCAACCTAACGTTTTGATTCTCACATGAATAGTTCCGCCATTTTTTATGGGCATTATTCTAGTAGAAATAAGTATGAAGAACTGAGGAGACATTTCAAGAATTGCTAGATTGAATCCAACGAGTCTGGATTGCAGCAGGAGAATCTTGGCTTAGAGGTCGGAATATACTTACATTCAGGCACATTTGAACGGGACAGCTGGCGAGGGACACGCAGAGAAAAGTCATCAACATCAGGTTGCACTCCTGCAGGGTGAATATTCACAACGGTTCAATAAAACAAGGAAATCGAAACACATTCTCAGGAGGGCGGAAGATTTTGCGATTTATTATGCATTGGGCTTCGGGGCAATATCTGAACTCAGAAGATTGAAGCTCTTTTTGTCTTCCCTTAATACAATGAATCATCACAAATATATCTATGGAGGAAAGCTTTGTTCATTTTGATCGTAACGATATTACAAAGAAAACGAGGCACAATCTTATTTACTTTTCTTATATTTGATCGCTCATCACAAAAAACATTAGGTTTTCTTTAGCAAGAGAGTAAGTCATTACTGAAACCCGTTTCTGGAGAATGACAAGAATGTGTCACATATAGATAGTTTTGAAAATAATATTTACCCATTTTGTGATTATAGTACAGATGTGATGGCCTTCCATCTTTTTAAAATTCTGCTAAAATCACTAGACGGAATTTAATAATTCCATTGCTACCAGACTAGTTAATGGGGCAGCTAACAGGTGGCCCTGTGTGTAGTGCACTATGAATTTGTTTACACTGAACCTGCTGGTTGTAGACTACCTTTATTTTGAGATTATATCTTGTTTAAATCTAACCGTAGTTTATAAAAGAGTTTTTACGTGTTTGTAATGTTTCATAGTTCTTCATCGTGATGTGTATGTGCGAACATTAACATTTCAAGCTTCACATGAAAATTTCAAGCATCAGTCATGGTGTTAAATGTAAACACGGGTCTATCATTCGTATATTCATTTAGTTCATTTACTTATGTTTAATGTTTGAGTTTCTATCGATTCTCGGTGGTGTAGAGACATAGTAGGTGTATGATTAGATGATGAGGCATTTTTTGATGAACTATTATTAAAGGGAAATCAGATGGTAATCCGGCAAAGCTCTGGAACAAAGCATTAAAAAAAAACAATTTTTTTTAACATAGTTCACCCCAAACAAGGCAGGCCGCCACTGTAGATGTAAGGGGCTACTGAGAAAAGGGGTGAAAGTTTTTTTGTTTTTTTGGGGTCAACCTAAATTGGGAGCTGCGCAGCGAGATGTATGTTTACATTAGTTTTAAATTTCTGCATGTCAGTAACGCCAGGAGAGCAGGGAGGGAGTTCCGGAGTCCAGCAGCACAAGGAAATAAGCTTTTGGAGTAGAAAGCTCTTCGGCATCTGGGGACCTCCACAGTGAATGGATGGAATTTGGCAGATTGTCGGGTTGGTCTAGTGAATTTACGTCGTGGGAGCACCAGAGCAGCAAGCTCATCAGAGCACAATCCATTGAAGTACTTGTAAAACAGACACAAGGAAGCAATGATGCCGAAAAATCGGTGTTGCACCTGTACTGTAAACGAACAGTATTTTCCCTATCAGAAAATAATGCTTTGTCAACAAATTCAATTTTTGTCCATTGTTTGTAGTAGTCTCCCTTTATTCGAAGATTATATCTGATCCTGCCTAAATTCAAGCATCAGTCATGGTGTTAAATGTAAACACGGGTCTATCATTCATATATTCATTTAGTTTATTCACTTGCGTTTAATACTCAAGTTATGTTGCGTAAATTTAACCCTAGGTATGGCTTCATAAGCAAATTCAAATGGCAGCCATGTTTTTTTGTTTTTTTTAAGTAAACAATGGTGTATTTTAATTAATATATTAATTTCATTTCATTTATTCAGTTATATTTAATGCTTGTTTAGGTTTCTATCAATTCCTGGTGGTTTAGAGACATGGTAGGTGTACAATTAGGGGTGTGTTGATGAATTATTATTAACGGGAAATCAGATGGTTCAACAAAATCGTTAATTCAGCAAATCTCTGGAACCTTTATAATAATTGATTATAATTTGGCTACTTATCTTGATTAACTTTGTGATCAGTGGAAATTGGACCATTTGCAGTGTTTTTGTATTTCTCCACTTTTCTATAAAGCATATCATTTTATAATGTTACTCTACGTACCAATGACCCGTTGGGTCACAACCACCATTACTAGTATTTATTCTAATTTGATTTAATTTGAAACTTCATAAGTTGTGAGATATCTGCCTACTAGACACCATCCTCGAGTGTCTTCGGTATCTCTGTACAAGGGTTTGTCAGGACAACCTGACATGAGGATACTTCCTCCGTGCAAGTAAACCCTGACAAAATATTTAAAATAACATAGTATTCGAAGCCCAAGTAAGATCCATTTGATATGGCTATACACTGGCTCATACGAGGAAAGGTGCATCTTCTAGTAATGTTACCTCAAGTAACAGAACTTAGCTGGATACTCCACCAGACTAGATGAATTCTTGTCCTGGAATTTGGTAAGACCAAGAGACAACAAGGAAGATATACTATAACATAGATAACTGGTCATTTGGGAAGAGGGAAATTAATGTTCCTAAATTCTTATACTAACTCAATGTTTGAAAGGTAAAGGAGAACTTTAATGGAATATTCGAATATCTATGTATCTCATATAGAGATCAAGTGTTAGCCCCATGAAGGGGCCCTCTTGATTTCTGAGAACTTCGACTGAAATAAAATGAAACTTAAAAGAATTTAGAGAGATTTGGAGAGAATTTGAATGCCGACTAGACACCATCCTTGAGTGTCTTTGGCCTCTCTGAATAAGGGATTGTCAGGACAACCTGATATGAGGATACTTTGCTCTACAAGTAAACTCTGAGCAAATATTCAAAATAACATAGTATTCGAAGCCCACATAAGATCACCTTGACATGGCTATACACTGGCTTGTACGAGGAATGGTCAACCTTCTCCTAGTGATGTTACCTCAAGTACCTGTCGGGGTCCCATCTATAGGTTAAATAGAGACCATTATTTGCTGAGTATTTGTTTATAAATTATACACCTCCAATCTGCATTGTTCCAGCATAAAATAACACAATGGCTGTTGAGATACTATAAACTCCACAAACAAATAAACAAACAAACACACACTTCCACAAAAGTTGCAGTCATCATTTGTGCCACTCCAATATGCACACATAAAACAGTTTCTATGTGTTTGTAATGTTTCATAGTTCTTCATCGTCATGTGTATGTGCGAACATTAACATTTCAGAATGTACATTTGGAGCATTTTATTTTCTATTTTTTATTTTTATTTTGTTCAAGTAAATTAATCAATATATTGACATTCTCCAACCCCTGTTTTTACCAATGACTGAACTATTTTAATGAAAGACTACAGTAAAGTATTCCTTTGATATGCACGCATACATTGCCATTCATATTACCGGATGCAATGTTTATCCAATATTGGCAGATTTAAATTTTTACGTATTGTAAGGGAAACCTCTGAATGGTGAAGGCTTTTTTCCCCCTCTACAATATGCCAATTCTCACAGCAGAAGCAGTTTAGAGAAATATTGCTTTGTAGGCAACTAAGAATAATTTGTTCAATCTCTCTCTCTCTCTCAGTCTCTCTCTCTCTCTCTGTCTCTCTCTCTCTCTCTCTTTCTCTTATATATATATATAATATATGAGAGAGAGAGGAGTATTAGAAGGCTATCACAATGCAAGAAATGGAAATATGTTGGCGTTGAGAAGTAAGACAAAAATAAGTGATTTCAATTTATATATTTTTTTTCAAAACATTTTTTTATATATTTTTTTCCTATATAGCAAATCTTGATTAGGTAATACTTCAACACTGTGATGTAATGTGTGTGACCGTGTTCCATAATATCTTTCGAGGAAGACCTTTTTCTCAAATTGTAGATGTTTCAAATCTCAAAAAACGTGTGGATGGCAATATTACTTATAACGCAGTAAATATTAATATCCGTAGCAAATGTAATAAAACTATAACTGATTTTTTTTTGTTTTTATTATTTTAATTACTTATTTATTTTATTATTTTTTCTGAATATTTTATATTTGAACCCACCGATGAAGTGCCATATATTAATATAAGAAAACATTTTTTTTTAAAATTATTTGGAGGGGGGAGGTAGAGATAACAGCCAAGAGCGGTGTTCAACTAATTTTTTTTTCTAATATTATTTAATATATATATATATATATATATATACTTGCTAAACTATGCTCTCTCGGTCGCATAATTTTGGTAGGCTGTCATGATGAACGAACTATGTACACTGACCCTCAAAGGAGGAGGTAATGCCTGGTAGGATGGTATCATTATAACAGCACACTGGGAAGATCTCCCCATAAAAAGAGAAGGAACAACTGAAAAGATAGTACATTCCCCCCCCCCCCCTAAAAAAAGGTCGGACCTAGGAAGATGGGCTCATGACAATAGAACATATACTACATTAACTACATTAACCCTCCATCAAAGGAGGATGTAATACCTGGGAGGATTACCCCTAACCCTTTAAAAAGGTAGGAGGTAATTCCTGGAATGACAGTCTTGACAACAGAACCGAATACAATGATAGATTAAATCAGTTTTTTTTTATTATTATTATTCATTTTAAAATGCATCGTCATAAAAAAATTATGCTAAGATCAAAGTGTAGTATCTGTTCTCAGCATTACAGCGACATCAGACGTGCATTTAAAAATAATACGGAGAATAAGGGGGGGGGATAGAGAAAGGGGACACAGATAGACAGCCAATCAGTAACTAGCTTGCTAGCTAGCCACTCTCTTTCCGGTCGATAAGAATTCTGTTAATAGTTTTTAAGTTATCCATTTATTTATTTTTTTATTAAATCATTTTAATTAAATAGTGTTAATATCGACGAAACTATTGGACATAGGTAGATAAAATAATTCAATAAAATTAGAAATAAATGACATAAAATATTAATTATGAAGTGCTTAAAACATAGATATGCAAATTAACCTATCTAATGTATTGCTTAGATGGTTCGTCTTTAGTATATAGAGAACATTTCTAAGATATATTATTGATTTAAATAGCACTAACCAGTATTTATGTCTATATAGAAGTTATAAATCAAAAATCTTTCACATTTATCCATTTAGATATATATATATATATATATATATATATATATATATATATATAACTCACTAGAATACAAAATTTATGTCCCATCGCCGCAATGTTGCTTCCTCGTGCCTGTTTTACAAGTACTTCAATGGATTGTGCTCTGGTGAACTTGCTGCTCTGGTACCCCCACGACGTAAATTCACTAGACCAATCCTACATTCTGCCAAATCCCATCCATACATTGTAGATGTCCCCAGATGCCAAAAAGCTTTCTACTCCAAAAGCTTCTTTCCTCGTGCTGCTGGACTCTGGAACTCCCTCCCTGCTCCCTGCATTCCTGACGTTACTGACATGCAGAAATTTAAAACTAATCTAATGTAAAGACATCTCGCTGCGCAGTTCCTAATTTAGGTTGACCTCCCCCCACAACCTTAACCCTTTTTTTTCAGTAGTCCTTACGTCTACAGTGGTGGCCTGCCTTGTTTAGGGTGAACTATGTTAAAAAAAATTTAAACAATCAATATCTTGTAATCATGTTCTGAAAAAATGATAATGTATGAGCTCTGTTGGATTAAAGTCCTAATTATTGAGCTAAATTTCACATGTAGTATTCACTTTTATCATGGAGATTTGGAATATTTCATTTTTTATATTTATATAATAAAATCGATGTTTTTTGGTCTCCTGATGATATAATTAAAGTTATAATTATTAAACTTAACCCCTTTTAAACATTTTTATAATGAAGCGTATCTGCAAAAGACTAAAACTACTGGTTAGATCTCAACCAAACTTGGTATGTAATTTTAATGTTGAAAATATTGTGAAAGAAGAAGCCGGTTTTCATGGAAGTGGGTCTCTAATATTTGAACTCAATCTGACGCAACAGTATATTTATTACTAACTCTACTTACCCGGCATAACCCGGGATTCATTAATGTCATTTTTCTTTAAATTAAATTTTTTTTTAATGTAGTCACAAGAGATGAAAAAAAAAGCGCAAAAAGAGATAACTGATATTTTTATCTTTAAATTATCTCCCTTACATTTTGAGCTTGTTAGGTCATTATTTCAAATTGTCTCCATTGTAATAATCCTCTTTGCCGGAACAATTATTTTTGAAAAGAAACTGGAGCAAATTACACTTAGTGTAAAAACATGCTTTAAGAATAAAAGGAAAAAAACGTTATTCCGAATCAAATATCGAGTTGTCAGGTGCATTGCTATTTAAATTTATGAATTATGGAATATATATTCTACTCAACACAGTGAGTAACGTGGGCACATTATTTTGTTTTGTAATTGTACAACTCGGCACCACCACCACCCCCCAAAAAAAACTTAAAATAAGCAAGATACAAAAAGTTTTGTAAAGAAAAAAAAATTGTTCTACATCAAATTTGAACCATACTGGTATGTGTGTGCATGCGTCTGTAATATGTATGTGCACTTATCATTATGAATTATGGGATACATCCGGTATCTTGTATACGTGTGAACGTCGTCCTTCGAACCCTAATAATCAGCTGAATACTAGCAAACATACCCGTTACTATTTAACAAGTCTTACTATACCTATAGTCGAAACTTAGTGACCATTTTTACGAAAACATAACACAAATCTTTATGACAGCTAGTATTTAAATCTCAATATGTTTCGTTGGGTTTTACATGTACATTTGATATTTTTAGTATCATTTTCTACCTAGAGCTGCCTTTGAAAAAATGATACGGCGAAACAGCTGTCTGTGGATAACTATATATATATATAGAGAGAGAGAGAGAGAGAACTAATGAGAAAGTAATAATAAAACAGATGTAAAGTTACATACTTTACAAGTTTATTATATTCTTACAACAAAGAATATTTTTTAAAAAGTCCTTAAAACCATGGTTTTTCAAAGAAATAAATCTTATCATCAGAAGGAAAAAAATAAATTATTAATCATTGGTTAACATTATTCAGTTGAAAAAATATTGCAGTCGTTTGATTTTTGAAGGAAAATAAAAAAATCATGTATGAAGAAGCAAATTAATATATAAGAATTAAAACAATGATTTCATAATACTTAAAAAAATATATATACATATGTACACACACACTCATGACAGAAGTAAATAGACTTCCCCTCCCCCCCCTCCAAAAAAAAATAATTTATACAAGTTTGATATAAATCTGTAGTACTTTAACCGCGATCGGAGTTTGTTATGCAGTGGCGAGGTATATTGCATTGTTTGAGTGCGATTTTTGCCAGATGTTTGGTTAAGTAATAAGATCCGAGTCTTTTTCTTTCTCCCTCCCCACTTTTATCATTTTAACGTTTTCGTTGTACGCGCTGCATAATTTTTTTCAAATAGTTACGCATGTGCCAAAAACATCCTGTTGTGTGTCTTTCTTTTTCCTATTTTTCTCCCCCATTATTCAATAAATTTAAAATCTTTAATTTTTCTGAAGAGATTCGTTGATCCGAACGAAACCGGTGAATCTCTCGTTTTTGATGATTTCTCCCTGTGTTTAATTTGTCTTTTCCATATATACATGCATATGTACAACTGTAAGAGTTTACTGATTCGTACAACTACCAATTCCTTGTTTAAATGCTAAGTAAAGTATGTACAATGCCGTGTGCAATGACAAAACGAGACGTGCGTGTGAGAGTATGGACTTGCTCTTATATATGCGGAAGCACCAATATGCCGGAAAAGCAAGCAGCCGATAATTAACCTTTGTTGGGTAAATATTGGTGGACCCCAGCAACTGATGAGTGTTAATGTGTACTGGTATTGATGAAAAGGGGGTAAAGGATCTCGAGTGAGAAAAGGGGGTAAATCTGGAGGGTGTGATTGGGTGTGAAGAAGTTGTTGCAGGGTTGAGTCTGGGGCAAGGTTGATTTACCTTTTGAATTTGTGTAATTAACTTTGAGGCCAAGAGACGGAATGGCAATGGGGGTTGGTGTTTGTCAGGAGAGGGGGAATCCTCTCAAGTTGCTGGCAGAGAAAGGGTCAGTGTTGGGAGGGGGACGGGCGGTGCCATGGTACAGCCTGGAAGACTTTTCTTTTGTTTGGCTTCGTTTCGAAAGAAAAGGATGCCGGGAGAGAACAAACGAAGGAAGTATTTGCAGACGAGAAGAAGGGTGAAAAGAAGAGATGATATTAAAGAAAGTGAGGGAGATCTTTTAAAGGGGAAAGCAGAAAAAAAAGAAAGGTAGAAATGGTAAAATGGAGGAGATTGATAACGAAAGAAAGAATAAGGAAATAGCAGTTCAAATGAGAGAGAAAAGGCGGAGACGTAAATGAAATAATTTTGGAAATGATGAAATACAAGTACAAAAGACAAAAGAAGGAAATTATATTTTTGAAATAAAGGATAAAAAAAAAACAAGAATGTAGAAAGGTAATAGGAAGGATAAATACCGAATAAAAGAAAGAAATGAAAGATGTTTATAAATAGAAGAAGCAATGAAGTGAGACAAAATAGAGCACTGCTGCCACATCTGGGGAAATGCCACTCAGGGCACTCTTTTTTTTTGCCTTGACAATTCAAAATCGACTTTGCAATCTAGTGGGGGATTATCTCTTCTGTCGACTACAGCTCCTTTTTCACAGAAAAGATGTTGCTAGTCTTTCTCTACTCTGTAGTTATTTCCACGGTACTTGTTCGACCGAGCGTCAATCTCTGGTTCTTCTTGTAAACATTTCACAGCAAGAACTCGTCTTGCTGACACAACTGTAAAGAACTTTTCTTTTCTTCCTTTGTGTGCCTAACATCAAACGGAATTTCCATGAACAGAGTTTGTTTTCAAGTTCCCATTTTTGGAACACGTTATCATAGGATCGCTTCCCTGTGGGCTACGACGTGATCATCTTCAAATCCAATGTCAATAAATTTTTGTCATAAACCAACCCTCGTAAGTCATCAAACTTTATTCATCCCATTCATTATTTTCAATCCTCTCATAATATTCATCATAATTCAACTGACAATCCATCAATCTCGTTCATCCTTATCCTCGAGTGGATTTTAACCTTTATAACTGGTCACTTATAAAAAAAATGAGCATGCGGATTTGTAAATGATTGAATAAAACTCATGTTTCGGAATGTTTTAGATGAGGATTCATTATTTGGATTACTGTTCTCATCTTGGTTGTTATTTTCACAACGTTTCGACCGATGTAACCTCCGACCTTCTTCAGATTCCTCTTTTTGAACTCTGGAACCTATATGAAATTTCGAACTAAACTTTGTTTAATCCGTGGGTAGATTGTTCTTATTCAATCAACTATGACCAGGTGAAAGTATAAATTGTTATTTTCAATTATGATTGCCTAAAGTAAGGATTGAAAAAATAGTAATATGTAATACATTTAGACAAAGATGAGGTTAAAGGCTTCCAAAATTCATACTAGAATTATCTACATGGACATGTGGTATAACAGGTAAAGGCATTGTTTTATAATCAGTTTTAAGTGATAGTCTTCTAGAGGTGGAAGGTTCAATCCTTACTACAGACAATGATCACTAATAAGAACATAAAATTAACACGTCTATCAGATTATGGCTGCCAGAATGAGAACAATCTACCCCCCGAGTTCAGTTCGAAATTCCATATAAGTTCCAGACTTTGACAAATATTTCCAAGTTCGACTAGAAGGTTCCCAAGTTCAAAAAGATACACCTGAAAAAGGTCGGAGGTTTAATTGCCTCAAAATGTTGTGAATATACCAACGAATATGAAAATAGTAGTCCGAATAATCCAAAGGATAAAACTGCTGAAAGAAATATTGTCTGTGTAAAAGAGTTTTATGCATAAGAGAGAATGAAACGAGAATTTTAAAAAATGGAGAAATGAAATCATCATCATCATCATCATCATTAGTATTATTATCATATTCGATTTAACGTCCGTTTTACATGATGGAAAGAGTTGGACGGCTTTAAGAAATTGACTTCCAAAGTAACCTCTGGTGCTGTCTGAAGATATCGGCTTCTTGACCAAAAATCTACCAAATATTAATATTGTTTTTTTTTCCTTTTCCTTTGCAAAACTCAATCATGTTCTGTAAAGCCAAAAACAAAATCATTTTTCCTCTACAAAACAACCAAACCAAACACCATGAATAAATACTTAAACATATAAAGAACTTAAAACATAAAATTTTTTACCAAAATAACCGGATTCGGCATTAAATAACCCAAGAAAGGTTGATATGCCGTAAAACAACCAAACCAAACACCATGAATAAATACTTAAACATATAAAGAAATTAAAGCATAAAAACTTTTGCCAAAATGACCGGATTTGGTATTAAATTATCTGAAAAGGGTTGATATGCCATAAAACAAAACAACCCAAACTAACCTATCTCTGACCAGGTCTTTATCTCTTTTTCTCAAGTTCATTTTTATCACTTCCTCCCATGTTTTCTTTGGCCTTTCCCTGTGAACTGAACCTGCTACCCCAACTGTTCTACATCTACTAACCCAATAACTCGCATCCATTCTTTCAACGTGCCCATACCATCAAAGTCTCCTGTTCTTTGCATATTTTCCTATACTGTCCAAATTTAATCTTCCTCTGAGGTCATCAGATTTAAGCCTCTCTTTAATACTCAGATTAAGAATCCACCCTATCATTATCATATCATTTCTAACCCTCATTGGTCAGGTTTCACTTCCATACAGCATCACACTGCATACACATCTCTGATAGACTCTTCCCTTGATTTAGTGTAACACTCTGCTGGTAGTAATGGTAGAAATTCCCTAAACTTACTCCTTCAACTCCTAACTATTGAAATCACACTAGCACCTGCTCCAGCATGTGCTCCAATGACGTCACCAAGGTAAAAATCTTCTTAAAAACTTCAGTAGCTTCGCCATCCAAATATACTTACTCCACATCTGAATTCTCATCCATCTCCATTGTCTTAACCAGTTTGTGTGCAATAAGTAAAGCCACTGCATTTCTTGAATGAATTAAGTAAATGAATAAAAATAGAAAGAGGGGAAAATGTGTAAGTTTGAAAGAAAATGAACAAAAAATGGAGAATGATTTTAATGAAAAAATAATAAAGGGAAAAGAATGTTAAAACGGATGATGCCTGAAGAAATGGGGCAGGAGTGAAAGATTTTTAGAAATGGAAGAAGAAATGCAGGTTGAAAGACAAAATAAGCGGGTATTTTTTTTAAGAAAAGAGGGAAATGATGTTAAAAATGAAAAGAATGAAATATGAATAAGAAACGTTTAAAAGAAAGTAGGAAATTATGGTTGAAAAAGATTAGAGAATGAAAGAAAATGAAAAGAATTGGGGAATGAAAGGAAATGGAGAATGAAAGAATTTGGGAAATGAAAGAATTTGGAGTGTCAAAAAATGGACATAAAAATCTAAGTAGGAAAACAATTGAATAGGTTAACAAAAATAAATAAAAAATGAGGAAAGAAGATTTAAAAGAACGAAAGCTGAAAGGTGCTGATTTACAAAAGAAAAGGAAGAAAATAAAGCGATAAAATAAGAAAGAAAATAAGAAAAGAGATTAGAGAGAGAGATGTGAAAAGAATGAAGTTAATAATTAACGAAGGCGGAAATAAAATTAGCAAAAGAGAGAGAGGAGGGAATGCTGGGAAGGGGTGAAAGTAAACACCGAAAGGCAAAGAAAAACGGCCGTTGATGCAATAATGGGTCGGTTCCAGGAATTGACTGTGTAGAGTTATGGCATTGGCACCAAATAAATATATAGAAAGAAAGTCCGAAGTGTTATAAACGCTGGTCGTGGAAATAAGAAAGGTGGTTTCAATGTTGGAGGTCAGATTGGGAGGAGTTGTGGTGTGCTGGGAAGAAGACAGAGCCTTACTACGGGCGGCCGGCCGGCGAGCGGCGGAAGGGGACAATCTGTAATTGATGGGGACAAGCAAACAAAGGGAGACAGAGGCCGTAACGTTTGCGCGCTCACGGACCAATGATGACCAACTGCAAAGGTTGAAGGTGCACTGTAAAAGGAATGGATAATTTATAAGGACTGATTGCATGGCTGTATTCTTGAAAGTAGGGTCCACATGTGGGATGCTGGGATTTCAAGAGGATGGAGAGGAGAATGAGGAGGTGGCATGTTCATACAGTTTGAATGTATACAGAATGGCGGGTATATTTTAGTGAAGTGCATCTCAATGAAAGAGGCAAAGCTTGATAATGTGTTTGTCAAGTTAGGGTTAAAGAAAGAAAAAAATCGTCGAAAAAGATAATGCTCAATACCCCTAGCGCAAGATTATCCAGAAATGAGAGTAGAAAGTGACTAACTTGGGTTTACTTTCGACAGCCTCGTAACTCTCGCTTCCCTTTGTCCTTTAGTCATCACTTTCCATGAGCGACGTTTCTGAGAAAGGGGGAAGAATTGCTGTTTTCTGGGTTGGAATCTATCCATCTAACACTTATCGTTGGCTAGTTTTTAACCTTGAAGTAGTAGTTTTTATTGTTGTTTTTTTTTTTTTTTTTTTTTACATCTATCGATCCTGCGTCGTATTTTTTCAGTTTTATTTTCAAGAAAGATTGCAAAAAAAAACGAACGAAACACAGCGAAATTACTGTTACTAAATAAATAAGTAAAAAAAAAAATTCCTGTGAAACAACTGTTAATAAATAAAGTTTTTGTATGTTTTTTTTTTTTCAATCTTGTGTCTTCAATCTTGTGTCTTTAATCAATTTCAGTACTGATTAGAAAAATTGTCGTCTGGTTACTGAGAGCTGATTGGCTAATCGCTCGGCATCTCTCTGCCACCATTCGGCGCGTCATCTCTTAAATGTTTACGTAGCATGCCCGAACGTTTCCGACGCGAAGTTCACGGAAATTGGGCCAGGATCGATAGAAGTACCCTTTTTAAAGCTCCTTACACTGAGTGGCTTCATGCCTTGTTTGGAGCGATTTGCATGTGAAAAAAAAATCTCATTACAAGAAATAGGGGCTATTTATCTAATTAACCACTACTCCAATCTTGGCCTTTTGGCTAGGAGCAAAGTGTAGTATCTCTTTTCACACTACACTTCATCTTTTTTTGTCCCCGATCAGTGAAGAAGAAATCCTTTTAGACTGGGGCAATTTTAAAAATTTTTGTTCAGATCCTGAACACCTCTCTTTTTTTTTTTTTTTTTTTTTTTTTTTTTTTTAGGGAGCTGGTTTTCTTTTCTACATTAAAAACGCACCTTGTGTCTAACTCTGCCATCGTGTGGAGGCAAGTAAATAGGAACGATTACTCCTGGCATTGTCCGGGAATGAATAAGAACCCTTGTGTACTTTCACTACCATCCTTGAATGCTATATTACCATTTTTATTCATATAATAAAGTAAAATATCCTTATTACTGTTTATGGATGTCCGATGCAAATGTATTGTGAAAACAACTAACACCAAATTCATACTACAATTATATTCTTTGTAAAATTTTACTTAAGAAAAGTTGTATTTGATCTTAATATTAAGCTTCTTTAATTACATTTCCGAACAAAGAGATCTGGTGCTACCAGATCCGGCTGTCTGAAAATACTGGCTCCCTAACCTATAATGCACCAAACATTGATGTTATTGTTTTTTATTTTCCTTTCCCTTTGCAAAACTCAATCATGTTCTGCAAAGCCAAAAACAAAAACATTTTCCTCTGCAAAACAACCAAACTAAACATCATGAATAAATATTTGAACATATAAAGAACTTGAAGCATAAAAACTTTTACCAAAATGACCGGATTCGGCATTAAATAACCCGAAAATTGTTGATATGCCGTAAAATAAAACAACAAACCGAACAAAGAGAAAAACAAGTATACCACATTATGTTGGGTCAGAGATTGGGGGGGGGGGCATTTTCTATGATTGTTATCTTTAAAGTGAGTTTTCTTTTTTTTTTTACGTGTTTTTTTTGTTTTTTTTTACTTACTGTTCGTCTCACCTTTGTTAACGACATTTCTCATTGAAACAATGTGCTTGTTGATTGAGTGTTTCTGAAGAGCAGCCGGCAGACCAAAAAGTACATTTTTCTTAACGGGTTACGAAACGCGCTTAAGACATAAAGAAAATATAGGCATTCGCCGAAATAAAGTAATAAAAAAAAAAAAAATAATAAAAAATTATAATTGTGGACTGATTTATTTATTTTTATTTTTTTTTTGGGGGGGGGGGCATTGGAATGCAACCAACCAGTGTGTGTGTGTGTATATATATATATATATATATATATATATATTAGTTCTTTTGTAAGATGGTAGGAAAAATCTCAGCAGAGTGCTCGATTAATTGAGAAATTAAAAATTAAGAGTGTAATATTTATTTATTGGTACAGAAAATCAGTACAACATCAGTACCATTGGTATCAAGCTCAGAAGGCATTAACCTCCTGGCTATCTTCAGCTTTGTTGTTGCTTGCAAAGTGACAACAAAGCTGAAGATAGCCGGGAGGTTGACACCTTCGGAGCTTGAAACCAATGGTACTGATGTTGTACTGATTTTCTGTACAGAATAATAAATATATATATATATATATATATTTATTTATTATTCTGTACAGAAAATCAGTACAACATCAGTACCATTGGTTTCAAGTTCAGAAGGCGTCAACCATTTGGCTCTCTTCAGTTTATGTCGTCACCTGGTAAAGAAATGGGAACTCACATACCACTCTTGTGATATCACCCCAAAAGTTGAATATTATAAAATACGAATAAAAAAAAAAAAATAAAAAAAAGATATGGTGTTATGGGATAGCTGCAAAAAGACGGAAGGGTTCTTCATTCAATACCAGGCAACGCTGGGTCTTCTTGTTAGTGTGATAATCAACTTAGCTCATTTTTTAATTTTTTTTTCTAATTTCATTATTTTTAAAAGTTATTTTATTTTTCAAAAATATTTCATTTTAGTTTTCCTTCTGCCAGTAAACTAGTTTTCCTCCCCCTCTCAACCCATACACACACACACACACATGCATTTTGTTTAGTTGTGAACTTAGATTTACTCACGCACACGGCTCGTAGCAGCAAGTCCTGGGAGCATATACCAGAGAGAACAGTTGGATATAAGTTAAACACCATCCACTATGACTATGCAATCCCTACAGCTACATATCTAGAAAACGGAGCTGTTAAACCTGACATCGTGATATGGGACGAAAGGGAGAAGGTAGCAACCCTAGTTGAAGTCACTATCCCTAATGATGCTGGCTTAAACAGAGCTGAAAGAGAAAAGATTACGAAATACCAAGATCTTATGTAAGACGTGAAAAGAAACTGGAATCTTATGAAGATCTCCATCATTCCAGTAATTATAGGAGCAACCGGACTAATGAAAAAGAATCTCAAAAACTATCTGGCGAATATACCCAGTGAACCAAGTGCAAGAGAGATACAAACAATTGCACTTAAAGAGACTGTTAGAATCTAAAAAAAGATCTCTCGGCTGAAGTGTCTGAAATAGTGGGTGAATGTCTGTCATCCAGTAGGATAAGAAAATTTAAAAAAACAAAGAGTCAAACATGAATCTATCCCCCCCCCCTCTTTTTCTCTTCCGCTGAAATATTCAGTTTGGCCATAGCTGACATACTGAGCCTAATGTTGCCGCGTGTGTATCCATTTATTTTTTTAATCAACCATGTCATTTTTACAAGCTTTTCTAAGAATAACGGTAAATAGAAGCCGACAATCGTGACAAAAAAATACCGTTGGCATAACAGAAATACGAGCGGGAAGATAATAAGATTTTCAAAAAGTCTTTCAGAGCCGAGAGAAAGCTAACAAAAATCAATACGTTGCTTTTTGAAGAATTCGCTCTTTTTTTTTTTTTTTTCTAGTCTGGGAAAAAAAATTTCGGTCAGCTAATATGTATACATATATTTTTTTTTAAACTAAAATCCAAAATTCTTTCCATTATGTTCGCAGATTTTCGCAAACGGCATTTACAAAGAGAAAAAATGACAAAAAAACGAAAAGTTGTTCTTAAATGTTTTTGTGATTTTGAATGTGTTTGAATCGATGACTTAAAGTTTGTTTCGGAATTTTCGAACCGAGGATTTGATAAACTGTTTCATTTGGATTATCCACACTACTGTCCTCTCCTTGGTCTTTATATTTACAACATTCTGGTCGATGTAACCTCCGACCTTCTTCTGATGAACCTGGAGCAGTTTAATACGGGCCGGCACACAGCCGCCATATTGTTTAAATATCGA
Organism: Sepiola atlantica; assembly: GCA_963556195.1. Classification (NCBI taxonomy): domain Eukaryota; kingdom Metazoa; phylum Mollusca; class Cephalopoda; order Sepiida; family Sepiolidae; genus Sepiola; species Sepiola atlantica. The sequence continues at coordinate 17,667,392 of OY744525.1, read as the reverse complement.
TGACTTCTTAGCTGCCTGCTGATTGGTTAAAGCAATCTACTTCCTCCTTGGCTTGACCAATCAGTGGCCTTCTCTTAGGCGAATCTCAGATGGCTAGCATAACTATATAAACACTTGAATGCCATCCACTCTTTCTCTTTTTCGGCACGAGAAGCATCTTCTCTCTCTTTCCTTCTTTAGCACTGCCAAACACACGTCCCCCTCTCTAGGGACGCAACAGACTTCTTCCCGGGCCTTTGACCCTGGGTTTGACTCCGACAAGAAGACAAGAAGGCAAAATGGCTACTGCCTCATACACGTGGAATTAATATCCGCTCTCCTTTTTCTTGCCTCTCTCGACATGTAGACAACTACTACCCCTGACCGGGCTACCTAGCTCTGGCCACTTCGACACGAAGTACCGAGAAGCCAAAATGGTTACTGCCTCATACACGTGGACTTAATATAACAAACACATAACTGCTTACATGTGAACTGACTTTCACACCGGTGTACAGACACACATACTTACATACACATATGGACACGTCCTGACATCGTAGCCGGTGTACAAACATTCTATTTGATGAACTATTCTCTCTTCCATACTAATGGGGAATTAAAGTAATGGACTTCCTTTACTTTTGTCTTCGTCCATACTTACTTTCCTTTTTTGTTCATGTACTAACGAAGATGAATCAATAAAGTATTAGAAATGAACTTCGTCACATTTTCTGTAAACCTTCCAGTCGAACTTGGCAATTTGTAAGGAATTTCGAACTGAACTCTTTATTTAATCCATAGAGGTTATTGTTCTCATTCCGTCAGCCATGACTGAGTAGAAATATTAATTGTTATTCTTAGTTATTATCGCCTGTAGCAAAAATAAAAAGGTTCAATCCAGAGTCTGTTTCTTTCTTTATTTTAATGTATTTTTTGTATTTAACTCTAAGAATACTCGTCTCAGAACAAGTAAAATTAATTCCCCGAACAGTTTTGCACCACTTTTATGTTCCCTTACGAAAATTAAAATCAACTAAAACTGATGTCTAGAATCCTTATTCCAATTTTGATCAAAATCCTACATGATTTAAATGTCTACAGGTTTTAGGATCTATTTTAATTAAGAAATTTAAATTCAAAGAATCTTGCTGTCTAGAGACTATTGATGAAATTAAATGCAAATCTGAAATATTTGAATTTTCAAATGGGATGCTGTTCCAATATTAAGCCCCTTAAAAAAGAAACTGAAATTTGGGGAATATTCATTATTAATAGCAAGAGTTAAACTTTCACAAAAACATGAGTATAATCACTTACCTTTCCACTGGACCCTTTCAACAGCATGTAGAGGAGGGCTTTGCTGCAGGAGTTAACAGCTTGTCTTCCAGATTTACTTGTGCTCTCCAGAATGCAAATCTGTGGAACACACTACCGTGGGACTGTTTCACTACAGACTACAACACGGTTGTCTTCAAATCGAATGTAAACAAATACTTATCATAAGCGTTTAAAAAAAAGATCATTTCAAGTATTTATGGGAAAGTAAATAGCAAGTCAGACCACCCCCATCATTTTAAATGATATCGGAAAGAAATCCTTCACTCTATTTTCATAATGGGACTTTTCTTTCCTTTTCTTCTTTCTATACCGATTTATACGTTTTTCTTTTTTTCTTTTCTAAAACCTTACAGTTTGAGAGGTTTTCTTTTTTCATTCGTTCACCGATGTAGACGTTATTTTAGATGAATATGAATCAAACATTGGCGAAGCATAATTTTTTTTCGTCATTTCTTCCAGAGCTGCCTCACTTGTACTTCATATTTCCCTCTATTCTTCTTTGTCCCAGGCTACATCAAGTAATTCTGCAAGGATTCTATCCTTCCTTTTTCATATATATATATATATATATTTTATGGAACAGAAAATCGGTACAACATCAGTACCATTAGTTTCAGGCTCAGAAAGCGTTTACCCTCCAGCTATCTTCAGCTTTTGTTGTTATCTGGTCTTATTGGTCCTATTTACCCTCCAGCAATCTTCAGATAGCTGGAGGGTAAACTCCTGAGCTTGAAATAAATGGTAACGATGTTGTACTGATTTTCTGTACCATAAAATAAATAAATATTACGCTCTTAATTTTAATTTTCTCGAATAATCAAGCACTCTGCTGGGATTTTTCCTACCATCTTACAAAAGAAGGTATATATATATATATATATATATATATTATATATAATGAAAAAGGAAAGCTAAAAGAATATTTTTGTATTCATCAACGTTTCGTCTTTGTCAGACTTCCTCAAGATGATTTGTTTGAAGAAAAATCATACACATTTTTTGCCAGCAGGCTCAGAGCTTTTTTGGTTTTCATTTTCCATTACGTCGGAACATTTTATTCCTGTCTTTATAATATATATATATATATATATATATATTATAATATATATATATATATATATATATTATAATATATATATATATATATATATATATATATACATATATATACTAGCAGTACCTACGTGACGTTGCCTTGTAGTCTTGTACTTTTACTTAAGTTGTGTTTTGTTTATTTGTTGTTGTTTTTTACAAAATTATTGAATGAAACTAATTGTTATAAAACTATAACTGATTTTGCTGAGGTAATGTGGTTTTAATATCTATTTATAAAATTGTTGGATGTAAAAAATTTCCAATAAACGTAATAATAATAATCTCGAACCGGAATAAAGTAAAACTTCTCTATCAAGTGAAGTGAATGAATTAAATCTTAATAATAAAAAATCTAAACAACTGTACATTAATGAAACTGTTATTTATAAATCAAGCCGTGTTTAGATCATTGTTAAGCATAATCAAGGGAGGCGCGATAGCGCTCTATCCCTTAATAGACTTCAAAAACGGCCTATACTAGAAATCTTATTTCTTTGATTAGTCATAACTCAAAAACCAATAAATCAAATTAGTTAAAACTTTGCACAAAATTTTCATTTGATAGGTTCTATAAGTGTGTAGAATTTCAGCATCATTAGTCAAGGCAACCCAGAGATCCAGAAAGGTCAATCATGAAATCATGTTATCTGTGTGTACGTACGTACGTACGTATGTGCCACCCTGCATCTCATCAACTATTTGATGGATTCAGCTGATTTTTGGCAGAGATAGAGGTTCTAGGGTCTAGTTGATGGCATATTAATTTCAGTTCACCATATACCTTAATCTCCCAGAAAATTCAAAAAAACCTTAAAAATTACCATTGTCTTAAGGCATAGCCTTTACAAAAGTAGTGAAATTCCATGAAAAATGCCAGTATACTGAAATCATATGCGCTTAATAGGGTTAAGATGAAAATTCATGTACACTAAATGTACAAAAGCAAGGAAATTCCCAAATTTTTACACTTTTATTGTCATTAAGGGTATGACTACATATCAACCAAACAATTTCATTATCACATCACTACAGTATAAATCTCTATGCATGAGTGGATGAAGTGTGTGAGGTGCGCTGAAGAAAAATTCCTACCAGTAAAATACATTGCCCTGTTGTGCTCGCATACCCTTAATGACAATAAAAGTGTAAAAATTTAGGAATTTCCTTGATTTTGTACATTTAGTGTATATGAATTTTCATCTTAACCCTATTAAGGGCACATGATTTCAGTATACTGGCATTTATCATGGAATAATAATAAACCTTAATGTAGTTTATAATTCTCTATTATTACACTTATAAATATTTCTTCACTTCATTAATAATCTCGAACCAGAATTTAGTTTACTATCGGTGAAATATAAAAATTGCCTGTTATAAAATTAGTACCCGGTGATTTGGGTAGCAGTATCAGGACTATTGTTAGTTAGAGCAAAATCTCCTCTCTCTTTTCTATTTCTAATATAAATAAATAAATATTGATCAGTCTTAAATATTAAAATCAATGAAATCGATTAAAAATATTTTTTTAAAACATGGACCTATAATTGGCCTCAATAACTGAAGAAACAGATTTTTTATCTACTTCTTTTTATTAAAGCTATTTTTATCAATCAAATAGGGAAACATTTTGAGTTTACTTTATATATCAGATATATATAGAGAGAAAGAACCGAAAGTTATTAAAAATCTAAAGTATTCAAGGACTTTTTGGAGACCTTCTGTATCAAGGCTCCATTTGCGATGATGGCTTCCCATCGAGGAGTCCTTAGAAAGCATTCTTCCGTTGAACTATTGAGGCACAGATGTTCAGAAAGGCTGTAATAAGAAAATGGAAAATATTGAGTTCTTAACCTTGAGCAAGTTTTCTCACCCACCCCTGCTGCCATTTTTCTGGTAAATGAGGGGAGATGTCATTCTCTCTCTTCTTTACAACTTTCATTTCTGAAGGCTGTGCACAAATTAAATTTTCCTGTGTTCTGCAAAATAAGACAGGTGAAATCAACTGTGTGAGTGAGCATTTATATATATATATATATATATATATATTAAAATATGTTGGGATATATTTGTGCATGTCTGAATGATTCAGAGGATCTGTATTTTTATTGTTTTACATGTATGTGTACACATATATATATATATATATATATATATATATTAGGTATATGTTTATATATTTCTATGTAAAGGATTCACTCCTAAACTACTAACTGAACATTTTGATTTTGGGAACACAACTATTAGGCGTAAGAGTGGGTAATGTTGGCTATATTTTGTTTTATACAAAGGGTGCAAAGCGCTTCATGAAAATTCAGATGTCTCTAATTTTTGTGAAATATTTACAATAGGTATTGACATCAATTAATAAACTTTCCCCAAATTGCAGTTTTTTTTTTTTTTTTTTTTTAGTATTTTCAAGTTTTTTTTCTTAAACCCTTGAAATTTTAGACATTTTCTAAAATCAAAACCGTGTAATGAATTTTGATCAAAATTGAGATAAAGAATCTAGATATAAGGAATGGAATAAGTATTCTAGATATAAGGTTTAGTATCATTGTATCTTGATTTTAATCTTCGTAAAGGGACATAAAAGTGGTGCAAAACTTTGCTTGTGGAATGAATTTTACCGTCCTGGGACAGATATTCTTCTCATATATATATATATAAGCTCTAATGCACGTTCCTTCAGCAGTCGAGCACTCTTGGCGGTGGCTGCCATTAATAGGTTTAATCTCTCGCTGATTCATCAGTTTGTTTATAGTGGCCGTGTGGGCTAAAGCGTCGAAATTTGAGTTAAAAATATGACTCGTGTTTCGGGGTTTGAGTCCTGCGACCGGTATGAATAATCATCTCTATACTGACGATTCCTGTAAGGATGAAACGTCTACATATATAGATAAAATCAAATATTTATAATTATATATACGTCAATATGAACCCATATGTATGCATATATATATATATATGTATATACTAGCTTAAAACTATCAGCCTACCAGGCAGCAATTAATTAAACTAATCTTTTTTACAAAAAAAACAAAGAAATAATTTTCATTTCACATTTTAGTAATTTGGAGAAAAACAACAAAATGATGATTGTCATGGTGTTATTTGATATATTTAAATGGTGGGTAAATTTACGATGTATGAACATGGTCACATTTTATTAATTAGGAATAAACAACAATATGGTCTTTCGATATTCATAGTCAAGGAATTTGATTTCGTATAAGCATGAAAATGAAATCCCTATTAAAACGGGTTATATAATGAAATGAATAAACAAAAGTGGAACGGTGATTGGTTAAATAAAACAATTTTAGATTACTGAATAACTTGAAATGGTTACGTTGTGTTTTTCAACTTTATTAGACAGAAAAAAGATATAATGAAGATTTTGAAAAATTTATTTTTTTGTAATTTAGCAAGATGAGTGGGGGGGGGCTTTCCTTTTTAATTTTCATGGCAAATGTAATAATAGTTATCATAATCAATCATCATCATCATCACTACTAACTAAATTTAGTTAAAAAAAATAATAAACGTATCTATTTGATTATTAACAGAAGACTTTTATTAGTCGTTGCGTTTTATGCAGTTTACTTTTTCAAAGAAATTATTCCAAAGTAATGTAAGTTTTTGCTGTGTAAATGTACACATGCGTAACCGGAAGTTATCATTTGAATTTGAAAATAATCAAACGAACTTATCATTTTGACTTTTAAACGTGTTTCATTAAATCGCTTTAATTAATATTACTACTGATATAATAATATTAAAAAAAACTTGTGTATACGTAATAAAATAAAAGAATCAAATTATAAATGAATCGTGCAGAACATTAATTTATTAGACAATGTTTAAAAAATAAATATGCAGATGAAGTATACACTTGACTGTGATTTGTAGGTTTTTCTATCAGTATATATGTTGTGAAGTTGTCCCACAGTAAATAATAAATAAAGGAAGTCAAGTCGAGGGTTGGTCTAACAAGTGTATTAACAAAGTAAGAAAGTGACTAGCTCTTGACTAGACAGTTACAAGACTGCTTTGTCTTCTGGTGACTCGCACTATTTATAGTGACAACCGGTGTATTTTCTCCTGTGTAAGAACGGCCGGTGTACAGGTATATATAGCGTATTTGAAAATATTCTCTTGTATCATTGAATTTCGATTCAGATATATATACAAATCGAGGACACTGGGTTGTTCTAGGAGGTCCACTCTCCCAAGTTTTCTCTTCTCTCTTTGAGAAGGAGTTGGTCTGATGGGCCTGATCAGGCATTTATTACGGTATATATATTGAAACATTGAAACAAATAACATAATTCGCCTGTTTAATTATAGCTTTCTTATTTTTTGAATTTTTCTTGTTTTTTTTTGTACTAAAATCAAAAAAATGATTTGATTTCAATACAAAAAAGCCACCAGAAAAATTTAAAAATAAGTATAATTAAACAGACGAATTCTGTTATTTTTAACAATGTTTGCATAAATGAGAAAATGCTGCCTATATATATATATATATATATATATATATAATTAAGGATATTATGTTTCAGAATTTTTTAGATGAAGATTTATAAGTTGTATTATAGGGATTATTCAAACTACAGTTCGACAAGAGGCACCCGAAGAAGGTCGGAGGTTACATCGGCTGAAACGTTGTGAAAATAACATCCAACATGAGACCGGTAGTCCAAATAATACAAATGATTTAAGGATGTTAGGATATATTTATTTAAAGATTCTTATCTGAAGTTTCTTTATTATCTAATGTCCATAATTAATTAAATGAAGGTAAGTCTGTCCAATGTCTAATTATGGAAATGCGAAGCTTACAATGCGTTAATGATATTGAAATGTAAGACAAAAGCCTTCATACACACAATCGCACAGGAAATGGAAATGTTTGGTAATATTTGAGAAGAGCATTGTTGTTTGAAAGTCTTCATGTTTGAAGTCCACGATCAGCTTCCAAGAAAAACTGTCAGTTCATGCCTTTTCCAGGAAACCAAAATGAAATTCCTTGTTTGCAAATTAGATTTTCCATTGTTTATATTCACAATAGTACATATGTGTATACAAATAACTGTGTGTGTGTGTGTGTACATATATATTTATATTCACTCGTTGGTACATTTGTGAAGATGTATATGCATGCGTGGATTAGAATGTGTGTGTGTAGACATATATGGATATTGAAGTGTGCATATATATATGATGTCAAATAAATGCTAAAACAATTTTCCACAATATAATATCCCCATATTGATCAAAGGTGATTTTTACCTAGAGGCTTTCACCTGCGACACTATCTATGCCATTGAAGCCGTAATATGTTAACAAGCACTATCTACCCCATCCCCTTTAAAAAAAGAACATCTTATTAATTAAAGAGGCCAACAGTGACAGTCAAATTTTGTCAGAACGAGAAAAAAATGTCGTTGAAAAAAATAAAAGCAAACTATTCTGTTCAACATAGCGAGGAACTTAGAACATTAATTCCACGAACTATTTACTTTTATATTATTTTTCCTTGTGCTGTTTCCATTGTGATGCTGTTGATGATGATGATGATGATTCTCTTTCCATTTGCCATTCAGATGTTAATTTACTCTTCCATTTCCAGACAATGCATAGTGGGCACATCGCTACGCACTCCGACTACTAAGTCAACTATGACTTTCGTATTCGGGTTAGAATCGTGCGACCGGCAAGGATTGTCTCCTCCCATACTGATGATTGCAGGTTTGGCATGAAACGCATGTGTATATGGGTCAATTTGAAAATATTATTTATAAATAATTTTTCAAAGCTCTCGCTATATTGAGCACTTTAGTAAGTTAACAACAAGCCGTTATTTATAGCGTAATGCGATACCTGTTGAGTTCTGTTGACGGCTTGCTAGATGGCCGCCATTAAAACATTAATTCACCCTCCCATTTCCATAGAGTGCGTGGGGGGCACATCGGTATGTGCTCCGACTACTAAGCCAAATATGACTTTCGTATATATATATATATATATATATATATATATATATACAAGGTGGGCCAAAATAAGGGTCCTATCTTTAAATTTGAATAACTTGAATTTGAATAACTTCCACAAAATAAAAGTTAAACTCACCAAACTTTATGTGTGTGTAGACTGACCCTTCCGAGATTTTTTGAAATAAACAAAACAAATTTTAGCCGAAAAACACTTCTTAAAACTTACAAAAACTAAAGTATTGTTTTTTACACTGTTTTGAGTTTTTTGAGCAAAAATAATGTTTTCTAAATGAGGGTACGTTCCTTAGGGCTAATACGGCTCATGCTTGCTTCGGAAGGGGTCCTTTACTTATTCTAAAAAAAAAAAATAAAAAAAAAAATCAATAAATAAAAAAGTTATGAATTTTTAAAAATAGGACCCTTGTATATATATGTCGGCCGGCTTTTAAAAGATGATAAATCAAACCACGCTTTTTATTAGCCAATTTTCATTTTTATTATAATTAGCAATATAATAATAATAATAAACCAATTTCTTTTTAAAAATGATTTAAGTTCGGCCTGGACTACTGTTAATATGAAATATTTGAAAATAATCATCTAAAATAAAAATTAGCTGACGCTAAAGTCATTTTTCGTTTTTAATTTTCTTAGCACATTTCTAAATTAATATGGAAAAAGAAATAAAATTTTAGTTGTCTATTATATGTAAATAATATAATAGTTGTCAACCTTACAACTAAAATTTTATTTCTTTTTCCATATAAATTTAGAAATAAAATTTAAAAATGACTTTATTGCATCTCCGTCACCACTGAATAGGTACAGCTAATCTCTATCTATCTATCTATCTCTCTCTATATATATATATAATTATACACATATCTCTCTCTCTCTCTCTCTCTCTATATATATATATATATATATATACACATATCTCTCTTTCTCTCTCTCTCTCTATATATATATACACATATCTCTCTCTATATATATACACATATCTCTCTATATATATACACATATCTCTCTCTATATATATATACACACATATCTCTCTCTCTCTTTCTCTCTCTCTCTCTATATATATATATATACACATATCTATATATATATATATATACACATATCTATATATATATACACATATCTCTCTCTATATATATATATATACACATATCTCTCTCTCTATATATATATATACACATATCTCTCTCTCTATATATATATACACATATCTCTCTCTCTATATATATATACACATATCTCTCTATATATATATACACATATCTCTCTATATATATATATACACACATATCTCTCTATATATATATATCTACACATATCTCTCTCTATATATATATCTACACATATCTCTCTCTCTATATATATCTACATATATCTATCTATATATATACATATCTATATATATACATATCTATATATATACATATCTATATATATACATATCTATATATATACATATCTATATATATACATATCTATATATATACATATCTATATATATACATATCTATATATATATACATATCTATATATATATATACATATCTATATATATATATATACATATCTATATATATATATACATATCTATATATATATATATACATATCTATCTATATATATATATACATATCTATATATATATATACATATCTATATATATACATATCTATATATATATATACATATCTATATATATATATATATACATATCTATCTATATATATATATATATACATATCTATATATATATATATATATACATATCTATATATGTATCTATATATATATATATATATATCTATATAGTATTTTATTTAAAAACTATACATTTTATGTCTGTTTGGTGTACTGGGATTGCATCGGTCCATTTATGTCAGTTCTTGTGTAAAAAACGTCTTATATTGTCAGGCCGAATCTTAGGCACCGTTCAGTAATGGGGAAGAAAACACAATTGATCAGTTCAAGTCAAGCGGTGCCTACTTTTTGTGTTTCCCATAACATTATCTGTTAAAGCAGGCAAATTATATTTTTCTTCAACATTTTCCTCAAAGTTTGTGCTTACCGAATAATGCTGCAGATTTAACCTAATAATATAAGATTGTTTCTACACAAGAACTGACATGTCCGGACCGATGAAATCTTGGTACACCAAAAAGACGCTGTAATGTACATTCCTTAAATAAAATATTTTATATGAGCTCTTGTAGAGAACCTACGATCGAGCTCTTTTTGTTGTTTGTTTTTTTAACTTATAATATATATTAATTCAGTATGATAGCATGTGTGTTCGTGTGCCACGCTTACATCAAAAGTTCTGCGCATGCGTGCCACACCTAGATATGGAAAAGCATTCAAGTCACCTAATTTTCGTAATAGTTTCAAGTATTTCCCTTTAGCGCAACGGTTAGCCATGTAGGTTTTTGACGTCGGCCCGACTGGTTTATAATTTGATCCTAACCAACCTCTAACATTTATTTTTCTACATCGAAGGGGAGGGGGGTAGGGGACGACCGGGAAGACACATATTAATACGATATTCATTTTTTTAAATAAATATACAAGTCAAATCTTATATTTTATTCAACCATGTATAGGTTAGAACAAGATCATTAGTATTAAAAACATCATTTTGTCCCGCTAGTATATATTAATTCAGTATGAATCTTTATTTATGCAAAGATATTTTTAAATTTGTCGACTTCAGCCAGACTCTGCAAGTAAAACTTTTTACTTAAGTTTTGCTTAAGCTGAAATGTGCTAGCATGTATGCCGTAAAATATCTTTGCATAAATAAAAAACAATAAGAAATATATGGCTCTGCTTGTTATTAAGTACTTTTATATGAATACAGCAAGGTTCATAGGACTGCTTGCAAAACCTTTATAAAAAAAACTATATCTGAAATATGTGTTCGTGTGTGAATATATATAAAAAAACAGTCAACTTTTAAAACATACTCTACCACTCGTGACCTTTTGTAACTGTAAACTGTTACGACATTCATCCCCCGGGGGTGGAGGGTTGAGCCGGCTTTAAATGAGTTCACCGCATCTTGCGTTGAGGCGGTCCACCCCTGCCGATCGGCAGCTGAGTCCTTGGCACACTTCAGCCATTCCTGCTTCTAGTGTCAAACACCAAAAAGGCCGGAGCAAGCCATCAGCTCCATGTCTGTCTGCACTGTTCCTATCCAAGTCTTCAGTTGACCGTCTCTGCACTTCTTCCAGCTGGCGGGTGCAATTGGGGCGACCAACTTGTGGATGTATTCTTCCTCAGGACGTAGAAGAATGTGACCAAACCAGCAAAGTCTCCTTTTAAGAAGAGTCTATGTGATGCTGGTAGTGCTGTATCTTGCATCGATGGCGCGGTTTATGATTTGGTTGGAGAGATGGATGCATAGGATGCGCCGAGAGCAGTACATGTCGAAACCTCGAACGTGAAGATGTTTGCACGAGGACCAGGTTTCGCAACCGTACAGTGGAATGTTTACTTTTGTTGAGTTTTATCTCTTGTTGAGACTGTAATCTACTTTGAAGATGGCAGAAGGCTGCGTAAGCATGATCGATACGGATTGCAATCTCATCCCTACTCTGTCCAGTAGCTGTAAAGGTTAAGCCCAGATACTTGTGACCCGTTGGGTCGGTATTTGTTATAAATATTAATATTTTTGAACACCGTTTAGAATTTCCGAATATTTTTTGCTTACACTAACAGACGGCATATATCAGCAACAGAGGTGCTATGCATGAGTTGGGGTTTTCACTAACGAATTCAACCGTAAAGTAAATTGACAAATTTTAATGTAAAAAAAATCAATTATTTACTGAATGAAACATTTAAAAAAAAAAGAAACTTTATTTCTTGCATGGAGTTTAAAAAGGAGAATTATCTCATTGATTGGTCCTAAAGTCTGGTTCCAAACGTATGACATGAAACTTCATCCGATGGTAAGGTTCCAGTTTGAGAGCTTTGGGGAATGTGAAGTCACCTCTTAGTGACCATTACTCCCAAGTTCACTCTGACCCTGAGGAGTGGTAGTACCTGTTAAATAGAATTTATAGTTTACAGACTACTTATATATAAGGTGACACCTCTCCCCCAAAAATGCCACCCATGAAATCGTTAATAAAATTCACGATCGATTCTGCAATCCAACTGATGAGTGTTAGTGAACATGAAACTTATCTCTGTGGATAGTAAATATTTATTTATACGAATGAATTTTATAGATATATCGATATCCTCCACTCTATAACAAAGACCAATGTGTATTTATTTGAATATAAAAAAATATATGTATATGTGTGTATATATATATATATATATATATATATATATATATATATATATATATATATATCTGTCTCGTCAAAGTAAATTTAGAGAATAAAAAAAAAATTACGTTTTTCTAGCCTCCGGACGAAACCATTTCAACTGGTGATGGAAAGCGAGAAAGCAAATAACTTTGACAACACCCGTCGCATGAAATAAATTCGAAAAAAATCCTGTATATATAATATATATATATATAAGAAGTATTGTTGGAAGGCGATGACAATGCGTTGGTTAGGTAACACCGGTGGTCCGTGAAATGGTAAACAGGAATAACAGTATTGAGAAATCAATAATTTCCGAATAATTTATTTATCAAAGTGTTCTATTTGAACCGTGATGGTAGGGTGTGTTCAGTTTTAAATTTTCGAGGGAAGCTCTCATCCTCAGAAATTTAAATGTATCCACTCGTCGGAGTGTATTTTTCTTTGCCGATAGCCGGGCCGGAAATTACAGGTTGTTTTGTGACAGTCGCAGAAAAGATATATATATATATATCTTTAGGTATTAAAATTCAAGGGGATGTCATAAATATGTAGATGAACACACACTAGTCACATGTAAGAATCTCTTCATCCGATTGGATGTTCTCTATTTCTCTGCTACTACCATCTCATGACACTGAGGAAGGTCGTAGGAAGCTTTTAAAAGACATTTTTAACACATTTTGTATTCCTATACGTCAACAAATAAGAAGTAAATAAAATATATATAAACATTTATATATTTTTCACAGTAATACATACATACACACACACACACATATATACAAAATAAGGGTCCTATCTTTAAATTTGAATAACTTGAATTTGAATAACTTCCACAAAATAAAAGTTAAACTCACCAAACTTTATGTGTGTGTAGACTGACCCTTCCGAGATTTTTTGAAATAAACAAAACAAATTTTAGCCGAAAAACACTTCTTAAAACTTACAAAAACTAAAGTATTGTTTTTTACACTGTTTTGAGTTTTTTAAGCAAAAATAATGTTTTCTAAATGAGGGTACGTTCCTTAGGGCTAATACGGCTCATGCTTGCTTCGGAAGGGGTCCTTTACTTATTCTTTAAAAAAAATTTTAAAAAAATCAATAAATAAAAAAGTTATGAATTTTTAAAAATAGGACCCTTATTTTGGCCCACCCTGTATATATATATATATATATATATATATATATATATTCTCATATTGAACCGCAAAAGGAAATCTTTCTTTTGCATTTTCTATGTTTCATAAAATGTTAATTCGGATCGTTGCAAGTAACACAAGACTCTTCGTTGTTAGTTCCACTTCAAATCGAAATGCTTTGAAGCCGTCTTTGAAAGTGCCAGATTTTCTTTTATTGCCTTTAATAATTCAATCTATTTGGAAATCGTCTTTGAGGCCTTCTTTATTAACGTTTTGGATAAAAGGAAATCAAGTCGATGACAACCAGTGCAAAGTTTGTTTGTGCGTTGGTGCGTATGATGTCAGTTCCTTCTCTTGGATATCGGCTGTGTCGGATGAAATAATCACTCAAACTCTGTATTAGTCAGATTTTTTTTTGGGGGGGGGGGTTTAATAGGAAATCGCTCCAGACAAGGCATGAAACCACTTGATGTAAGGACCTAAAAAAACAAACCTACTTCAAGGTAAAAAACTAGCCAACGACAAATGTTAGATGGATAGATTCTGACCCAGAAAACAGCAATTCTTCCCCCTTTGTCAGAAACATCGCTCATGGAATGTGGAGACTAAAGGACAAAATAAGGGAAGCTAGAGTTACGAGGTGTCGAAAGACATTCGAAAGTTCACGTTCTACTCTCCTTACTGAAATAAATTGATATATTTTCCTTGCGAGTTTAGATGTATCTTCGTTGATCTGTGCCGAGTTAAGGTGTCCACATCTGGGGAGGTGCCCCTCTGAGCACTCTTACTTGCTTTTACAGGGTACAAAATCGACTTAGCAATCTAGTGGGGAAAGATTTCCTCTTTTCCCTACGGCCCCTTTTACACAGAAAAGAGGTCGCTAGTCTTTCTCTACTCTATCGTTATTTCAAGTGAAGGTGCTCGACTGAACTCTAGTCCCTCCTTTTAAGACATTCTTACCTTTCTTGGCCGTTGTCTAGGAAAGTGTAGTATCTGTTCTGATACTACACTTCATTTTTTTGGTCGAGATGGATTTGTCTTTTACTGGCACAATTTAAATGTTTGTTCCAATCCAGTGCCCATTTTTGGGGAGCTGATTTTTTCCACATCAAAAATCGACTTTGTGTCATACAAATAGGGACATTCTCAGCAAGAACAGCTGAAAATAGCTTTTCTTCCCCTATATGCCTAGCATTAGAAAAAATTTCCATAATCAGTCTCTTTTCAAGAACTTACCATATGTGGAACACATTACCACAGGACTGCTTTCCTACCAACTACAACATCTGTTAAATATTAAGCCAGTAAACCCACTATAATATAAATTGGTTAATCGAAAATAACACTAAATGAAAGTTCAGTTGAGGTCAACTTGCTGAACTCAAGGTTAGGATTACAAGACTGTGAGAATTGAGAGAAATGAATGTGACGTCACATGGCTCAAAGAGAGAGGAAGAGAGTCAGTTTCTTAAAATCACTACACGTGTGAACATGTTAAATCAAAATGCGCTGATGATACAAGATTAAACTGATTATCGATCTCTCTCACACTGGTCAGTGATTTGTAGTGAAGATCAAGTCGAATAAATCTCTTTTGTCTTCCAACAGTTTTGTCTTAGTCATTTTCGGGGTAGGAAAGAACTTATTTTCAGGTGGCGTTCCTCCGGTCGGGAATGATCACACAGGAGCGCGTACACGGAAAACATGCAGCGACCAAGGTAGGAATACAATTTCTGAACTTTCATAGGTTTTTCTAATAATGACTCCAACTTGGTTTTTCTGCATGTATGACACAAGGTTAGAACTCAACACATGGTCGTCTACAAATCCAATGTCAACAAGTACTTGTTATAAACCGTCCTTATAAGGAATCAAACTTTGTTCATTCAATTAATCATTTTCAATCCTCTCATACTATTCTTCATCATTAAACCGACAATCCATACATCTCATTAACCTTTATCCTTGAATGACTTTTGGCCGTGATAAGTGTTGACTCATTAGTAAAAAATGAAAAAAATATGGCGCACTCATTATGTTTGAATTGCGTTGAAGAAGAGGTTGATTAAAATATTTGCACTCTAGTCCGAATATAATCACTTGACCTTTGTATGTCCATATTCTATTTTAAAGGTCAATCTTATATTCTTCCATTTTTCGTTTGAACCTTCAGCCGGCTGGCAAAAGGCCTACGGCTGTGAGCGTTCTCTTCTGTATCCACCACATAACACTTCTGACTTGAGCTACTGATTTAGCAACACTAATTTGGTTGTTCGTTGACGTTACTCCTAGGCATTTCTTACCTTCTCAGCCACAGCAAGAAATGCCTAGGTTAAGTCAGTATGCCCCTTGGGACATTGGCATCACTGACAAGACTTTGTGGAAGACGAAAGCCGCTGAAAAGCGTGCAAGGAGGAAAGAAAGGGCAAAAACAAGTGAACTTCCTCATCCACCCTCCTACTTCATCTGTGGCAACTGTGACAGAGACTGCAAGGTCCGCATAGGCCTTCTCGGCCACAGTAAAAAATGCCTAGGTTATGTCAGTATGCCTCTTGGGGCATTCGCATCACTGACAAGACTTAGTGAATACTGAAACTAGCCGGCTAGATCTGCAAGTGTCATTCATGGTCGGACACGATCGACGAAGGCCTATCGACTGGTGTTATAGGAATCAAGTTTCTTAATTGTTCCTACACATAAAAAAGAGATAAACAAAAAGGAACTGATAAAAATATGAACGGATTTATTTGCACTTAGAAGTAAAACACTGAAATATGCATACATGTCACTCTTCTTAATAGATGGATATATGAAAAGGTCGACTTTAAATAAGTGTGCAAAACAGGAGACTTTGTTGGTATGGTCACCTTAGAAGAATGGATGAGAATGCTTGGGTTAGATGTAGAACATCTGAAGTAGCAGGGTTAGTTGGCAGGGGAAGGCCGAGGAAAACCATGGGAGGAAATGATAAGGATGGGTTTTAGAGAAAGAGAGATAAATAAAGACCTGGTCAGAGATAGATTAGTTTGGAAGTTCATTTCTAAAAGCTGCCCAACACATGTCAGCATGTAAAACGGACGTTAAACTGAATCTGCTGATGCTGAATATATATTAATGGATGAGGAAATACTTTTGTAATTGCGCCACAGCTTGTCGTGTTCTACTTATCCTTTTTTTTCAAAATGCCATTTGTTCTTGGCCTTTTGGCTAGGATCAAAGTGTAGTATCTGTTCCGATGGATACTGCACCCCATAGACTGGTATTGTCTTGGCCTTCGGGGCTTTATTTATGCGGGTCTATGGGTCTGTCCTGTGCAGTTCTAGGAGGTCCACCCTCCCAGGCTTTACCTCCCCTCTTTGGGGAGGAGTAAGATTATTGCTTACTGCCTGAGGCGCCGCTACCGGGGAATGCCGACGGGGCTGCCCAGGCAATTTTTAATGGCCAGAGTGCTCACCTTTCGGCCGCTAGCTTTTCCAACCCCACTTTCCCGACCCGACCTTGGGTCACATCTTACTTGTGGGAGTAAGATAAAACTGGCCTTGTGCCTAACTCCTGGAGAGGAGTAAATAAATAGTCGGTAAAAAAAGTCTCCATTTCTTTATTTTTAATTGTTATAATTTTATACAAAATGATTTTGTAACACAACAGTCAAATTTGCCACAGAATTTACTTACGTACTTTGATAGAATTATTGTCAGGCATATACGATGCACTCCTCGCCAACACATTCATCCAATTACCCCCTAAAAGTGTTTAGACTAAACTTTAATTCTTCAGAATACTATTGGGTAGCACCAAATTTCCGGAGTGGTCCAAGGTATGACCCATTTTGGCTAGGAGCAAAGTGTATTATCTGTTCTGATACTACACTACATCTGTTCTGTAAGGAAAAATCCTTCTAGAGTGAGGCAACTTTCACGTGTCTCAATCCAGATATGCATTTTCCTCGCATTAAAAACCGACCTTCGTGAGGAAGCAAGTAAATAGGGGTTAAAGTTCATCCGATGGTGATCCCCAAATTTGGGAGCTATGGGGAGTGTGGAGTTACCCCTTAGTTGCCATTACTCCCAGGTCCACTCTGACCTCAAATGGTAGTACCTGTCAGAGTCCTATCTATGGATTCAACAGAAACTTCCGTTTACAGACATTTTGTTTACAAAATATACATCTACCCCTACCCCTACCCTTAACCTGCAAAACAAATTAATCTACAAACGAACCTGATACAAGACAAGTTTTAGACATAAAAGAGCCAATGTTGATTGACATGGAGTAAAACCCTATCAATCACCCAATTTCTAGTTTAAAAAGAAAATAGGGCAAGGAGGGCAGTTTTCTATGTAAGTTTAATGTAAAATTGTCCCACTATTTGATATTTTAGCGTCTTTAGTTCCAAAATCACGTTTGCAAATGTCTTTTTAAAACTTAGAGCAAGAAGCATCATTTTATGTTAAACTTATATTGCAAACTGAAAACTACTCTAACAGTTAAAACATTGTTTTTAATAATCTGAGGATTTGGAGTTCAATCGATATACTAATCCAAAGTTTTTTGGGGGGTTTTTCCAAAAAATAAAAAAATAATTTAAAAAAAACAGGGAAATATCAATTCCACTGAGAATCATTTTTACATTGAATTTATGTACTAAACTAAACACCCACCTAAAAATTGAACAAATGATGAAAAAAAATGCAGTGGTGAGATTAAAGAAAACATGTTTCTTTTACGACATTAAACATCGACATTTTTATACTAAAGTTTGATCAAGAACATTAACCAGACAATAGATTGTTCGAACCGTTAAAAGTTAATTTATAGTTATAGTTCAAAAGTAATTAAAAAGAAAAATGCGTGTGTTTTTGTTGTGGGGGGGGGGGCATATATGTCCACCTTTTTTATGCTTTGGTCTGACTTATTAATCTGAAACCATTATGGCTGCCATTTTGTTTTGGTGAGTTTTCTCATTTCTCTCTTTATAGATAAGTGTTTTCAGAAGTACGCCCTGCAGTACTAAAAATAAATCTTGAATCCTGTAAAGAACGAAATGGACTGTATTTATAATTACTTTTCGTGCTCAAAAGAAGGTTAAGTACTTCAATTAGCATTCACATCACATGCTTTTATTTTCCTGCCTGCATTCAAGTGTCATTCACCTTCACCTTACAATTATTATTGTGAAATATAATCGCCATTTTAGTCTAGCTTACAATCCAATATGGCTACGGTTTAATATCATCAATACTCCTTAAAATGCGCCTTCTTCAAAATATCCAACTTACACAGAAACTGGCTAAAATACTTCTCTCAAGATGAGTTAATAGTAACGAGACGCACTTGGAATGGTTAATGAGTGAAAAGGACGAGACCCCAAAATACTTCAAAGAAATAAAAATAAAACATTGATATGGCAAAAAGTGTGTGAAAAAAAAACAATTTTAACACTAATTATAATTTTATCATTCACTCACTTACATCTAATATTAAGTAGATACGATTTTTCCCCTGTACCTTCTCGGAGTATAGGAAAATAACCACATGCATCACAGGCTACTAAACTCACCACTATACTACACTTATTCACTCAAGCGTGTTTTAGTAAATTTCTTATTATTTTTTCCACCTAACACTAACTATTACATTTGGCCCACTATCAACGTCTCTCCGAAAAACCAACTCCATACAGGTGGTAGCAAAACTTTTCTCTCTAACAATTCTGTACTGTCACTCTACTCATCGACACCGGGAACTCATACACACAGTTTAATTTTCACAAAACACTGGTTCTTATTTATTATAAGCTTAATTAACCTATTTTCACATCTATTTTTACATCTATTTTTAACCAGAATCCGTGGTGCAGTTGGTAAGAAGGCAGGTTTCATGATCGCTTGTTTTAGCGTTCGATCCCATTCTACTCTACCACTTTTTAATTTTTTTTTTTTAAATTTAAAACATTCGCCAACACAGTAGTAGTAGTGGGGGGGGGGAGAAAAATAGGCCATTTTCTTTTTTTTCTTTCGACGTCATGCAATAGTACTTTCTCCCGTGCAATGCCAGGCGACGGGTTCCGCTAGTTTATTATAATTCATAACACCAATTTCCCGGTAACTGATTGTTCAGCACACCTTTTTAATCATTATAATAATTTTCGGTTTAATGTCCATTTTTACATGATAGCATGTGTCAGACGGCAATTTCTGACAGATTTACGTGTCCTTCGAGTTTCTTGAACACAACAGAGATCAATATATCTTTCAAGAAACGCAACAATCTCACTAGAACTTCCACGCAAGCTTCCAATATTCAACCTACACAGCCCGAAGTTTAACTTTATAAGTTATTTTCTTAGTTGAGACAACATTTTTATAGGCCTCTTTTTAATCCGAACAAAATCATGATGGAACTTGATAGACCCATTGCCACTACTAGTTTACTGGGTGACCAACAGATGGCTCTGTTTATAGTTTGTTTACACTGTACCTGCTGGTTATAGTCTCCTTTTATTTTGAGATTATATCTCATTTTACTTAAATTTATCCATAGTCATGGCTTCGCAGGCAAATTCAAGTGGCAGTTGTGGTATTAAATATAAACGCATGACTCTATTTTCATTATTTAATTTATTCACTTATTTTTGATGCGTGTTGAAGTTTCTAGCAATCCCTGGTTGTGGTGGGGTTTGTTGATTAATTATTATTAAGGTAAGATTGGATAGTCTGGCAAAACGGTTAATCTGGCAAGGCTCTGGAATCACGGGTGCTGGAAAATAGATATTGTACTGTTATTTACTGTCATGAGAATTACCATATTTTATTTAAAATTAGTCATTATCATCAAGCGGTTTATTTGTTGAATCAGGCCACAATTAATCCTCTGATGAGGGTGGGGCCTGATTGTCTAGTCTCGAAATCTAAGTCTTCCTCTCCACTCCTGTCTTTGGCAAGGCTTGATAGAATCCATACCCATGGTCTTCCTATCACGTTTGACTACGTCCTCCCAAGTCAACTTGGGTCTGCCAGTGGTGATGTTCTCTGCTGGCACATTCAACTGTCGGACTTTAGAAATCCAGTCATCGCTACGCTCAATGTGACCCAACCAACGCAGTCTGTTCTTCCGCATGATGTCCGCAAGGCTTTTCAAGTCGACCTGTGAGAGCAGGGATTCAAAAGAAACGTACTGTTCAGGCCGCACCAAACAGATCCATCTGACCATTGCCCTGTCATTACGGTGCAGCTTCCTTAGTATGCCAGCAGGGACAGCCCAAGTTTCTGAGCCATACAACAGCACACTTCTGACACATGAGGAGTATACACGCCCTCTCATAGTTGTTGGCAGGTGTTTGTTTGTCAGGATTGGTAGCAGCTCTCTAAACTTTTTCCTGGCACACTTGCAATGTGTAGCTGCCGCGAGTTCACAGTCTCCACCTGATGACAGCACATCTCCAAGATAAAAAAAGTCTGTCGCTGCTTCCAGCTTGTTGTCACCAGTATCCATCTCCGTCAGTGGTCTGCCATCATACATTAATGAAAATAAGTATAAAATACGGAGCTCTCTAGGCAGATTAGTTAAGAAAAGAATCAGATCAAAGGAATTTGTTTAAAAATTTAATAATTATCATGATTTCAATTTTCTTTGAAATATTCCAAAATTCAAAGATTTCATTAATATATGCATACAAGTAGATATAGAACGTATCCATGAATAAATTAATGAAAAAAGAAAATTCGTATATTAAATTAATAAAAAAAATATCAGTATAATCATATTCATTCAAATTAGTACGAATTGGAGCTCTCAAAGTAGTTTAACTAATGAGAAAATAAATATTGTCAGGAAATATTTCATAGAGTAACATTTAACAGTAACAACACACTTAGAGAAAAAAAAAACATTATTGCATACTGCAAAATTAGTTTCAAAAATACTCACTATGATAAATTTAAAAACTATAATTTCATGTAAAAAAAAATATAATTTGATAAATGCTGAAAATTTCATTAAATAATTCTGAATTTTCATAAGTGTTTCCTTGATATCAGCACAAACTAACCTTAATACTTGACATTTTTCAATGAAAGCCAGAATTTTTTATTTAAGTCTTTCTAAATTCACATGATGATAAATCCACGTCAGTTATTTTAATCTATTGATGATGCGACTTAAATGGCTGACTTGTGCATACTATTGTGACACTAGGTAAATTTCACTTGAGAATATCGATAAACCAACGTCTTTATCCGCTAGACCAGGCATGTAAACGTCGGGGTCCGCTAAGAGCAATGTGAGTCATTTTTTTTTTTTGTCGTGAGGGTCATACGTGACTAATTGATGTAGTTTTATGAAATAATTGCAGAAAATTGTTGTTGCTTTGAAACGCGCAATATCTTTACAAATGATTTTTTTTTTCAATCATTCCTGTTGATAGTAAAGTAAAAATTACACTAAGTTTTATTTAACCCTTAAATACTTATTGTTTCAAATATGACACATTCCAACAAAATGCCTATTTAATATATTTAATGAGAATGTGTAAAACTGCTACTAGTTTCACATTTGCAACGAGCCTGTTAGCAATTGTGAGTAGGTATTAGTATGATGTTGCATCAGAACACCCGATAAATAGGTTATCAGTATCTTGGATGTAACGAGCGAGTGTCATCGGTGTGTCGTCTGCCTCAGGACCGGCGGGACAGTTATAAAAGTGGGGGGGGGGGCTCTCCTAAAAAGTGGGGGGGGGCGGTTAAACACATGCATATATAACTTCATTATTGATGACCGTAAAGTGTGGGGGGGAGGCCAAGTCAAAAAGTGGTGGGAAGGGCTTGAGCCCCCCTGCCCCCCGGTGCCGCCGTCCATGGTCTGCCTAATTCAAGAGTCTAAACTTTTAAATCAGGTCATTATAATGGTAAGTAAAAATTATTGTATGATTCTCTAGTGTATTATGATTATTTAGATGCATATATTGTGTTTCGTTATACCTGTCAAATTTTATGCCATCTGTTGCACATTTACAACATCATTTATTTTTGTTCAATAAATTTACTATTTTTTTTCCAAAAATCATTTATACTAGTTTATATTACTCCTCTTGGCCTTTTGGCTAAGATCAAAGTGTAGTATCTGTTCCGATGGATACTGCACCCCATACTGGTGTTGTCTTGGCCTTCGGGTCTTGATTTACGCCGGTCAATGAGTCTGTCCTGTGCAGTTCTGGGAGGTCCACCTTCCCAGGCTTTGCCTCCCCTCTTTGATGAGGAGTAAGTTTATTGCTTACTGCCTGAGGCGCCCCTACCGAGAAATGCCGACAGGGCTGCCCAGGCAATTTTTAAACCCCACTTTGCCGACCCGACCTTGAGTCACATCTTACTTGTGGGAGTAAGATAAAAACTGGCCTTGTGCCTAACTCCTGGAGAGGAGTAAATCAATACTCCTATGAAACGTTTTTCACTTGATAACATTTTTTTAAACCAATATAAAAAATAAAGCATTTAAGGGTTAAATTTATGAAATTTTCTGAAATTTTAATTCATGGGGAATTAAAAAACATGAAATTTTGGCATCAGTGTAACTTTCCTTCTTTTGAAATCAGGATCTAAGTGTAAAGAAACGTTCTGAATAAAGAAAAGCTGCAGCTTTTTCAGTGAACGACACAAGTTTATTCAGTTTAAATTATAAAACTTGCATTTTTTTCCCCTGTTAAGTGCCGAAATTACAGTATCTTTTATGCAGGCCATAAGTGTGCTTGGAAAGGGCCCCATGTAGCATACGGGCTGCATGTGTGACATGCCCGCACTAGGCTATGTATCTTTAAGATATCGTCAAATTCACTATTATCGATCGAATAAAAATTCAAATTCATCTTGAACATTTGACAAATTATGAATATTAGATTTAAATGTGAAAGTTAATGTAAACATTTTATTTGTATGCGTATTATTCAAAATAATCTTTTTTCAACTGCCAAATTTGAAAAGCCTACATTCGGAACATTCGAAAGTTTCATCAAATCTCCTGCTGGCTTGGCAGGCCGAGAGCCAGTTTAAAGAATTTGTATATTCCTTGGTATAATGGCGATGGAGAGGTGGTTTCTTTAACTTCTTTTCATCATTAGAGGCAGCCATCTTTGACGTTTCTTTCTTTTAGACGGATAGAACTTTTGTTTTTCCTTTCTTGAGAAAGGGGATTTTCTCTAGAAATATCAAAAGATTGCCCACCATCCCGGAGTTTATTAATAAGTAAGTCTTATATTTACTGATATTGTATGTGAAAGATCTATCGAAAAATCGATAGATAATTGTGAAGATTAACACCACAAATATTATCTACGATGATTTCTTTTTGTTCATCTTCTCTTTTACCATTCCGGTTTTCTGCATTTCTTTCAGCCTTCATAGATACCCATGTACTTCTTTTCTTTAACTGTGGAATTTCCACAAACCCTGTACATCATATTAGTAGTAAAACTCTCCATTTTGTTTTATTCGAAATACAAAAGTTTATCTCTTGTGATATCATCAAATTATCATTAAATATTTTGTCTACCATTTCTTGTATTATTAAAAGAAAAGAAAACGAATCTATTCTGGTACATCCTATAAAGTGTTTTATTTTCAGTAATCAAGCTTCGTCGTCGTCGTCGGGTGACACACAGACAGAGCAAATTGGCCTGGTCATTAATTCCACTTTCATTGCGCCACCTTTTATTACTTTGTGTTTGTTTGGCAGATTTATTGCCCAGTGTTTGCGTCTTATCGAGCCAACTTTCAGCTCGTAATGGTTCTTGGTAATTTTATGTTTTCAACTGTCTGCACACACCGACGAACTGTTTATTCCATTCGATGCAAGGTCGAATTGGAAAGTTCTCTCTCTCCCCTGCACTGTGGTTCTGCCATTCAGTGGAAATGAGTGAGCAGCTCGTGCTCGTTGGTCCCTTGTCTATTGCGTCACTCTGCCTATGAACCAGTTAGATTTTGCTGGCTTACACAATAGACCGGCAAACAGATGTGCACACATCCTCCACTCCATTAAAAAAAAACAATGTATTTATTTGTATATTTATATACAGGGGGTGCAAAGGTAATTTTATACAGTAGTGGCAAATCAGTGAAATTAGTGATATATTACATCGAAGTGAAAGTGACATGTCTTAAAATAAAAATTCATGTACTTTTAGTCATTTCCTTTCGATTAAAATGCATGTACTTTTGATCATTTCATTTGTATTCTTTCAGTTAAATTGGCAAGCAATTCGAGTACCTGAGCGGTTAGGGCTTCTTATTATATATATGTTGCTTATATCACACATGATTCTTATTACATGTAGCAGCCATCATGCAGGTCCAGAAGGAAAAAGAGTGAGGCTTGCACCGTGCATTGTCCATCTAGGATTAAAACCAGAGTGTTCTAGTCACCAAATAGAAACGTGTGCTTTTTGTCACGCGACGAGACTTCACATATGCAAATGAGCCTTATTTTGCATGGGCTAATTCTCGTTGTGATAAAAAGCTTAGACACTTTGCTCTGGGGAAGAGCGAGAAAGGTTGACGTTGTGACTACGTCGAGTGCAAAGAGAAAAAGAAAGAAGAAAAAGAAAAGAAAAAAAGGAATCAAATTCTGGACGAAAAGTTTGATTGTAAACGTCGCGTCGTTCTCGTGCGTGTTTGGACTGTTGGTAGTGAAAAGACCAAAAAAGACAATTCGACATCCCGATTGAACTCAGTCTTTATTTTATTAATTCTCTGTTACATTTAATGTTTCTTATTAGACATGCTTCTTAATACATGTTTATGCAACATTCGTTTGTTTGTATAATAAACGCAGTGAATAATATATACTTGTTTTTTCTTTTAATCACTATATATCTACTATTGCACCACCCTGTATACTAGCAGGAGGACTCGACGTTGCTCGGGATTGGATGAGGAACACTACTATATCCTTTTTAACTTCATATTAATTAATTTCTTTTTTCTTTTTTTTTACTACTTCCGTCCACCTGTGCGTTTGAGAAAACTCTCAGAATTAATGTCTAATACATATGGTTTAAATTTCATTAGAAACTGATAAACGTACTTAAAGTTTTAAGCTGGTTCTATCCTCATAATTCCCTTTAGGGGGAACATAGAGATTGAGAACACAAAGAGGGCATATAGAGATTTGGGACAACTTCCATTGTTTTCCCCAAAGAATTTTATAGATATGATTTAAATTTCATCAAAATAGGATATATTTGAAGTTCATAGTCCCCTTAGAGGAAGGCCACTTAAAGATTCAGGACCGCTTTATTGTCTTCCCCGGAAAATTTTGAATATGGATACCCTTTTAGTTTTTATGTAGATTATTTAACCTTTCTTTCTATAGGGAACACAAACACATATGTGTGTGTGTATTTTTTATTTATATTTAGAATTTTTTTAAAATTTGTTTTATATATTTTAATATAAATTTTATAACAAAGTAATTATAATAGCTCAATAGTGTAAGGCCAGAGCTATGTTATATTCAATATTTTTTAAGTAATTTTATACCATTTTTGTGTTATAAAGGACAGATTCACATGCTTTCATAAAACTTGTTTTTATTCAGCTAACAATTGTTTTGGCTTACACCAAAATAATTGTAAAATGCTCCTAATCAAATATAAAAATATTTTCTAAATAATCTTGCAAATACTATATTTAGTTATCGATGAACTAGAAATAAATATCTCTGTGTACTTCCGGTGACTCGGGCAAAATGGAGTGACGTAAATTTACGGATATAAAAGTATAAAACAAAAGCAAACAAAATAACGAAAAAGATGGCTAAAAACACGGAAAAATGGTTCTCTTCTAAACGGATAAATGCACTTTCCAGTTGTCATGCAAGGTGATCTTTCCAAAAGCTGCCACATACTTTCTGTTGAAACCTTCTTTTGGCTAAGATCAAAGTGTAGTATCTGTTCTCAGTTGCGACATTTTCATTTTACCCAGAGTCCAGTGATCAGCTACCGGGCCTATTGGCAAGGTTAAAGCTTTTTACTATTGACTAAGCCCCCTTTTGGGGCTTTTGTCGACTCCCCCTTTTGGGGAGTTTTTTCACTTTTTTCTCCCCCTTTTGGGGACTTTTTCTCTTTTTTTTTTTTAATTTTTTTATTTTCTCTTTTTTTTCTCTTTTATGTTATTTCTATCTAACTCCTCCCCCGTTGGGGAGGCAGCTCCCCGTTGGTAGAGCTAGGTCTTCTACATTGTAGTTCCTCCCCCTCTTGGGGAGGCAGCTCCCCGTTGGTAGAGCTAGGCTTTCTTGTATCTAATTTTTTAAATTCTTTTTTCAGAGTCTGACTGCTTGTCCCAACTTAAGCAGCCGGCAGGTTCGGGGAAGACTCACGTGCCTTTTGGCGACGGTCTCCCTGATTCCGAATCGGCGGGTTGTGGACTGCAGACAGATCCAGTTGCGATGGAGGCCACCTGGGTCTCAAAAGCCAGAGCTGTCTTGGCTAAAGACAGCGAGAGGGGTGTGGCCGCGAAGGGCACCCCTGTGAGAGTGTGTGGCACACCCGAGTGCCCCCTAGGAGGTGTAGCCCCGCAGGGCACCTCCGGATCCTTGTTGGGGAGTGTCGTGCCGTGCGACACTCCAGTCCGGTCGGGGGGTGGCACACCCGAGTGCCCCCCAGGAGGTGTAGCCCCGCAGGGCACCTCCGGATCCTTGTTGGGGAGTGTCGTGCCGTGCGACACTCCAGTCCGGTCGGGGGGTGGCACACCCGAGTGCCCCCCAGGAGGTGTAGCCCCGCAGGGCACCTCCGGATCCTTGTTGGGGAGTGTCGTGCCGTGCGACACTCCAGTCCGGTCGGGGGGTGGCACACCCGAGTGCCCCCCAGGAGGTGTAGCCCCGCAGGGCACCTCCGGATCCTTGTTGGGGAGTGTCGTGCCGTGCGACGCTCCAGTGTCTGATGACGGCCCAGATTTGGTGTTTGGGGATTTCGAGAAAATCCCAGGGGTTATCCTCTCTCCTGAGGAGTTTTTTGCCGGGTTTGACAATACTCCTTTTGAATCCGTTGCAGGAAATAAAAAAGCCCCTTTACTCAGAAAGTCCCAATCACTGGATTTGGGGGTAGCACAGGGCCGGTACGACCCTAAATTGTTTTTTGGGTGCTCCTCGGGGGGTTCTTCATCGGCGGAGTCGGAGGGGGAGAGCCTTGGCAGGAAGAAGGAGAGGAAGGGAGTGCCAAAAGTCCGGAGCAGGCCGCCCGCCACAAAGCTCCCAGCCAAAACCAAGCCGGAGACCACTACATGGGGTCCCCAGTCCAAAAAGACCCCGGAAGACTATAGGGAACTCTTCAGGGGAAAATACCAGGAGTATACCGAGGGCAGTACCATTCGACTTGTCCCGGGTACTCTGGAGAACCTGAGGAGGAGAATAGTCTCCCTGGTGACAACAGATGCCAAACTCAAGGGACTCACTGGAGTCACCAGGGACAAAATGTTCCGGATGCTGGTGGACCTCAAGATACCGGCGACCTACATCACAAAGAGGTCCTATGCGATGTGGGACATCCTGCTCCCAACCCAGCAGGAGGCGGAAAAGGTGGCAAAAGGAGACTTTGGCTGGAAAGACCTCCAATTCAAGCCGGAGTACCTTGAAAAGAGAAGGACAAACGTCACCATTCTCGGCGTCCCATGCTGTGTCAGCGCTGACCATTTAGGCGCAATAATGTCACAGTATGGAGATGTCGAAGAGGTTATTCCGGTCCGTGGCCCCCGCAACATCCAAACGGGGGAATTTAAATTCCGGATGAGGTTGGAGCGTGCGGGTTTCCAACAAATTCCTGCCCAACTCAAGTGCGAGAGCTGGACGATGTCCATCATCGTGGAGGGACGGAGGCCACATTGTTGGCATTGCCAGACGCCGGGGCATATGTCCAAGGACTGCCCCAGGAGAAAGACCCCGGCACCCGTCCCAGCCAAAGCTCCAGCTCCAGTGGCAGCGGGAAAACCCAGAGCATCCGTTCCAGCCAAAGCTCCAGCTCCAGCTCCAGTGACGGCAGAGGAACCAAACGCACCCGCCCCAGCCAAAGCTCCAGCTCCAGTGGCGGCGGAGAAGCCTGAGGAGGAGGGATTCAGCCCGGTAACCTCCAGGAGGGGAAAGAAAGCCCTCCCTAACAAAAGGAAGCTACAACAGTCATCGGAGTCAGAGGAGGAGCCAGCGGCCAACGAAGAGAGGATGGCAGTGGAGGGGCCGGCAGAGCCCCAAGAAAAGGACCCGAGGGCCAAAAAGATCAGAGAGGCCGAAGACTGTGGGGCTACTCCGACTGTCCAGGCACCAACACCCCCGGGGGTACAGGACTCCACTCCTCTCTCCAAAACACCCACAACGGCCGTTGCAGAAGCAGCAGGGACCAAAGAGTCCGCCCCAGCCAAGACGCCCCCTCCTCCACCAGCTGGAAGGCAGGTAAGGACAAAGAGGTCCCCTTTCCTGCCGGGGGAGAGGGTT
The DNA here is from genome assembly GCA_963556195.1 of Sepiola atlantica. NCBI lineage: Eukaryota > Metazoa > Mollusca > Cephalopoda > Sepiida > Sepiolidae > Sepiola > Sepiola atlantica. Next base: position 17,638,028 of record OY744525.1, on the reverse strand, counting down.
TGTGCAGCCAACGCCTCCCAGGTTCACCCAGATCTAAGTGCGAGGCAAAGGCAATACCTCAAACAGATGCAGGCTTTCACCCATGTGAAGGGAAAGCGGGTGGAGAGCCCCCAGAAGTTCCGGGAGGCCCCCATGATGACCACCTTCCTGAGAGAGAACAAGGGGAGCAGGACAAATGCTCTCTGGAGGATGGTGGAGGAGGGGAAAACAGCATTCCCGGGGTTCAAACTAATTGATGAGGAGCACCCTTCCCTTAAAAAATTATCGTTCCAATGTCCGGGGAGGGTCCCTGTTTATGTTCACCCCTCTTTTTTTCGAGCCCTTAAACTAACCTTCCCCTTGGACGTGGGAGGTTTGGCACGAGACGGACGGATTTCGTCCGAACTGCTGACCGGCAGTCTCGGTCAGGCCTTCGGCGTCCTCACTCCCGAGGACTTTAGCCCCGTTTGCGACACTAACTGATGGGGATCACAAATTTGAACTTGGCTTGTTGGAATGTGAGGGGCATGAGATCCCGAGGCAAAGCTGCTCGCGTGCTAAGAGATCTCGTGGCCCGTAAGGTAGATGTAGCTGCAATTGAAGAGACCCACTTCTGTTCGTACGGGGATTGTGATGTGCTGACTGACGACTTTGACGTCTACTCAGCATATGGCGATGTTCGTAGGAGTGGCATCTCGGTGATGGTTAGACGCAGCCTGTCGGCAAACGTTAGCGTTGTTCATACGGATGCGGCGGGACGGCTGGTCGTGGTCGATGTTGCCGTCGAAAACAGTAAGTTTCGGATCGTTGCGGTTTATGCGCCCAACATTGCTGGCGAGAGGGTTTCCTTTTTTCGACGGTTGGAGGCGTTCCTCGGGGGTCCGGAGCGAGTAGTTTTAATGGGGGACTGGAATGCCATCCTAGACCCCAAGATAGATAAGGTCGGTGGGAATAGAGGGTCGGCGTGGTGTGAGAGCAGTCTGTCTGACCTGATGGCCTCGTGCGATCTTGTCGACAGATTTCGTGTCGATCACCCAGGGCGGGAGATGTGGACGTGGTATACTAGCGCGGCCTTCTGTCCGAGTACCTACTTGGACAGAATGTTAGTTAGAAGAGGCGACATAGATTTCTTATCTTGTCCCACGTTCACTATGTTAGGACATTCGGACCATAAATTAGTTATGGCCCGTCTGAACTTAAGCGATAGGCCTAGGTTGGCTGGGTACTGGAAGTTTAATACCTCCTTGCTGGAGATACGAGACTTCCGGGAACAGCTGACGTTACTACTTCAGCAGGGATTAGTGGGGGTGGTTATCGGGAGTAGATACTGGGTCAAAACTAAGGCTCGTGTTAGAAGCTTTTGTGTCCGCTACAGCCAGCGCCTCGCTCAAGATAGGGCTAGGACACAAAAGCAGGCAGAGGATAAGATGACCCGGGCGGTGGCGGGGGGGGATCCCCTAGAGATAGCCTTAATTACGGGGGACCTCAATCGCTTGGCCAGCGAGCGATATGAGGGACAAGTAGTTAGAGCTAGGTTAAAGAAAGTCTCTAACGAAGCCGTGAATGTTGACGCTGTTGAGCGTAAGGCTGCTTTACGTCGTGGTTCGGACGGGTACATTCGGAAGGTGAAAAACCTGGAAGGACATACCCTGGTATCGACTCGTGAGATTTGTGAGGGGTTCCGTGAGCATTTGGAGGAACGCTTCACCCAACTGCCCAGACTCCGCGGCCAGGAGTTTGACAGCTATTTGGCTGACTCGCCCCGCCTCGAGGCGGCTCGAGCAGCTGGCTGTGATGGCAGGATTACGGAGGGCGAGATCGTTACTGCGTTGAAGCAGGTCGGCTTGAACAAATCTCCAGGACTCGATGGTCTGCCGTACGAAATGTATTTGAGGCTGTCGCCCATGTTTGTCCCAATTCTGAAGGATGTGTTTAACCACTGGTTTGCTCAGGAGTCAATCCCTGGACAGGTAACCAAAGGAGTGGTCACATTACTGAAGAAGGGGGACCAACCTGGTGGGGGTAATTTAGACGATTACAGGCCCATAACTCTGCTAAACACAGAGTTAAAGATTTTGGCCCGCGTTCTTGCGAACCGCCTGCAGGTTGTTATCGGTGATTTGATCAAGCCTGAGCAGAACTTTGCTGTGAAGGGGAGGTCGATTCAGAACAACTTGCATTTGATTCGCATGATCATAGAGGGGACAGAAGACGACGCTGAAGCCGCGCTGATCAATTTAGATCAGTCCAAGGCTTTCGATAGGGTCGACCATGGTTTCCTGAAAGCTGTTTTAGCGGCTGCCGGTTTTGGTCCGGACTTCCGCAGGTGGATCTCCATTCTGTATGACTCGCCGACGGCAGTGGTGCAAGTCAACGGAAAGAGGTCGGAATCGTTCGTTGTTTCTCGGTCGGTACGTCAGGGTTGTCCGCTGTCGCCCCTGCTCTACATCCTGGCGTTGGAACCCTTCCTTCGCAAATTAAGGGATCAGGCGACAACACCAGTCCTGCGCGGAATCGCTATCCCTCCTCGCAAAGCGCGAGTCAGGGTTTCCGCGTTTGCCGATGATGTCACCGTTTTCGTGTCGAGCCGTACTGACATTCGAACGGTGATTAAGGCGCTCGCTCGGTACGAAGAAGTGACAGGGGCCATAGTCAACCGCAGCAAGTCGAATGGCCTGCGGTTGGGTGCCTGGAGCGGAGAGACCGCTCTTCCAGGTGACTTCAGCTGGTCGGATGGCCCGGTTCGAATCCTCGGCGTATGGTTCGGGCCGGGCCTCCAGCTGGAAAAGAACTGGTCGGAAGTACAGACAAAGGTCGAATCGTCGGTCCAGGCTTGGATTCGAAGGAAACTTTCCTTAAAGGGCAGAGCGGAGGCGTGCGCCACTTACGTCTTCCCTCTCATCCTTTACCGGCTGTCTGTACTACCACTGCCTGCGGCCCGCCTTCACGCTTTCACGCGCTTGCTCTTCTCGCTTCTTTGGAAGGGCCGGAAAGCGTACGTCCGCAGACAGGTCTGTACTCAAGTTCCGAGTGTGGGAGGCTTGGGGATGCCTGACTTGGCAAGTCATCGACATGCCGAGAGACTGGCTTTCCTGAGTCGGACTTTGATGGAAGACACTCCGTGGGTCCCTGCGGTCGGGAGCGCCTTTCCCAACCTCATACCCGACCTCTCGGTCGAAGGTCGACGTAGGCCGAGAGGGGAGCCCTTGTTCTTCGCCGAATGCCGGGCCGCGCTTAGAGCGTTGCCGGGGTCCAGTAACCTTGCCCGGTCTAGGAAGAGACTATATCGGGATCTAGTGGAGGGTACCGCTTCGGACCCACTTGAGGAGCGGCTTGGATGGTCGAGGGAGGAGTCCCGCTCCCAGTGGAGTTGGGCGCCGGGCCAGAGTTATCTCAACAATTCTGAGTATTCTCTGACCTGGCGACTGGTTCGGAACGCACTGCCCCTCTATGGCAGACTACGCAGAGATGGCTTAAGGGACGTCCCCTTATGCCCGCGCTGTGAAGACGACGAAGAAGAAACGGCCGAGCACGCCTTTTTCACCTGCAGCAAAGTTCGACGTCTCTGGGAGTATGTCGGAGAGGTGACGGCTCGCATCGACGCCGAGCAGCCGATGGTCCTGGATGTCGCATCTGTCATCAACAACGCAGCTCCGCAATGGACGGGGGAAAAACGAATGGTGTTTCTGACCATCCTAGCCGTAGCGAGACTAGTGACGTGGGTTACACGTCTTGATGAGGTTCATGGGGTTGGACCGGTTTCGGATCGCGATCTGGTAGTTTACTTTAAACATCAACTTAAAGTGAAAATCAGATGCGATTGGAAGCGATTACATCGCATGGATTTCAATAGGAGATGGGTGCATGACACTAGTTTGTGCATCCGACGAGGCGCCAAGTTTGAGTTCGTGTTCCCTCCATAGTTATGGCACACGCGGTACTAGGTTCTACGGAACCCACCCCAGTAGACTTTTTTAATTAAAAGAGCAACTCTTAACTAGTAGGAATGAGAGATATCCTGTCCTTATATTATTTTTGCCGGCACTAGAGAGCTTCCAAAGATTCCCACTTCCATTTTTTACTTTGTCCCCGGTCGCTTGAAACCTTTGGCATTACCATCTTGGAAGCCGCCATCCACCCCAGATCCCATTCCCGATGAAGTTATTTTTGAATACCCCTCTTTTAAATTCCCACTCCCATCTAGGGACTGACCCGCTTGTTTTCGGTCTTGGGCCGGAAAACAGCGGGTGGTCCAACACTTAGCAACGAGGGAAAGACGGGCCATACTAACCCCCCTTTTTTATCATTTTATTTGGTTCTTTATTTTTCTTTCTTTTTGGGTGTTTTTAATATTTTTTCCCACTCCCACGATAATTGTCATTTACAACGTAAATTTTTTGGGATATGTTAAGTAGGGATCCATCCACAGAGTGAATGCGGTATTTTGGTGCAAGAATCTGGTTAAGAGTAAGCAAAAGTTTTTATTTTCTGTTTTTGTTGTATTTTTGTTGGAAATAAAAAATGTTAAATGCTTGTGTCACTTATCCCCGACCCCCCCTCCCCCTACATCCCGGGCGCTATGCCTAAGGTCTGGTGAGTTCCCTAAGGTTTGTAAAATCTCCATCTGTAGATAAAGATGGAGGTTGTCCGAGGGAATTCACCGGCCTAAATAACTTCTTGGCCTTTTGGCTAAGATCAAAGTGTAGTATCTGTTCCGATGGATACTGCACGCCTGTCCTGTGCAGTTCTAGGAGGTCCACCCTCCCAGGCTTTGCCTCCCCTCTTTGGGGAGGAGTAAGTTTATTGCTTACTGTCTGAGGCGCCCCTACCGGGGAATGCCGACGGGGCTGCCCAGGCAATTTTTAAATGGCCAGAGTGCTCACCTCTCGAGCGCTGGCTTTTCAAACCCCACTTTCTCGACCCGATCTTGGGTCACATCTTACTTGTGGGAGTAAGATAAAACTGGCCTTGTACCTAACTCCTGGGGAGGAGTAAATAAAACCTTCAAATTGGGCTTCTTGGCCTTTTGGCTAAGATCAAAGTGTAGTATCTGTTCCGATGGATACTGCACGCCTGTCCTGTGCAGTTCTAGGAGGTCCACCCTCCTAGGCTTTGCCTCCCCTCTTTGGGGAGGAGTAAGTTTATTGCTTACTGTCTGAGGCGCCCCTACCGGGGAATGCCGACGGGGCTGCCCAGGCAATTTTTAAATGGCCAGAGTGCTCACCTCTCGAGCGCTGGCTTTTCAAACCCCACTTTCTCGACCCGATCTTGGGTCACATCTTACTTGTGGGAGTAAGATAAAACTGGCCTTGTGCCTAACTCCTGGGGAGGAGTAAATAAAACCTTCCGTTTGCCGATGACTGCTCGCCCTGTCAGCGGGGGGGCCACAAATTCGCCGACTACACCCTCATGAAGAGGGGTACCCCCCCCGCCCGAAAATGGGGCCAACTGCAGGCCATGGATGGCCACCTATGATACCTTAGGACAGGATCCCAGTGGCTGAACCATTCTTCTAGTTTGGCCCTTACTTCGGCTAGATGGGAGGTCGGAGATCGGTTGGTCACGTAATGCCCTAGTATCTATAAGTTCATCCCCACTTGTATTATTCAATCTGATTTTTCCAAAAAATCAAAACTTCATCTCTCCTTTTTTATTTTTATCCAAAAATAGATACTAGAAGGTGGTGGTTGAGGGTCAATCATGTTGAACAAATAGGATTACCAATACCAAAAAGTAATGTTTTCAAAGAGTAATGTTTTTCTTGGAGTCCTGTTTTCTGAGAGTAAAGCCTCTCTCTCTAAGTAAAATTCTTTTCTAAAAGTAATGTTTTCTGGGAGTAATGTTTTCACTCTCATTGTGAAATTTCCTTCTACGAGTAATGTATTCTGGGAGTAGTGTTTTTCATGTTTTTTTTTTTTAAGATAATGAAGGTCCCCTCTCTATAAATTTTCCTTCTAAGTGTAATGTATTCTAATAGTAATGCAATGTATTCTGAGAATATAAATACTTACCCTATCTATAGAATTATATTTGACAACTTTATTCGGCATTAAATAACCCACAGATGGTTGATATGCCGTAAACCAAAGCAAACCAGCCAATGATCGCTATGGGAACTACAATTACCCATAAAAAATTCAAAAGATTTTTTACCGAGGTTAGACTCGTCTAGATCTGTCTGTGGTGTCTATGCGTGTACATGTTAATGGGATTAACACATGACGGGTGTGACTCTGCACAAAAGAGCTTTGAGGCACATCACATAGTGCTAGATGCATGAGCACCAGTTACTTCCCCTTTGCATGAGCTATTTTAACTCATTTTTAATTTTAGCCAATAAATTATTTAATTCTGCAAAATAATCTCTACAGAAAGTGTGGTTAGTTACACGTTTAGAAGAAATGAAGCCGTAGATTATTTCATATGTGAGGTCCTTTCCATTAATTTGCTTTTACGACTAAAGGAAGATTGAAGAGTGCTGCAAACAAAATGGAGTAAAGCCGGGAATAATTCATGTGTAAAAATTAACAATTTCTCTTCTAAAGGGCACAAAATGTAAAATACAATAATAACTGAAAAAAAGAATGCATAAACTTATGCATTTATTTATGAAAATAAGATATGATTTTAAGCCCTCGACTTTACATAGACATAAATCCGGCATCGTAGACCTAGGAACTTGCCATTATCATTTTCTTTACCTAGGCAATCCTGAGGAGATAGGTCGATAGTGGGCTTTTGTAGGCCACTACTGCTAAACATCAACTGAATATTTGACTATCAAATACTTCAACATGCTCCTCTCTCCAAACACATGAGTCTGGTAATACCAGATCAGGCTGTCTGAAGATACCGGCTTCCTGACTTAAAATGCACCAAACATTGATGTTGTTTTTTTTTTCCTTTCTCTTTGCAAAACTCAATCATGATCTGCAAAGCTAAAAACAAACCCATTTTTCCTCTACAAAACAACCAAACACAACGCCATGAATAAATATTTGAAAATATAAGAACTTGAAGCATAAACATTTACCAAAATGACTTGATTCGGTTATTTAATAAATAACCCAAACAGGGTTGATATGCCGTAAACAAAACAACAAAACCAAACACATGAGGTCACTAATCCAATCAGAACCATTGGTATATCTCAGCCCAATTCCTTTTTACTATATAACAATATGATTTGGTAAGAAACACTTCATAGAAGAGAGGGATTAGAGTCAAAGTAATAATGTCTTCAGCTCAAGAAGCAGGTGTAGTTATCAGAAAGGTTGATCTTGATTGCATCACTATTGTCAGCAAAATGATTCGTTTTATATTATTATCGTTTTTTTCTTCAGTTGAAATACCTTCATATTGATAAATACATCAATAAGTTTGTAATCTGCTGATGAGAAATTTATTTTTTGAATTATCTACCAATGCAACAAATTCCTTCATAAGTTTAACAAACAATGAACAAGGCAAATTAGAGATCATTTTGATTTCCCTCTGGAAAACAATAGTTTTTTTTCTCACATTTGCTAGAGATCAAAACGCTATCTTCAAACATCTCTAGACAAAGCACTATGCTTATATTGCTCTAGATAAACTACTATGCTTAAGTTGCCCCGGACAAGCGGCTGTGTCTGGGTTGCCCCGGACAAGCGGCTGTCTGGGTTGCCCCGGACAAGCGGCTGTGTCTAGGTTGCCCCGGACAAGCGGCTGTGTCTAGGTTGCCCCGGACAAGCGGCTGTGTCTAGGTTGCCCCGGACAAGCGGCTGTGTCTAGGTTGCCCCGGACAAGCGGCTGTGTCTAGGTTGCCATATGTAAATGGCTACACCCAACAATAAGACCAACATTGTCACATCTGTATTTCTTGGGGATGTAGGTCAATAAACGAATTGAATTATTAAAGGTAATAGCAATGTCGCAAGTCCCAGAAAGGCAGTGCGAAGGCTAACTTGTATTACATCCAGCTTTTTGGGGTTGACATGTTATTAAACAAATTCTTATTTTATAAATAAGATAAATATAATATACGTATATGTATATACATATATATATGGAAAATGAAAAAGGAAAGCTAAAAACTATTATTTATGTATTCATCAACGTTTCGTCTTTATTGTAGACTTCCTCAGGATGAAAATAAATGCAGAAAAAAATCATGCAGTCATTAATTTTTATGGCTTATAATTGTTCCAGTTTCGGCAGGGCTGTGGATGAGAAGGGCAAAAATGAAATATTTCATTTTTGCCTTTCTCATCCACAGCCATGCCAAAACTCGGACAATTATAAGCATCAAAATTAATGACTATGATTTTTTTCTGCATTTTTTTCATCCTGAGGAAGTCTACAATAAAGACGAAACGTTGATGAATACATAAATAATAGTTTTTGTCTTTCCTTTTTCATTTTCTTTTACGTCGGATCATTTTATCCCCATTTTCATTCAAATATATGTCCTTCTCAGCTAAAAACGAATTTTTTCACAAATAAAAGTTAATGTTTTAATTTTGACATTTCGAAAGGTTCTTTGCACTTTATCAAAAAATGCAATTGATATTTTCAACTTTGTATAACGCTAATTTGAAAAAAATGTTCTTAGATAACGCTGCTTTGTCTTAACCTGTATGTTAGTTTATTTTGAAATTGTTCTTTTGAACCACAAAGGGAATTTTCACAAAATTTGTTGCAACAATGCCACAAGCATAACTCTCTTTCCTGACTTCTTGTCGAGAATCTTACACCAGAACCTGATCCCATCAGTGATGCTGCTAGTGTTTCAATTACAGGGCGTAGTTTCTAGCCCCCAAATAAATCAGATTCGGCAAATCCCATGAGTATCAAATGTTATAACTAATATTTCTTGGAACTTTCAAAATTCCACTGGGCCTATTTACAATTTGGTAATTAAAAATCAGCCGGGTTTATGTTTTTTAATCTTGTGGGAAAATCGTAAATGGCCGCTCATTGATTTATTAATTCGGTTGTATAATTTAAAAAAATTATGTCCTTTATATTTCTTTATCAAACTGTTGAAAACAAGATATCAACCATTATTATAAGAAGCTGGAGTATCTTGTTGAAGGATACCACATAGTTAGAATCAATAGAATGCTGTATTGTGCAATGCAATACAATTCAAATTATACTAGCCAAAGCCAAAAAGAATAAGTCAATATACAAAAAATAAATGAGTTTTACCAATAATCGATGACGTTATAGCAGAAATATAATCGTTCTTTTTATCAAATTTTAGTCATCTTCTAGATAAAGTAAAGTCAGGTTTTCTCCTATTTATTGACCGGAATAGCTTTCTTAACAAAAGGTAGCTAAAACAATTTGTTTCGTCAGACTTATATGCAAAATATTGGTCAGTGTTCTTAGAAAGAGGAATTTTATTTTCAATAGATTTCATCGATTTTAATATTTAATCCTGATCGATGGTCATGAATCGAGAAAGATGTAGGAGTACTTTACCCTCACACTCATATCTGCTATGCCTTCCACCAATAACACCGGGAAGAAATTTTACAAGATAAAATTATTCCATATACATCGTTTCGTTGGCTATTAGTCTTCCCCTCTTCTGATCGAATATATATATATATATATATATATATATATATATATAAACAATAATAAATATTTAAAAGGAACTTAACACTTTAATGCAGTTTCATGGTAAATCCGATCGTCAAAAATTCACCATGTCTGTATACATTTGAATGGGAATTCAAACTATATATATTCATATATATATACATAGGGGAGGAAAAAAAACAAGTATGGCTTATGTATCAAATAGTGTCAAGATTTCATACTTGCAGCTGTGTGTTAATCGGTTACTATGCCACACGTAAAGACAGAGGTTATCAGTTCGAACTTCACACAGAGCATGATTAAGGAACTGTTTTTGTTAACTCAATGCATGAAATGCAAATAATATTTCAATAGAAATCCTTTAGAATATTCATTTTATCCAAGATGTCATCTTTTTCCTATCCAACTGGAATTTTTTAACTTAAAAAAAATATGGCTAATGCAGTTTCATGGTAAATCCGATTGTCAGAATTTCACTATGTCTGTATACATTTAAATGTGAACTCAAACTATATATATAGGGTAGGGAGAAAAACAACAGGTGTGGTTTATGTAACTAACAGTGTGAAAATTTCATGCTTGCAGCTGTGGGTTAATCGGTTAGCATGCCACACGTAAAGACAGAGGTTATCAGTTCGAACTTCACTCAGAGCATGATTATTTTTACTCTGATTTTACCTCGAAATTAACTAAGACATTTAAAAATTACAATTTTAAGCAGTTTGTCTTTTAAGTTTTTCTGTAATTCACAATAAAAATATATACACAATATATTATGTTATAATATAAATGTGTGTGTGTGTGTGTGTATATATATATAAATAATCAGAGACAACTCACATCTAGATATCCTTTGGTAGATCCTTTCAATAGTCCGAATTAGGATGTTAGTTTCGGAAGGGAATTGGCTGATGAATTTGCCATAATTTGAATTTGTCTCCCAAGTACTTTCGGACCCATCTGGGTCCATCTTCGGGGTCTGGACCATGTGTTAGTATTTATAGAAGGTTTTTGGCGGGAATTATGTACTAAGTACGAAACTATATTTGGAGCTATAAACATTTTATAATATTATTACTGATATTAAAGTTAATTCTATTAATTATGGGTTTTTTGGTTTTTATATATAGGGCTTCTAATATATCGAGTTTTTGTTTATTAGTACTAAATTATAAGATTTTGGTATTTTCTACTAAGAGTTTTCTTAATTCAGACTATTAAAAGGATCTACAAAAGGATATCTAGACATGAGTTGTCTCTTATATTCAACAATACTTGCCTGCAAGAGAAGATGCTGCCTAGATATACATATATATATATAAGTAAATTTCGTGTACAACAGAATCGTAGGATTAATTTTAGAGGAAGCATTATTATAATCAATGAAACAGACGAGTGGAAAAAAAAAAAAAAAAGGAAAATTGTTAAAATTACCTTAAGGCCTTATCGTCTGACCCTCTGAGAGGAAACGTCAGAATGGTAAATTAAAAACTAAAAGTCGAATGAGATATATATACACACACAAAAATACTAAAAAAGTTACTATTAATCTGTACCACCGAAGTACCTTTTTATGACTTCAAGGGAAACATTTACACTCAAATTGATGGAGTTTCAATGCGTTCGGTTCTCGTCCGATTTTTAGCGAATTTCATATGTCAAACCTAGAAAACGAAATATTTGATAACACCCTCTGTTTATGTCGCTGATATTCTTATTCTAGCTGATAAGGAACAAATACACGAACTTCAAGACCTTTTCTAAAATAACTGTTCTTAAATTTAGCCTAGAACTAAACGTAAATAATAAAATCCCATTCCTTGATGTTCTTATTGACACGTAATAATACGTTTTACACTTCTACCTAAAAACCAACCAGCTTAAATTCTAATTCAAGAGCAAATGTTCCCATCGCTACAAAATAGCCATTGTTGAAAACTTACTAAACCGTGCAAAGCTAATCTCCTCCACTAAGAAAACACACAACTCACTGAATTAAAAATATAAACGAGTCCTTATAAATAATGAATTCCTTAATTATATCGTCAATGAACAAATACAATTAATGATTCAAAACTTAAAAAATACCACTACAAATAATAATACCAAAACATCACATCTCAAACTATATTAACATATACTACAGTAATCAAATGCAACCAAACTTCAGATTAGAAGAAAAAGCTATAAAAAATATTATACACAGATACATATCCCCAATTAACAATAATAATAAAATAAGTCTCATTATTTACAATAAGAAATTCAAAACCCAAAATCTCATAGTAAAAAACAAATCCTCCTCAACCCTTAAAACATCAGAACGAACCAATGTTATTTATAAGTTCAAATGCTCTTTGGGAGAATGTAACTCCCATAATAATAATAAAGTTGATAGCTACATTGGTTTTACAACCACTACCCTTTCCCACCGGCCCACCATGCATCTTGTAAACTTTAGCTTAATTAATCAATCTCTACAAAAACATAACTGCCCCTCTCCTCTGATTTAAGACAAATTCTAGTTAATAACACTGAAATAATACATTCCGGAACCAATTAAAAAAAAAAATACTCGAAACCATCTTTATTAAAACCAAGCAACCTACAATTAATAACATTATGTATGAAACGAGTAACAACATTTTAAAATGCTTAACGTAAATACAATTTATCCTGTGACGCTAATTCTGGTGTCTCAGAATTTAAATTGTAAACGTCTTTCCTGGAACAGCGTGAAACTGTTCTCTTGGCATCTAACTGACTTCCCGTACCCGTTTCTTAGCTATCTTGTGAAATTCTCTTCTTTTCTCCAGCTTTTTTGTTAATTTGCTTTTTCACCTGATGCTAATTCGACAAAGAATTGAAAACGTTCGTGATACATATGGAACATAGATTCACTTTTTGATTTTAACACAAAAAAAATTATTCAAATAATAAAGATATAATTAAAAAGAAAAATTCTATTTTTAACAATGTTTGCTTAAATGAAACAATGCTGCCTAAATACACACACAATATATATATATATATATATATATATATATATATATATATATATATATATATATATATATATATATATATATATGCCTATTAAAGTCCTTTAATCCAGGATTTAAACTTGAATTTAATGTGTTTTTTATCTCTTCATAAATATAATCTTAAAACCCATTTTCTCTCCCTATTTTCTTTAGAAGACACATCATTTACCCTCAAAACAGTAACGGCCAAATATACGCTACTTATAAACATTGACTCACAGGATTTATATAGAAATATTTTTTAATATTTTTAAATCTTTTCCATTTTTAAATCCTAACTGTTACTTTTCACCCTCCCCCTTTTTTTTCAAACTTTATTAAACCCTCTTACACTAAATGTAAACAAATACACATAACAATCTAAGCAAATAACGCGTCCAAACGAGAGTGACACGTGACTTCACATTTCCGGAACAGATGACAACGTAAGCTGAAGAGAGCCGGGTGGCTAAGTCCTTCTGAGCTTGAAACCGACGGTACTAATGTTGTACTAATTTTTCTGTACCAATATATATATATATATATATATATATATATATATATATATATATAGGGGATTTGGTATCTGTCTGAAACCAAAACTATACTATTACTAATTGCACTATTGTACTTTCAATGGTCAATTCAGGAGAGTGGGGGTAGTATAGTATTTACTCTGTTCTAAGGATACCATTCTCCCAAGTATTACTTCCTCCTTTGATAGGGGCTAGTGTAGTATCTGTTCGTTTGTCATGAGACTATCCTCTCAGGGATTACCTTTGCTAGTACATATAAGTATGCATACGTATATGTATCTGTCATTGAACTATGATAGAAATTCATGATAAATTTATAAAAAAAACTAAAAAAACTTGTACTTACATTTTACACCTACCTCGTCTTTTTCTGTCTTTCGTTTTTAAATTTATTTTTATTTTTTTAAATTGAATGCATTGATCAGAATTTTTATAGATCTGCACGATTTGAGATGAAAGGGATAGAGAGAAATAGAGAAAAGTATTGATATAAAGATAAGAATGGAGTTGCACACGTCTGTAAATAATTTGAATGACACACGGAGTAAGTAGTGATGATGGCGACAACGATGATACGAGTTTCGATGGAAAGTTGGCGGGTGGTTGGGTGTAGGGGGGGGAGTAAAATGGCAAACAAATATGAATAGAATTTCCTTTGCGGTGGAGTCTGAGCTGAATTAAAACCGATGCGGGTTGATAAGTAAAAAAAATATATAAAAAAATAAATGACTATTTACTTAAAAAGGTGGTGATTCATGAAGCCAGGTCGATGAAATTGTAAAACAAATAAATGTTCATATACGCGGAAAATATTAATGGTTTTATCGTCTGTAATTACAATCTGATATAAAAAGATTTCATTCGATGTAGATAAAAGATAGGTACTTACAGAGAAATCTATGTCTGCATATATATATATATATATGTTATCCACGAACATGTTTCGCTGTTACTACAGCTCATCAGTGTGGCTGACTGACAAGATTCGAACCCTTGATCACTGATAGTAAGTCACGCTGATGATCTGCAGTAACGGCGAAACACGTGGCTGTGGATAACTGTTTTATCTATAAAAAAATAGACAACAAATATATATATATATATATATGTATATATGCACGTCTATAAAAAAATAAACAACAAATATATGTATATAGTCTTGGAAGTTTTTCAACCATTAAAACTATATAAAAAAACCAAAAAAAAAACTTTTAGTCCCAAGTCCTTCGGTGGAAAATTACTTGGCTTGTAAGTCATACTTTTTACAGTCACTATATTAGTTTGCTTCCAAGAATTTACGCTAGTCTTAATAAATAAATATATATATATATATATATATATATATATATATATATATATATATATATATATACATATATATATATATATATATATACATATATATATATATATATATATATATATATATATATACATATATATATATATATATATATATATACATATATATATATATATATATATATATATATATATATATATATACATATATATATATATATATATATACATATATATATATATATATATATACATATATATATATATATATATACATATATATATATATATATATATATATATACATATATATATATATATATACATATATATATATACATATATATATATATATATACATATATATATATACATATATATATATACATATATATACATATATATATATACATATATATATATATATATATGTATATATATATATATATATATGTATATATATATATATGTATATATATATATATATATATATGTATATATATATATATATATGTATATATATATATATATATATATATATATGTATATATATATATATATGTATATATATATATATATATGTATATGTATATATATATATATATATGTATATATATATATGTATATATATATATGTATATATATATGTATATATATATGTATATATATATATATACATATATATATATATATATATACATATATATATATATACATATATACATATATATATATATATATATATACATATATATATATATACATATATACATATATATATATATACGTCCCTAAAAAATAAGGTGACATTGCGTATGTGAGGGAGGGAACTCTCAAATGCTCAGGAGCAAAAATACCTGAAGCTGCAGCACAGCCATTTATCGCTAACAACAAACATACCGACACACATATATATTATAGATCAAAGTTATATCTTACTATAATTTTGTGTCAATTTCGGAGCAAAAAATCTTACACATGTTTCTGGAGAAAATTCACAGCATACTTGAACAAAAAAGTTATATGGTATATGTCTTCAGAGATAATTGCGAGATGAAAACTTAATCAAATATGCTGTGAAATTTCTCCAGAAACATTTGTAAGATTTTTTTTGCTCTGAAATTGACATTAAATCACAATATGATCTTTAATATTATAGTAGAGCACTTTTTGGAGTTACAAGATTATTGTCACTAGCGATTATGCAAAGTTCCGATCTGGCGTAGAACACTATCGACAACAACATGCTTGCCCCGCCACCTGGGTATATGTACATTAATTTCAATTACTGTGTGTGGCGATTTCTCGCGGCCATGTGGGCTTGGGCGTTAGGCTCGTGATTCTAGGCTGAATCTACGAACTACATTCGATCCCATGCGACCGTTTGCAACCACCACTCCTGCACTGATGAGGGTAGAAAACCGAAACGATATGTCTGTAGGTATAAAAACAGTTTAATATTTAAAACTATTTTGCAGCTATACATACACACATACATATATATATATATATATATATATATATATATATATATATATATATATATAGGTTTTAAATAGGATGAACAGAGTCATAGTGAGTCTAGGACAATATCACAGAAAAAAAAAGAGGAAATGTTTTATCGTAGCACATTAACCCCTCCCGCCTTTCCAGAAAGCACTTTTCTGGAACTCATGGGGCTGGCCACTAAGTCGGTCAGTTTCAGTTTTAAAAATATAATGTATCAGCAAATTGATGTGGGTGGCCATGGGTAGTCCTTTGGGTGCTATCCTAGCGAATATTTTCCTAGGTTTTCAGGAATCCTTGCTGTTTTCTCGGGTTACTAGACCCTTTCGTTATTGGCGTTACGTGGACGGTACTTTGGCCATTTTTGAGTCCCGTAACGAGGCAAGTGATTTTTTCCTGAAATTGAATACACTCCACCCAGCACTACAGTTCACCATGGAAGAGGAGCAGAATGACTCTTTACCATTTCTGGACGTTTTAGTGGAAAGAACGAGGAACAAATTCACTACAACTATATATAGGAAACCGACGTTTACATCAGTTGGGATTCATTTGTTCCCATGAGTAGAAAGATCGGTTTGATCAAAACACTTGTTCACCGCGCACTGATGATTTGCACTGCTAGCAAACTCGCGGCTGAACTTTGAAAGATAACTGACATTCTTATTAAAAATGGTTTCCCAGAGGGTCTAATTTCCAAATGTATTGATCGAAAACTTGCGAAATTTAATGCCGACATTTTCTTTGGTCCACCAAATGTCCCGTTTATTTGAAGCTTCCTTTTATTGGTTCTATCAGTAAAGGTTTTTCAAATAAAATTTCATCAGTTGTATCTCGTTGTTTTTATGCAGTACAGCCCCGTGTGGTGTTTGGCACCAGAACTGCCTTTCCAGCCTTTCAGAAAGATGTACTTCCAACACTACAGAAAAGGTTGTTAATATATAAATTCAAATGTCAGTGTGAAGCTGACTATGTTGGTCGTACTCTTCAGCGCTTGGAAGTCAGAGTGGCCCAGCATATCCCTGCATGTTTTCGCAGATCACGTATCGTAAAGAGGAGTATATCGACGGACGCATCCGGGTCTCTACAAAGAACATCCGGGCGTTTACAGAGCACATCCGGGCGCTCATAAGTCCACGAGTCATCCATTGGACAGCACTTGTATGATAATAAAAAGTGCGGTGAGGCATATTCCGATGGATGTTTTCGCATTGTACACAAGGCCCGTTTCAAACACCATCTCAAGGTTTTGGAGGCGGTGAGTGTAACAATGCGAAAGCCATCGCTCCGTAGGCAAAAAGAGTTGTCTCACAAATTGGACTTATTTAGAGACATCTAAAAGGAAAGAAAAAAAATACTTTGCCTCTTACGTCCATTTATTCCTTTTCGGTTTATAGGGGCGATATTCAATCTCCCTGTTTTTTTTTTCTCTTCACGTTACTCTTTTCTCCGTTTTTAAGCGATATTCGCCGACATCTCCCTTGACAATGTGTCGGTTGAAAGGTACCTTGGGATTTAGTCTGTTAATTTTAGTCGATCTTTTTATACTTTTTAAAAGATTTTAATCGAATGTCTTCCGACGATTAAATATATTACTATAAATTTCCTCTTTTTTTTTCTTGTGATATTTTCATCGACTCGCTATGACTGTTCATCCTATTTAAAACCTTGATAAAATTCTGTATCACAAAATATGTGTTTATATATATATGCAAATGTGAAAGCCCTAATGTGGTGATTCGATATGTAATGAATAAGGACAGATCTTGTACACGAGATCAAAGATAACGAAAACAGAAACAAAAAACTGAATTTTCTGGGAAGTTTAAAATACAGATTTTTGAGTGATTAATTAAGAAAGACAAGTTAGAAGGGGACATAGATGACAAGAAAAGATAATGTTTTTAAAAGATGGCGGCCTAAGCGCTGAAATTGAGAGGAATAAGTGCAGTGGAATTGGTTAAGGAGAAATAAGGAAAATAAATATGTGAATATAGCATAGTGGACGAATCTTTGCCACATAAACAAATGGCAGTGTATGCGTATACAAATATGTACATATTGGTAGAGAGCAGTTATGTTAAACTCAGGATCCCCTAAAGGGCTATGTGGATCAGTGTGTGTTGTCATGAGCGCTGCACGCAACTGATTGAAGTTGTTTTAATAAAATTATTGAAGAATATTTTTGTTACTCAGAAGCATAAAAGATGTATACAAATGATTTTTTTTTTCAATCATTCTTTTTGATAATACACTAAAAATCACATTTTCACTTAAATTTATCCATAAATTTAAATGAAACTTGAATGAAACTTAATGTCGTTTTCTGATTAATTGATGAGAATAAAATAAAATTTAAAAAAAAGAATGTTTAATTAAAAAAAGTGAACTTATTACCACAATTATCTCAGTTAACTAAAGGGATCACCATTTATCAAAGCCAAATGCCACTCGAGGATAAGGGTTAATGAAGCGCAATGATTGTCACTTGAGAGATGAAGAAACTTATGAGAGGATTGAGAAAAATTGATGGGATGAAACATGCTTGAATTACTTGTCCGGGACAGTTCATAGCAGAAATCTGTTGACATAGGATTTGTTGTAATCTACAGGAAAGCAGTTCCGTAGTAACGTGTTCCACAGACGGCAAGCCTTTGCAAAGAAATATGATTGATATATAGTTAAGATGTAGAATAAAATTGATTGACAACAGACGACAAAGATGATTCATGGAGGGAAAAACAATAGAATCCATCGGAAGTATAATAGACACATGTACGAACTGCATAGATAAAAAAAACGTAGATATGGGGAGGGGGGGCGAAATGCCGTTCATATAGATGAAGTATAGATTGATAAGATAGGCGGGAAAAACTGACTGATATTTTGATAAAAGAAAGATAAACTTTTCCCTCAAAGATGATTGTTTGACACTCGCAAATGATTTTTCATTTTTTTTTTTTTGCGTTTATGCCAACTTGTATTTCAATAAAAGATAAATGTTGAGGCATCTTCTGTATCGGCTTTTGTGTTTCTCATCTGACAAACGGAGCAGAAACAAGACAGTTTACCCGCACACGCTTACAAAGATGCAGATGCTTGTAAAGCGATTTGGTACAGTCACAATTAGGATCAATTCCAGGATTATCAGGAGAAATGGTTTTTGTTTTCGACCTTTTTTTTTTTTTTTTTTTTTTTTTTTTTTTGCCCACAAAGCTTAAATATCTTGAATCTGGCTCTTTGGACAGCTGATTTTTAGCAATATTTCTTGTGTGTAAGTTTTAAGTCAGAAACGTTGAATTCTTGACCGGATTTATAGATATTGTCCATTGTCAGAAAACTCCTAAAGATAAGGTACTGCTGCCACAGGTGGGGAGGTGCTGCTCAGGGCACTCTTTCTTGCCTTGACAGAGTTCAAATTTGACTTTGCAATCTAGTGGGGAATGATCTCTTCAGTTTTCTGGAACACCGTTCTCACAGAAGAGACATTGCTAGTCTTTCTCTACTCTATTGGTATTTCCGTGGAAGGTGTTCGACTGAACTCCACTCTCTGGTTCCCCGTGTAAAAAATTTATGGCAAGAACTCGTCTTCCTACTAAAGTGGGTCTATAGATATTCTCCATCTACATAAAAGTCAGAAACCTCCAAAGATGGAGCACTTCTGCCACATATGGGGAGGTGCTGCTCAGAGCAGTCTTTCGTGCATTGTGGAGTACAAAATCGACTTTGCTATGTTCAGTCTTCTACAGCCCCTTTTGTCACAGAATAGACGTTGCGAGTCTTTATCTACTCTCTATCGTTATTTCAATGGAAGTTGCTCGACACAGCTCCAATCGTTGGCTCCTCCTTGTAAAACATTCACGGCAAGAACTCGTCTTCATACCATAACTGCAAAGTACTTTCCTGTAATATTACGTATTTGTAGTACTTGTGTATGGGCTTCCATACACACAACGTATTTGTATTACTTGCATATGGGTTTCCATACACACCACGTATTTGTAGTACTTGCATATGGGTTTCCATACACACCACATATTTGTAGTACTTGCATATGGGTTTCCATACACACCACGTATTTGTAGTACTTGCGTATGGGTTTCCATACACACCACGTATTTGTAGTACTTGCATATGGGTTTCCATACACACCACATATTTGTAGTACTTGCATATGGGTTTCCATACACACCACGTATTTGTAGTACTTGCGTATGGGTTTCCATACACACCACGTATTTGTAGTACTTGCATATGGGTTTCCATACACACCACATATTTGTAGTACTTGCATATGGGTTTCCATACACACCACGTATTTGTAGTACTTGCGTATGGGTTTCCATACACACCA
Organism: Sepiola atlantica; assembly: GCA_963556195.1. Classification (NCBI taxonomy): domain Eukaryota; kingdom Metazoa; phylum Mollusca; class Cephalopoda; order Sepiida; family Sepiolidae; genus Sepiola; species Sepiola atlantica. The sequence continues at coordinate 17,617,737 of OY744525.1, read as the reverse complement.
CGTATTTGTAGTACTTGCATATGGGTTTCCATACACACCACATATTTGTAGTACTTGCATATGGGTTTCCATACACACCACGTATTTGTAGTACTTGCGTATGGGTTTCCATACACACCACGTATTTGTAGTACTTGCATATGGGTTTCCATACACACCACGTATTTGTAGTACTTGCATATGGGTTTCCATACACACCACATATTTGTAGTACTTGCGTATGGGTTTCCATACACACCACATATTTGTAGTACTTGCATATGGGTTTCCATACACACCACATATTTGTAGTACTTGCGTATGGGTTTCCATACACACCACATATTTGTAGTACTTGCATATGGGTTTCCATACACACCACGTATTTGTAGTACTTGCGTATGGGTTTCCATACACACCACGTATTTGTAGTACTTGCGTATGGGCTTCCATACACACCACGTATTTGTAGTACTTGCATATGGGTTTCCATACACACCACATATTTGTAGTACTTGCGTATGGGCTTCCATACACACCACATATTTGTATTACTTGCGTATGGGTTTCCATACACACCACACATTTGTAGTACTTGCGTATGGGCTTCCATACACACCACATATTTGTAGTACTTGCATATGGGTTTCCATACACACCACGTATTTGTAGTACTTGCGTATGGGTTTCCATACACACCACGTATTTGTAGTACTTGCATATGGGTTTCCATACACACCACATATTTGTAGTACTTGCATATGGGTTTCCATACACACCACGTATTTGTAGTACTTGCATATGGGTTTCCATACACACCACATATTTGTAGTACTTGCATATGGGTTTCCATACACACCACGTATTTGTAGTACTTGCGTATGGGTTTCCATACACACCACGTATTTGTAGTACTTGCATATGGGTTTCCATACACACCACATATTTGTAGTACTTGCATATGGGTTTCCATACACACCACGTATTTGTAGTACTTGCATATGGGTTTCCATACACACCACATATTTGTAGTACTTGCATATGGGTTTCCATACACACCACATATTTGTAGTACTTGCGTATGGGTTTCCATACACACCACATATTTGTAGTACTTGCATATGGGTTTCCATACACACCACGTATTTGTAGTACTTGCGTATGGGTTTCCATACACACCACGTATTTGTAGTACTTGCGTATGGGCTTCCATACACACCACGTATTTGTAGTACTTGCATATGGGTTTCCATACACACCACATATTTGTAGTACTTGCGTATGGGCTTCCATACACACCACATATTTGTATTACTTGCGTATGGGTTTCCATACACACCACACATTTGTAGTACTTGCGTATGGGCTTCCATACACACCACATATTTGTAGTACTTGCATATGGGTTTCCATACACACCACGTATTTGTAGTACTTGCATATGGGTTTCCATGCACACCACGTATTTGTAGTACTTGCATATGGGCTTCCATACACACCGCGTATTTGTAGTACTTGTGTATGGGCTTCCATACACACCACATGTTCGTAGTACTTGCGTATGGGCTCTCATACACACCCCTTATTTGTAGTACTTGCGTATGGGTTTCCATACACACCACCAGAACCGGAAGTCGTCCAGGTGACTGGTATTAAAGTTCGCCATGTGCGGCACCATTTGTAAAACAGTGTTTAGTTGAATAAAGCTTGGTTTCCAACTAAGTATTTTTGTGTTAGTACATTTCCATTTTACAACAGACACTGTGGAAAGAAATGGGGATGGCATGATTATGATGACATCCAACTTGCCAGATTTTGTTGATGCCTTGAACTACACTGAATGGAAATAAAGCCAATGAACATTCACATGATATTAAAGATCCAGAGTAAATGACCATAGTCAAGCTAATGTCCAAAATAAATGAGAACTTTATTTGCACATGTCATCAACACTTCTGATTGAGGCAGTCCTTGATGTCAAAGGCGATTACATGGAATAAACTTTTAATATAGTTATTTGTTTCCTTCTTAGAGACGGATGACTTGACAAGATCTGCGGGTTCATGAAAATATATTTGACTTTTGGTGTGCTTTGTTAGATAATTAAATGTATCCTCAAACACTCACACACCCTGTATGTATTGTATTAGTTTCTGTAGATGTTAATCCGTTGAAACTCAAGTGTTTATAAAAACTGCTCAATAACAAGTAGAGCTGTTCTTAAGTATAAATTTTTATTTATACAAACATTATTGGCTACGTATGTGCATACATGTTTCGGTTGTACTCTTCACAGATTCACCCTTATCAGACCAAAGAAGACAGAAGTGAGATGGATTTGGAAAACTTTCCCTTTAAATAAATCTTTTTCGGGGATAGGCTATTTTTTATAAATTAGTATCGGATTACATACTTTACCTATTAACTCTTTCAATTAGTTTCTATCTTTTTTAATCATTTTTATTACCTGCCTTCTTATTCTTTCCTTTTTCTATTGTTTTATTACCTACTTAGCCTGGATTCCTTTCTTCTCTATTTAACACTTCAAAGTTTTAATCTATTTACTAACCTATTCAAGTATAAATGTCTGATCTTTATATAAAATACACACGTGTGCACAAATTAATACAGACACAAGTACATATATAAACATATAAAATAAAATATAAAAAATAATGAATAGCAAAAACCGATATATACACAAATATCCATACACGGATATACACATATGTACATTTTCAAGCATAAATATCTGTTCACTATATAAAATACATATGTGCGGACAAATTAATAGATACACAAGTACATACATAAACACACACACACATATATATATATATAAACAAACATATATGCATATATCAATACACAGATATACACATATATACATTTTCAAGCATAAATATCTGGTCTTAATATAAAATATACACGTGCACGCAAATTAATAGATACACAAGTACGCACATAAAATATATAAACACACATATGTATACAGATATAAAAAATATATAAGAAAACAAACAAGAATTTAATATTTATCATAATATATATATATATATATAAATATATATATATATATATATATATTATGATAATATTAATAAATTCTTATCCACAGACACATGTGTTTCATTCTTTTTAGCGGAAATCATCAGTGCGAAAGGTGACTGTTCTGCCGGTTACATGATTCGAAACCCTCAGAACCAAGTTAATATTTTAACTTTTGTCTGAATGCTTAGAACGAAGCGGCTACAAAACCAACCACGTTGAAGGAAGAGAATTAAGATCTATTTATGTCTAAGGGGACACATATAGAAGGCTGTCAGCAACAGTGTTCAACGACACGTTGGCCGGAACTTAGCATTACGCATTTAAATTTAACCGCTTAATTTTATAATTCTCTTAATATATACATACATATGTATATATATATATATACATACACACAGACACACACACACATTACTAAAACTATGTGGATCTTGCATGTTTATTTTATCTTGTCCTCCCTTGCACAACTGATGACGTCATCCATTAAAAAAAGATGGGGTTAACCGGGCACAGTAGATGACGTCACAAAATGTCACCCATCAAATAAGAAAGAGAGCAGGGAAGATATCCTTTATCTAGACGAACGTCTAGATTCTTGATAGTATATATATATATATATATATATATATATATATATATATATATATATATCTAAAGAAGCTTTGAGTCATTTTAAACTAAGAAAGAAAATGCAGTTTAAATTCCCAGGGATACTAACTAAATCGAAAATATCGGAGACTTAGCACTTGCATAAGCCGACTTACTGCTGGAAAATTTACAAATACAAAAGGGGATTCAGTGAACCAAAAACAGGGAAACTTAACTTGAATTGTGAAATATTAAACAGGGGGTCATCAGTTGTTTACCATGGAACTGTTTCAGAGATTTAAAAACGGAACAGTTATAAAATTGATGGCTCTCCAGTGGTACTGATCAAATGACCACTTCCCCAATAACCAAATGTAGAAACAATTCAGTTTGAATTTCACTAATATATAAGTAAATAAATAATAATAATAATAATAATAATAATAATAAAAAAATATTACCCTTAAAACTATATGGTAATTTGCATATCAAATAATACTAATTATAACAATAATAATAACACTCTACTTAAGAACCATTCTGTGATATGGTAGTTGGCATATAAAGTTATATAGGAATAAAGGATACAAACAAAATATATATATATATTATTTATATATATTATATACATATATATATATTATTTATATATATTATATACATATATATATATTATTTATATATATTATATACATGTATATGTATTATTTATATTTCAATCAACTCTCTCCAGTTCCCTCCTAGTTTTAAGACAAATTCCCAAACTACATTCTGTCACCATTTTTGAATTCATCTTCCTGAAAACCATTTTCTTCAAGAAATCCCAAGTGTCTTGCCTTTTAAAACGACCTATAAATTCTCTCCATTTAATTCCATCTATAACTGGTTTCTAATGACATTTTTTTCTAACTTCCTTCCTTTCGAGAAAGGACATCATCGCCATGAAACGTTTCTTCCTTTGAAAATGTACATTTTTGTTCACCGCTTCTTCCTTTCTTTCTGGTTTTTCTTTTTGTAATCACATTCACCTTTGTTTTCTTTTCTTTTTTCCTCCTCACTTTTTTTATTCATTTTATTTTATTAATTATTATCCATTCTTTGCTATATATATATATATATATATATATATATAGTACTTACTCGGCGTTGCCTGGGATGCAGTGAAGTTATTTAGGTTTATAAGTTTTATTTTTTTGCACATGTTTAAAACTTACACAGAAAAAGACATAACATTTTTATTGTAAGAGAGATGAGTTATTCGCCTTGCTGATTTTGATTTTTCGGGCATAATTGAAAAATATTTCCATATTACCAGTTATCCAGGCGGGACTACATAATCTTTTAAATAAACTGTAGCAAAGTATATTATTTTAATGACAATAACATGGTACAAAAATAAAAAAATTTAAAAATTAAAATTGGCTAGTCGAAGTTTGACGTATCAACTTAAATGCTATTCAGGTCCAAGTTTTAAAATCTTACAAGATTATTTTGTTAGACTTTCTTCATCTTTCTATTTCTTCTATTAATTATATCGTTTTTTTCATTATTTCTTTATCATATTCTGCATTTTTACTTCCTTCTCATCCTCCTCCATCCTTTTTTCAAAAAATATACGCCTCATCTTTCTATAACTCTTTATCGTTTAAAAATGTCCTCTTTTGTTTACTATCTATTTATTTCCCCCTGTTTTTCCCCGTTTATTATCATATTCTCTTGTCTTTCTTACAAGTTGTCCTTTTAATGTTTCCTTTCTTTCCTTCTATTTTTATTTCTTCTCATATTCTCCTCCCATCCTTCTTTCTTACATTGCATTTTCTTTAACCCTTATTTCTTTTTTCCTTCATTCCTATTTTAATAATATACACTTTCTTCTTCTCCTCCTTCCCTCCTCCTCCCTTCCCTCCTCCTCCTTTCTCTTCTCTCCTTTCTCCTCTCTCCTCTCTATTCTTTCCTGTCTTCTCTCCTCTCTCCTCTCTCTTCTCTCCTCTCTCTTCTCTCCTCTCTCTTCTCTCTTCTCTCTTCTCTCCTCTCTCTTCTCTCCTCTCTCTTCTCTCCTCTCTCTTCTCTTCTCTCCTCTCTCTTCTCTCCTCTCTCTTCTCTCCTCTCCTCTCTCTTCTCTCCTCTCTCTTCTCTCCTCTCTCTTCTCTTCTCTCCTCTCTCTTCTCTCCTCTCTCTTCTCTCCTCTCTCCTCTCTCTCCTCTCTCTTCTCTCCTTTCTTTCCTTTCCTTTCTCTTTTCTCTCTTTTCTCTTTTCTTTCTCTTTTCTTTCTCTTTTCTTTCTCTTTTCTCTTTTCTTTCTCTTTTCTTTTCTTTTTTCTTTTCTCTTCCCTTTCCTTTCTCTTCCCTTTCCTTTCTCTTTTTTTCTTCCCCTTTTCTCTCCTTTTTCTTTTCTCTGTGCTTTCTCTTTCTCTTCTCCTTTCTCTTACTTACTCTTCTCCTTCTGTCCCTCTTTCTTCTTCTAAATGTCATAACTCTCACTCTGTCATTCAATTTCCCAACCTACCCCTCTATATATTTATTAAAAACCTGCCTTTTCCTTTCCATTTCCCTTCTCCCCCACCCCCGATTTGCCATCCACCAAAACCTCACCCCCTACCAAGTGGCACCTGCCCATTACAAAGGCTGCATGTGTACGCATGACTGTCATACAATGATTCAAACACACTTCCCCTTCCCATGCCTGCAGTCATTGCACAGCCTTTTGTGCACAATAATGATATACTTAGCCTCGTGTGCCTCGCATGGTACTTTATGCGTGATATATAATTCCATTGCATTTAACAGAGCAGTGCAATGTTTTACATATATTTGCGTACACATACACATCAATATATACGTACAGCTATATCTGCTTAAACATATATAAATATATACACACATACCTATATCTGCATACACACACACACACATATATACACATATACATATATATCAATACATGCAGTATAAGTTCTTCTTTCTCTTTATAATATAATCTTTAGTGCACACATGCGTCGGGTTATAAATCTATGCTCTATTTATGTTTTTTGAACTCTATTTCTATGGCTTCAATTGTCCGCTATTCAAAGTTCAACCTTCCCCACTTTTCATTCCTGCTTGTCTACTGGATGTCACTGATTTCACAAAATATGAAAAAAATGATTTCCGTTCAAATATTTTCGCACATCGATGGGCAGAGATAAACGTGTTTTCAAATTAATGTTTCGAAAAAGATAAATTGAAAACGCGTTTATCTTACATCCGTCACTTTTTCAATTCTAACAATTTACTCCATCTTTGCTGTATTGGTTCGAATCTTCTCGCAATCAAATAATATTTCTTGTGCTTTGTTGTCCTAGTTGGTAGAGTATTTACCCTTATTTCCAGTTCTGTGTGAAATGTGTAACATTCTCCCTATATCTTCATCTGGAATGTTTACCATTCTTTGTAGATGTATCAGAATTGCTTACCGTTCTCTATAGATATATCAGTTGCTTACCGTTCTCTGTAGATATATCAGAATTGCTTACCGTTCTCTGTAGATATATCAGAATTGCTTACCGTTCTCTGTAGATATATCAGAATTGCTTACCGTTCTCTATAGATATATCAGAATTGCTTACCGTTCTCTATAGATATATCAGTTGCTTACCATTCTCTGTAGATATATCAGAATGGCTTACCGTTCTCTGTAGATATATCAGAATTGCTTACCGTTCTCTATAGATATATCAGTTGCTTACCATTCTCTGTAGATATATCAGAATTGTTTACCGTTCTCTGTAGATGTATTAGAATTGCTTACCGTTCTCTGTAGATATATCAGAATTGCTTACCGTTCTCTATAGATATATCAGTTGCTTACCGTTCTCTGTAGATATATCAGAATTGCTTACCGTTCTCTGTAGATATATCAGAATTGCTTACCGTTCTCTGTAGATATATCAGAATTGCTTACCGTTCTCTGTAGATATATCAGAGTTGCTTACCGTTCTCTGTAGATATATCAGAATTGCTTACCATTCTCTGTAGATATATCAGAATTGCTTACCGTTCTCTGTAGATATATCAGAATTGCTTACCGTTCTCTGTAGATATATCAGAATTGCTTACCGTTCTCTGTAGATATATCAGAATTGCCTACCGTTCTCTATAGATATATCAGTTGCTTACCGTTCTCTGTAGATATATCAGAATTGCTTACCGTTCTCTGTAGATATATCAGAATTGCTTACCGTTCTCTATAGATATATCAGTTGCTTACCTACTCTGTAGATATATCAGAATTGTTTACCGTTCTTTGTTAGATAAATCTGAAATGATTATAATTATTTCTACATATATATCTGAAGCCATTACTATGTCTCATTCATTTGAAATAAGTACCATTCTGCCTAGCAGCATTTATTAAAGTTTCCTTTAATTACCAGTCTTTGTAAATAAAACCAAACAGGTTGTACATCTTTATAGTTAACTCCCGAACGATTACCAGTCTTTGCAGTTCGATGTGTGACGATTACAAGCCTTTGCAGTTCGATGTGTAACGATTACCAGTCTTTGCAGTTCGATGTGTGACGATTACCAGTCTTTGCAGTTCGATGTGTGACGATTACCAGTCTTTGCAGTTCGATGTGTGACGATTACCAGTCTTTGCAGTTCGATGTGTGACGATTACCAGTCTTTGCAGTTCGATGTGTGACGATTACCAGTCTTTGCAGTTCGATCTGTGACGATTACCAGTCTTTGCAGTTCGATGTGTGACGATTACCAGTCTTTGCAGTTCGATGTGTGACGATTACCAGTCTTTGCAGTTCGATGTGTGACGATTACCAGTCTTTGCAGTTCGATGTGTGACGATTACCAGTCTTTGCAGTTCGATGTGTGACGATTACCGGTCTTTGCAGTTCGATCTGTGGCGATTACCGGTCTTTGCAGTTCGATGTGTGGCGATTACCGGTCTTTGCAGTTCGATGTGTGGAGATTACCGGCTTTTGCAGTTCGATGTGTGGCGATTACCGGTCTTTGCAGTTCGATTTGTGGCGATTACCGGTCTTTGCAGTTCGATGTGTGGCGATTACCGGTCTTTGCAGTTCGATGTGTGGCGATTACCGTTCTTTGCAGTTCGATGTGTGACGATTACCAGTCTTTGCAGTTCGATGTGTGACGATTACCGTTCTTTGCAGTTCGATCTGTGGCGATTACCGTTCTTTGCAGTTCGATATGTAACGATTACCGTTCTTTGCAGTTCGATCTGTGACGACTGCCAGTCTTTTCAGTTTGATCTGTGGCGACTGCCAGTCTTTTCAGTTCGATCTGTGGCGACTGCCAGTCTTTTCAGTTCGATCTGTGGCGACTGCCAGTCTTTTCAGTTCGATCTGTGGCGACTGTCAGTCTTTGCAGTTCGATCTGTGGCGACTGTCAGTCTTTGCAGTTCGATCTGTGGCGACTGTCAGTCTTTGCAGTTCGATCTGTGGCGACTGCCAGTCTTTGCAGTTCGATCTGTGGCGACTGCCAGTCTTTGCAGTTCGATCTGTGGCGACCACTAGCGTCCACAGTAAAATCTGTGGCGACCACTAGCGTCCACAGTAAAATCTGTGGCGACCACTAGCGTCCACAGTAAAATCTGTGGCGACCACTAGCGTCCACAGTAAAATCTGTGGCGACCACTAGCGTCCACAGTAAAATCTGTGGCGACCACTAGCGTCCACAGTAAAATCTGTGGCGACCACTAGCGTCGACAGTAAAATCTGTGGCGACCACTAGTGTTTGGTAGTCACCACTTATCAAACTACAATGTTTGTAGTTTGATCCTTGGCGACTACCTATAAAGATTTTACTAGCCGTTTTATAATCAATGTTCACATTAAACTCTGATATTTGTCTATTAAAGCTTTATTAGGATTAGTAGTAAACATTGTGTACACCCATTTAAAAATAAGGTGCTTCTAAACTCTCGGTTAAATCTGGAAATAGGTGATTGACTGATGGAAGTGAATACGGGGTGTAAGTTTATGAATAGGCAATACTAAAGCTTTAATAGATGGGAGTAGTAGCCAATGTAAACATTATTTGCTTATAAAAGAGATAGACAAGTTTTTTTCCAACTTAAAACGTTACCGTCTGGAAACCAGATTTTCCTGTTTAATTTTATGTTTTAATATATACATCATATTTAATTAATAATATGCAACCAATATATGTATATTTCGATATTTTTTAGATGAGGATTGATTATTTGTATTATTCAGACTACTATTCTCACCTTGTTCGTTGGATTAACAATGTTACGGCTGATGTAAGTATGCCAGGTTTCATCAGTCGAAACAATAGAAATTATAAATTAAATTTATTTTAGAATTTTTTTTCTATTTCTGTACTGATAGAACTATCAAACAAGAAGATATAGTGTGTCTGTGTTTCTCGTGTCATCGTTACTTTGTTAAATACACGTTGAATTATATAAATTTATTGAAAACAAAACTAAAATAAAGGAAAACGAAGAGTAGAAAGTAGACCTTGGGTTTATTTTTAGCAGCCTCGTATCCCTCGCTTCCCTTATTTTGTCCTTTAGTTCTCACATTCCATCAGCGATGTTTGCGACAAAGGGGGAAGAATCGCTATTTTCTGGGTCGGAATCTATCCGCGGAACACTTATCATTGGATAGTTCTTGATCTTAAAGTAGCATTTATTTTTAGCTCCTTACATCAAGTGGCTTCATGCCTTGTCTGGAGCGATTTCCATTAAAAATAAATAAAATAAAGGAAAACTACAACGAATTTTTAATCTCATTAAAAAAAAAACTTTTGTAAAGATGACTGCTTTGAATTAATTCTTTTTCTCTAAACCCTGCACCCCAAAATTTCCTTTAAGCCTTTAAATTGTTGTTTTTTATGGAAATCGCTCCAGACAAGGCATGAAGCCACTTGATGTAAGGAGCTAACAAGAATGAAATATGATCATCACAAAGATAGGAGATGCCTATTGGCCTTAGTCTTGAAAAGACCAAGATTATAGGTAGGAGGAAAACAGTCAGCAGAAAGAGAGTTCCACAAGCCTGCAGGTTTGAAAAGAAGCTACTGGAATAGGAAGCTGTATTACAATGAAGTATCAAAACAGCGAATTGATGGAGACCACTAGACAAACGAGCTGGAACAAAGGAAGCGGGGAATAGATCAGACAATTCTGGAGAACACATGCCATAATAGTACTTATAGAAAAGGCTGAGACTAACAACATCACGTCTGTGAGAGAGGGTTCAGAGAAGAAAGGGTAGGGCCAATCAAATTACAGATACGTTTCTGCACCTTATCAGGAACCTTCAAATTGGACTTTATAGTAGATTTGTAGAGATAGAGAATAGCCTCAGGTGTGAAAAAGTGTTTGGATCAATAGAGAGAACCGACTTTACGAGAAGAAGAATGAGCAATGGATCTAATATATGAACTTCAGGAAAGATCTGATGAGAAAGAAAGATAAAGAAGTTTCAGAGTTGATTTCTCCTCAAGAGCAGAGCCATCCATGAGAATCTCAGGAAGAAAAAGGACACGCCTACAATTGAAAGACACGAACTGAGGATTAAACGAAACAAGCCATTTTCGTACCCCAATCTACAAATGAACCCAGGTCAATTTCAAATCAGATGCATATTTCAACTGATCTGAGGGAGATGGGCGAGAAGCAACACCAGAGCGGAGAGGAATATCATCAACATAGATGTTGATTTTCTGAATAATATCATTTATTTAGAGAAAAAAAAACAACAGTGTTGGCTCTAGAATACAACCCTGAGGAACCAGCGTTGTTAGGAAAAGAGAATGAAGAGACACCGTCCAAAGTTGATCGCAAGTTACTGGTAGAATGAAAGTTTTTTAGACAAAGGTCGGTTGGTAATGAGTTGCACAATATTTTTTATTTTATTAAGTATTAAATAAATATTTATTTGAATAAAACATCTACAAGTGTTGTTTTGCAGCTGTTTTCCATTTTTTTGTTTTTAATTTAAATTATTACTGTTTTAAATTTATTTATTTATTTTTTTATCATAGTTCACCCCAAACAAGGCAGGCCGCCACTGTAGATGTAAGGGGCTACCGAGAAAAAAGGGGGGATTCAACCTAAATTCGGAGCTGCGCAGAGAGATGTCTGTTTACATTAGTTTTAAATTTCTGCATGTCAGTAACGTCAGGAAAGCAGGGAGCAGGGAGGGAGTTCCAGAGTCCAGCAGCACGAGGAAAAAAGCTTTTGGAGTAGAAAGCTCAACGGCATCTGGGGATATCCACAGTGTATGGATGGGATTTGGCAGATTGTCGGGTTGGTCTAGCGAATTTATGGCATGGGGGCACCAGAGCAGCAAGCTCATCAGGGCACTAACTATTGAAGTACTTGTAAAACAGGCACAAGAAAGCAACATTGCGGCGATGGGACAGAGGCTGGAGCTTGGTGGATAGTGAGGGACCTATTAAGTTAGTGACTCTTTTTTGGACCTTGTTTAAGAGGGAGAGACTAGCGGATAATGCACCGGCCCAGATGTGGCAACAATACTCCATGCATGGTCGGATGGTGGCTTTGTAGAGATATAGGATAATGTCAGGTGTGAGAAGTTTACTGGCACGGTATAGAGAGCCCACCTTCTTTGCAGCAGCCCTGGCAATGTTTTCGATGTATTTATTCCAATTCATGCTTAACTTTCTCACCAAATTCTTCCAATGACAGTATAGAGGTGAAGAGTAAAATATTCCCCCCCCCCCCCCCGGACGCGGTATTTGTTTCACGATTAAACAGGAAGTCACAAAAAAAAACATAAGAATCTTGGATTTAACCCAGTATTCTTCAGGATTTGCAAAAATATTATTGCAATCTTATTGAAATAAAAATTACAATATATTAAAACCTATTTAAAAATTAATTTAATTACAAAAAGAAATTCACCTGAATGCCAGAGAGTAATGACTTTTAAAGGTACTTATTTTATTTAAATTGATTTTTTTCCGTTTTTATTATTTTTTAAGTATGTTTGATAATTACTAAACATTTGGATAAATGGTATTTAAAAATAATATTGAGGGGTTTCCATTCGCACAGGACGCCCATAAACAGCAAAGAAACATTTTACTTTATTTTATTTATAAGTTGAAAATTGATAATTATAGAAATTTAAAAAAATTATAAAATTCTGGTTGAATACGAAATAATTTTTTCGTTTTTTAATTTTCTTAATAATCGATGCAGCGAGCAAGCTTTCGACTCTCTGGTGGTAGTTGGTAAAATATGGCTCTGAGGGTTCTTATTTTTTAACTATAAGTTCACATATTTTTGTACTTTTCTCTTGGAAAGCATTTTGTAATTCTAAAAAAATTTCCGTATGTTTTTTTCTGTACTGTAGACAGTCTTCATTTCCCCTGTTGTGTCCCTTTTTATGTTCGATTCAATTGATTTAAGTGGATTGTAATCATCATATCCTAACCCTCCCTCAACCTCTCGAATTGCTGTACGACAATTATCTGCACTCCAGTCTTGATGCTATGTTTTAACTTCAAACTTGGTGTCTATACCCTGTGCTGATGAAGAGACTTGAAATCAATAAAAATCCATGTCGTCTCAGAAACGATCGTGCACATAACTGCTTATGTTGAATTCTTGGAACGTATATAAATGAATGTCATAAATTTATTTACCTTATATCTATAATATATATATATATATATATATATATATATATATATATATATATATAAATGTTAGTAATCCGAGGCAGGAGCAATGTGATATAGGTACCGGAAGGTGGAATAGGTGAACAAAAATAAAAGAGAAGAGACAATATGAATGGAATTAAATCAATTTATTAATATTTCACGGTAAAGGTTTAAATAGCAGAACAGTAAATAGAAAAAGGTTAACTGTCAAGCAATTTAAAATGGTCCGGAAAAAGGTAAACTTAAATTTTCGAGAGAGATACCTCTCATTATCAAAAGATTAAAAAAAAAATATGAGAGAATGGTCGAAAAAACGAGATGGACACAACTGTTGACGAAATACCGCAGAGAATAGGCAGCAGATACGCAGCAAATAAGTTTAGGTAAGCTAATTGGATATTAAATTAAATTATTCCTATCATAATTCATTTAATTTATTGTATAATTATTCAGCTTAAAGCTTGTCATCTTATTAATATTTATTTATTTATATACTTTATTATTTATTATTATTATATATATATATTTTTTTGAATGATAGTTAGTGAAAGTCGTTAAGATTTTACTAGAAAATGGACGGTCAAAGGGAGGCAACTGCAAGATTAAAATCTGGTTAGAATTAATTTAAATTCAAAACTGAAATCAATTGTGAAACAAAAGGTAACATTACAGTAGTATGAATTATAAAATCAGTTGAATGAAAAAGGGATGGTTGGGGGAATTTAAAGATTATGAATATATATATATATATATATAAGTGTATATTTCTTAATTCTTATTTATTTTATTGATATGTAATGTTATATAGGTATAATTATTCCTAAAATTAATTTATTTAAATTTTATTTAAAGATTATATATATATATATATATATATACACACATACAACGTGCATACATATATATATATATATACATGTACATATATAAGGTGTATATTTCATAATTCTTATTTATTTACTTATTTATATATTTATTTTTTTATTTTTTTTATATTAATATGTAATGTTATGGGGTATAATTATTCCTAAAATTCATTTATTCAAATTTTATTCATTTTATGTAAAATTAATTATGTAATTATAGGTGATATTTAAGCACAGGATAAAAGGCATAGAAGTGTGGGGCAGATAGATGGTAGGCATAGAAGGTATGCGTAGAAGGGTCGGGCAGGGAAGGAAGGAGAGGCAAGGAGTGTAAGCATCAGCGAATGAATGGAGAAGAAAGTTCGAATCGGTTATTTAAAGGGGGGGGGGTAAATTTAGATATTAGAATGGCTTCCGAAATGCAAAGTTGGCTGACATTGCGGACCGAGTTGAGGATGTGGTTCATTAATAGAGCGAAGTTTGTTGCCACATGATATACGTTTGTGAAAGGAAGAAATGTGGGTATTCAAATGTTCCTTGATGCGTTGGTGCAGAGGCCTGACGGTGCTACCGATATAGAATTTCTGGCACTTAGCGCATTGTAGGCTGTACACCGTATAGGTGCGGAAGCAGAGATCAGAGTTGGGGATGGGACAATTAACTAGAGAGCAGGGTTCCGGGGTGTAGTGGCTTTTTTTGGCCAAATGTTGTCGGAGAGAAGTGCCTGTGTGGGAGAGTTTTTTATATATATATATATATATATATATATATAATATTTTCAAATTAACCCATATACATATGTCTCATGCCAAACATGCAATCATCAGTATGGGAGGAGACAATCCCTGCCGGTCACACGTTTCGAACCCCAATACAAAAGTCATGTACCCACCACGCATTGTCTGGAAATGGGAGAGTAAATTACCGTCCAAATGGCAAATTCAGCGGCCATATCAGCAAGCCGTCAAGAGAACTCAATAGGCAGGGCCTAGAGTATCCCATTACGCTATAAATAACGGCTTGTTGTGAACTTAAAGTGCTCAATCTAGCGAGAGCTTTTGGATAATTATTTACAAATGATATTTTCAAATTAACCCATATATATATACACACACACACACACACACATACATATATGTATATATATATATATATATATATATATATATGAAAGAGTCAATTGGTTTCTCTTTATGTATGCATAATGTCTTTTGAACCCCTTTTTTATAAGACTTGATCAGCTTCAGTTATCATAAAACCTTTGAAAGTATTACATGTCTGCTTCCTAACGTTGTTACGACTACGTGTGATATATAAACGTTTGTATGAGTAGAGACATCTCATATATCTTCGGACAGTTTTCCCATCTCATCCCAAACCCCCACAAAAAACAAAAACAAACTTGACATCGAAATAGACCAAAGTGACAGCCATTGAAAAGAGTCAACAGAGGGCGGCGGTTGGGGTGAGGCGGTGAATGAAGGAAAAATGTTTGATAATAAAGAATAGTTTAAGAATTAATGATAAGTTCATTGTTTGTTTGTTGGTTTTTGACGTTCAAACCATGGCAGCCATGAATAATGTTAGAGATAAAAGTTTGCTGAGAGATCAAACTAAGATCTTATTTAGAATTATCGATTCTTTTTTTTTTTTTTTCAATCTTTTCAGTTGCTTTAGATCAAGAATTTCTAAATTCGTTTTGAAAAGGGCCAGCTTCGCGGTGCAAAATCGAAGTAATCTTTTCAATACCTAAAATACTAACAACTCTACAAAATGTTTTTATTAATAAGATTCACAATATAATGGATGCATTTGTTGTAATACCGACCTTTTTTTTCTCTTACTATCACCACTTATCAAGACCAAAAGCCACTCGAATTGAGTTTTGTTGCCACATCTGGGCTGGGGCGTCATCCACTAGCCTCTCCCTCTTGGACAAGGTCCAAAAAAGAGTCGCCAACTTAATAGGTTCTTCACTATCCACCAAGCTCCAGCCCCTGTCCCATCGCCGCAATGTTGCTTCCTTGTGCCTGTTTTACAAGTACTTCAATAGATTGTGCTCTGATGAGCTTGCTTCTCTGGTGCCCCCACGACGCAAATTCACTAGACTAACCCGACAATCTGGCAAATCCCATCCATACACTGTGGAGGTTCCCAGATGTTGAAGAGCTTTCTACTCCAAAAGCTTCTTTCCTTGTACTGCTGGACTCTGGAACTCCCTTCGGTGCTCCCTGCTTTCCTGCCGTTACTGACATGCAGAAATTTAAAACTAATGTAAACAGACATCTCGCTACACAGCTCCCAACTTAGGTTGATCCCTCCCCAAATAACTTTCACCCTTTTTCTCAGTAACCCCTTACGTCTACAGTGGCGGCCTGCCTTGTTTGGGATGAACTATGATAAAAAATGATTTGAAAAATCAGATGGATAGATTGCCAGTTGAATCTTCTTCTATATCTGTCTTTTGATTATCGTGCAGGATTCGGGGCAATGTCCGCACTAGTGGACCCCACTCCAGACGGCTGGCAATCTGTACGCATGGCAGTCCTCACCGCAGATCTCCACTTTTGTTGGGTCCTGGGTACGACCTTAAAAGACATTCAGTGGTGAGGCCTCTTCATTTGGGAGCTGTGGGGAATGTGGAATTGCCCCTTCATTGCCATTGCTCTTAAGTCCACTCTGGCCCAGAGTGGTAGTACCTGTAAGGCCCCCATCTATGGCTCAAATAGAACCACTGGCGCTACCAGATCAGGCTGTCTGAAGATATTGACTTCCTGACTCAAAATTGATGTTTTATTGTTTTTTTTTCTTTTCAAAATTCAATCATGTTCTGCAAATACCATAAATACTTAAACATATAAAGAACTCGAAGTATAAAAACCATCAGCAAAATGACCAGATTCGGCATTAAATAACCTGAAAAGGGTTGATATGCCGTAACACAAAACTACCAAACCAAACCACTTTTGTCAATCCTAAGGATCAACGTTTAAGAGTCTCCAGTTCCTACGGTCTCTCTCTCTGTCAGTTCCCTTCAAGACAACTTTGGCCGGCGAACTTCATTCCTACCAGAAACTTGAAGGTTTAGTGAACAGTTGATTGCACTGCTGGGTCTGTCCACGTGGCCATACCAGCAGAGTCTTCTCTCCCTCAAGATGGGATCGAGGTCTGCAAGACCAAGTTTCTCCAGCAACTCCCTTGTCCGCATAGTGGATGTATCTTTCAGCTTGATGTTACAAATCCGTCTAACCATTGCCCTGTCATTGCGCTGCAGACGTTGCGAGTCTTGACTTGTTAGTACCTAGGTTTCACTGGTATGGTGTATAATGCTCCGCACACAAGGGTTATACACTTGACCACGGGTCCTGTACGATGGATACCGTGATGTGAGAACTGGTAGCAGCTCCCTGAACTTCTTCGAAGCAGACTTAAGATGCGTGAATGATGATGAATATTATGAGAGGATTTAAAATAAGGAATGGAATGAATAAAAATTTGATGACTTCTGAGGGCGATTTATGACATGTGTTTATTGACATTGAATTTGAAGATAACCATGTTTTATCCCTGAGGAAAGCAATCTTGTGGTAACCTGTTTCACAGATGGAATTAAAGAAAATTCTATATTTTTTAAATGATATTTAATTAAAAATACATAAATAATTTAATTTATTTTTTAAATATTATTCTACTAAAGAAATGATTTTAATTTCCCTAAAATATAGAAAATAAACGCACAGGTTATTTTATTGATATTCACCATTCAAATGCAATGACCACTTTTTAGAATTTTCTTTTATTACATGTGCCTACATGTGTTCTAGGTTGAGTAATCACGCAAATAATGACTTTTTAAAAAGTGATTTCTCATATTTTCAATTAACCGATGTTTCAAATGTACAAATATTGAACAAATTGTTTATATCTCATTGAAAAGGGCTTGTTAAGGGCGAAATATCTGATTTATAATATTGTTTTCATTTATTTGAAAAAAAATCTTCTTGCATCATGATTTGGGTTTCTAAGTGATTTCTCATATTTTTTTTACTTATGTTTCTTTCATTGCCAGGATATTGCTCATTCCCGATGATTCCTCTTTCCTTCAAAGTAAAGACACAGACCAATCTTGTAAGAACACCTACACCGGGTTTTGTCTGGATAGACGCATAGACCGGGTTTTGTCTGGATAGACGCATAGACCGGGTTTTGTCTGGATAGACGCATAGACCGGGTTTTGTCTGGATAGACGCATAGACCGGGTTTTGTCTGGATAGACGCATAGACCGGGTTTTGTCTGGATAGACGCATAGACCGGGTTTTGTCTGGATAGACGCATAGACCGGGTTTTGTCTGGATAGACGCATAGACCGGGTTTTGTCTGGATAGACGCATAGACCGGGTTTTGTCTGGATAGACGCATAGACCGGGTTTTGTCTGGATAGACGCATAGACCGGGTTTTGTCTGGATAGACGCATAGACCGGGTTTTGTCTGGATAGACGCATAGACCGGGTTTTGTCTGGATAGACCGGGTTTTGTCTGGATAGACCGGGTTCTGTCTTTATTCACACACACACACACACACACACACACACACACACACACACACACACACATATATATATATGAGATTCTTATCAATTACTAGAGAGTTAGCTCCTGTCTGAAGCCGAAACTATACTATTACTTCGATTAGATGTCCTATTGTACAATCTGTTAATGATCATTTCAATTTATTATATTATTTCAATGCTCAATTCGGGGAAGAGGGTAGTTTAGTATCTTTTCTGTGATCATGCTACCATTCTTCTAGGCATTACCTTCTTCTTTTCGGAATTGGTAGTGTAACATCTATTTTGTGGTTATAATGCCATCCTTTGGGGGGGGGGGGGTCATGATATACTAGCAAAAATATGCGACCTCTTGTATATTCTTGCTATTATGTATACTGTATTTATATACAATTTAATATTCCACATGTTTGATATCCAGCCAACGCTGGGTAAGTCAATTAGTAACAGTAAACTGTTATATCCAATCAAATGCCTATGCTGTCCATAGAAGATTTACAGAATGAACAAAGTCTGTTGACGTAACGAAGGTTGTCGACAGGAAATGTAAATCTCTTGTAAAAGCTTTAACTGGAAAGTTGGCCGAGCTTAATTCGCGATTTTATAGCAGTCAACCGTGTAACGATTAGAACTAACAGGATTATTTAGCAAACTCTGACCAACCATTGAATCCGAAATCTGTCGTTGTGAATCGGGTGGCAGCGCCCCCCCCCCCCCCCAGCCTTTACTTCTTTTTTGTTTGTCTTTTCTTTTGTTGTTGTTATTGTTGTTACATGTTTAATTATTTGGTGTGCTTTAGTTTTCATTTTTTTTTCTTTTCTCCCCCCCCCCCCCCCCCAATGTCCCACGTTTCATGCTCACCGGAAATAGATTCATCTGGTGCTGGTAGAAAGGAAAATAAACAATTTATGGTGATAAGCGAGAGGGAATACGAACGTGACGGGGATGACGGATGGATCGGTGGCGACAAAAGACGGGGTCGCTGTCATCAGACGGCCGGTCAGTAGAAAACCTGCGTTCTCTCATTCTCTTGGACCTGAGCTTCCGGTGGGGTGGGGGTGGGGGGGGGGGGAGGAGGAGACAAAACAAAACATGGCCCTTTCATGAGTTGCTCCATTGCATACATTTGGACCGTTCCCATCTCCGTCAATATCTTTAAGAGGAAGAGAGTTAGATTGCAATGTCAGATAGATTGACTAATATCTCGACCATGAACAATTGCCAACATAATGTCCCTCCCTCCTCCTGCAAAGGAGTTTTATCAGATAATGACCCTGTCATATATATATATATATATATATATATATATATATATATATATATATAAACACATGAAAATAAATCTCTGAAAATCGGAACAAATCCGATCCAAGACAGCCGGTTTCACACATACAAATGACTCGATATCCTTTCATACATTGCTTAATAACAATATGATAGATAATTAAAATGTTAAGATAAGCTCCCTTTTTAATTATCTATTCTTGGATATATATATATATATATATATATGTTCTTGTATTTTTTAAGGGAAGTGGTATATGATCAACACTGCTGGGAAGCCATGAGATAAAATACTGTTTTGTTTTTAAATTCCCGAAACAATTTTTAATGGTAAACAGCTGATGATCCCTAAAATAATATGAATAATATATAATAATAAATAATAAAATTCTTGGAAGCAAACTAATGTAGTGACTGCAAAAGATTAATTGACTTACAAGCAAAGTGATTTTCCAACGAAGGATTTTGGACTAAAACTGTTTATTTATTTATATTTATTTTTATTTCGTTTTAATATTTGAAAAACTTACAAGATATATATATATATATATATATATATATATATATATATATATATATATATATATATATATAATCAAGGGAGGCGCGAGAGCGCTCTATCCCTTAATAAACTTCAAGAATGGCCTATGCTGGAAATCTCATTTCTTTGATCAATTATAACTCAAAAACCAATAAACCAAATTAGTTAAAACCTTGCACAAAATTTTTATTTGATAGGTTCTATAAGTGTATAGAATTTCAGCATCATTAGTCAAGGCAACCCAGAGATCCAGAAAGTTCAATCGTGAAATCATGTTATCTGTGTGTACGTACGTATGTGCCACCCTGTATCTCATCAACCATTTGATGGATTCAGCTGATTTTTGGCAAAGATAGAGGTTCTAGTGTCTAGTTGATGGCATTTTAATTTCAGTTTACCATATACCTTGATTAGTCAAACTACCAACTATATCAGTTATGAGAAGGCATTGTATTGAGGCATAGCCTTTACAAAAGTAGTGACATTCCATGAAAAATGCCAGTATACTGAAATCATATGCCTTAATAGGGTTAAGATGAAAATTCATATACACTAAATGTACAAAAGCAAGGAAATTCCCAAATTTTTACACTTTTATTGTCATTAAGGGTATGCGAGCACAACAGGGCTATGTATTTTACTGGTAGGAATTTTTCTTCAGCGCACCTCACACACTTCATCCACTCATGCATAGAGATTTATACTGTAGTGATGTGATAATGAAATGGTTTGGTTGATATGTAGTCATACCCTTAATGACAATAAAAGTGTAAATATTTGGGAATTTCTTCGCTTTTGTACATTTAGTGTATATGAATTTTCATCTTAACCCTATTAAGGGTATATGATTTCAGTATACTGGCATTTTTCATGGAATATATATATAGATGTTGGCATTTGAGTTGTAAAATACTCGGAATCCAGGGTTTCGAATCGCATGACCGGTAGTGAATAGTCATATCTCTATGCTGATGAGTCCCGATTATAAAGGACGAAACGTATATGTACACAGATAATAAAAATAAATAAATATTTATTATTTGTAGCTCCTGGGAAAACCCTCTAGATGGGCACTGTAAGTGTAGCATTAACACAGCATGACGTCGCTAGCTATAAATGCATCGTCCCTTTCATTAAGTTGAACGCTCTTATGACGTCAAGCCGAATAAAGTGTTAAACTTATCACTGTTTATTCGCTATTCAGCGGTGGCCCAGTGGTTCTAGATGTCGGGATTTGAGTTGTAAAATACTCGTAATCCGGAGTTTCGAATCGCATGACCAGTAGTGAATAGTTATATCTCTATGCTGATAAGTCCCGATTATAAAGGACAAAGTGTATACGGACATAGATAATAAACAAAACAAATATTATATATATATATACTCACTAGACATGTGAAATATCCAGCATTGCCTTGAAAAAATGATTAACCCAAGAATGTTCTGCTCCCAGCTCTGAACCCCACATTATTGGTTTGCTTTTTCTTTAATTTATATATTTACCAAGTTATAAATAAAATAAAGTAAATCGATAAAATAAAAATAATAATGTGAGTTACGTTATTCTTATATCATTCTTTTTCTATTCTTTTATTCTTATATCATTCTTTTTCTATTCTTTTATTCTTATATCATTCTTTTTCTATTCTTTTATTCTTATATCATTCTTTTTCCATTCTTTTATTCTAACATTATTTACTATTCTTTTATTCTCATATTCTTTTTCTATTTTATTCTAATATTCTTTTTCTATTTTATTATATTCTTTTTCTATTTTATTCTCATATTCTTTTTCTATTCTTTTATTCACATATCATTCTTTTTCTATTCTTTTATTCTTATATCATTCTTTTTCTATTCTTTTATTCTTATATCATTCTTTTTCTATTCTTTTATTCTTATATCATTCTTTTTCTATTTTTTATTCTTATATTCTTTTTCTATTTTTTTATTCTTATATCATTCTTTTTCTATTCTTTTATTCACATTCTTTTTCTATTCTTTTATTCACATATCATTCTTTTTCTATTCTTTTATTCTCATATTCTTTTTCTATTCTTTTATTCTCATATCATTCTTTTTCTATTCTTTTATTCCCATTCTTTTTCTATTCTTTTATTCACATATCATTCTTTTTCTATTTTATTCACATATCATTCTTTTTCAATTCTTTTATTCTCATATCATTCTTTTTCTATTCTTTTATTCACATATCATTCTTTTTCTATTCTTTTATTCACATATCATTCTTTTTCTATTCTTTTATTCACATATCATTCTTTTTCTATTCTTTTATTCACATATCATTCTTTTTCTATTCTTTTATTCACATATCATTCTTTTTCTATTCTTTTATTCACATATCATTCTTTTTCTATTCTTTTATTCACATATCATTCTTTTTCTATTTTTTTATTCTCATATTCTTTTTTATTCTTTTATTCTCATATCATTCTTTTTCTATTCTTTTATTCACATATCATTCTTTTTCAATTCTTTTATTCACATATCATTATTTTTCTATTCTTTTATTCACATATCATTCTTTTTCTATTCTTTTATTCACATATCATTCCTTTTCTATTCTTTTATTCACATATCATTCCTTTTCTATTCTTTTATTCACATATCATTCCTTTTCTATTCTTTTATTCACATATCATTCCTTTTCTATTCTTTTATTCACATATCATTCTTTTTCTATTCTTTTATTCACATATCATTTTTTTTCTATTCTTTTATTCACATATTCTTTTTCTATTCTTTTATTCACATATCATTCTTTTTCTTATCTATCTACTTATCTCACTCCAAACAACAAGACTACGAAATATATATATATATATATATTCCATTTTAATTTTTTTTTCTCTCTTTCTCTTTCAGATCTGTTCACCTCCTCCCCACACTATAAACTACGCACACCACTGAACGACCAGAACACCATACTCAAGATAGCCGCAAAACCACCCATTTTCTACCCTGGAATTGCAACCAATATTTTGCGGCCGATACTCAAGCCTAACATAGGGCACATCATCCTCGACTGTAGTCAGTGGATCAATTTGAAACCAGCCACCACAGCAATAGACAATATTATTTCCAAAACGAACTCAAATCTCTGCCATCTTACGGACGGTAGGAATTTGAAATCTGCTCAACACCAAAGGTACATGCCACAAATATCATATCCTAATTTCTCTCATAAAGTGGCTTATGCATAAAAGGTGGATTGTAAAAAAAAAAAACCGATGGGGGATGAATTTGCTGTTATTTCTTTTTTAAAATTTTTTTTTAAAAACAAAATATGATATATTTTGATGGAACCTTTTTTAATAATCAAACACATAAATCATTTTTTTCAAGGTTGCTTTGCAAACGTAAAATAAAAAAAAACTTTTTCCATTTTTAACAAAAAAAATTGTCATAATTCTTAATGAAAATCTGTCAAAATTCTTAGCAAACTAACGAAAAATCTGTCAAAATTCTTAGAAAGCTAATGAAAATATTTGTAGAAATTCTTAGCAAACTCACGAAGAATCTATCAATTTTTTAGGAAGCCAATGAAAATCAAACAGATTATAGATAATATTTTCCTTTTTTCTTTAACAATTTCTGACAAATAATACTAGAATCAGAAAAATGACAGAAAGATATACATTTCTCTTATTTCTAGATTTCTTTTTAATGTTTCTGTTTGTTTCCAAATGCAATAATTTATTTTTAGAAAAAATTTCAGATAAATGTTTCATAATGGTCTTATATATATATATATATATATATATTTAAACAAAGGTGGCTGAAAGAAAGAGACCCTTCGACACTTAATAATGATTGCATTTTTTCACCAACTTTTCCAGTGTTCAAATAATTTTTCTCTATTCCCGAGATGTTTCTTTCTTGAAAAAAGAAATGCTAGATCTCTGGAAAAGTTTATGAAAAAATGCAATCATGGTGAAGTGTCTTTCTTTCAACGACCTTTGTTTAAATAAATATTTGCTGCCCACATACATGCATATATATATATATATATATATATATATATATATAATGAATCTTACAGAATCTTTCACACGGTATCAATGATTTCATGAACAACCAAAGCATATATGTCTGTGAGTGACTAAAATATATAATATATATATATATTTCATAATTTGTTTTTGAGTGGTGAGTACAGAACGTTATTACTACAATTATGAAGGGAAGAAATATTTTTCTGTTCTTTGAAAAAAGAAAAACTAACCGACCGGTTTCGTTCTCACTCTTCAGAGCTGAATCGAGGGGTTTGATAAGAAACAAAAAAAAACTATATATTTTAAATTAAAAAGCGTGATGTTGTATATACAATGGTGCCCCCCCCCCACCATTGTATATACAACATCACGCTTTTTAATTTACACACTAATCATGCTTAATCCTAGTTTACAGATGGAGGGCTGTCTCAAACGAACGTAGATAGTCTCCAAGACTTTGAGATGGAATAATTATTGAACACGACTCAAGATGGTAAATGAGTCGATGCTAAAATTCATTACACACATAGGGTTTTTAATGAAATACTCTGTGATGGAAGATCCAGTGTTTTTCAGAATACACACACACACACACACACATATATGTATAAACATTTTTTTTAACCTTGAAATACTTATTAATGTGTTTGAAGTTTTGAAAAGGCTTATCCATGATATGAAATCATACGAAAATGTTTTTTTTAAGGAAACGAGGGCGGGGGGGGGGGGGGGGGGGATGAAAAATCTCTAGTCAAAAATTCCTCAGAAGCAACTCGTTTGCAAGTCGAAAATAGTTTGTATGTTTTTTGTTTTTTGTTTTTTGAAGACGATATATTATTATTTATTATGATCATCATCATCATCACCACCACCACCACCACCACCATCATAACGATCGACCATAGCTAAAGCTCCGAGTCTGGCCAAACTATGTATTGAATATTTTATCGCATATAAGACATACATTGTTAAAAACATTTCACCCCCTCCCCTGTCCTCACTTATATATGAATTTAGAAAAAAGAAAAAGATGAAGTTTTTAAAAGTGTACAAGAAGGTTATTTACTTTTCTTGGCTTCTTCTTTCCAATCACACCATCATTAAAAAAAGAGAAAAGCGTTTTATTATTTTTAATGAGGCAAATTTAGACGGGGCCTACTCCATTAATTTCTTCTTCTAGTACTAAGTCACAACTTTCCAACGCCAAAAGCAACTCGAGGATAAGGGTTAATGAAATTATAAGTTGAACGATGAACAACACTATGAGAGGATTGAAAATGATTTGTAGGATGGGCAGAGTTTGATTACTTAAGAGGATGGCTTAACAAGTATTTGTTGACGTTGGACTTGAAGAAGACCATGTTATAGTCAGCAGGGAAGCAGTTCTGTGCTAATGTTATAGACTCTTATAATCTTGGGGCAATTCGATAATAAATAAGAAATTTTTATGTTTTTTTCCTTAAATTTGACTTATTTACTTATTAGATGATACGATTATGAGTGTCGCAATTTTGCCTGCCTGCGTATGAGATTACAGCAGCACAAAACGCTGTTTTTGATATTCAGGTGCAGAAAAATAAGGTTTGCAAAGCTCCTAAATGTAAAAAATAATGATGTTTTTGTGCTGCGGAGAAATGCAAAATAGCAACACCTATAATCATGTCGTAATATTATCTGTAAATCAATAAAATTATGAGACAACTTCACGTGTGCATATTTATTGCGTCCATGTAACTTTGTTAAGTACGCATTGAATTACGTTTTTATTTACTACGAATCGAATATTTATTGAAATAAAAAAATAAATGGCGTAAAATAAAATGAACTTTTAAAAATCTTTTTAAAAAAATGAATTTAATTACAAAATCGATCAGAATGCATTTCGGTTTATTCGTAAACACGTCAGCTGTTTTAATCTTTTAGCAATAGTTGAATAAAAATGAACTACCTTGTGATGACCCTTCGAATCTTGAAAGGATTTTGGAAGCATTCAAACTGTTGAATAGTAATTTCTGACTTCAAAATTCTAAGCACATCCTCATATTTTAAAAGATTGAAAATTTTAGAAGCTATTTACATTGAATAATCTTATAGGGATTAAAACATTACCGTAACAAGATTAGTTATAATTTATAACCATTTGGTTCGATTAATAATTTAATAATCAAAAGATAAAACGTAATAATTAATTTTGAAAATCATATTTAAAAAAATGTGTAATAATTTGGAAAAAAAAAACGGCATAAAGGGGAAAAAAAGCAAAACGAAAATGAAAGTAGAAAGACTCCCGAGCAACACCGAGTAGACAGACTTTCTCTGCTTTACATATGAAGTAATATGTAAAGCAGAGAAAGTCTGTTTCTCATCTTTTGTGATTAATAACTTCATTCCTACAACATCTATATTTAATTGTTCTGATCTCAATATTTGATTGTTCTGACTTCAGAAAATTGTATCTTCAATAGATTTTAACGATTACATATTTAATGCTATTGATAATGTCATTTTGTTTAGTGATATTTCAGAGAAAGAGAGAGGAGAGTTTCCTCTCACAGTGGGAAGTTTCTCTCATTCTGTCACTCATGAAGAACTGGGGACAAATTTAGTAACAGACGTATTTTTGTAGCACCGTTATATGATAATAAAGTTTTATATTACTCCCACACACATGCAGACACACACAAAAGAACTACTTGTTTACTATTAAAATACACAGATATTCTAAAAGTATGACTACCCTCAAGATCGGCCTATTTAAAGAAAATAAGATGACATGTTTTTTTTGTTTTTTTTTCAAGGTGAAATGATTGCAAAGAAATTTTTTTAAAAAAATTCTTTTTTCTATATTACATGCTTTGTAATTATTGGGTCTTGGATGACAGATTGTTATGAAGATTTTCGTATGTCTTAAAATGCTGTAAAATATTTTAACTTTCTTTTTGTTTAGTTTTCCTTTCTGTTTTTATTTTTTACTTTTACAATTCTTCAAATGGCGATTTCTTTTTTTTTGCAAAGCATTTTGATAAAAACAAAAAGAAAACCCAAAAAGAACAACAAAAAAAAAGACATTCATATTAGAAAACTACCTCTCTACCCCAGAGAATATGTGGAAGGAAGAACATGTCTGGCATATCCATAATTCTATCAAAATTGCCCCCCTCCCCTTCAGAATTGAGGGGTATTCAAATTTGATGGTGGTGTTAATGGTTGTTGCGGAGAGGTGGGGTTTAAAGAGAGGCTGGGGGTGGTCAGCAGAAATGATACAGGCTGAAAACCTGTACAGGAAGCAGAACCAACTACTACTACTACTAATAATAATAATTATGCCAGAAACATTTACAGAAACTCTTTATTTCCCCCCCCCTTTTCTTTCTTTGTTTAAATGAAAAAAAAATTGAAATTGACACCAAGAACTTCCAAAATTTACAATTTTCAGGAATAAATAATTTCACCAAGTTTTTTACCAATTTTGATCTTTGTGCAATTTTTTCTCCCAACAAAGATTTTGGAAAAACATGGATGGATCCATTCTTAAGTTGCGTCTATACAATCTACATGTCTGGCAACCTTATGGAGATACTTTGACTCATCTAATATATAAAGTTATCCTGTCGGAGTTTCCATGTTAAACGTAAATAGCAAGGCATCTGACAAATCGATATTTGATTCTGACTAGCGATTTCTTCGTTTTTATCTTTTCAGAATGCTCTTTACATGAGAGAGAAGATTATTGCAATGGAGACGATTTTAAATAATGACATGAAAAGCTCAAAATATAAGGGAGATAATTTCTATTTTAACGAAAAGTAAGAATGAGTTATCTCTCTTACATTTTAGCCTGTTTTTCCATCTCTTTATGACTTACATATCTTTTTGGGGTACTTTTTTACAGTAGGACCCGCACTAAAAGTCCCTCAGCGTCGGTGTTTTCCGGCGGTTTACGTTAAACGCCGAAACGAGACGAATAAGCAGACGACATCTAAGCATTCAAACTGAATGAAACGCTAAACTTGCAAACTGATAGAAATGCGATTTCAACATGAAATTTTACATGGTATCACTGGCTTTTGAAACTCCTGAAGGAACGATAAAGCCTACCCTAATCCTAATTCCAAACCCTACCCTAAACCCTAACGAAATTTATAAAAAAATAATCAGTAAAAAAAAGTACCAAAAAAATTCCTAAAAAAAAAATGTAAAACACTTATTGATTCACTTTTCGTTATTATCACTGTTATTTATTTGTTATGTTATGTTTAATAAGAAAAAAAACCGTAAAAATATAACCTTTTAATTAAAACACTTATTTGAATCATCGTTATAAAATATTTATTTCATACAAAATTTTTTACTTGTTTTGTCCCGCTTGTAAATCCAGCCTTGTTTGTGTTTTTTTTTTTTTTTTTTTTTTTTTGGACGCAGTTAATTTAATGGATTTTTCATTCGGCACTGTCCGGCGTTTAACGTAAACATCCGGAAACCATCGATGCCGAGACACTTTTAGCGCGGGTCCTACTGTAAAAAAGTACCTTTTTTTTCTTTAAATGAAAAAAACCCCAAAAAACTAACTAAAACGAAATCAATAAGTCCCGGGTTACTTCGAGTAAGTACGGCTAGTCAGAAATCACAATGTGCCCACGTAATCTGTGTGCTTTGTGATGAAAATGCTATTTGAAGTTCAAACATGGCGATGTTTAGGCGCATCTAGAATGAAACCATCTGCTGAGATTCCAAGATGAAAACCTTGCTCAGAATAACGTGAATTATTTAGAGTAATATCGTCATCTTTGTTGTCGTTTTTATTACAGGAGGAATCCAGAAGATAAGGGGGCAAAGTACATGCACCCCCCCCCCCTCCCTCTCAACAATTTTCGGTACTCTTATAGCGAACGCACCGCGTTTCCGTGACTTCGCGTCGTCAACGTTCGGGCAGGTCTCGGAAGATCAAAATAATGTATAGTGTCAATTGAAAATATATATATATATATATATATATATATATATATATATATTAGAATACTCGTCCGAGGACGGGTAAAATTAATTCCCCAAACAAAACACTTTTGTGTCCCTTTACAAATATTAAAATCAAGATATAATGATATTAATAAGCAAAATCCATTAAATGAATTTTAACTTAGAAAAAGTCTAAAATTTAAGGCTTAAACTTAAGGGTCATGAGAAAAAAATTAAAATTCAGGGAATCTTGCTTAATAAGTGACTAATGATTATGGATAAAATTCAATCCAAATCTGATATGTTTGAATTTTCAAATGGGAGGTTATAACCCTTAAAATTTATTTAAAGTACTTCAAAGAAACTGAAATTCGGGGAATATTTAGTAATGGATGCCTAATACCTATTCTTAAAATTTCACAAAAGTCAGAGGTATCTGAATTTTCATGGAGGACTCCCACTCCCTTAAACTTAATATAGCCAACATTTGCCTAACTGTGTTCAAAAATGCATAATGATTGGTTAATTAGTTTAGAAGTGAATCATGAACATACAAACTTGCCTAACTTGGAATGTTTTTTAATCGACTTCTTTGACATCTTTCTTGAAATTGTTTTAAACTTTATGACTTGGATGACCTGTATAAGTTAAACAAAAAAAGTGTTTTTGGCCGATATATTTGAGATTTTTATATATTTTTATGTATTTTTAATATATTTTCAAAGCTTAATTTTATTACCTGCAGTAATGTCATTGCGGTAATGGTCTTCTGAGGAGAAGATTTTCTTTGAAAACTCATGAGTTAAGGATGCAATATCACTCCTTGTTTTTGAACTTTAATAAAATCTGATTAATTTCTCATTTTATTATGTCATTCAATTAATATATATGGAGATTTGGTATATGTCTGATGCCTAAACTATATTATTCCTCCTATATTTGAAGTCAAAACTATACTATTACAGACTTTAAAAGCTCAGTCCAGTTTACTATTTCAAACTAATGTACTATCTTTCTATGGACAATTCAAGGGGGGGGGAGTAGTATATTTTCTGTTCTCAGAAGAATATTTTCCCATGCATTACCATCCTCCTTTGGAGGGGACAATGTAGTATATGTCCGTTCATCATATATGCTAGCAAAAATATGTGACTTGTATTACTAATGGAGATTTGGTATCTGTCTGTCTGAAGTCGATACTATACTATTGCTATCTTTTAATGTTTAATTCAGTGGGGGTGGGGGTAATATCTGTTCTATTGTCATGAGGTTATCTTCACATGCATTACCTCCTCCTTTGTAAGTCAGTGTGGTATATTCGTTCACCATTATACCATTCTCCCAGGCATTACCTCTTTTTTTTGGGGGGGGGGGATAGTTTAATATCTATTCTGTTGTCAAGAGACCATCCTCCCAGGTATTACTTCCTCCTTTGAGGAGTATATATAATTTAGAGAGAGTGAACGATTGTATACATAGGATATTCCGAAAGAGGCATAAGAAATAAACATTTGAATATGGATGTTTCAAAATTTTTTAGATGAGGATTGATAATTTGTATTATTTGAACTACTATTCTCATCTTGGTTGTTAAATTTACAACGTTTCGGCCGTTGTAACTCATGACCTTCTTCAAGCATGTCTTTTTGACTTAGGGATCTTTGTCATACCAACGGTAGATTGTTCTTATTCCATCAGCCATGACCAAGTAGAAGTTTTAATTAATTGTTATTAGTTAATATCGCCCTCTAGTATCGATTGAACCTTCAACATGGACCAGTGGCACAACGGATAAAGGCATTGATTAACAATCGGTTCTAAGTGACAGTTTTCTGGATATTGAATGTTCGATCCTTACTGCAGACGATAATGTCTAAAAATAACTTAATAATTTCTTAACACTTCTCATGGCTGACAGAACGAGAACAATAAAGGGTTTAGTTCGAAATTCGTATAGGCTCCCAAGTTTGACTAGAAGATTCCAAAGTTCGAAAAGTTGCGCCTGAAGAAGGTCAGAAGTTACATCGGCCGAAACGTTGTAAAAAAAAAAACAACTAAGATGAAAATAGTAGTCCGAATAATACAAATTATCAATCCTCATCTAAAAAATTCCGAAAAACAAAAATAATTTTATTTCAAACTTAAGCGTGACAAGCCGACCAATGAATGAAGCCTCTTATTGAGATCCTTTGATGAATCTAAAAAAAGGTGATATGACTATTCTGAATATTTGATGCCATAAAACAAGAATCACTCTCGTTAAATATTGAATCTTTTTTTTTTATATGACACTAAAAAATGATTAACAAACAACATACAAGTGAGAAAAAAAAATTAAAAAAACAAAAACATCCACCGAAACCAAAATACAAAACACCATTGATGATGATACTGATCTGAATATTTCATGTCATAACAGAGTTGAAAAGCCAACTAAAATGTTTTGATGATGATAAAAGATTAAAAAAAAAAATGTCTGCTTGTGACTCTCTTTGAAATTTGCTGTGAGCCTTAATTAATATTCCGCTTTGTCGTCAAGGGAGGTAATTCAGACGTCGTCACTTAATGTATAAATTTTTAACAACAAGCGACAGGAAGTACGGAAAACGGTGACATCAAAGTCGCAACTAAAAATCTGTGCGTCATTCCGGCGAATACTTGCTGTCACTGAAACGTCGGTCAGCTGTTAAATATCTAACAAGGAAATCAAGGGAATGTCTCTCGGTGGAATGGTACTCCTCTATATTACTAAGGTTCTACGTATCTAACAGATGTTTTTGGTGTTTTGCAGTTTGAAGGGTAAAATATTGTGATACAAAGTTTGAACTACAATGGAAACAAGAAGAGTACCCGACTCAAAGTCAGCAGCAAACGGTCTTCGGTCAGATTTAGTTCCTGATATTAAAGACTTCCTGTTTTGGGGTCGCTTACTCTTCTGGTTTACTAAGTTCTGTACTAATTTCTATTTATTCATTTATTTATTAAATTGTAAAGTGAAATTACAGAATAGTTAACAAAGCCCCACCCCTCCTCATGTTAAGAAGGGCTTTCTAAATAATCTTCTGCAGTTTACAGACCTTGCTGAAACAATAACATTATTGGGTTTCTTTTACGACGCTCAGCAGAGTCGCGAACGGGGTCCAAAAAAAGAACGAGAAAGGGTTTAAAAACATAAATTTGCAACAAGTGAAGTTGACCTACGACGAGAATAGATATTTTTCTACTTACCTATGTAATTTGTTTTTATTTTTATGTATTATAAATGGGTTTTCATTAGATGTAAAAAAAAAGATTTCTTGTTTTTTTTCCCCACTCGTTTTCACAAATTCAATATGGCCGACTCAGGTGCATTCGTTAGTAAAAAAAAACCCAAATCGGACATTTTTTTTCCCAAGTTCCGGTGACAAAACTATTGATTTCTAATAAATAGCGGTTGTAACGGTCTAAAAATACAAACAAATGCCACAGGCAAGTTAGAAAATAACTTTTACAGCCTACAGTTACTTTTATATATTGTATATTTGTTTTTTTAGCGTTTTTACTCTGCTGAGCGTCGTAAAAGATTCCCCATTATTATTTAGAAAGCCATTCTTAACATGGGGAGAACGGGGAGCGTTTTGTTAACTATTATGTTCTTTCACCTAACAGTTGAATAAATTTGAGAAAATTGAAACTCTCGCCAGAAGTTATATTATGAATGAAGTTTAATATCAGGAACTAAATCTGACCGAACACCGTTTGCTGCTGACTTTGACTGATTTACCAAAATTTCATGTTTATGCGTATGTTATAACTTTTCATATTTATTTGAAAGTGATATCGTCTGCTTACCAAAGGTATTTTACACAACTGTTATTAACCAAAATTTATAGAACAACGTGTAAAAACAACAATAAAATATCTCAACAAATTTTGTTTTTTATAAATGGAATATTTTTAATGGAAAAATACGGTTACAAAAAACTTTATTCAAAATAAATTTGAAAATAAATATTTTACTTGTGCTTTTACTATAAAATGAAACTATCATCCAAAGTTTTACATTTTATAGGATTTCGTCATATAAAAAAATCAAAACTCTAATTTCAATGAAGAAAGTAACTATGGAATTTTCATAGGGTTATGTTGTTAATAATAATAATAATAATGAAGACAATGCAATAACAAGGCAGAAATATATATATATATATATATATAAGGAAATAAACTAAACACGTTAGGGCTGTCCACATTATAAATTTTTTCGACCTAGATAGGTCTCCTCAGACACGTAAACAGCCACATTTCGGAACTGAATTGTGAGAAAAAACATTACACACCGTCTTAAAATGGAGAAAAAAGAAGAAATTTTCGTTGATAATTGGTCGTTGTGAGGAAGAGAAGGGGGAAAATAAGAGAGAAATACAAGATATCTACGAGAGAGAGAAATGCATGAATTTTTCAGTTAATTACAAATAACAACTGGAACTTAATTATTCCAGTTAGTTGTTATTTGTAATTAACTGAAAAATTCATGCATCTCTCTCTCTCTCGTAGCTATCTTGTATTTCTCTCTCACTCGACGCTCATTCAGCTACTTTCTATTATATCTTAATGTCTCTGTGAGCATTTAGAGAAAGAGTAACTCTCTTTTTTCAGCGTGGCCATCTATTTTTTACGTGTGTTTGTACACACTACAATCACATTTAAATTAGATGACAAAATAATAAGTTTATTGACTTTTATATAACAATAATAATAATAATAATAATAATAACTAGCAGGATACCCGGCGTTGCCCGAGGCTCTCTCCCCCCCCCCTCTCCGTAGACAAAAGTGTTACAATCTCGCTCTTCCCCTGTTGTCCGGGGCAAAAGCTGTCTCTTCCTCGGTCACCCCCTCATCCCCACTCTTCCTCGCTCCACTGTCTTCTTTGTTCCTCGTCTTCTTAATAAGGGGTGTCAGAGTGTTACATTGGTAGGTAGGTAGACAATAATTTGATATATGTGGCGGTGAGGGAATCAATAAGTATGAAACTAAAAAAAGAGAAGAAAAAGACTGGCCAAAAGAATGGGCCAACAAAGCCTGGATGGGAAATCAGACTTGAACCCCAGATCACCAAACCTCAAAAAGAAGCTAAAACCGTAAACAGGGGGAAAGAGAACAAACAGGTTTTACAATATTGTGCCCTGCGACCACATGGAAGAGAAAACATGACGGTTTTCTCAGATACTATATTCTGATCCTTCAAGAAATGACAAGCAAAACCCAAACAGAAAATTAAGCTGCTTATATCTACAAACCGTTCACAAATAATATTTTGTTTCCCTTCAGAAAAAAAAAAAAAACCCAAACGTTTACTTATATTTTATTTCTCTCAGAACTGACATTTTTTTTTACTTTGTGGTTGTAAGCTTCTGATCTGACATCTAGAAAAAGTTAACTAATAATATTTGAAAACTAACAAAAACAAAATAAATGTCAACTAATGAACACAGTCAGAAAACGTTAATTAATAATATTATTTTGTTTCTTTCCAAATCTACCAATCAAAAATGAACAAAAAAAAGGTAAGTTGTTGAAATTGTTCACTAATATTTTGTTTAAAAACTAACGAAAAGAAAAGTCTACTAATAGCATTTTATTTCTCTGCCGAACTAACAATCAAAAAAAATGAAGCTGCTGAAATTTTACCTAATAAATGTTGACTAATAATATTTTATTTCTTTTGCAAACTAACAATAAAAAATGTAAGTTGCTGGTCTTGAATCTAGAAAGCGTCAATTAATTATATTTGTCATCAAAATTAACAATCAACAAAGAAAAAAAATGGAAGCTGTCGAAATTGTTTTAGGAAACGTCCACGACTAATACTTTGCTTTTCTCCAAAACTAACAGTCAAAAAAGAACAAAAAGGTCAGTTGTTGATCTTGTCACTCTAAAACGTTCATTAATATTTTTCTTTTGTATTAAGAAGAAAAAAAGAAAAAGGTTCATACATGGTATTATTTTTACTAAAAAACTAACGAAAAAAAACCCAGCAAAGAATGGAAGCTGCTAATCTTCAAATTTTATTTCTGTCAACCTAACATTCAAAAGAGAAAAAAAAGCTGCTCAATTTAATAAACTTTGATTAATTACTAGTAATATTTTATTTCTCTTGCTAATTACAAAAGAAAAGAGCAAAAAATGGAAGCTGCTGAACTTGTATCAAGAAAACGTTTACTTCTAATATTTAATTGGTCCCCCGATTTATAAAATCGGGGTACTTATGTTTTGAGGCCCGTCCGTCCGGATTTTTCTCTGCAACCATTCATTGAATTTCTCTGAAATTTTGCATGAAGTTGTAACTTTGGTCAGGTTAGAAAGTGACATTCTCCGATTTAAAAAAAAAATCTAGTTAGCCCCCCAGGGGGTCAAAAGGCCCCGAAATATCAAAAAATGACATTTTTTGCCCCATAACTTTTCATCCATTTATTCAATTTCTCTAAAACTTGGCCAAAATGTGGAGGCTATTGTTCCTAATAGAAAATAAGTATCGCTGACCTTGGAAAAAATCTGGTTCGCGCCCCCAGGGGGTCAAAAGCCCCCAAAATGGCAAAAAAATGACCCTTTGATGGATCAAACGTTATGCGTTTGATCCATCAATTCAATTTTGCTGAAACTTGGCCAAAATGTAGAGGCAATTGTTCTGGATATAAAATGAGCGTCCTTGACCTCAGAAAAATTCTGGTTCGCGCCCCCAGGGGGTCAAAGGGGGGTAAAAAATGCCACAAATTGCCCAAATGTATTGCATTTTACACTCGCCACATCGAGTCACATACAGAGGGGGACTACGCACGCACGGCTTGTTATTTTCATTTTTTGTCTCGTTTCATGTTTGAGGTTAGACGTATCGTGAATGACTTCCAACTTTTCCTGTTTGTTTCCATTTCGCGTGTGCCGCCTGTCAGAATCAGGTCGTCATCAACTGATCCTCTCCATATTTTAAGCAGCCTATCATATGGCTTACTATAGCTTTCTAATATTCTGACCGTTCGTGTATGCGATCGGCGTTGTAAGAATAGCTAATTTGCATATTGTTTTACAAACTGACATCTCATTAACTATTCGTTTGTATTGTTTCTAAATTCAATGATTGTTTTCATTTTATTATAACACATAGTTATATTTACGGATATTTTTATATTTTGTGTGGAATGGGTTTTTCCGGTCCTTTCCGGTGAATTTAATTCTGAGGGTTGCGATTCTTGGTTTCTTTAGTTTTCTTAGGCAATGGCAGTATTGTTTCGTTTATTTCTTCCTCATGTTGTCATTCATTTCTTCATCGGGACCCATGTCGTCATTTTGTATGTTTCTTCTCAGCGTTGTCTCATGTCTAGTTATAATCAGCGTTGGTTCGTCATTGTGTGTATAAGTTCGTTGAGTTCCAGTAAAAAAAGTTGAGTGAAGACAGAGTTTTGGAAATGGAAGTTTATTAAGAGAAATAAAATAAATAAGTCAGAGTACAATTGACATTTAATGCACAATTAAGTATAAGACAGAGAGACAGAATCCTAACCTAAGGTAACTCCATTGCATTTTGAGAGACAATGGATATCCCTTGTAAGGGTGCCTGCACGTGTAATTTTGAAGCAAGGGTTGCGCAATCTACAACCACACCTCTCCTGAGTAAGCACTGCTTGATTGCAGTTTTAAGGAGAAATCCAGGACGACTATAAAGAAATATTTCCAAATGGTCGCCCATTTTAGTACTGACCAGGCTCAACGTCACATAACTTCGGTGATCTAACGGAAACCGGTGGGTCAACGTGATTATACCGTATAACCTAAGGTAACTATTAGATAGAAAGAGATTAGAGCCAATCACTGTTTGCGGTACTTCATAGTTACTGTGTTCTTAAGGCATGTTTTTAGCGACCGTTTGCGTCAACGTCTAAACTCTGGTCTCTTTTTAAACTCTAACCCTTCTATCTCATTTTTATCCCACATGATGTCACATCTGTGTCCACATATCACTCTGAATCTTGCCCATTTCTGACCCCATCCATAAATCTACTCCTGGTGTTAGATCACTCTAGAATACACTCTGTGGACTTTGTTTGTTTCACACATGGGCAAGGTCGTTTGTAATCGCACTCATTCACCCATGCTAAAACCTCTACTGGTAAACCTACACACCCAGTATCCAACACCAGGACACGAGTCCTGCTAGTTAATATTTTATTTCCATCGAAATTAACAAATTAAAAAGAAAGGGTATTTGGTTTCTCAAAAGCTAACAACCAAAAAAGAGCCAAACATGTCAGATTCTGACTTTGTATCTATAAAAACCTTAACTAATTTTATTTTCCTCTTGAAAACTAACTATAAAAAAGTACAAAAATATAAACGGCCGAACTTGTTTAAGAAAACGTTCATTAATTGTTCTTTTCTCTCCAAAACCTTTTTTGTTCATTTTGTGATTGTAAGTTGCTGATCTTGTCTCTCTAATATTTTGTTTCAATTCGAAACTGACGATCAAAAGTACTTTATTTCCTCATCAAATTAGCGATCGAAAACAAAAAAAAAAGCTGCTGCATTTTCATCAAGCAATAATTCATTCATTTATTTTGTACGAATCAGATGATTCTATTGTTGGCATCGGTTTCCCCGATATTTTTCTAGTTAGAATTATTTCTAGAAAGACATAGGGTACTTATGGGAGGGACCATGTGAAGGTTGCCAACATCTGGGAGATGACAGTGGCCAAGCATTTCTTTTTTTAATTAAATTTTTTTTTTTTTATCTACCTCTCACAGCGGTAAAATGTGACACAAGGTCGGAAAGTGGGATTAAAAAGCCAGCACCCTAGAGGAAGAGAACTCTTGCATACAAAAAAAATGCCTGGGCAGCCCCGTCGGCAGTACCAGGTAGGTGCGCCTCAGGCGATTAGCAATAAACTAACCCCTTCTCGAAGGGTGAGAAAACAAAGCCTGGGAGGGTGGACCTCCTAGGACTGCACAGAACAATCGCTAAGACCAGCGGAATCAAGGCCCGACGACCAAGACGGTACCGGTCTACGGAGTGTAGCATCGATCAGAACAGATACTACACTTTTGATCCCAGCCAAAAGGCCGCTGACAACCTGGGTGTGCCAAGTTCGAATCCACTTAGGATGTTGAGCAATAGCTATACTATTTTATTTGTCTTGCAAAAAGGTAAGTTGCTGCTCTTGTATCGAGAAAACATTCACTAATGATA
The DNA here is from genome assembly GCA_963556195.1 of Sepiola atlantica. NCBI lineage: Eukaryota > Metazoa > Mollusca > Cephalopoda > Sepiida > Sepiolidae > Sepiola > Sepiola atlantica. The sequence goes on along the minus strand of OY744525.1, from coordinate 17,578,990 downwards.
TATTTCACTTCAACAATACGAATTAAAAATATGCGAAAATATAATGATACGTGTTTATTGTCGGTAGCGGTGAAGGAGTGTGGGTTAGAAAAAAAGGAAGGCGCACGCACAGGAATTCGATGGGTAGTTCTTCACAGGCTCAAATCGCCGACCAACTGACTATATCAATTTCGGGTTTGTTCTTTTTTTATGAAAATCGCTCCAGACAAGGCATGAATCCACTTAATGTAAAAAGCTAGAAAAAATTTAAAAATACTATTTCAAGGTAAAAAAAAAATTAGCAAACGATAGTGTTAAATGAATAGATTCCGACTCAGAAAACAGCAATTCTTCCCCTTTTGTCAGAAATATCGCTCATAGAATGTGAGGAGGACTAAAAGACAAAATAAGGGAAGCTGTTATATAACAATTCGTGATCCCCTGCAAACGCACACAGTGGGACTTCACTGTCAATGCAGCCACATTATCTTGGTGTTTTATTCAGTGATGTGGTGTTTTCTTCTGTCACTAACATTTTGCAGGTGGTTTCAATCAACAATTATTTTATTTTTGACAGTCCACCATATTTTTTCCTCTGGTTAGGTGCCCGACTTCAATCACCGATTATTTTAATTTGTGACAATCAATCATGTTATGTTGTTTTCTTCCTGACAGGTGTGTTTCCATGCCAAGACTATCTTTCGATTTTTTTTAATCTTAGCTTTATTCGATAATCCCTTTTGCAACTGAGGTATTACTTTCTCAATTTCTCTTAGACTATAAATTCCTACCAAATCAGATACCTTAGCCGAATCCACTGATCCTATTGTAACATCGAAATTCCAACTCCTATCCTTCCTAGTCCATATTTTATCATCATATTTAATCAAATTTCTACGAGCTAATTTTACTATGTCGGTTTCTAGACTAGTGATATCAGTAAGTTATTTAGCCATTAACAGGACCGGCGGGACAGTTATACAAGTGTGTGGGGGGGGCTCTCCTAAAAAGGGGGGGGGGTAAACACATGCATATATAACTTCATTATTGATGACCGTAAAGTGGGGGGGCCAAGTCAAAAAGTGGTGTCGCCGCCGTCCATGATTAATATAATGATAATCTTTCTTTGGTAGTTGTCTGTTTTGATCAGAGTTGAAAAATCTTCAGCTAAGAGCAAAAATGCAAGATCCTGGATATTAAACCCATCTTGCTTTTCTCATTGCACATTAACACCAGTTGTAATCTACAGCATATGGTCGCGAGAGAGCAAGAATTCCAATAACAGATTGTTGATGAAGCAAAGAAAAAGCGAAACAACTTTTGGCTAAAAAGAATTGAATGCTGAGATAATCCAATGTTCTCTAATATTAGTCACTACCAAAGTTACATTTTCTACAGTGTATTTTTGATTGTTGTAAAGTATTTTTTTTTTCAAAATTTCATGAGATTCTAAATATTATGAATCGGTACTGAGGCAAGTATTGCTGATAGTATAGCTTAGAGCAAATATGAATGACACAAACACATAAGCTACACCTTCAAAATATACCTTCATATTAACAAAAAAATATTTTTGTCCAGAAAAATTGAAATTGAAAAAAAAAGATGAAGACACCTGCAGTGTTTTAACTAGATCTGCACAGTTGACCTCTGAATAACCTCATATCTTTAGGAATTTGCGCTTCTGAACGATTCAGAGTTGGTTGTTTTCTCATAACAGCAATTCAACCAGTCATAACCAGTACAGCAATGATAACAATACTGTAGTCAACACGCCGTGGCTTTACGGGTTCTTGCCCTTTTGGCTAAGATCAAAGTGTAGTATCTGTTCCGATAGATACTGCACCCCATAAACTGTTATTGTCTTGGCCTTCGAGGCTTGATTTACGCCGGTCTATGGGTCTGTCCTGTGCAGTTCTAGGAGGTCCACCCTCCCGGGCTTCGCCTCCCCTCTTTGGGGAGAAGTAAGTTTATTGCTTACTGCCTGAGGCGCCCCTGCCGGGAAATGCCGACGGGGCTGCCCAGGCAATTTTTAATGGCCAGAGTGCTCACATCTCGGGTGCTGGCTTTTCAAACCCCACTTTCCCGACCCGACCTTGGGTCACATCTTACTTGTGGGAGTAAGATAAAACTGGCCTTGTGCCTAACTCCTGGAGAGGAGTAAATAAATACTCGTCTGTGGCAAAGAGTATTCGCCACCACTAACCCTCATAACAGACGATATCATAACAACAGCATGCATACTGGTTTGTACACAGTGATTATTTCCTTTTTTGTTTATGAAAGTAAAAGAACAATTACTACTACAACTTTCTAGCTTATACAAATGAACGATTCATATTTTTATAACATTGTGTAAACTTCATATCTAACATAAAAAGTTATCTTGTCGGATTTTCAAAATCAGACCCAAATAGCATTTAAGCTAACAAATCAAACTCTGCTTTTGAATAGCCAATTTTCATTTGTTATTGTTGTGCCATGTTATGGGCAATACAGTAACGTACTTATCTACAATTTACTTTTAAAAAGAAATAGTCTTAATCAGACGATTATCAATATGAAACATTTTTAAATAATCACCTAAAAATAAACATCAGTGGGGTGGGGGGGGGATAATTCATAATTTAAATTAAAGAATATAATAGGATTTTTTTTTTACCTTAAAGTTTAAAAATGAGCAAGCAGAAAAAAATTAAAATTAAAATGACTTCATTGCATCCTGAGCAGGTAGGTACGGCTAGAAATGTTTTTTGGAGAGCAATTTTATTGCTGTCGATATATTGTGTTCATTTAACTCGTTATCTGTCCTGTCGTTCGAAGAACAATTCTTCACACTGTTTAGAAGTTGTGTTCCATTCGTGAAGCAAAAAAACTACACCAATCTCAACTATAGCATGATGATACTCTTGCACTCAAATGAAAACAATGGCAGAAGTTTGGATTAATCGCCAAAAAATATTTCTTAGGTTTACTATTGCTTAAGCACTAAAATTAATGATTTTCACTAAATTATGACTAAATAACTTCCCTATCTTTTATAGGGGATTCACTTGTCAGTATTAATCTAATTTTCTTTCCATGGAGACCGCTCCAGACAAGGCATGAAGCCACTTGATGTAAGGAGCTAAAAAAAATACTACTTCAAGGTTAAAAACTAGCCAACAATAAGTGTTAGATGGATAGATTCAGACCCAGAAAACAGTAATTCTTCCCCTTTTGTCAGAAATATCGATCATGGAATGGCATTCTGTCAGTTGCAGTCAGCGTTAGCACGGCTGGTTTTCGGAAAATGATTGAACTGAATTTTTTTAGGAGATATTCCAATATTTTTGATAAAATTTGTTTAAAATTTAAAGTTTGACTGCTACGATGCTAGTATGCATACAATTATTTGTTCTCTTTTAAAAAATGAAGTCTCAATGTTTCAGCATTGGTCACAGATCGATGAAGCGATTCGTTTTCTCAGCAAACTAAAAACATGATTAAAAATATATATATTTTAAAAGAATTTTACATATTATGTCTCTACCAAGTAGGGGAACAAAACATCATGATTCCAATATTCTTATTAGGGCATTCGGATATTTTCTAACGCCTCTAACGTTATAAAACCGACTTTGGGATTGTCTTATCCAGTGTGAGAACATTATCAGCTTTCGCATCGAAAGTCCCAAAATTAGATGATTTTAATTTTCTGTGAGACATTCTTTTTACCATTTTTGAAAATCGGAAAACGTGCATTCTTTTTTCCTTTTTTTATTAATGGAAATCGCTCCAGACAAGGCATGAAGCCATTTGATGTAAGGAGCTAAAAAAAAAAAAACTGCTTCAAGGTTAAAAACTAGTCAACGAGGAGTGTTGTATGGATAGATTTCGATTCAGAAAACAGCAATTCTTTCCCTTTTGTCAGAAACATCGCTCATGGAATGTGAGGACGAAAAGATAAAATAAAGGAAAGCGAGAGTTACGAGGCTGCTGAAAGTAAACCCAAGTTAGTCACTTTCTACTCTCCTGAAGAGAGTTATATATACTATATATAAAGTTAGATATGTGTATATGTTTATATATATATATATATATATCAAATTTCTACGTATAGGATTCACCACTAAACGAATGAACGAATCAATATGAATTATGGAATATATATTTTAGACAACACCGTGAGTACATTATTTTTTTGTAAACTTTACTATTTAGGGGGTGTAACCACTCTAAATCGCCCCTCCAATTATTTTTTTTTAATAAGCGAGATACAAAATATTTATAAGAGAAAAGAATTGCTCTACAACAAATTTTTAGTTATATTATGTAATAACGTTTTAGCTGGACCTGTGTGCATGAGCATCAGTAATATGTATGTGCAGGCTAAACTCCTAAATTAACGAACTTCTGAATTCTGGGATATGTATTAAACATGGTGAATAACGTGGGCACATTATTTATTTATTTTTTATTTTTTTTTTTGTAAACTTTACTATTTGGGGGAGTTTTCCGACGATACTGCACCCCCATCTCAAAAAAGAAAAGAAAGAATTAGAATTAAAAACTAACGCTTCCACTCATGGCAAACTGATCTACGCTGCCATTATAGGCTACCATAACTCACCTGTCTTCAGCAAGATTCTCGTATTTGTGACCACAAAATGTCTCCATCTTCATCATCTGAAACATCCTGAACCACACAACAACATCCGCATATTCGATAGGCAATCGAAATGGGGTCGTGGAATTGTAGCACTAATTTTTGACCAGCAATATACTATAAACAACTGCACTGGTTCCAGACGACAATCTTGGAAAAAAAACATCCAACTGCAATGCCATGCACCAAACCCGGAACCTCACTACAGAAGGAGCATGCAAGATAGTATCACCAACCCACCAGACATTAGACAAAACATTTAGCGAGCTGAAACGGAATATAAGCCGATTAATCCACATCATGAGAAAATAGAATCAACAGCAAATCTGAACATGATACAACATGATACAACAGGATACAACATGATACAACATGATACAACATGGTACAACATGATACAACATGATACAACATGATACAACTTGGTTGACCGGCTGGATTCTGGTGTTGGCATTCTTGCAGGAGGGACCACATAATGGTTGCCAACATCTCTAAGTGAAAGTAATATTATGGAACCGACTGGATTTGAACTTGGCACACTCAGGTCGTTAATCTGTGTCGTTATCCACTTGACCACCGTCACCTCATACGGCAGACTGAAAAGGGCCCATTTGTCAAACCAGTCTACATACGACTAATAGTCACTCCGGCAGTCAAAGGCAGCACCCAGATTCCGAAGCACTTAAACCTGATGTTGGCACCAAAATCGGTTACAGACAGAATTATTAAACCTTGTGATGATCTTAAAGGCTTCAACAACGACGACATGCATAAAAAGATCTGCTCAGTTGCCAACTTGAAGAAAACCCTCAACAAGATATTGTTAGATTTTTCTGTTTTTAATTTCAGTTCACCTCAAACAAGGCAGATTGTCACTGAGACGTAAGGGGCTACTGTTAATTTGGATCCATATCCATAGGGGCATCCTAAGTGGGGAGTTGTTCAGTGAGACGTTTGTTCACATTACATTTAAATTTCTGCATATCGGAACAGTCGGGGGAGCAGTGAGGGAATTCCAAAAGTAACCTGTTCGAGGAAAAAAGTTATTAGAGAAGAAGCCTTCTGGGGACCTCTACAATGAAGGGACGGGACTTTGCTGTTTGACGAGGGTATTTACGTTGAGGGGAAGGGATAAATGCAACTAGTTCATCAGAGCACATTATATTGAAGTACTTGTAAAAAAAAAAACACAGGGATTCAACAGACAGAGGCTGGAGCTTGGTAGACAGTGTGTGATCTATTAGGTTTAAGACTCTCTTTTTTTTGTTTTTAACTCTGTCCAAGAGAGAGAGACTAGTGGTTGGTGCACCAGCCCAGATGTGACAGCAATACTCCATGCATGGGAAAATGGTGGCTTTGTAGCGATATAGGATACTGGCAGGTGTGAGAAGTTTTCTAGCACGGTAGAGGGAGCCACCCAATGCCAACAAATAATGAAACCGACAGATTGAATATCCAACGTCTGTATGTATTATCTAGGAGTTAATATGATAAAATATATTTGTAATAATAAACGCAGGGTAATATGCTGAACACTTTTAATAACCCTAGTAAATTAATAAAGATTATAATTTTATCTTTTTCGGAGGATGCGAATTGTAATTTGCATTTACCATCAGACTGGTATCCTCATCTTGGTTATTATTCTGAAAACCTGAGATGAAGATTTGTAATTTATAAAAATCGACTTCAAAATCTAGTGTGAGGGGGGGGGGATCTCTTCTCTTCTCTTCCCTTCTCTTCTCTTCTCTTCTCTTCCCTTCTCTTCCCTTCCCTTCCCTTCCCTTCCCTTCTCTTCTCTTCTCTTCCCTTCTCTTCTCTTCTCTTCCCTTCTCTTCTCTTCTCTTCTCTTCTCTTCCCTAAAATCTCTTTCTCACAGAAGAGACGTTGCTAGTTGCTAGTTGCTCTCTACTTTATTTTTATTTCCATGGAAGATGCTCGGCTGAGTTCCAATCTTTGGTTCCTCCTTGTAAGACATTCACATCAAGAACTCCTCTTACTACCACAATGGAAAAAAGACTTAGCATCAGGCATAATTTCCATGCAAAGAGCTTCTTTTCAAAGGCTTCTCGTATGTGGAACATGTTTCCGCAGGACTGCTTCCCTGCTGATTACAACTTGATTATGTTCAAATCCAATGTAAACAAATTCTTGTCATAAACAGCCTAATAAGTAATCAAACACTGTTTATACCATTATTATTATTATTATTTGTTTGTTATGCCTCCTTGGGCATCTCCCATTTAACTATTTTCTCAATTAAACTGTAAAAAAAAAAATTAAACTCTTAGTACAGTATCGATATCCAGATAAAATTCTGTTAAATATTTCATTTGACAACTCCTAAAAGTGCCCCCTCAATTTTTCCCTCCTACCACTTTCTCTGAATTCATCCAACCTCATCTTAAACTGATCCATGCTATTGCTGTTCTTAATCCGATCTGGCAACTTATTCCAAAAACATATTACTCTGTGAGCAAAAAAACTTAACTGGTTAACAGATCTAGTTTTTGAAAACTGCGTTGACAATAACCTTCCAGATCTAGGAGAAATACTAAGAAAATGCCCACCATAGTTAGAAATGCTATTAATTATTTTGAAAGTCTCAATCGTATCACCTCTCATTCTTCTCTCCAGCAAAGTAGTCAATCCCAAGTTGTCCAATCTGTGAAAGAAAGGGAGGAAGAGGGTTTGGGAATAAACTGTAGAAGAGAAAGAAAAGAGATACACAGAAGGCTTGATGGTATGAAAGGAAATGGTCACATGATAAAGAAAAAGATGTACATTTAGTTTTGTCACCCTTCTTTGTACGCTTTTCAGTTTCAATATTATATTCCAATTTCCATGTCTAGTTGCTGGAGCTCAGGCCTAAGTGCAGTATTCTTTATGAGGTCTTATTAGAGCTTTATATATCCTTAAAACAACATTTGTCTCCCTCGAAATAATATTCCTAACCATCCACCCGATCATTTTATTTGCCCTTAATAAAATGGTCAAAATATGATTATTTGCCCTAAATGTATTATCAAACCACACTCCCAAATCGCACTCTCCATCTACTTCTTTTATTTCTCTGTTGTTTAGTACATATTCAACTCCAACATTCCTGGATCCTACATGTAGTACTTTACATTTGTCTAGGTTAAATCCCAATTTCCAAATGTCCTCCCAATATGATAATTTATTTAGATCCATCTGTGTTATTTCCCTTGATAAAGGTCTCACAAGTAGTTTAACATCAGCAAACAGTTCTATTTCTGAATGTATATTATTAGGTAAGTCATTTATGAATATCAAAAACAACCAAGTACCCAATACTGAACCCTATGGAACACCGGATGGTATGTACTGTGATTCAGAATAATTGTTACCAACCTTTAATTTCATAGTTCTATCTTTCAAAAACTCCCTCACAATATTTACCATTTTGTCAGTAATACCAAAATTTTCATTTTCACTAGTAAACGATAATGAGATACCGTATCAAATGCCTTGCTAAAATCCAAATATATGATATCCGCACTATCCTCCTCCATCAAATATTCATTTATAATGTCAATACTTTCCAAAATATTAGATAATGTTGATTAACCATAGACCATTGGTTACAATTTATATCATCTTTTATAAAATTTAATATGTGGTTTCTAATTATTTTTTCAGATACCTTACACAAAATACATGTTAGTGAAACTGGTTTGTAATTACTTTTTAAATATATCGAACCTTTTTTATGTAGCGGTATTACTATAGCTGTTTTCCAAATATATGGAATCTCTTGATATTCGATACATTTCCTAAACAAATTGGTTATTGCATTGATAAAGCCTTCATTTGATAAGTATTTCAATATTTTAGGATGAATTTCATCAAGTCCCATACTTTTACTAACATCCAACTTGGATAGTAATAGTGTTATGTCTTTAGGTTCTATTTTTAGTTCATCCATAATTTTTGTTGTACCCTCCCCATAACAACTCTCCTGTAGTGGACCAAATGTTGATCAATGTTAGTACAGCAATAGTGTTCCTTATCTTTTGGCTGTCAATCATTCCTAAAATGGCTCTTGACCTAAGAGTTAAAGCAACAAAACATCAGACTAGTAACCATATCTTGGTTGTTATTCTAAATTATTGAGATGAAGAATTGTAATTTCAATAATTTACACCCAGACTAGTAACCACATCTTGGTTGTTATTCTGAATGACTGAGATGAGAAAGTGTAATTTTTATAATTTACACCAAGACATGTATCCATATCTTGGTTATTATTCAGAATGATTGAGATGAGTAATTGTAATTTCAATAATTTACACCCAGACTAGTAACCACATCTTGGTTGTTATTCTAAATAATTGAGATAAAGAATTGTAGTTTCAGTAGTTTACACCCAGACTGATATCTGCATCTTGGTTGCTATTCGGAATGACTGAGATAAAAAATTGTAATTTCAGTAAGTTATGCCCAGACTGGTGTCTGTATCTTGGTTGTTATTCGAAATTATTGAGATGAAGAATTGTAATTTCAATAATTTACACCCAGACTTGTATCCCCATAATGGTTGTTATTTTGAATGACTGAGATGAGAAATTGTAATTTTTATAATTTACACCAAGACATGTATCCATATCTTGGTTATTATTCAGAATGATTGAGATGAGGAATTGTAATTTCAATAATTTACACCCATATTGATATCTGTATCTTGGTTGTTACATTGGATTTCTGAAATGAGGAATTTTAATTTACATTTTTTTTTTCTGACTAGTATCTCCATTTTGGTTGTCATTGTGAATACCTGAGATGAGGGATTGCAATTTGCAGTATTAATAATTCGACTGGTCTTCGCCTTTCTTACTTATGTTCACCCAAAACAAGGCATATTGCCACTGACACGTAAGGGGATATAGTGATAGGGGCCAGATTTACAGGAGGGGGGCACCTGGATATGAGTTTAGCAGCAAGATGTTAGTTAACATTTAAATTTCACAATGTTGGTACGGTCGTGGGAGCAGGGAGGGGATTACAAAGGCAAGCGATCCCCAAAAACAAGCTATTGAACTAGAAAGTTTTCTGGCATCTAGGAGCTTTTACAGTGAAAGTGTGTAATTTTATTGCTCGTCAGGTGGGTAGGAGATAGTTTTGTTGAGGGGGTACAAGTGAAGTAAATTATTGTTGTGGGGTACAAATCACTCCTATTGGAGAACTGATGGTATCAACCAGGTATAATAAATACCACTGGTTGCAGAGACTCAGAGAGACCTTCATACCATGTTTTACCGCATGTTATGAACCCGTTCATCTCCTACCACATTAGTGGCGTTCTGTATTGCTTTATGATAAATACATTGTTATATTTCTTTGTGACCCCTAGCACGGGTCTACAACAATTATGCAGAGCACATTCAATTGAAGTACTTGTAAAACAAGCACAGGGATGCAACACTTCGGTGATGCAACACTTCGGTGATGCAACACTTCGGTGATGCAACACTTCGGTGATGCAACACTTCGGTGATGCAACACTTCGGTGATGTAACACTTCGGTGATGTAACAGGGTCTGGAATTAGTAACCATTGCGGGACATATTAGCTTAGAAATTCTTTTTTGCACTCTGTCCAAAAGGGAGAAGCTAGTGGTTGGTGCACCAGCCTAGAAGTGTAACCTCTAACTATCTTTAGTTGTCTATTTGTATTTCGTAATCTTCTTGGTATTTCAAGAAAGTAACACTTTTATTTATTGCAGTAAATTTTGTTTCATTCATCTCTTTTCAACTTCTTCTCGTGTCCATATACAAAGCTATTCAGCTTATATAACGTCCAACCAGTGCTTGGTACATTGCTGTCCCTTGATGTTGTAGAGTGCTAGGTCCTTAGCTTAACTTTAGTTCCCATATAATATCAAGCTAAGTCGTATATATATTACATCGACCATGCATCTCTCTATAACTTATGTTTTTTATAAACGCTTTCTATGACATATTTCGAGAACTATAGTTACATAATTTCTACGGTTAAGTTTTGTTTTTAATGTGATGCCAATAGTTAATTCAATGGTGAGTCAAAAATTTAGCAATATAATATATGTACGAGTTTCCGGTGTTATAAATATTCTTGTTGACTAAGTACAAATAAACTCAACCTTCCTCCACTAGTCTTTTTCTCGTGTCCATATACAAAGCTATTCAGCTCATATAACGTCCAGCCAGTGCTTGGTACATTGCTGTCCCTTGATGTTGTAGAGTGCTAGGTCCTTTGCTATGCAGGGTCCACCCAACAGAGGGCATCGAAGGAGGTGCTCCATGGTCTGGGGTTCTGGGCCGCAGTTGCCTGTGGTTGGGCCACTAAGATAGCCCTATATGCTTTGGGCCTTCCTGGAATGGCCAACACCTGAGCAGAGTTAGTTCAGGCACTTCCATTTTGCCCAGTTGTTATATCCTGGTGGGAGGGTTTCGCCAGAGGGGATGAGCATAGTCGAGCTGTGTGGGTGGTTGGACAACTTTTCCTTTCACATTTGAAGGCGGGCTTCTAGATGGTGTTGTCTCCAGTGGAGCAGTGCTGGTCAGGAAACTTCTCTGTGATTTTAGTCGATTGGGGGCATGTAGTGGGGGGGGGGGGTGCTTCTCATCTGTGGCTTGCCTGCGCCGCTTTATCCTGCTGGCTGCCACTCTTCTGGTGACTGAAGGAGCGATACCTGCCAGGATTTACAGGTCGTTGGTGTTAGTGGGCTTCAGGCACCCAGTGATACATCTGCAGCTCTCATTAAGAGCGGGGTCCAGTTTTTTTAGCATGGGTGGATCGTTCTCACACTGGGCTGGCATATTAGTAGTAGAGAAGACAAGGGCTGTGGTATGTAGTGTCTTTGGACATGCAGCCATCTGATGTTGGTGAGTTTTCGCAGGATGTTGTTGCGGGTGCTCACTTTTGCCTTTGTCTTCATGATGTGAGTTTTGAATGTAAGGCATCTGTCGAGTGTGACTTCAAGGTAGACAGGGTGCTCAGAGTGTGACAGTGGTGTTCCACACCAAGACATATTCATTCCCAACTAACCCCATAGATATGTGAGTGTTTTTTTTTCTAATTGATTGAAGCTACCTTGTAACCTGATGCAGTCCAAGAAGACTTACCAAATACAAGTCCTGAGTGTTGACCAAGGAATTAGAACATTTTACTTTTACTGACAAAATAAATATATCACTTCAGAAAATTTATCAAAAAGTTACTGTCTACAGCAACAACCTGAATGTCCCTAAAGGGGAACACGAGCTGAAACATTAAGCACGCTAATTAAATTTTAAATTAATTACATTATAATTCTTACAATTACTAAATCTATAAAGTTTTTGTTTCTGAAAACAGTGGCAAAAGTTTATCTCGGCTATCGTTTCTGTTAAAATGCAATGCAAAGTTTTCCGGAAAATGCTAATGGGTTTCACTAAAGAAAAGGAAACAATTCATTTTTAATGAGGTCCTTTATTTCCTGTTCAAGTGGTTTCAAGTGCATATTTCAGATTTCACAGAGTAATTGTGATCTACATTATAATCTGACTGGTGTACCCATTTTGAATTTTTTTTCTGAACTTGTATGCTTCGTCTGTTCGCTATCACCTCAAAATTTAATTCCTATTCATTACTTGAAATCATTGAAACGAAACTAATTGAAAATAAAAAGTCAAAACTCTCTCCCTCCTTTTCTCTTTCTCTCTATCGATAAGAAAAGAAGACAAAACTAATCGATAAAAAGACAAAACTAATCGATAAAAAGACAAAACTAATCGATAAGAACACAAAACTAATCGATAAGAACACAAAACTAATCGATAAGAAGACAAAACTAATCGATAAGAAAAGGACAAAACTCTCTCATTCTCTCTCTTCATTTTGTTTTAATAATAATAATCAGGGAATATTTTTGTGTCTATATTAAAAGTGAACAAAATTATTAACTTTCTTTTTCATTATTATCAGATTTTATCTCCTTGTTTGCTCATAAAAATTAAATTGAAACGAGCCGGACATACATACGTTCACTTTTATTATATACTGAGACGAGGAATTGTAATTTAGATTATTTATCATCAGATTTGGTTGTTATTCTGAATTTCTAAGATGATGGATTGTCATTTTCCGTATTTAGAAGCGGACCGGTCCTTGCCTTGTGTACGAAAGTTGCAACCTTTCAACTGATCTATACTCTCGCTATCTTCAGGTTTCCATTCATATTTACTCATCCTCATGATATTTCAAGACTGTAACAGTTAATTTAATTCAGTGCATTCCGTTTCCGCTTCCGCTTCCTCTCTCTTTCCAACTAACCCCATGGACATGAGGATGTTGGTCTAATTGACTCGAGCTACCTTGTGGCTGCGTGTTTCATCTCTGATTCGGTGCAAGTAGACTTAACAAATACTAGTTATCCCCCTGAGTTTTGACAGTGGAATAATAACATTCCAATTCTGCTGACAAAATAAAGAGATCGCTTCAGAAAATTCCCAAAAGGTTATTGTCTACGACAACAATTTGAAGAACTTGAGGATTTCTTATTTACATTCTAATCACACGGGTGTGGTCATCTCGTTCGTTATTCTAAAAGAGACCAGGAATGGTAATTTACAGTATTATAAACGGACTGGTGTCCTCATTGCAGTTGTTTTTCTGAATTGATTAGCTGAGGATTTATTTCGATTGGTGTCCTCATCTTTGCTGTTATTTTTAATGACTGAGACACGTAACTGTAATTTTTCAATGACCGAGACACGTAACTGTAATTTTTCAATGACCGAGACACGTAACTGTAATTTTTCAATGACCGAGACACGTAACTGTAATTTTTCAATGACCGAGACACGTAACTGTAATTTTTCAATGACCGAGACAGGTAACTGTAATTTTTCAATGACCGAGACACGTAACTGTAATTTTTCAATGACCGAGACACGTAACTGTAATTTTTCAATGACCGAGACACGTAACTGTAATTTTTCAATGACCGAGACACGTAACTGTAATTTTTCAATGACCGAGACACGTAACTGTAATTTTTCAATGACCGAGACACGTAACTGTAATTTTTCAATGACCGAGACACGTAACTGTAATTTTTCAATGACCGAGACACGTAACTGTAATTTTTCAATGACCGAGACACGTAACTGTAATTTTTCAATGACCGAGACACGTAACTGTAATTTTTCAATGACCGAGACACGTAACTGTAATTTTTCAATGACCGAGACAGGTAACTGTAATTTTTCAATGACCGAGACACGTAACTGTAATTTTTCAATGACCGAGACACGTAACTGTAATTTTTCAATGACCGAGACACGTAACTGTAATTTTTCAATGACCGAGACACGTAACTGTAATTTTTCAATGACCGAGACACGTAACTGTAATTTTTCAATGACCGAGACACGTAACTGTAATTTTTCAATGACCGAGACACGTAACTGTAATTTTTCAATGACCGAGACACGTAACTGTAATTTTTCAATGACCGAGACAGGTAACTGTAATTTTTCAATGACCGAGACACGTAACTGTAATTTTTCAATGACCGAGACACGTAACTGTAATTTTTCAATGACCGAGACACGTAACTGTAATTTTTCAATGACCGAGACACGTAACTGTAATTTTTCAATGACCGAGACACGTAACTGTAATTTTTCAATGACCGAGACACGTAACTGTAATTTTTCATTGACCGAGACACGTAACTGTAATTTGAATTATTTATTATCAAATTGTGTCCTCTTGATTTTATGTTTCAGAATTTTTTAGATGAGGATCCATAATTTGGATTATTCAGATTATTTAAACTAGTGTTCTCATTTTTGATGTTATTATCACAAAGTTTCGGTCAATGTAACCTTCGGCCGGAAATGTTTGTGTCAAACACTGGAATCTGTATGGAATTTCGAACAGAAACTTTTATTTTATCCACAAGAGTAGCTTGCTCTCGTTCTGTCAGCCATGACCAGGTAGAAGTCTCACATAATTTGCAATTGTATTCTTAGTATCGCCCATACTGAGTATTGCATGTTTAACCCCCAGAAGACTGTCACTTAGAACTGATTATAACTTACCACTTTTATCCATTGCGCCATGAGTCTTTGCAAGCAAAACGTGAGAATGACAAATAATAAAAACTCTTTTTGATATTTTCGATTTCTGAGTTGAGGAAATTGTCATTTATATTATGTTATGGTGTAAGTTGATCTACCTATTTCGGGAATAAATGGACTGATCCAGATACAATAACTACAGTTACGACTAAGTGCCGTTGCAGTTATGGCCACAGAATCGGACGCATACTTTCTGTAACATACTTTTGTTAATAGACTTTTGTTAAATATACCACTGTGTTTGTCTTGATTATTACCAGCCATTCAAGGCCACAATACATTATAATCCGACTAATGTCTGTCTTTTGGTTGTTATTTTCAATGATTGAAATGGGGGATTGTAATTTATTGTATACTACACATACTCGTAACCCGTGGGGTCACATCAACTACCACTATTTATTTTACTTCGATTCCATTAATTGATTAGCTGTGACATATCTGTTAAGACTGAGAGAGAGAGAGAGAGAGAGGGGGGGGACGACGACACAGAGTTACTTTAAGGGAGAGAGAGGAGGAGGAGGACGACACAGAGTTACTTTAAGGGAGAGAGAGGAGGAGGAGGAGGACGACGACACAGTTACTTTAAGGGGGAGAGAGGAGGAGGAGGACGACACAGAGTTACTTTAAGGGGGAGAGAGGAGGAGGAGGACGACACAGAGTTACTTTAAGGGAGAGAGAGAGGAGGAGGAGGACGACACAGAGTTACTTTAAGGGAGAGAGAGAGGAGGAGGAGGACGACACAGAGTTACTTTAAGGGAGAGAGAGAGGAGGAGGAGGACGACACAGGGTTAGTTAGAGAGAGAGAGGGTGGACACAGAGGGAGGGGGGAGTACACAGTTAGATAGAGAGGGAGGGGAGGACATAGTTAGAGAAAGAGCAATCACCCCTCTTTCTATGAAATATTCTTACTACTCTTATGCCAAATCGGTATATCTTTTTTCTTTCTATATTAGTTTTCATTCAAAAAGTGGGCTCCCTTTAATGTGCTAGAAAATTTCTCACACCTGACATTATCCTATATCTCTGCAAAGCCACCATCCACCCATGCATAGAGTATTGTTGTCACATCTGGGCTGGTGCACCATCCATCAGTCTCTCCCTCTTAGATAAGGTCCAAAAAGAGTCGCTAATCTAATAGATCCCTCACTATCCACCAAGCTTCAGACCCTGCCCCATAGCTGCAATGTTGCATCAAGTACTTCAATGGAATGTGCTTCGATGAACTTGCTGCTCTGGTGCCTCTCAACAGAAATACACTCGATCAACCCGACAATCAGCTAAATCCCATCCATTCACTGTGAAGGTCTCCAGATGCCAGAGAGCCTTCCACTCCAATAGCTTCTTTCTTCATACTGCCGGTCTTTGGAACTCCCTCCCTGCTCCCTGTTACTCCGACTGTACTGACATGCAGAAATTTAAAACTAATGTGAACAAGTATCTCACTGCACAGCTCCCAATTTAGGATTACACCCTAAACTTTCCCCCAATTCTCAGTAGTCCCTTACGTTTGCAGTGGCAACTTGACTTGTTTGGGGTGAACTATGTAAAAGAAAGAAATTAAATTACGTCTCTTGAAAATTAATGAATATGATATTTTAAGAAAGATTTTAGTAATTTATCCTTTTTTCTTTAATTAATTACTGTTAATATTGACAAAACTGTTGCATATATATTTATATAGGAAATAAGACAACAGAATTACAAATGTATAACACAAAACATTAATTTATTATAAACTATTTAAAAAATAGTTATGCAAATTCCTCATAAAACTAGCTGTGTTTGACTCTTTGCTTTCTACTATATATGCAATATTTCAAAAGATTGTGTTGTATTGATTTAAATGATATTAAGCTGATTTGATGGTAATGTAGGTGTGATAAATGAAAAACACTTCATTTGGATATATGCATTATGGAAAAAATGATATCAAAAGTATAAATTTCTGCGATGAGGAATTGTCATTTACATAATAATTCGACTAGTTCTCCATATTTGTTGTTATTCCCGATTTCTTAGAAAAGAAAATTATAATTTATAATCAGATTGGTATACTCAAATTGAAAATATTATTGGTGAGGTGTATGTTAGAGTTCAAGAATTCTGTCGAAAGAACTGACCCACAAAATTACCGTTCCATAAGTCTCCTCCCACTCTTCGCTAAACTTTTTGCATCATTAATCAATCTAGCAATACTTCATCATTTTGGAAATGCTAAACTTCTCTCTGATTTAAGCCATCCCGATCTCCTAATGGTTCCTTTCTTGTGGGCGTACAAGTAAACATTTTTTTCTCAAATGATTTCCTTGTAATTGACTGAAAATAGTGAGGCAACTAAAGATTTATTTCTCTTTTAAAACAAAGCCGATTTGCAGTAGTTCGTCGTTAGTTGACAAAATGCTATTTAATTTTTTTTCATAAACAACTGAAAATAGTCGACAATTGGTATGCAAAATTAGAAGACGGTGTATGAACAGAATAGTTAACAAAGCCCCCTCCCCATGTTAAGAATGAGTTTCTAAATAATAATGTTACTATTTAGAAAACCATTCTTAACATGAGAAGGGCTGGGCAGGGATGCTTTGTTAACTATTCTGTACCTTACCTCTTTCAAAGAATGTTCATATTTTTACCCGAAGTATAAGATGTGGCCGGTTATTGCTACTGTCGATATAACAGATATGTAGTAGATTGATTGGTTTTAACTGTAAAAAGAAACACAAGATACAGATAATACTACTACTACTAATAATAATAATGGCAGATTTATAGATTAACACCATCAGCTAAATGCCTGCCATTAGATGATTATGCGTGAACACCTTGAAAAACTTGGTGGAAAGAAACTGGATAAGGCAGGGGAAACTAGGCCAGTGGCACTAGATATTTCCAAAAGCTTTGATAATGTCTGGTATGAAGGTCTTAATCGACCCATTTGGTATAATGGTAAAAGTGTTGCTAATGGTCTGGAAGAACAGGGTTAAAACCACAGTCGAGTCATACCAAAGATGTAAAAAATTATATTTGATGCCTCATTGCTAGACACTCCGCATTATAAGGTGAAGATCAAGTGCAAAGTTTCTTCCCTAGAACTGCCCATCCATGGAACACAATTCCACAGGGCTACTTTTCAAGTCCAATGTAAACAAATTCCGACCATTGTTACTAATCCTCACGATGTTTTCTCACCGTCCACCTTACAAACTCATTGACCCTTATCCTCAAGTGGCCTTTGAGCCTTGATAAGTAGTGACTTATTAGTAAAAAAAAATGGAGTAATCCTGGGAAAAGAGTGGCGCCCTCCCCTACACCTTCATGTAGTAACTAATGAAAAGGGAGCCTTGAAGTCGCCCTCGTCTTTGATCGGCCATTTTACTTACTTTTACTTAAATACTGGAATATTTCCTATTCTAATAACTTCTTTCCTCAAAATATTCGCCTTGGGAATTTCGTTGTTGCTCACTTTTCCTGACTATATGCAGGAATTTAAATGTAATGTGAACAAACATCTTGCTATTTGAATCCCCACCCAGGTTGCTTTCCTGTCCTCATGTCTCGCTTGCATCGCTGGGAGTCCATGGCTGACGACCACAGCTGCCGGAGCAGTGCTGTGAAGACATGCTCCAAAAGGAGTGATGAAGAGGATGGAGAGGAGAGAGCACAGACGGCAGAGGGCTCTCAGAACCAGACACCACCTACGTTTATGGCAACTGCAACAGAGCCGGCCGATCCAGGATAGACTTGCACAGTCACAACAGATGCTGCAATTAGGCAATGGACTAATCTGAAGTGCAGAAGTCCATTGTCTCCCATGACAGACAGGTGCCAACAACAAGAATCTCTCAAACAAATGTGTATATATTTGCTAGTACTTTAAATTACCAAATTAGTATTATTTTTTAATGTTAGCAAATATTTTAATAAATCAAAACTATTATGTATTTGCGCATACTTTAAATTACCAAATTAGTATTATTTTTTAATGTTAGCAAATATTTTAATAAATCAAAACTATTATGTATTTGCGTATACTTTTAATTAACAAATTAGTATTATTTTTTAATGTTAGCAAATATTTTAATAAATCAAAACTATTATGTATTTGCGCATACTTTTAATTAACAAATTAGTATTATTTTTTAATGTTAGCAAATATTTTAATAAATCAAAACTATTATGTATTTGCGCATACTTTTAATTAACAAATTAGTATTATTTTTTAATGTTAGCAAATATTTTAATAAATCAAAACTATTATATATTTGCGCATACTTTTAATTAACAAATTAGTATTTTTTTATGTTAGCAAATATTTTAATACATCAAAACTATTATGTATTTGCGCATACTTTTAATTAACAAATTAGTATTATTTTTTAATGTTAGCAAATATTTTAATAAATCAAAACTATTATGTATTTGCGCATACTTTTAATTAACAAATTAGTATTATTTTTTTATGTTAGCAAATATTTTAATAAATCAAAATTATTATATATTTGTGTAT
This sequence comes from Sepiola atlantica, assembly GCA_963556195.1. Taxonomy (NCBI): domain Eukaryota; kingdom Metazoa; phylum Mollusca; class Cephalopoda; order Sepiida; family Sepiolidae; genus Sepiola; species Sepiola atlantica. The sequence goes on along the minus strand of OY744525.1, from coordinate 17,559,723 downwards.
ACTTTTAATTAACAAATTAGTATTATTTTTTAATGTTAGCAAATATTTTAATAAATCAAAACTATTATATATTTGCGCATACTTTTAATTAACAAATTAGTATTTTTTTATGTTAGCAAATATTTTAATAAATCAAAACTATTATGTATTTGCGCATACTTTTAATTAACAAATTAGTATTATTTTTTAATGTTAGCAAATATTTTAATAAATCAAAACTATTATGTATTTGCGCATACTTTAATTTACAAATTATTATTATTTTTTTAATGTTAGCAAATATTTTAATAAATCAAAACTATTATGTATTTGCGCATACTTTTAATTAACAAATTAGTATTATTTTTTAATGTTAGCAAATATTTTAATAAATCAAAACTATTATGTATTTGCGCATACTTTTAATTAACAAATTAGTATTATTTTTTAATGTTAGCAAATATTTTAATAAATCAAAACTATTATGTATTTGCGCATACTTTAATTTACAAATTATTATTTTTTTAATGTTAGCAAATATTTTAATAAATCAAAACTATTATGTATTTGCGCATACTTTTAATTAACAAATTAGTATTATTTTTTAATGTTAGCAAATATTTTAATAAATCAAAACTATTATGTATTTGCGCATACTTTTAATTAACAAATTAGTATTATTTTTTAATGTTAGCAAATATTTTAATAAATCAAAACTATTATGTATTTGCGCATACTTTTAATTAACAAATTAGTATTATTTTTTAATGTTAGCAAATATTTTAATAAATCAAAACTATTATGTATTTGCGCATACTTTTAATTAACAAATTAGTATTATTTTTTAATGTTAGCAAATATTTTAATAAATCAAAACTATTATGTATTTGCGCATACTTTTAATTAACAAATTAGTATTATTTTTTAATGTTAGCAAATATTTTAATAAATCAAAACTATTATGTATTTGCGCATACTTTTAATTAACAAATTAGTATTATTTTTTAATGTTAGCAAATATTTTAATAAATCAAAACTATTATGTATTTGCGCATACTTTTAATTAACAAATTAGTATTATTTTTTAATGTTAGCAAATATTTTAATAAATCAAAACTATTATGTATTTGCGCATACTTTTAATTAACAAATTAGTATTATTTTTTAATGTTAGCAAATATTTTAATAAATCAAAACTATTATGTATTTGCGCATACTTTTAATTAACAAATTAGTATTATTTTTTAATGTTAGCAAATATTTTAATAAATCAAAACTATTATGTATTTGCGCATACTTTTAATTAACAAATTAGTATTATTTTTTAATGTTAGCAAATATTTTAATAAATCAAAACTATTATGTATTTGCGCATACTTTTAATTAACAAATTAGTATTATTTTTTAATGTTAGCAAATATTTTAATAAATCAAAACTATTATGTATTTGCGCATACTTTTTATTAACAAATTAGTATTATTTTTTTATGTTAGCAAATATTTTAATAAATCAAAACTATTATGTATTTGCGCATACTTTTAATTAACAAATTAGTATTATTTTTTTTATGTTAGCAAATATTTTAATAAATCAAAACTATTATGTATTTGCGCATACTTTTAATTAACAAATTAGTATTATTTTTTAATGTTAGCAAATATTTTAATAAATCAAAACTATTATGTATTTGCGCATACTTTTTATTAACAAATTAGTATTATTTTTTAATGTTAGCAAATATTTTAATAAATCAAAACTATTATGTATTTGCGCATACTTTTAATTAACAAATTAGTATTATTTTTTTTATGTTAGCAAATATTTTAATAAATCAAAACTATTATGTATTTGCGCATACTTTTAATTAACAAATTAGTATTATTTTTTAATGTTAGCAAATATTTTAATAAATCAAAACTATTATGTATTTGCGCATACTTTTAATTAACAAATTAGTATTATTTTTTAATGTTAGCAAATATTTTAATAAATCAAAACTATTATGTATTTGCGCATACTTTTAATTAACAAATTAGTATTATTTTTTAATGTTAGCAAATATTTTAATAAATCAAAACTATTATGTATTTGCGCATACTTTTAATTAACAAATTAGTATTATTTTTTATGTTAGCAAATATTTTAATAAATCAAAACTATTATATATTTGCGCATACTTTTAATTAACAAATTAGTATTATTTTTTAATGTTAGCAAATATTTTAATAAATCAAAACTATTATGTATTTGCGCATACTTTTAATTAACAAATTAGTATTATATTTTTTATGGTTAGCAAATATTTTAATAAATCAAAACTATTATGTATTTGCGCATACTTTTAATTAACAAATTAGTATTATTTTTTAATGTTAGCAAATATTTTAATAAATCAAAACTATTATGTATTTGCGCATACTTTTAATTAACAAATTAGTATTATTTTTTATGTTAGCAAATATTTTAATAAATCAAAACTATTATATATTTGCGCATACTTTTAATTAACAAATTAGTATTATTTTTTAATGTTAGCAAATATTTTAATAAATCAAAACTATTATGTATTTGTGCATACTTTTAATTAACAAATTAGTATTATATTTTTTATGGTTAGCAAATATTTTAATAAATCAAAACTATTATGTATTTGCGCATACTTTTAATTAACAAATTAGTATTATTTTTTAATGTTAGCAAATATTTTAATAAATCAAAACTATTATGTATTTGCGCATACTTTTAATTAACAAATTAGTATTATTTTTTTTATGTTAGCAAATATTTTAATAAATCAAAACTATTATGTATTTGCGCATACTTTTAATTAACAAATTAGTATTATTTTTTAATGTTAGCAAATATTTTAATAAATCAAAACTTATGTATTTGCGCATACTTTTAATTAACAAATTAGTATTATTTTCTATGGTTAGCAAATATTTTAATAAATCAAAACTATTATGTATTTGCGCATACTTTTAATTAACAAATTAGTATTATTTTTTAATGTTAGCAAATATTTTAATAAATCAAAACTATTATGTATTTGCGCATACTTTTAATTAACAAATTAGTATTATTTTTTTTATGTTAGCAAATATTTTAATAAATCAAAACTATTATGTATTTGCGCATACTTTTAATTAACAAATTAGTATTATTTTTTAATGTTAGCAAATATTTTAATAAATCAAAACTTATGTATTTGCGCATACTTTTAATTAACAAATTAGTATTATTTTCTATGGTTAGCAAATATTTTAATAAATCAAAACTATTATGTATTTGCGCATACTTTTAATTAACAAATTAGTATTATTTTTTAATGTTAGCAAATATTTTAATAAATCAAAACTATTATGTATTTGCGCATACTTTAATTTACAAATTATTATTATTTTTTTAATGTTAGCAAATATTTTAATAAATCAAAACTATTATGTATTTGCGCATACTTTTAATTAACAAATTAGTATTATTTTTTAATGTTAGCAAATATTTTAATAAATCAAAACTATTATGTATTTGCGCATACTTTAAATTACCAAATTAGTATTATTTTTTAATGTTAGCAAATATTTTAATAAATCAAAACTATTATGTATTTGCGCATACTTTTAATTAACAAATTAGTATTATTTTTTAATGTTAGCAAATATTTTAATAAATCAAAACTATTATGTATTTGCGCATACTTTTAATTAACAAATTAGTATTATTTTTTAATGTTAGCAAATATTTTAATAAATCAAAACTATTATGTATTTGCGCATACTTTTAATTAACAAATTAGTATTATTTTTTAATGTTAGCAAATATTTTAATAAATCAAAACTATTATATATTTGCGCATACTTTTAATTAACAAATTAGTATTTTTTTATGTTAGCAAATATTTTAATACATCAAAACTATTATGTATTTGCGCATACTTTTAATTAACAAATTAGTATTATTTTTTAATGTTAGCAAATATTTTAATAAATCAAAACTATTATGTATTTGCGCATACTTTTAATTAACAAATTAGTATTATTTTTTAATGTTAGCAAATATTTTAATAAATCAAAATTATTATATATTTGTGTATACTTTTAATTAACAAATTAGTATTATTTTTTAATGTTAGCAAATATTTTAATAAATCAAAACTATTATATATTTGCGCATACTTTTAATTAACAAATTAGTATTTTTTTATGTTAGCAAATATTTTAATAAATCAAAACTATTATGTATTTGCGCATACTTTTAATTAACAAATTAGTATTATTTTTTAATGTTAGCAAATATTTTAATAAATCAAAACTATTATGTATTTGCGCATACTTTAATTTACAAATTATTATTATTTTTTTAATGTTAGCAAATATTTTAATAAATCAAAACTATTATGTATTTGCGCATACTTTTAATTAACAAATTAGTATTATTTTTTAATGTTAGCAAATATTTTAATAAATCAAAACTATTATGTATTTGCGCATACTTTTAATTAACAAATTAGTATTATTTTTTAATGTTAGCAAATATTTTAATAAATCAAAACTATTATGTATTTGCGCATACTTTAATTTACAAATTATTATTTTTTTAATGTTAGCAAATATTTTAATAAATCAAAACTATTATGTATTTGCGCATACTTTTAATTAACAAATTAGTATTATTTTTTAATGTTAGCAAATATTTTAATAAATCAAAACTATTATGTATTTGCGCATACTTTTAATTAACAAATTAGTATTATTTTTTAATGTTAGCAAATATTTTAATAAATCAAAACTATTATGTATTTGCGCATACTTTTAATTAACAAATTAGTATTATTTTTTAATGTTAGCAAATATTTTAATAAATCAAAACTATTATGTATTTGCGCATACTTTTAATTAACAAATTAGTATTATTTTTTAATGTTAGCAAATATTTTAATAAATCAAAACTATTATGTATTTGCGCATACTTTTAATTAACAAATTAGTATTATTTTTTAATGTTAGCAAATATTTTAATAAATCAAAACTATTATGTATTTGCGCATACTTTAAATTAACAAATTAGTATTATTTTTTAATGTTAGCAAATATTTTAATAAATCAAAACTATTATGTATTTGCGCATACTTTTAATTAACAAATTAGTATTATTTTTTAATGTTAGCAAATATTTTAATAAATCAAAACTATTATGTATTTGCGCATACTTTTAATTAACAAATTAGTATTATTTTTTAATGTTAGCAAATATTTTAATAAATCAAAACTATTATGTATTTGCGCATACTTTTAATTAACAAATTAGTATTATTTTTTAATGTTAGCAAATATTTTAATAAATCAAAACTATTATGTATTTGCGCATACTTTTAATTAACAAATTAGTATTATTTTTTAATGTTAGCAAATATTTTAATAAATCAAAACTATTATGTATTTGCGCATACTTTTAATTAACAAATTAGTATTATTTTTTAATGTTAGCAAATATTTTAATAAATCAAAACTATTATGTATTTGCGCATACTTTTAATTAACAAATTAGTATTATTTTTTAATGTTAGCAAATATTTTAATAAATCAAAACTATTATGTATTTGCGCATACTTTTTATTAACAAATTAGTATTATTTTTTTATGTTAGCAAATATTTTAATAAATCAAAACTATTATGTATTTGCGCATACTTTTAATTAACAAATTAGTATTATTTTTTTTATGTTAGCAAATATTTTAATAAATCAAAACTATTATGTATTTGCGCATACTTTTAATTAACAAATTAGTATTATTTTTTAATGTTAGCAAATATTTTAATAAATCAAAACTATTATGTATTTGCGCATACTTTTTATTAACAAATTAGTATTATTTTTTAATGTTAGCAAATATTTTAATAAATCAAAACTATTATGTATTTGCGCATACTTTTAATTAACAAATTAGTATTATTTTTTTTATGTTAGCAAATATTTTAATAAATCAAAACTATTATGTATTTGCGCATACTTTTAATTAACAAATTAGTATTATTTTTTAATGTTAGCAAATATTTTAATAAATCAAAACTATTATGTATTTGCGCATACTTTTAATTAACAAATTAGTATTATTTTTTAATGTTAGCAAATATTTTAATAAATCAAAACTATTATGTATTTGCGCATACTTTTAATTAACAAATTAGTATTATTTTTTAATGTTAGCAAATATTTTAATAAATCAAAACTATTATGTATTTGCGCATACTTTTAATTAACAAATTAGTATTATTTTTTAATGTTAGCAAATATTTTAATAAATCAAAACTATTATGTATTTGCGCATACTTTTAATTAACAAATTAGTATTATTTTTTAATGTTAGCAAATATTTTAATAAATCAAAACTATTATGTATTTGCGCATACTTTTAATTAACAAATTAGTATTATTTTTTAATGTTAGCAAATATTTTAATAAATCAAAACTATTATGTATTTGCGCATACTTTTAATTAACAAATTAGTATTATTTTTTATGTTAGCAAATATTTTAATAAATCAAAACTATTATATATTTGCGCATACTTTTAATTAACAAATTAGTATTATTTTTTAATGTTAGCAAATATTTTAATAAATCAAAACTATTATGTATTTGCGCATACTTTTAATTAACAAATTAGTATTATATTTTTTATGGTTAGCAAATATTTTAATAAATCAAAACTATTATGTATTTGCGCATACTTTTAATTAACAAATTAGTATTATTTTTTAATGTTAGCAAATATTTTAATAAATCAAAACTATTATGTATTTGCGCATACTTTTAATTAACAAATTAGTATTATTTTTTATGTTAGCAAATATTTTAATAAATCAAAACTATTATATATTTGCGCATACTTTTAATTAACAAATTAGTATTATTTTTTAATGTTAGCAAATATTTTAATAAATCAAAACTATTATGTATTTGCGCATACTTTTAATTAACAAATTAGTATTATTTTTTTTATGTTAGCAAATATTTTAATAAATCAAAACTATTATGTATTTGCGCATACTTTTAATTAACAAATTAGTATTATTTTTTAATGTTAGCAAATATTTTAATAAATCAAAACTATTATGTATTTGCGCATACTTTTAATTAACAAATTAGTATTATTTTTTAATGTTAGCAAATATTTTAATAAATCAAAACTATTATGTATTTGCGCATACTTTTAATTAACAAATTAGTATTATTTTTTAATGTTAGCAAATATTTTAATAAATCAAAACTATTATGTATTTGCGCATACTTTTAATTAACAAATTAGTATTATTTTTTAATGTTAGCAAATATTTTAATAAATCAAAACTATTATGTATTTGCGCATACTTTTAATTAACAAATTAGTATTATTTTTTAATGTTAGCAAATATTTTAATAAATCAAAACTATTATGTATTTGCGCATACTTTTAATTAACAAATTAGTATTATTTTTTAATGTTAGCAAATATTTTAATAAATCAAAACTATTATGTATTTGCGCATACTTTTAATTAACAAATTAGTATTATTTTTTATGTTAGCAAATATTTTAATAAATCAAAACTATTATATATTTGCGCATACTTTTAATTAACAAATTAGTATTATTTTTTAATGTTAGCAAATATTTTAATAAATCAAAACTATTATGTATTTGCGCATACTTTTAATTAACAAATTAGTATTATATTTTTTATGGTTAGCAAATATTTTAATAAATCAAAACTATTATGTATTTGCGCATACTTTTAATTAACAAATTAGTATTATTTTTTAATGTTAGCAAATATTTTAATAAATCAAAACTATTATGTATTTGCGCATACTTTTAATTAACAAATTAGTATTATTTTTTATGTTAGCAAATATTTTAATAAATCAAAACTATTATATATTTGCGCATACTTTTAATTAACAAATTAGTATTATTTTTTAATGTTAGCAAATATTTTAATAAATCAAAACTATTATGTATTTGCGCATACTTTTAATTAACAAATTAGTATTATATTTTTTATGGTTAGCAAATATTTTAATAAATCAAAACTATTATGTATTTGCGCATACTTTTAATTAACAAATTAGTATTATTTTTTAATGTTAGCAAATATTTTAATAAATCAAAACTATTATGTATTTGCGCATACTTTTAATTAACAAATTAGTATTATTTTTTTTATGTTAGCAAATATTTTAATAAATCAAAACTATTATGTATTTGCGCATACTTTTAATTAACAAATTAGTATTATTTTTTAATGTTAGCAAATATTTTAATAAATCAAAACTTATGTATTTGCGCATACTTTTAATTAACAAATTAGTATTATTTTCTATGGTTAGCAAATATTTTAATAAATCAAAACTATTATGTATTTGCGCATACTTTTAATTAACAAATTAGTATTATTTTTTAATGTTAGCAAATATTTTAATAAATCAAAACTATTATGAATTTGCTAGTACTCATAAACGGATTATTATTGTTAAATCTTAATAAAATTTTTTTTTTTACTAATGTGTCACTACTTATCAAGATTAAAAGCCACTCGAGGAAAAGGGGTTAGAATGTTTTCGGAATTACTCATTTTGATCTTAATAAGAGAAGGATGATATTTTGTGATAATATTAACCAAATTCCACGATTCCTGCAAATGATTAAATGCGTGAGCGAAACTAATGGCACTGGAACAACGAAGATGGACACATCTGAGTTAAAATGGTAAAAATTTGGAGATAAAAGATCTTGGAAGGCAAAGAGACGGTGCATCATTGAGGAATAGTATTCCTTCCATATGTACAATATATTTGGGATATATGTAGAATCGTGCTTAAAATATGATTCAAGAAATAGCCATTAAAGGATTAGGGTGAGTCCTTCACTTTCGTACTCAAGTGTGTCATCTTCTGCTCATGAAACCTTCGATTCCAAAGTTTTGTTGTAGAAATAAGTAGCATTCATTCGATTGGATGTTTTCAGATATTTTCTCTCATATTCAAAGATAGTGATTTGAAAGTGTGTGTGCAGTCAAATTAAAGCTGATTTGAACAAAAGTTGACTCTTAGAATATAACATCTCAGAAAAAGAAGAGAATATGTTGAATAGTTTACAAAATATTGACTAATTTATTATCATCACCACCATCATCATCATCATCATATAAGTTTAATACTTTACATGCTGGCATGTGTTGGACTGCTTTTAGAAATTGATTTCCAAACTAATCTATCTTAGCCCAGGTTTTATTTATCCCCCTTTTCTTTCAAATCAATCCTTATCACATCCTCCCATATTTTCTTTGACCGTCACCTGCCAACTGACCCTGCTACCTCAAATTAACCCAATCACTCTCATCCATTCTTTAAATATGACCAAACTAACAGACACTGTAATGAAGAGTTTTTAAATAAAAATTAGTTTATATTAGCTCTTGTAGAACCTTGTATTTTTGAAGTTCTTGGTTTACAGGCATGAACCATTGATCTAAGATGTTCCGGGACGAAAAAGCCAAAAGGACTCAAATCCAGAGATTTGGGTGGCCATTGAACCGGCCTCGGACGTCCAATCCATTTCCCTCGAAATATGTTATCCAAATATCTGCATACATCATCTCCACTCCTGTTGAACCCACATATCTCGCAGAATTACTAATGAGATAATAAAATTTATAAATGATAAAAATTATTAAAAATAATCTCTATAGTAGCTTGTTTATAGGTCCAGACTTGTGCACCACTGTGTATGTATGTATGTATGTATGTATGCATGTATGTATGTATGTATGCATATTATATAGATATTAGCAGAGCTACCCGGTATTGCCCAGGTTAGAGTGTGCGATAGCATCATGTGGTAGGGAGAGTTTACTTTAACAGCAACTTTGATGCTGTCAGCTAGATATCTTACTCACCGAGCTATTCAGATATATGTTAATACTAACGCTAATAAATAGATTAGTTTCATTGTGTAACATGTTTGAAAATTGTCATTAGCTTCTTTAAGGGGCAGCCAGAGACACAAATATACTTCCATTATGTTCACATGCAAATTGTGCATGTGAATACAATTATATTGAAAGTACACTTCCTAGTATGTCTTCGTTTTTAGGGACAGACATGCACAGACGGAGGTGTTCTCCTTGATTATAAATTTCATTTGAATCAAAAGGAAAACAGTTTTCAGTGGAGGGGTTGTGCCCCTCGGGGACCATCTTAATATTATCAAAATTTGTTGAAAGTTTGAGAATAGACATCATTTTTGGTTATTTACCTATGGTTTAAATTTCATTTGAATTTAAGGGAAAACAGTTTTCAGTGAGGGCTTGTTTCCCCCCCCCCCCCTGGAACCTCCAGTGTTGAAGTGATATATTTATTATATAGCCTATGACCTTCACTGAGAGGTCAGTAGTCTACATGCCAATTTTCAAGCAATTCTGTCCAGCGGTTAGGGTGAACATATGACACAAAGATCAGGAAAACACACACAGTTACTATTTTATATAGAGAGATATGAACGCGGGGGGGGGGATGCTTGAAAAAATATGTGTATGTAAATTTTTAATATATGGTGGATAGTGTGTGAAAGGTGATTTTACTTGTGTCTGGAACATGAATGTTCATAAATTTTGAATTGCTTGCGGTAGAACTAAGTATGTGTGTTGGCTGGGCAGTTGAAGGCATAGGGTGAGGGTAGGAAGGTCTTCCGTGAAAGTTAAATTGTACACGAACCCGGCAAATATGTTGGAGTGAGGAGAGGGGGCCATCTAACTGTAGGAAGAATAAATGACATGCTTAATGAGGTTAACTGTTTGTTGACACCTCTTTTTCTGTTTTTCTTTTGGATAATTTCAATGTTAACATCTGTAATCACTTCAGAGTCCTGACGAGACGTGTCAACGTCGAAACGTTAGTGGATCCGCGTAGACTGTTTCTAATGTTTATTTAATTTTATTTGTAAAAGCTCTAATTTGTATTGAGCACTTTTTTTTAAATATTGGTCTTAAGTTCATGTCATCAATATATTTTGACTTATATATATATATATATATATATTATATATATTAAAGAAAGAAAGAAGCAAAATGCTTTTTAAAAAACACGTGTTAGATGAAGATATTTTTTTTTAAATCAAAATTTTTTAAAAATTATTTTGATTTTAATAAAAAATATCTGTATCTAACACATGGTTTTTTGAAGGCATTTTGCCTCTTTCTTTAAGTTTTAAATTTCAAAAATGCTTAAAAGAAATGAACTTTCCCAAATATATATATATATATATTAATCATACCTGAGTAGGTTTAACACATTTAAATCTGGCTTCAGAAAGAACAATTTGTAGATTCTTTTTTCTATATATATGTTTCTGAGAATATTTTTATTCAGATTTGAAATTACAGCTCGATATTAGGGATGCTCCATCTCTATCGCATTTGTACTGAAACAATTTGAAAATATTGACTAAATTAAATGCTTGTTATCTGTTGAAATTTTGAATAAAAATAAATGAAAGCGACTGAAAACGAGAAATTTGTAGGAGTGGAACAAATTTTGAGCTGTAACTTTGAACCTGAATAAAAAAAATATTCTCAGAAACATGTGTATAGCGAAAAGGCATGTATGAATCGTTCGTTTTTCATATATTGGCGAGTTATTGCTTATCAAAGCCAAAAGGCCACTCAAGGATAAAGGATTAATGCGTTTATCCAGAGGATTTGTAACGATGGTTGGCATTGGGCAGAGTTTGATTATTTAAGAGGAAGGCTCAACAAGGATTTGTTAACATCGGACTTGAAAACGGCTATGTTGAAGTCAGCTGGAAATCAGCCCTGTGGTATTGGGTTCCACAGCCGGGCAGTTGCTGGAAATAAACTTTTCTCATAGAAGTTCCATTTAGTTTTGGGGATACACAAGAAGAAAGGAAAATTATTTTCAGTGGTTTTAGCTAGACGAGTTCTTGCTGTGAATGTCTTACAGAGGGAACCAAAGATTGGAGCTCTGTCGAGTTCCTACCATGATAATAACGATAGAGCAGAGAAAGACTACCAACCTCTCTTCTGTGAAAAAGAGGTTGTAGCGAAGATAAGAGGACATCCCCCACTAAGTTCAAAAGTTGGTTTTGTACTCTGTCAAGGCAGAAAAGGCTGCTCTGGGTGTCACCTCCCCAGATGTGGCAACAATACTCCATTCTTGGACGTATTTGACTCTTATACAGGTAGAGGATTGCGCCAGGAGTGAGATACTTTCTAGAACGGTAGAATGATCTAATCATTTTTTTGCCGACCTTAGCAACAGATTTGATGTAAGTTTTCCACTTCAGGTCTGGAGTGAAGGTCAGTCCTAGAAGCTTATCACGACAGGAGGCTTCCTCAAGGAGTGAGCTATTCATTTCAATTGGAGCAAAGTGAAGATCCGAGCGTTGGTGGTGAAAGGAAAGAAGTTTAATTTTAGATGTATTAAAAGTAACCAGCCACCTTTTTCCCCATTGCACTATGTGCTCTAGGTTAGAAGAGAAAGAAACAAAGAGATCTTGATCATTAATGCGCTTCAAAGTGTTGCCATAGATAGTTGTATCATCTGCATAAATGTCAACGAATGATCTTAGAATGTGATTTGGGAGATCATTGATAAAGACCAGAAAGAGGGTTGAGCCGAGAATGAATCTTTAAGACACGCCGGCATTGATATTATGTGCCCATCAACGAATACTTTTATATAAACCTATCAGAAAAAGGATTTGATGGTTGAGAAGACATTTCCAGACATTCCATAGCTAGCTTGTGAAGCCAACCTTTGTGCCAAACCCTTTCAAAAACCTTTGATATATAAAGAGCTATTGCTCTCGAAACGAAGTCTTCATCAATAGATTCACTGAGTCAGAACATCAGCTTTTAATCTTGCAGGACGAAATCCATATTGCTTGTCACTGAGTAGATAACTTTTGTTGAGGTGGTTGACAACTTCTTGATTTATCATAGATTCAAACAACTTACCCATGACGCACGGGAGACTGATTGGTCTGTACTGAGATGCAGAAGACTGGTCTTCAGTATTTTTAATTACTGAGCAGACTGACACAGTTTTCCAACTTCTGCTTTAAGCAACGGTTGAACAGCTTTGTAAGAATAGGAGCTAGTTCCGGTTGCAACTTCTTAGGCACTATGATTGGAATGTTGTCAGGACCAGTTGGCTTGCTGGCATCAAGGTTCTTGATTAGTTTGGCAACATCCTGGACAGATATATGGATGTTGTTTAAAGTGTTTACCATCATAGTGAGAAATTCAGGAGGAAGGCGACCCTAGTTGCAAAGGGTGGAATTTGATGCAAATTTCTTTGCAAAAAGTTTGGCTTCATCAGATGTTGAGGAAATCACCTCTGGTCCATTGATAATGGCTAGAATAGAGGTCTTACTTCTGTTTAGAACCCTGTTTGCTATTTGCCCCAAACTCTTAGGAACAAAGCCTCTGCTCAGCCACTCTAGATTTAACGGATTAGGCATAAGACTCTTATGAGTTTTTTTATAACTCTTTTGCAGTGGTTGTGAACAGTTCTAAAGGCGGCTGAGGTTTCAGCGTATTTATTTCATTGAAAGAAATTGAAATAGTAATTTCTGTGAGCAATGGCAGCGGCGCATTCAGGATTGTACCAAGGCTGGCTGTTGGGTTTCTGCTGGAATGTCTTAGACAGTATGAAGCTGGCAATACCAACGATTAACCAGTCAGTTATATCAGATGCAATACTAGACACATTCTTTACAAAAATGGAGTGTAGAAGAATTTCTGATATGAAAGATCTGAGGCTGTCCCAGTCAGCCATCAAGTACTGATATGCTCTGCAGTGGAAAGAGACATCATATGTCTTATTGCATTTTGTTTTGATCTTAATTGAGACAGCTGAGTGATCAGAAGGTCTCAGCAAAGACAGAACAGTGGATGAGCACTGTTCAGGACAAGTTATCAGGAAACGATCAAGAAGACTTGCAAAATGTCTGTCAGCATCGGGTACGCGAGTAGGTTTGTCAACAATCTGTGTTAGATCATAAGAAAGGGAAAAATCGTGACCAAACCTCCCTTCATAATCAGTCTTGTTTGAGTGGACTAGCCATTTAATATTGTGAACATTAAAGTCACCACAGACATGGATGCTGGCAGAAGGGTAAACAGACAAGATATGGTCAATTTTCGCAGAGATAGTAACACTGTCATTAGGGGGCCGATAGAGGGCAAAGATGAATGCGGTGCTGTGAGTAAGTGCAACATGGAAACACATATAGAGCCATTTAGGGTCTTCTTTGGAGATGTCCTTACCACATGGAAAGCCATTCCTAATGTAAGCACGAATATCATGTCAATGGCGATCTTCAGGGTCAGGTTTGGATGTTATGTTTGAGTAACCTTTAATGCTGACGTCATCATCATCAGTAGAAGCTGATAGGCTAATGTCAGTTTCACACAGAAAGAATAGGTCTGGTTTGGTCTCCTGTAAGTGGATTTCAACCTCTGGAAGGTTGGAACACAGACTCTTAATGTTTTCTCTGAAATTATTTATCTATCATTATATAAAAGCTCTTACTCATTTAACTGATGGGCTATTGAGCTTAAACTATTTACAGATTTGAAACAGTTTGCATGAAAAACACAAAAGTGGATATTTTCCTATGCTATCCGATATTTAAATCACACAATTCTTAATTATAATTAATTTAAAATAAATAATATTAAATTATTTTTACCTACATATGCTAGCGTGTCGAGCTTTCGCTCTCATCAGTGCAGGGATGATGATCTCGGACGGTCGCACGGTTCGAACCCCTGCCACAGAGTCAACCTAGACTCCGTAAGCAAGCGCTATAACCTAAGGATATTACCACATTCAAGAAGGGAATTTAAGTTCTATTTATGTGAAGGGCGGCATATCAAGAAAGACTGACTTAAGATTTTACAAACGTTGTTGGAATATGCCTTATAGCTATGTGTCAGTCTATTTTAAACTTCCCCGATCTTATTAATGGGGCTTATAATATATATATATAGTCTCGGAAGTTTCTCAACCATTAAAACTATATAAAAAATTAAAAAAAATTATATATAAAAAAAAAACTTTAAAAAACTTATAGTCTCAAGTCTTCCAGTGGAAAATCACTCATGTAAGTCAATTTATTTTTTACAGTTATTATATTAGTTAGTTTCTAACACTATTTTAAGGGATCATCAGTTGTTTACCATGAAAAACTGTTTCGGGAATTTAAAAACAAGACAGTATTTAATTTCATGGCTTCCCAGCAGAGTTGATCAGACCCCACTTCCCTTAAAAGACAAAAACATAAACGTTCCTTATACTAAATCTACGTTTTGTTCCATATAAATGTTTTGCTAACTTATATTAGTTATTTAAGACACAAAAAAAAAATTCTTGACCTGTGCTGTTCGTCTGTCTAATAAAATTTATCCGTTACTTACAAAAATGTTGCTGCATTTTAAAGTGTTTGGACGAATCCATGACACTATTATTTAAGTGATTAATGTATTATTTTTAGTTTTATATTATAAATATAAAAAACATCAACACATCAAAAAATAAAAGATAAATAAATAAATATGTATATACATATATATATATATATATATATATATATATATATATATTAGTACTTCATGTATCCACATAAAATATTATAAGGAGATATAATTTTTTATGTGTCAGTTTTCAGTATTTACTTCAACAGTGCTCGATACGTAAGTAGAGCTAGGTAGTAAGCAATGAAAATATATATGGCAATCATATATATATAAATCAGGCATTTAGCCTGACGATTCCCCCCCCGGGGATGAAACACGGGAGCCTCTGTGTAGCTTGATTGCCATATATATTTTCATTGCTTACTATATATATATATATATATATATATATATATATATGTATATTAGAGAGTTGGAATAACCTACTAAACACTATTCTCAAGTGTCTCTGGTCACTCTGTACAAGGGTTTGTCAGGACAACCTGACATAAAGATACTTCCCCCTACAAGTAAACCCTGACCAAATATTCAAAATAACATAGTATTCGAAGCCCAAATAAGATCCCCGCGACACGACTATACACTGACTCATACGAGGAATGGTGCACCTTCTCATAGTGAAGTTACCTCAAGTAACAGCACTTAGCTGGATACTCCACCAGACTAGATGAATTCTTCTCCTGGAATCCGGTAAAACCAAGAGACCACAAGAAACGTAGTTAAATGGTCAATTGGGGAGTGGAAAATTAATGTTCTTCACTTTTTTACTAAATCAACGTTTGAAAATTAAGGGAGAAATTAAGTTAAACACTCGAATATCTTTGTATCTCACATGGAGATCAAGTGTTAACCCCAGGAAGGGTCCCCTTGATTTCTGAGACTTTAGTAAAATGAAACCAAAAAATATATATATTCCGATTTGGAATGCTAAACACGTCTGCTGTTTTGAACTGATCCCGGAGTTCCTACGAGACGCAACCATAAGATGAAAACACTTATCCTCAGAATATTATTTGTATGGTTAAAAAGAAAAATGTCTGCTTTTTATTTTTATTATTGTTGCTGTTTGTCTGAGCGGTCCTTTCAGACTGACCCTCCGGTCAGCTGATGGAGATGATAGTTCTGAATGAATTACCGGGTTTCCAGTTTAGATAATTGGATGACAAAATAAATCAAACATAAAGATTAAAAGTAACGTTTTCGTTTTTTTTTAGGGGAGTGTGATGCATGGTCAAAGACGCGGGAAAGAAAAAAAGAAAGAAATTGAATCAAATAACATAAAATTATAAAAAGGGAGCAAAAAGTCCTTTTATAGGGAGCAAGGTTGATAAATCATTAACTTCCAAGTTGAAAAGCCAATGACTTGTGTCCCTGTAGAAATCTTTGCCCCCTCCCCGAACACGGTGGAACCGACATCGATTTTTCCTGGCGAAAAACCTAAACATTGATTTTTCTAGATAAAATAACCTTCAATTTAGTCGATTTGCATTCCAGAAGTATTATTTTTTTTTTTTTTTTGCAAATAGGCATAAATTATATTGATTTCCTTAAGATGGGCATCATGCAAGGACTTTTTTTTATTTTATCTTATTTTATCTATTTTTACTTATATAGCTATTTTTTCTTTACTTATATAGTTTTCTATTTCATTTTATATTGTCTTGTCTTTTTATAGGGTTTTTTCTTGTTTTCCTGTATGTACTTTCATCTTTTTTTTTTTTAAATTTAATTTGTTAATTTTATTTATTTATTTTTTTACATACATTTTTTTACTTACATTTTTTTTTTTACTTATATTTTTTTTTTTTACTTATATTTCTTATTCTATACTATTTTGGTATTTTATAGTGTTTTTTGTGTTCATTTTCTTATATCTACTTTCTTTTATTTTATTTTCTTTTTTCAATGAATTTCCTTACTTTTAAATTGTGCGTTTTCACAAAGAAACACGCACTCGTACACACATAAGGCATCGATTTTATTTTATATTATCTTTTAATTTCTTTTCTTGAATTTCTTTTCTTTCACGCACACCCTCCCCATTATTTCACTTTCTTTTATATTTAAGAAAAAAAAAAAAAAGCAGCAAGCTATTTGTATTCCAGAAGTTGTACACAAAGTTGTGTATCCATGGAAAAATATGCAGATGTTAACGAGAAGATGTCGAGGCAGGAGGAGGGGCAGGGATTCTGCTGAGGGTGGTGGTACACGGTCCAGGGTCCAGAAAATGACTCAGTGTCACAGTAAGCAGTTATATAAAAAAATAGGGGTTTCCTTCCACTTCTCCCCCACTGTTTTTCAACTATGCATGTCACAACCGCCCCAAATGCCCCAGCCATCCCCTAGTTATAAAAAAGGAATAAATTTAACTCCCATACAAAGTGGGAGGAAATTTCAGTTTCAAAGTATATCTCGATATGCATTGAAAACATGCATGCAGAGAGGCTTAAATAAAAAATATATACTCTCCTTCTTACTATATACATATATATATATATATATATATATATACATACACCCCCCCCCCCCCCACACACACACAGTGGACCAATCTTTGTCGATTTTATTTACGGATGATTGGCTATATATATATACAGGGTATTTTCTGAAAGGAATTAAATCGAATTACATTTTATGGTTCCTATCGCTCTACTAAACGAACTTACCAACTAGAATCAAATATTGATTTTGTAGGAAGAAAGCTATCGATAACAAAAATCGAAAATAGGACTGACTTTACTTTATATATTAGATAATGATTATATATATATATATACAGGGTGGGCAAAAATAAGGGTCCTATTTTTAAAAATTCATAACTTTTTTATTTATTGATTTTTTTTTTTTATTTTTTTTTTTTAGAATAAGTAAAGGACCCCTTCCGAAGCAAGCATGAGCCGTATTAGCCCTAAGGAACGTACCCTCATTTAGAAAACATTATTTTTGCTTAAAAAACTCAAAACAGTGTAAAAAACAATACTTTAGTTTTTGTAAGTTTTAAGAAGTGTTTTTCGGCTAAAATTTGTTTTGTTTATTTCAAAAAATCTCGGAAGGGTCAGTCTACACACACATAAAGTTTGGTGAGTTTAACTTTTATTTTGTGGAAGTTATTCAAATTCAAGTTATTCAAATTTAAAGATAGGACCCTTATTTTGGCCCACCCTGTATATATATATATATATAATATGAAAACGGAAAAACCAAGAGATATTTTTTTATATATTCATCAACGTTTCGTCTTTATTGTAAGACTTCCTCAGGATGATAATTTGAAGAAAAATGTCATGTAAGTACATCGAAATTTGGGGTTGACATGGTGGAGAGATGAGGGAATGTAGTAGCCGTGGCTACTATGAGGAGAGTTCAGTCTGGAGAAGTCAATATACACTAGAAATAAATGTGACCCATGGAATCCTTATTTACTTACCTCCCCACGAGGGCAAAGTTAGACACAAGGTTGTTGTTTTTTTTATTTAGGGGATATCCAGTTCCTCTAAAAGGGCCACTTTGGATGATGCAAAAATAAAAATTGATCCAACTGGATCAATTTTTATTTTTGTCTCATCTCAGAAGGATTCTTCGCCCTGACCGAGGACAGAACAGATATTACACTTTGATCCTAGCCCAAAAGACCAGGGTATCATCCACTGAACTCTGGTTAGATTATTTAAATCAGGAGAAAGTGAGTTTGCAAATGCAGTTAAATATTAAAAATAATAACAAAATTTAAAATTAGTCTCTTTCTGCTCACTATATCTCCCTCTCTCTTTCTATCTTTCACTCTGCAGCTATGGGTTAAATAGTATTACTAATTGTGGCATTATATTCCCTTTTGTTTCTAATGGAATATTTTGATCTTTTTATTCTTTCCTCCGACTGTTAATAAACTGAGAGAGAGAAAGAGTGACAGAAGTGAGAGTGATAACTATCATATAAAATTAGAGTGGGGAGGAGTCAAACAAACAAACAGTGGAAGAGGGTGAGTATGATAGAAACTTAGCAAGAGATGCAAGTTAATTGCAAATTACGGCTAATTGGAAGAACTAAAATGGAAGTTTTTAAAACATAACTCAATCCCAAAACCGAGGAATATTTTATCATGTGTTTTGTGTGCTTAAAATATGTAAGAGAAAAACGATAATTAACTCGGCTTTAGTATAAAAATTGATATATATATATATTAATCTTCCACAGATCGCTGTTTGTTTTGTCGTATCACGGCTCCTCAGTGTGGCTAGAAATTGCTAAATTCGAAACTGAACTGCTTGAACAGCTTACTAGAGAGCTCGATCCACTTTATTGCCTGATGCGATCGATGATCATAATAGCCATTAACCAAAATTATTATTATAAAGCTCGAATAATATATTGAGCACTATTGAAATAGATATTGGAAAAATCTGCCCCAGTCCTGTCCAAAATAAATACATGTGCGCGTGTGTGCAGTGAAACCATCATGAGATATGTCTCTTCCAGA
Source organism: Sepiola atlantica (assembly GCA_963556195.1). Taxonomy (NCBI): domain Eukaryota; kingdom Metazoa; phylum Mollusca; class Cephalopoda; order Sepiida; family Sepiolidae; genus Sepiola; species Sepiola atlantica. The sequence goes on along the minus strand of OY744525.1, from coordinate 17,539,724 downwards.
CTTCGTTACGGCAGGCATCTAGAAGAAGGAAACCTTGCGGCCACTGTTGCTTCCAATGATGTAGACTTACTCTTCTTTTAGGGTCAGGTTGGCAGTCGCTTAGTGAGCGGAGTTAGTTCTGTGAAAAGCTTTTCCTCACTTAAAAAAGCTTCATGCACAGGCATTGTCTGAAAGCAATGGCCATGCTCGAATATATGCAGCCATACGCTCACTTATTTTTATTATTTTTTTTTTTAATAGAAAACGCTCCAGACAAGGCATGAAGCCACTTTTTGTAAGAAGCTAAAAATAAAATGCCACTTCAAGGTTAAAAACTAGCCACGGATAAATGTTATAGATTCCGACCCAGAAAACAGCAATTATTCCCCCTTTGTAAAAAGACATTGCTTATAATATGTAAGGACTAAAGGAAAAAATAAGGGAAGCGAGTGTTACGAGGCTGCCGAAAGTAAACCGAAGGTCCGCATGCGGCACTCTAGTGGAGGAAATGATGTTATCTACTTAGCATTAATTTAACAATCTTCGGAAAAAGAATTGAGTGCTTTTAATTGTCAGTATCGTAAAAAAACGATATGAATAAATGAATGGCTTCATTTATATACGATATACTTTCTCTCACTGCTACAAGCAGTTTCGTTTAGCTCAGTATGTTGAGCATCGGGCGCTGGCCACTGAGGTCCCGGTTTTGAATCTCGCTAGTTCTAGCCACACTGATGAGTTGTAGAGGTCTACAGACACGTGTCTGTGGAGAAAACTATTTTATATGTATTCATATCCATAGACACGGGTTTCGTGGTCCCTCCAGCCAATGAAAGTGTAGATATGAAATGTGAAAAAAAAAAATTATAAATAAGTTTATGAGTATGGATTTTTTGATAACCATATGCAGCATTCTTTATATTTAAGAATTTAATAAACAAATAAAGATAACTGCATATATTTATCAAATCATATGCACACAAAAAATTAGGACACACATTTATATATATATATATATATATATATATATGGTTGTTAGTTCAGAGGTGTTAATCCTATGAAACTACGGTGTTTATGAGATAATGCTCAATAACACTCCTTGTCTATAAGACTCACTTTCGATATATATATTCATGGACGGCGGCACCGGGGGGGAGGGGGCTCAAGCCCTCTCCCCTTTTGACTTGCCCCCCCCCCCCACTTTACGGTCATCAATAATGAAGTTATATATGCATGTGTTTAACCGCCCCCCCACACTTTTTAGGAGAGCCCCACCCACTTTTATAACTGTCCCGCCGGTCCTAATATATATATATATACTATTGCTGTAATAATAATAATATATATATATATATATACTATTGCTGTAATAATATATATATATATATATATATATATATATATATATATATATATATATATATACTATTGCTGTAGGAAATAATGGTTTCCCTAAAAGCATAATGCAATACTATTCCATGAAAATAATTGAGTCCTCTTCGTTACCAGTATCATAAAATTTGTAAACAAATGAATTAATTTAAACGATTCAATTTCTTCCACTCCAAGTAGCGGGTACATTAACTCCGATGGTCAGACATCCGAGACCAGTTGGTCACAGTTAATAGTTAATCGGAGTCTTCGTTTCAAATCTCGGGTTTGATGCGCTCGCCACGTCTAGTTGCACTGATGAATCGTGAAACTATGAAACAGCAGTTTATGTCCTGATATAAACCGCTGCTGTAATACATTGATTTATATACATATATCACTTAATATGTAGGTGTGTATTTGATAAATATGTGTACTTTTTGTCCATTTATTTATTCATATAAATATATGATATTAACTCCTTATGTGGACCTTATACATATATATATATATATATAAAGCTAGAGTAAGTAAAAGTGGGAGGGAAAAGGGCAGGCAGGATCAATACCTAGCGATAAATTAGGTGGTTTTGAGTTTTTATTTATTTCCATTTTGTTTTTCATTTTATTCCTTCGTTTTACTTCCACTTTTGTTTCCCTTTCCTCCTCTCCCCCCGCCCAAAGAGCAGAGGGCAAAAGGGGCAGGGCAAAGGGGCAGGCTGCCTGTGTCTCCATTCCTGGTGAAGCATATCAGCTAATCAGTGGCTGAAGCAGCCATTGCTCACACAACACACTTAATAGGACAGCAGGATTCTTTCTCACACAGCCTGTGCGCGCGCACACACAAACACACACACGCACAGAGGCATAGGCTAATATGTAAGCATTTGATAAACCTCTGCGAACTCGAGTGTGCTTCCTCTTTGCCTTTCTTTCTTCCTCTTTTTTTTTTTTCCGGAGCATGTACATGAATGTAGTCAAGTCCGCGCTCTCACAGACGCTCGCTCATGCTTGCTTTCACGAACCCTGGCATAACATGCTCCGGTAAACCTGGGTTCATGTATACAGACATACGCGCGTATACATTTAATAATGCTATCGCACAGGAGCTGTAGAATTCACGTTAGGAACACATCCCGCTGTGGACTCTTGAGGATTCAACACACAGGTTAGTTGGTCTTGAACCTTGCTCGATAATTTTTCTTTACTGTGTTTTGCTCACTTTAAATGTAACGGAAGCGGAGTCGAGATCTAACTTTTGTTTGGTCTGCTTGCTTAACGGCATATCAACCCTTTTGGGGGGATTATTCAATGCCCACACAAAAATACCCGTCTGAAAGGATTCATTGAACTCAACTTGCTATTTTACATATAGTTGGGTCTAACTTTGAACTCGGTTACAAAAAAAAAACGAACAAAAAATGTTTCAGAAGAAAAAAAAAAAAGAAACATTTGTATTTAAAAACTGGCTTTAATGTTGTTGTGAGGAGCCCAAATATCAAGTTTATAAGTTAAAAATGTATATATATATATATATATATATATATACTACTATTTCATGTATATATGCACATATGATATTATAATGTAATATAATATATTACATATATATTTTTCAGTTTTTACTCCAACAATGCTCAATATGTGAGTAGAGCTTATTAGAATAAACAATACTTACATATAAAACCAACCAAAAACCATACATCCACACATTTAGCCTGATGATTTCCTTCGGGAATGAAACATGAACGTTTCTGTGTAGTTTACCTTGTAAATTATATATATATATATATATATATATATATATATATATATATATAGTTTGTCACTTTTTACTTTCTTATATGTGCTTCAATATGATGACTGTTGTATTGAAAATATTATCTCATCGCATTCTTCAAGTCAACATTGTTGATGAAGACTATAAATTCTAGACTTACATACAATATTCACGTAGATGTATTTCTCTCACACTTCCACTCCTCCTCTTAGAAATAGTAAAATAGCAACTTGTGTTCAATGAATAGTATTGTTTTTGCTTCAAATAACTCGAAACATGTTGATTTTAAAAAAAACAACAAACAGTATTTTGTATATCTTAGATAAAATGTATTACTAAAATTTACTTATTTATATAGAATTTTCAAATATCTCCTCTCTCTCATATATATATATATATATATATATATATATATATATATATATATATATCGTACATGTATTGTATTAGTTTCTGTAAATGTAAATCCGTAGAAACTCAAGTGTTTATAAAAAGTGCTCAATACCAAGTAGAGCTGTTTATAAGTATAAATTTTTATTTATACAAACATTATTGGTTACATATGTGCATACATGTTTCGGTTGCACTTTCCCAAGAAAGTCAACCTCATCAGACCGAGAATCTTTCCTGAAAGATTCTCGGTCTGATGAGGTTGACTTTCTTGGGAAAGTGCAACCGAAACATGTATGCACATATGTAACCAATAATGTTTGTATAAATAAAAATTTATACTTATATATATATGAGAGAGAGAGAAGGAGATATATATATATATATATATATATATATATATATATATATATATATATAGATATATTATTTCATTTTATTTAAATACTGTACATTACCGTGTTTGTTGAGAATACCCGGGTTTCATCTATCTGGTCATTTTGGATTTAAGAGAAATTCGGCTCGCCTTACAGAAAGATATGTTATTCCTGACCCTTTTACTTAAGTCAGACATGAAATACTTATAGTTTTTTTTTGTTTTGTTTTTGTGAAAATCAACACGTTTTGAGTTATTTAAAGCCAAAGCAATACTATTCATTAAACACAAGTTGCTGTTTTTTTGTGTGATTCTTTTTTAACAAACTTATGATGCATACTACATATATTGTTTGGATTTAAGAGCATTTCTAATTTTGTTCGGCAACTCAAAATGAGTCCACTTTCAGTTGATTAATTCAAACATGTACCACTTTCAAAAATAAAGTATATTAAACAACGTTAGGATTATTTTTATATAAGCCTGAATATATAGATTTTATTTTACTTTCTGAATATAAATGTTAATTCATATATATATATATATATATATATATATATATATATAAATGTTTGGGAATTTTTTAGATGAGGGTTGATAATTTGTAGAATTTGGTATATTCGGACTACTGTTCTCATCTTGTGTGTTTTTATCACAACGTTTCGGCCGATGTAACATCCGACCTTCTTCAGGTGTACCTTGTCGAACTCGGGAATCTGGACGAAATTTCGAACGGAACCCTTTATTGAATCCACAGGGGTAGCGTGCTCTCGTTCTATCTGCTATGACTGGGAAGAAGATTCCCGAGTTCGACAAGGTACCTGAAGAAGGTCGGAGGTTACATCGGCCGAAACGTTGTGATAGAAACACCCAAGATGAGAACAGTAGTCCGAATATACCAAATTCATAAATATATATATATATATATATATATGCGTATATTTTTATGCATAGCAAAACTAAGAATATTTCTAAAACTAGACACTGAAGTGCACAAATTAGTTTTTTTGTTGCGTTCAAATTGAAAAGTTTGTTCACAGACAAAATATTCTCAACGAGTGGTTTTGTAACTCATTTGAATTTACAAACGATACATTTTAAATTCCTATTCCCTATCGTTAGTAATAATTAAATCAGTCACACACACACACACACGCGCGCACATATACAGGGTGGGCCAAAATAAGGGTCCTATCTTTAAATTTGAATAACTTGAATTTGAATAACTTCCACAAAATAAAAGTTAAACTCACCAAACTTTATGTGTGTGTAGACTGACCCTTCCGAGATTTTTTGAAATAAACAAAACAAATTTTAGCCGAAAAACACTTCTTAAAACTTACAAAAACTAAAGTATTGTTTTTTACACTGTTTTGAGTTTTTTAAGCAAAAATAATGTTTTCTAAATGAGGGTACGTTCCTTAGGGCTAATACGGCTCATGCTTGCTTCGGAAGGGGTCCTTTACTTATTCTAAAAAAAAAATTAAAAAAAAATCAATAAATAAAAAAGTTATGAATTTTTAAAAATAGGACCCTTATTTTTGCCCACCCTGTATATATATATTATATATATATGTGTGTATGTGAGGTATTTATATATATTTTAGTATCTGATAAATGACCAGATTTCTTAATTACCTGTGTAATCGCATATCGATATATTTATTTTAAAAAAGCACTATAAATTAGTTTGTTCGTCCATCGGTTTCACGGAAACACTGAAAACTCAGGCCGTGGGGCTAAAGATACCAAATGAATCAGTTCTTCACCTTCTTATTTTTATAACTTTCCACCGAAATCAGAATGTATTAGATCTTTGACTGAAGAATGTGTTAATTTGGTATCTTTAGCCTCATGTGGTGAGTGTCCACTGTTTCCATTAAACCGAAGGTATCAATGGACGATCGAACTAATATATAGTGTTGTTTTTTTTAAATGCATGTGTTTATATTAATATGTTCATATTTATTTACAAATACTGCTTAAGGCATATGTCCCAGATGCATGATGTAGGTTTTGCATGAATTTGTCTAAAACTAGTGTGATATATATATATATATATATATATATATATATATATATATATATATATATACATACACATTGTAATTATATCTTATACTATAAGTGAGACCGCTGGTGGCCATTAGCAATAATGTATAGCTCTTCATAAAAGAATAGAAGACTTTTGGTACTGAAAAATGCTTTGTTAATATAAGCATCTAAATTTCACTTACTGCTCTAAGTTTGGACTGTGAGCATAATGTATAAGTTGTACGTCTGTTGTCAAAATAGTCTAGTTTCGATCACAGTTTTGGGTACTTGCTTGTCTGGCCATACTGAAAAGCCGTGATATAGCAAAATATTTGCCTTAGGATGATTATATATATATATATATATATATATATATATATATATATATATATATGAGAGAGAGATATGTTTTTGTATGTATGCGTGTGTGTGTATATATATATATATATGCACAAATATTATTTATATATATATATATATATATATATGCACAAATATTATTTATATATATATATATATATTCACAAATATTATTTATATTTATATATATATATATTCACAAATATTATTTATATTTATATATATATATATATGCACAAATATTATTTATATATATATATATATATGCACAAATATTATTTATATATATATATGCACAAATATTATTTATATATATGCACAAATATTATTTATATATGTATATATATATGCACAAATATTATTTATATATATATGCACAAATATTTATATATGTATATATATATGCACAAATATATGTATATATATATATGCACAAATATTATTTATATATATATATATATATATATATATATGCACACATATTATTTATATATATATATATATACGCACAAATATAACTTATATATATATATATATGCACAAATATTATATATATATATATATATATGCACAAATATTATTTATATATATATATGCACGAATATTATTTATATATATATATATATATACACGAATATTATTTATATATATATATATATAAACAAATATTATATTTATATATATAAACAAATATATTTATATATATATATATATAAACAAATATTATTTATATATATATATATATATATATAAACAAATATTATTTATATATATAAACAAATATTATTTATATATATATAAACAAATATTTATATATATATATAAATAAATATTATTTATATATATATATAAACAAATATTATTTATATATATATATAAACAAATATTATTTATATATATATATAAACAAATATTATTTATATATATATATAAACAAATATTATTTATATATATAAACAAATATTTTATATATATATATATAAACAAATATTTTATATATATATATAAACAAATATTTTATATATATATATAAACAAATATTTTATATATATATATATAAACAAATATTTTATATATATATATATATAGACAAATATTTTATATATATATATATATATATAAACAAATATTTTATATATATATATATAAACAAATATTTTATGTATATATATAAACAAATATTATATATTTATATATATATATGTATATGCTCAAATATTATATATATATATATGTATATGCTCAAATATTATATATGTATATGCTCGAATATTATATATATGTATATGCTCAAATATTATATATATGTATATGCTGAAATATTATATATATATATGTATATGCTCAAATATTATATATATGTATATGTATATGCTCAAATATTATATATATGTATATATATAGGCACAAATATATATATATATATATGCACAAATATATATATATATATATATGCACAAATATATATTGTATGTATTTAGCAGCATATTTTCATTTAGGCAAACATTATTAAATAACTGGCTTTGTTATTTAATAATGTTTGCCTAAACAAATATATATATATATATATATATATGCGCAAATATATATATATGCACAAATATTATATATATATGCACAAATATTATATATATTTATATATACATATACATGCACAAATATTATATATATTTATATATATATATATATACATATATATAATAAACTTAGCTTTAATACTTTACTACAGTTTTACGCTATCACCGATCATCAGAAGTGTATGTAATTGTATTTATATATCTCAGCCAAACAACCCATATATATATATATATATATATATATATATACATATATATATATATATATATATATATATATATATATATATATCCTGCAAAGATCAGTATAAGTATAGTATTTTTCTAAGATTTCGATAATTATGCATTCAGAAAGGTTTTTAATAATTTTATTCATACATAATTTCTTTAATAATTTACTTTTGTTAGATTTTTATTTTTATACAATTTATATTTATCTGTGTTTTTATTTCATAATATATCACTATATTATTATTGTGTATCTGTAGCTGTATTTACCCGCCGTTAGACAAATAATACAAAATATATTAAAATTTGCATCCTATTTACGGATTTGGAAACTGTAATGCATTCTGGTGGATTTCACTTTGCGATTAATTTTCTTTTAAATAGACTTTTAAAAACAAATTCGTTTTATTTTCTGCTATTTTATTTTTGTTTTTCAAAAAATATTCGTTAACTAGTAAATAAAAAAATAATTCAATTTGTAAGTTACATAGTAACGAGAAAAACACACACACACACACACACACACGCATGTGAAGATATGCAGCAAACATTTAATAACCATTTATAAACTGTTGCTACTTCTGTTTTATTTCAAGATTTATATGTATATGTATGTATATTAGGATAAAATACACGATATATCATAAAATGAAATGCCGTGGAGACAGGATGTGTGAAAAAGACAAAAGGAAAAAACAAATTAAGCACGGGAAGAAATCATTAAAAAAACGAGATATTTTACCGGTTTCGTTCGGATCAACTAATATATATATATATATATATATATATATATATATATATAAATTATACACTCCGACATATATAAAAACTAACAGGAAAACCCGGGATTGAACAAGGAACCCTATGTCCTTTAACACCCTCAAGGCATACTCGTTTACCAAGAATGATTGAGGGCCCCTGTGTACTCTTGCTCCAATCCCTGAACCCCATATTACAATTTCTATTCTTGTTTTTTTTTCTAATTTCTATAATTTTCAAATTATAAATAAAATACAAAAATATATATATTTTATATATAAAAGTTGTATTTACGGATGTCAAGCATGAACGCAAGCGACACCAAAATTATTGTGCTCCCTTCGATCAAAATAAAATATACTTATCCAACTATCCCGGTGAATTTAGTTTCAGAATATTTATATTCAAAGCCAAAACAAACAGGAACTACACTCTAACTACACTAGAGAAAACGTGACCCGTTGGGTCACCCATTGAGTTTGGTTTAGATTGTTTGAATAAGAAGAAAAATGAGTTTACAAAGCCAGTTAAGTGTTTAAAAAGTAAGAAGAAAAACTCCAAAATTTTCTATTCGCTATCTCCCTCTCCAGTTACGGGTTAAACAATATTTACTACAGTTGGTGATATTTCCTTTTGTTAATATAAATAATTGACTATTCTTATTTTATGATGTTTGACTGTTAATAAACTGAGAGACTGGGTGATGAAAGGAGGCTTTCAAACAACATATAGTGATAGAGGGTAAAAATAATTAGATTGAATAACATATAAATAAAGTATAAACAAATTTCACGATGAGTCTGCGATTCGAACCCAGAATATGTTCAGCATGTTACTCAATATATTACTCTTTCAAGTAGTATATATAATGCTACCAAAACTCGCTCAAATAACAGGCGTATTTTGCAGTTTACATAATTCATTTGTTTTTAACTTCTAATAAATTGATATTTACAAATATACACTTATAACTGCTATTCTCAAATTTACATATGTATTTAAAATATTTTTCGATAAATTAATATTAATAAAACTTATTAGTACAATTAATTAAAGACATTTTATTCAGGGACGAGCGTGTTTTTAAACCATACTTGGAATGTCAAGTAATGTAAAATTGATGAATTAATTGCAAATTACGGCTAATTAGTACAATTAACATGGATTTTGTTTCAAACATAACTCAATCCCAGAACTAAAGAATAGTTTAGCGTGTATTTTATTAAAATACTTTAGGAAACGAACGTCGATTTATTAAACTTTAGTATAACAATGATAGATACACTGGAAATAATTTTCATGAGAATGTTGTGTCTGCATTTCATTCTCCACCAACACCACCATCCCACCTCCACCACCACCGGACCTACCTGCTGAATATGTATTTTTTAAATACCCTAGTGTAGCCTGACCAGCCAGAGACAATTTCCTCAGCATCAATTGTTTGTTAGCTGTGATGAGAGCCTCATCAATGCATCAGATGGAAAAGTTCTATTAGTTTTCAAAGTTTGTCAACAATATGGCTGGTTTTTGTTTTTTAATGATATAACAATATTATCTCTTTGGATATGTTATTTTTTTTGTCTTGTCTTTTTTATAATGTGTTTTAGTTGTTGAGTGTTTCTCCATTATGCAGTCATTTAATAGATTTACTAGGAGAATACCCGTCTCAGGACGGGTAAAATTTATTCCCCACACATAAGTTTTGCACCACTTTTATATCCTCTGGCGAAGATTAAAATCAACACATAATGCCACTAAACTTTATTCCAATTTTTATCAAAATCCATTACATGAATTTGATTTGATAAAATGTTAAAAACATAATACTCAAGCTTAGGGGTCTTATAAAAATTGAAATTCATGGAATCTTGTCTAATTGATGTCTCATGACTAAGGATCAAATTTAATGCAAATCTGAAATATTTTAATTTTCAAATGAGAAGTTGGGCTCATATTATGTCCCCTAAAAACCCTTTAAAATATTCTAATATGTCTAATATCTTTGGTTAAAATTTCATCAACATTAGAGATATCTGAATTTTCACGATTTGCTTCCACCCCCTCTCTTTGCAGAAAACTAAATTTAACTAAACATAGCCAACATTGCACATCCTTACGCATAGAAGCCAAATTCATAATGATCGGTTAATTAGTTTAGGAGTGAAACCATGTACATACAAATATATAAACATACGCATATCTAACTTTATATAAATAGAACTATTTTCCCATTCAAGATTATATATAAAATTGGCAGCTCCTTTTTTTTTTTTTAAGTTGTATCACTTCTTAACAAAAAAAACGTATTTAAAAAATATTTTCCGATGATTTTTTTGAGGAACTTTTCAACACATTCTGCAACTCCACTAAATGTTGTTTTTTTTTAGGACCTATCCAACACATTTTGCAACTTAACTAAAAATATTATTTAATTTTTTTGAAATTGACATAATATTATTTATCAAAAGAATGGATGTCTTTTTAGACATAACTTTCTGTATTAACTAAAACCATTAGACAAGATCTTGTGTGTATGTGTTTCTCGCCTACACGTAATTTTAAGAAATACACATTGGATTTTTTTTTAATTATTTGCTATCAATCGACTATTTTAAATAAAAAAATAAAATAAGTAAAAACTAAAACAAATATTTTATAAGATTATATTTCAAAAGAAATTGTGAACCATGCAGAACAAAATCAACAACCGAAAAGCAAATCCGGAAGAACAAACAATATTTATGCTTTGATATACACGAGGAAGTTTGAAAGAGGAAATAATGTTTTAGACAGGAAGGGAATGGTTAGTAGATTGAATTAGTGGATAAGAATAAAAACAAACTAGTTAAAATAGTGACACATGTTTAGAGCACCGATATTTCGGTCTTTAAATCCGACCCTAATCAGTTCATAAGAAGAGCTTATGTGCTTGTTTCAAACGGTCAGAGCTCATCAGGCTATTGACTGAGGAACTCTGAATTTTGGAACACAGCTGCTAGACGTAAGTGGTCCAAATGTGAGCTATATTTAGTTTAATGCAAAGGGGGTAAAAAAGGGGTGACAGCTCTCCATGAAAATTCAACTATCTCCAATTTTTGTGAAATTTTAACAATAGGCATTAACATCAATTAATAAATATTGTCCGAATGTTAGTTTCTTTTTAGTATTTTAAGGGATTTTTAGGGGACATAATATGGACACAAACTCCCATTTGAAAATTCAAATATTTCAGATTTGCATTGAATTTGATCCACAGTCATTAGACACCAATTAAGCAAGATTCCCTGAATTTTAAATTTCTTAAGACCCCTTAAGCTTAAGCCTAAAATTTTAGACATTTTCTAGAATAAAAATCATGTAATAGATTTTGATCAAAATTAGAATAGGATTCTAGACATAAGGTTTAGTATCATTATAGCATGATTTTAATCTTTATAAAGGGACATAAAATGTGTGCCAAACTGTTCGGGGAATTTATTTTACCTATCTTTGGACTGGTATTCTTCCAGTACGTGTATATATATATATATATATATATATATATATATATATTATTTAAATGACATAATAAAATGAGAAATTAATCAGATTTTATTAAAGTTAAAAAAACAAGGAGTGATACTGCATCCTTAACTCATGAGTTTTCCAAGAAAATCTTCACCTCAGAATTGTTATAATTTATAATATTCAACAGCGAGTGAGTCTTCTGAACTTTTTGTATGGTTTTGCTTTTTCTATTGTTTTATTATTAATTTGCATACACCCTGAATACACTCTTCACTGTCATCTACTGCATCGATAGCAAGCAAATTTCCTGCCTTTTTCGTTTTTGGACTACCATTCACCACCTGGATTGTTTTTTAATCGACTTCTTTTGACATCTTTCTTGAAATTGTTTTAAACTTTATGACTTGGATGAACTGTATAAGTTTAACAAAAAAGTGTGTTTTTGGCCAATATATTTGATGTTTTATATATTTTTATGTATTTTTTTAATATATTTTCAAAGCTTAATTTTATTACCTGCAGTAATGTCATTGCGGTAATGGTCCTCTGAGGAGAAGATTTTTCATGAGTTAAGGACGCAGTATCACTCCTTGTTTTTGAACTTTAATGAAATCTGATTAATTTCTCATTTTATTATGTCATTCAATTAATATTATTGCTCTATACACGATATTGAGCTTTGTTTTTTATCCTGATAGTCTACTAGCTAAAGATATTATTTATATCTTTAAAGTATTATCTTACTCTCTCTCTCTCTCTCTCTCTCTCTCTCTCTCTCTCTCTATATATATATATATATATATATATATATATATATATATATATATATATATATATATATGTAATGGTTTTGGGGTGAATACCCAAGCTGATGATGAACGATTAAAAAACTCATAACGAAACGCACGTGACGTGTGTATGCTGTGACTAGGAAACATAGGAGATAATAGCTCCATTAGGATTTTTAAAAAAAGAAAAGGAAATGATGATGATAATGAGTAAAGATTGTAATTCAGGCTTTGCTTGTCTTTTTTTTCTTTGTCTTTCTTTATTTTATATATGAGCACTGAGGATAGCCATACCAGGAAATAAATGCATAGGATATAGGAGCATTTTACAAATATCTTGGTAAGTCGAAACAATTGTATGCTGAAAATAAACAGTTTTTTTGTGAAATGATGTGAGTCTGTCCTTCCTAACATTTGACATCGTTTAACGTTGAATAAAAATATTTTATAACCTTTGTATCACACTATTGAGCTATTACAATTGCTATGTTATAAAATTTATATTTAAATATGAAAAAAAACTTTGCATATGAATAGAAATACACACACACACACACACACACATATATATATATATATATATATATATATATATATATATATAGAGAGAGAGAGAGAGAGAGAGAGAGAGATAGAAGAAAAAAGAGTGATAAATATGCGACGATTGTCTAAATTTATTTCAATTTCAATAGTTCAATGCAAGGTGTAATCAGTAATAAACTAGTGTTTATTTTTCTTTCCTTAAGCCAAGGCTTTTCAAAGATCGAAATCTTATCATCAGAGGAGAAATACAGATGGATAAGTTGGCTTTCGAAAAAACCAAAGTTCAAATATTTGAAAAATATGAGAATTGTTATTAAAAACGTATTGAATGAAAAGAAAAAGTTCCGTGAAAAAGATAAGCAAAAATGTCCGGGTGGTAAATTTCCGTTGAAAAAAAGTCCGGTGAAATTGTAGAAAGTGAAGAAAAACTCTTTGTGAAGGAGCAGATTGGAGAAAGTGCTCAAAATGCAATTTTTTGCATCTTAATCACTCAGGGAGTGAAATAATCGAAATAGTAGTAGTAAGAAAAAACAACGAACGCTGCAATCACCAATAAAAACAATTACATAAAAATACATGAAATATTTAGGTGATAAAAATCGTACATATTTCTAGGTAGGGCGTTGGTAAGACGCTGAACTATAGACATAAATATAGAAGGTTCGATCCTTGTCTAAGTTAGCCATGCTGATGACGGCTGTGAGCCAGAAACACCTGTCCATGGATTACTTTCGTGTACGTATAAAATTAATAATATATATATATATATACATACATATTTATATATATATATATATATATATATATATATATATATATATATATATATATTTTTTATGCACACAACCACAAAAAAATCGATGTATATATCAATTATTATAAGAATAAAGAAATACAATGTATTCTATTATGTTTTTCTGTTTCAATTTTCACGTTTATCTCTCCCCCCCCCCAAAAAAAAAATAGATTAATAAGTTTCACGGACCTGTTTTACAATACAAAGTAATGATATTTTTTATTTTCTATTTGAATAATTTTATATTTTCAACAGTTTATTATTATGTTTGTACCTTCATTTACACGTATGTATGTTATTTTTCACACCTAGTGAGGAAAAAATGAAACCGTCCAATCGCCAAAGATGAAATACAAAAAGTAAATAAGACATATCTGATGTAGCTGAGTGTCGAAAATTTAGATTTTACCTATTTTAAAATGAATTGTTCCAAAATCAAATATCATGTCATAAAATACAATTGTCATTATTATGCTTGAATATTTTAAAAAAAAAAAAAGAACTACTCTTTGCATTATTATTTTTTACAATTTTAAATAAATAAGAAAGTGACATTTGCTTTTTTTTTAATATTTAGCTATCAATTAGTTATACAGTAAAAATAATCTTTTTTTTTTAATTAAATTATTTAAATTGTTAATAAAGAAAGAAGATAAATATTAGTTTTATTCATTTACAGAATATCAAGCTGTTGATGAAAATTATTTTATGAAAGAAAGACACCCTATATTCTTAAAAAAAAAAAGGATTTGAAAAGTTAAATTTAATTATTAAATAATTAATTGAACCAAATTGTTATAAAACTATAACGAATTTTGTTAATGTGGCATTTTTTTAATATCTATAAAATTATTGCATGTAAAATAGCTTCTAAAACTTTCTATCTCTTAATAGATGAAAATTTGCTAAGAATTTTAAAGTCAGAAATGACTTTATTCAAAAAGTTCAACGTTTCCAAATTCCTTTTAATTTTGAAGGTTGCGAAAGTAATTCATTTTTTAAAACTAATTCCACTAATAAAAAAATTTAAAATGGCTGCCTTGTTTGCAAATAAACGAAAATGTCTTGTGGATTTCGGAATAAAATTTATTTTAAATGTGATTTTAAAAATTTCGTTTAATTCTTCACTATTGCATTTTTTATTTCAAAAATAATTAATAGTAAATAATAATAATAATAATAATAATAATAATAATAAGTAAGTCATGTAAGCGAGAAACACACACACACACACACATCCATAAAGTCAACAAATTTCTCATAATTTTATTGATATACAGATTATTAAAGACAAATGATCTTCGTACATAAATAGTTTTAACAATTAATTAAAAACGAAAAGTGTTTTCCACTAATCCTAGTGGTTCGCTCATAAGTCCTGTGAAACTGCAGTACTACCCATTTATTTTCATGTATAAATAATTATATATACACATTTTTGTATAAATAATTATATATACAAATTTTTGTAATACTAAATCACTACTACTTAAATTAATATCTGATTTTTTTAAAATAAAACCAATTTTTATTAAAAGAAAATTAAAATTAAACTAATGTTTTTTTTATAAGTATAATTAAAAACAAATTACTTAAAATATTCAAGTGTTAAAAATTTTATAAATAATTATTAAATTTCTAAAACTTTAATATTTTAACTTTTAATGACATTACGAGATTACCCGTGACCTGTTTTAACATGGCGTCAAGACACTACATTTATAAATCGCGTTAAAACAAGTTAAAACACAAATAAACGTATCCAGGTAGGTAGAAGAGTAACTTATCTTGCCTTTGGTAACATTTATTTGTTTTCTATTTGTTTTTGTTTTTTTCTCTCCTTTTTCGTTCTGTTAGCTATCGTTATAAATGTCCGACATTCTCTTCGTTACTAAAACTGTACGTGAAGTCCTACACCGCCATGTTGAGTTCACATAATACTTTGGATTAGTTTTATTAATTCTATTACCTCGGATATTTCGACTTGATTGGCCAAGTTTTAATCATTGACTAAGACCTGGCCAATTGAGTCGAAATGTCGGAGTCAATGAACTCTTTAAACATGTTTCTGTGTCAATATCTTAAATTAGTTTGTTTCCTTCCTCATCATCTCATTCCATACACGAATTATTTCTCATACGTCATCCACAGACAACTGTTTCACCATATCATGGCTTTAGTGTTACCAGATGTCATGTTTGCATACTGAGATTAGAAACCCGACTGCTAGACTACTTGTAACTGTGATCAGCACTCAGGAATCTTATCTCTATGCTAACAAGCTCCGATAATATCGCTTATGTCTTTTTGTTTACATTCACACTACCAGTTACATAGAGAACTCTATTCCCTATTGAATAATGATGCTTTACGCGAAGGAGAAATCGTTATTTCTCTTACTAGAGAGCTCAATCCATAATTATATATATCTATATATGTGACAAATAAAAGATAAAGTAAATCCAATAATATGAGATAAAATGGAAAAGGGAAGAACTAAAACTCAAGAATACATCTCAACGTTTCGCCCAATTGTTACGAGTGCTTTATCAAGAGTGAAGGCGAAAAAGTGGGAATTTAAAAAAATAATGTTCTTTGGCTACTCTCCTTTTCCTTCCTATCTTTTTTTAATAATATAATGTCATATATATATATATATATATATATATATATATATATATGTGTGTGTGTGTGTGTGGAGATATTTGATTTTTAATTGTTTTACCTTCTTTCCTCGATCATATTCAAACTATTGTAATCGGACTACGATATATATTCTCCTGACATACCCCTAAATTGCAGATTTTCTCGTCTTTTGCCACTTTTGTAACCACACTTGATAAAGATCTCGTGACAGTTGGGCGAAACGTTGAGAAGGATTCTTTCCTTTCCATTTTATCTCATATATATGAGAGAGAGAGAGAGAGAGAGAGAGAGAGAGAGAGAGAGAGAGAGAGAGAGTGTGTGAGTTGGTGTCGGCATTGCTTGTATCATATTGTGGAACAAAGTGTTACTAGACAAGTCGTTACAAACCTTTAAAAAAAGAAAAAGAAAAAAAGAACAAAAAAAAACTGTCACCTCTCAGCAAATAAACCTACGCTTTTACACTTCAGCTACATCAGACAGTAAATTTTTATCACTAAAAAAAAAAAAGAAGCTGATTGTGACTTTATTTTTTTAGTTTCTTTTGCCGCCTCAATTCATCATTTACTTATTCTCATTTCATCCGGTTAAATAGACGAATCTTATCTTTTTGTTAAGAAAAAGGATTATGAATGTAAAGCTTTTTATTTGTGGCTATCTCTACCAGTTTTGATTTCACCATCTTTGCTGGAAATTCTAGTGAATAAATACGTATTTATCAGCACAAACACCTCCGACTTATTTTGCCGGGAAATACGGGCAGAATTAGCAATAACTGCATTAGATCTGGTTTTGTTTTGTTGATAAACAAAAACAGACGATAATAACAAAAAGAAGTAAAAAAAAAAAAATAATTAAAAAAAAGCAAACAAGTAAAATATACTCATTTCTAACAAGCTCGGCTCGTGTAAATTGCATTATTATTTCACTTTTATCTGTATACTGTTGATTAATGGAAGAGTCGCTCAGGCATGTGTACGAAGTGTGATGGTGTATGGAAGTGAAATCTGCCCAGTGAGCATTGAAGGCTTTTTTTATTTTTTATTTATTTATTTATTTTTATTTATTTTTTTTTTTCCTTTATTTTTTATTTTTATTTAATTTTTTTTTTCCTTTATTTTTTTTTTTCTTTTTTTTTTTTTTCTTTTTTTTTTTTTTACTAAGGAGTCATCACTTATCCTCGAGTGGTCTATGGGTCTTGATAAGGGTTAATGAGTTTGCCAGATGAACGGTGAGACAGCACCTTGATGATTGGTAAAAATGGTTGAAATTGAGCCGAATTTGATTATTTAAGAGGACGGCTCAACAAGAATTTGTTTACATTGGACTTGAAAACGACTATGGGAAGCAGCCCTACGGTATTGTGTTCCACAGACGGGTAGTTCTACGAAAGAAACTCTGCTCATGAAAGCTCTATTTAGTTTTAGGTATGCAGAGGGATGAAGGGAAATTATTGATAGTGGTTGTAGCTTGGCGAGTTTAAGTTTTGAATTTTTTATGCGTTGCATGAAGAGAGATAACATGAGAATCATACACTGGATGTGTAATGTGGGTCTTAAAGGCAGGCTTAGATCTGATGACCTCAGAGGAAGATTTGAAAGGGACAGTATAAGGAGATCTGTGCCGAATGGGAGAATTCGTTCGTTTGGTCGCATTGAAAGACTGGATGAGAGTTCTTTGGTTAGTAAATGTAGAACAATTGAGGTGGCAGGTTCAATCACAGGGGAAGGCTAAAGAAAACATGGGAGGAAGTTATAAGAATGGATTTGAGATAAAGAGTGATAAATAAAGACCTGGCCAGAGATAGGTTAGTTTGGAAGTCAATTTCTAAAAGCCGTACAACATATGCCGACATTAAATCGATGATGATGATGATGATAACTTTGGAATTTATTTCCGACAGTATATTATTTATCAGCTGTTTTTTTTTTTTTTACACTCGTGTTTACATGCGTAATGCCATAAACGGCTGATTTAGTCCATGGGGCTGGGAATAAACAAAGAAAAACACAAAATGAAAACTGAGACTCTCACAGGATTTAAACCTATGCCTCGAGAGGTGTCACCAAATGTGGATGCTTTTTTTGACCGCTTGACCCATACACTATTCAGAGAGATACGTCATATTCCCTCAAGAAGCACTTTATTGACAGACAATTGTTTCTGACCATATCAAGAACACATACTTTTATGATATACAAAATATCATAAATATTCATGAGGAGGCTTCCTCAGTGTATCATATCCCGCAGTCAGGCTGAAAAATTAAAATGCATCTGACATTTAATTTATATCTCATTTTTCGTTCAAGTCGAAAAGAAAAACTTACTTGACTCTAATTTTTATATATATTCTGCTTGTTTTACAAGTACTTCGATGGAATGTGCTCCGATGAACTTGCTGCTCTGGTGCCCCCTTCCCTGACGTAAATACACTCGACCAACCCGACAATCAGCTAAATCCTATCCATTCACCGTGGAGGTCCCCAGATGCCGGAGAGCCTTCTACTCCAATAGCTTCTTTGCTCAAGCTGCCGGCCTTTGGAACTCCCTCCCTGCTCCCTGTTTCCCCGACTGTACCTGACTGTTTCAGAAATTTAAAACTAATGTGAACAAGCATCTCACTGCACAGCTCTCAATTTATGATGACCCCCTAAACTTTCAGCCTAATTCTCAGTAGCCCCTTACGTCTACAATGGAAACTTGCGTTCTTTGGGGGGAACAAAGTAAAAAAAAAAATTTTTTTAAATTTTAAGTTCATGGTGTATATATACGTATATTATATCTGTTTTGTTCTTAACTTTTTTGCTTAAAGTGTCCATATTCAATCGGTAAAAGCCATATTTCAAAATAAATACTTATTCTTTCTATGTTTATCACCCACCGCAATTATTCGCATTAAAGCTTTATATAAATATGTATATATATATATATATATTTATTAGAAAGATGCCCGTCTGTGGACTGGTTCATGGTATGTTAATATGAATGTTTATTTTCTGTATTAATTTATTTAAAATTTGTCAAGCATGCAACAACCGAATAATGTTGTTATTAATAAATAAATAA
This sequence comes from Sepiola atlantica, assembly GCA_963556195.1. NCBI lineage: Eukaryota > Metazoa > Mollusca > Cephalopoda > Sepiida > Sepiolidae > Sepiola > Sepiola atlantica. The sequence goes on along the minus strand of OY744525.1, from coordinate 17,519,523 downwards.
ATAAGTAAATAAATAAATAATGTTGTTATTGATAAATAAATAAATAAGTAAATAAATAAATAATGTTGTTATTGATAAATAAATAAATAAGTAAATAAATAAATAATGTTGTTATTAATAAATAAATAAATGAGTAAATAAATAATGTTGTTATTAATAAATAAATAAATAATGTTATTAATAAATAAATAAATAAATAATGTTGTTATTAATAAATAAATAAGTAAATAAATAATGTTATTAATAAATAAATAATGTTGTTATTAATAATGTTGTTATTAATAAACAAATAAATAATGTTATTAATAAATAAATAGGTACATAAATAAGGTTGTTATTAATAAATAAATAAATAAGTAAATAATGTTGTTATTAATAAATAAATAAATAAGTAAATAATGTTATTAATAAATAAATCAATAATGTTATTAATAAATAAATAATTAATAAATAAGTAAATAATGTTATTAATAAATAAATAATGTTATTAATAAATAAATAAATAATGTTATTCATAAATAAGTAAATGTTTTTATTAATAAATAAATAAGTACATAAATAAGGTTGTTATTAATAAATAAATAAATAAGTAAATAATGTTGTTATTAATAAGTAAATAATGTTATTAATAAATAAATAAGTAAATGTTATTAAATAAATAAATAAGTCAATAAATAATGTTGTTATTAATAAATAAATAATGTTATTAATAAATAAATAAGTAAATAATGTTATTAATAAGTAAATAAATAAATAATGTTATTAATAAATAAATAAAGTAAATAATGTTGTTATTAATAAGTAAATAAATAATGTTGTTATTAATAAATAAGTAAATAAATAATGTTCTTATTAATAAATAAATAAATAAATAAGTAAATAATGTTGTTATTAATTAATAAATAAGTAAATAATGTTGTTATTAATTAATAAATAAGTAAATAATGTTGTTATTAATAAATAAATAAGTAAATAATGTTGTTATTTATTTATTTATTTATTAATAACAACATTATTTACTTATTTATTTATTTATTAATAAGTAAATAATGTTGTTATTAATAAACAAGTAAATAAATAATGTTGTTATTAATAAATAAATAAGTAAATAATGTTATTAATAAATAAGTAAGTAAATAATGTTATTAATAAATAAATAAATAAGTAAATAATGTTGTTAATAAATAAATAAATAAGTAAATAAATAAATAATGTTGTTATTAATAAATAAATAAGTAAATAAATAAATAATGTTGTTATTAATAAATAAATAAGTAAATAATTTTCTTATCAATAAATAAATACTTTAAATACAAAAGTCAGTTCAGAATGGTGGAATTCATGAATAGTTTGTACCCTACGTACTAAATTTTCACACAAAGAACAATGTCCAGTGTTGATATACGGGACGTGTCTTCTTTTAGAAGATGTAAAAAAATAAAATACATATATCTCTGAAACCAACGGAGATTAATCCGTTTTCTCTAAGCAATTCTCGTCAACATTAATTTAAAATAGCAAAAATATCGGTAAAATTAAAAATCTCCGAAAGTATATTCGAATTCGAAACAACCGATACGTTTTTTGTTGTTTTTTTTCAATAGTTGATTCTTTAAATTTAGTTAAAAACTGGAATTGTGTATTTTATGGACTTTACTTTTTATAACAAAACAGTTTCATTGTTTACAAGTGTCTTAAGTTTGTTACCACAACAGAAGAGAACTTTTCCTTCCTTTCTTTCTTCATGTACCTAGCGGCAAACGGAAGACATTACCACGGGACTGCTTAACTGCAGACTACAACATGGTCGTCTTCAAATCGAATGTCAACAAATATTTGTCACAAACGATCCTCAGTAGTAATCCAATTTTGTTAATTTCGTTCCTCATTTTCAATCCTGTTATGATATTCTCCGCAAATCAACTGACAATCTATCCATCTCATTAACCTTTTTCTTCGAGTGGCTCTTGGCCTTGATAAATGCTGACTCGTTAATCAAATAAAAATTTAAGGAAAAAATGACTTTATTGTAACATACACAAACACTTACATACTACATGTAAATGATAACATATTGTTATATCGTAAGAATAACAATAAGTAAATAAGAAACCCAAGACAGGAATTGAAAGGAATAGGAATTGTATTAAAAATACGTAATTACAATAAGTTGGTCACCATTACCAGCTCTAGGCAGACGTGCTAAGCGGTTCACTAAGCGGTTCTCCTTGGTAAGGGAAAAGGTGTTTATTTACTCCTCGCGGAGTTAGGCACAAGGCCAGTTTTATCTTACTCCCACAAGTAAGATGTGACCCAAGATCGGGTCGAGCAAGTGGGGTTAAAAGCCAGCGCTCGAGAGGTGAGCACTCTGGCCATTTAAAAATTGCCTGGGCAGCCCCGTCGGCATTCCCCGGTAGGGGCGCCTCAGACAGTAAGCAATAAACTTACTCCTCCCCAAAGAGGGGAGGCGAAGACTGGGAGGGTGGACCTCCTAGAACTGCACAGGACAGGCGTGCAGTATCCATCGGAACAGATACTACACTTTGATCTTAGCCAAAAGGCCGAGACACACGGGAAAAGGTGTTTATTTACTCCTCGCGGAGTTAGGCACAAGGCCAGTTTTATCTTACTCCCACAAGTAAGATGTGACCCAAGATCAGGGCGAGCAAGTGGGGTTAAAAGCCAGCGCTCGAGAGGTGAGCACTCTGGCCATTTAAAAATTGCCTGGGCAGCCCCGTCGGCATTCCCCGGTAGGGCCGCCTCAGACAGTAAGCAATAAACTTACTCCTCCCCAAAGAGGGGAGGCGAAGACTGGGAGGGTGGACCTCCTAGAACTGCACAGGACAGGCGTGCAGTATCCATCGGAACAGATACTACACTTTGATCTTAGCCAAAAGGCCGAGACACACGGGAAAAGGTTTTATTTACTCCTCCCCAGGAGTTAGCCACAAGGCCAGTTTTATCTTACTCCCACAAGTAAGATGTGACCCAAGATCGGGTCGAGCAAGTGGGGTTAAAAGCCAGCGCTCGAGAGGTGAGCACTCTGGCCATTTAAAAATTGCCTGGGCAGCCCCGTCGGCATTCCCCGGTAGGGGCGCCTCAGGCAGTAAGCAATAAACTTACTCCTCCCCAAAGAGGGGAGGCGAAGCCTGGGAGGGTGGACCTTCTAGAACTGCACAGGACAGGCGTGCAGTATCCATCGGAACAGATACTACACTTTGATCTTAGCCAAAAGGCCAAGAAAGTCATAAGGGTGTCCATTTCATAGTGACCTGGCGAATCCATCCTGTCACTATGGGGGAATCCGGATCAGTCGACAACACATATATTTTCATTTCCAAATATATCGTTTATAGAAACTTGACCACCAATATATAAAGACTGTGTTACTCACTGTTACTATTTACTTTCCTCCCCACAAGGGCAAAGTTAGACACAAGGTCAGTTTTTAATGTGGGAAATTTCCATCTCCACAAAAAAGGGGCACTCTGGATTGTAACAAAAATAAAAATTGCCTAAGTCAAGAAGGACTTCTCTTTCACTGATTGAGGACAGAAAAGATTAAATGTAGCATGACAACAGATACTACACATTGTTCTGAGCCAAAAAGCCACTGGTGATACCAGATCAGGCTGCCCTGTGGCTCCCTGAGACGAAATTCACCTACATTGACGCTTTTTTTTTTTTTTTTGTTTGTTTGTTTGTAAAACTTAATTATGTTCTACAAAACCAAAAATAAAAACAACAGCTCCTCTCCCTTTCTCCCTCTCCTTTTTTATTTTTATTTTTCCTACCCTACTCCCGGTCCTGGATATGACCTTAAACTACATCCGATGGTGAGATCCGGCTTACGGACTTTGGGGAATGTGGAGCCTCCTCTTAATTACCATTGCTCCCAGGTCCACCCTGACCCGGAGTGGTAGTACCTGTTAGGGTCCCAACTATGGGTTAAATAGAAACAGATATTAAAAGGGGAAAGAAAAAGAAAAGAGAAGAAAACAAGACCAGATTCGGCATTAAATAACCCAAAAAGGGTTGATATGCCGTAAAACAAAACTACCAAACCAAAAACCATGATTAAACATTTGAAGATATAAAGAACTTGAAGCATAAAAACTTTCACTATAATGACCAGATTCGGCATTAAATAACCCAAAAAGGGTTGATATGCCGTAAAACAAAGCTACCAAACCAAAAACCATGATTAAACATTTGAAGATATAAAGAACTTGAAGCATAAAAACTTTCACTATAATGACCAGATTCGGCATTAAATAACCCAAAAAGGGTTGGTATGCCGTAAAACAAAACTACCAAACCAAAAACCATGATTAAACATTTGAAGATATAAAGAACTTGAAGCATAAAAACTTTCACTATAATGACCAGATTCGGCATTAAATAACCCAAAAAGGGTTGATATGCCGTAAAATAAAACTACCAAACCAAAAACCATGATTAAACATTTGAAGATATAAAGAACTTGAAGCATAAAAACTTTCACTATAATGACCAGATTCGGCATTAAATAACCCAAAAAGGGTTGATATGCCGTAAAACAAAACTACCAAACCAAAAACCATGATTAAACATTTGAAGATATAAAGAACTTGAAGCATAAAAACTTTCACTATAATGACCAGATTCGGCATTAAATAACCCAAAAAGGGTTGATATGCCGTAAAACAAAACTACCAAACCAAAAACCCTGATTAAACATTTGAAGATATAAAGAACTTGAAGCATAAAAACTTTCACTATAATGACCAGATTCGGCATTAAATAACCCAAAAAGGGTTGATATGCCGTAAAACAAAACTACCAAACCAAAAAGCCAAGTTACTCACTGTTATACTTAGATTTTTGTTTCCAAATTGAAGAAGAATTAATGTAGTGTTTTCAGATTTGATTTCAAATATGTCTGTAGATGATTATATATATATATATAGTACTCCCGGTAAGTTTTTTGTTCATAAGAGTTAATCCCGTGAAACATTTTATTTATGTAATAGTGCTCAATGACAAGTAGAGCTATATTTTTAGTATAAATTTTTATTAATACAAACATTTTGGCTACATATGTGGAAGTATGTTTTGGTTATGACCTTATTTAGACTGAACCGGTTTAGAAGAGATTTAGCTTAGGCTAAATCTCTTCTAAACCTGTTTAGTCTAAATAAGGTTATAACCAAAACATAAACCAATAGCCGAAACATGTCTGCACATGTGTAGCCAGAATATGTGTATAAATATAAAGTTATATTAATATCGGACGTGTCTTCAAACTAATAGACAAAGATTTCAACACTAAAAATTCACTACACAAAATACTTAATAGAAACACAGTGAAGATAAGCTATTCATGTACTAAAAACATAGGTAGTATAATATACATACACAACCAGAAATTAGCAAACAAAACAGAAACAATCGGTAAGAACATCAAAAATTCAACTATATATATATATGTGTGTGTATGTATGTATGTATATATATATATATATATATATATATATATATATATTGTGTGTATTTAGGCAGCAAGTTTTCATTTAGGCAAACGTTGTTGAATAGCACGGAGTGTTTCTGCTTTCTGATCTTTTTTTAAATTTTTTCCATCTTCCGAATGGTCAACTTCGTACCTCGATCAAACTGGTGTATGAAGTTTCCGTAGTTTTGTTGTTCCATCTTCTTTGCGAGTACTTTCGATTTGATATCCTCAAATCATCTTCAGGCGTGTTAGTGTGAAAAAAGAATATGTATTTATAGAATGTAAAGAGAGGAAAAGAGTATGTCTTTACTTTTTATTTTATTTATTTATTCTATTTATTCATTTAGTTTTTAGTTTTATTAATTTATTTATTTATATTTATTTTTTATTTCATTTTTATTTTTTAATTCATACAACTTAAAAAAAAAAAGGAGCGTCTAAAGTATTGAAAAGTTACAAGGGCGTGATTATGTTCGAAGGGGTGTGAAGTTAGAGTTTGATTTCTTAAGCGCAAAAAAAAAAAAAATTCGACCATGTTTTAAGAGCGTTTAAAATTCAAACGTGTAGTTTAATGATTAGGAATTTAATAACGTTGATTACTAATATATATATATATATATATATATATATATATATATATACATATATATATATACACGTCTTCCATAGAAAGTTGTTCCACCGTATCACGGTTCTTGAGTATGGATAGACATGCTAAGTATGTTTCATATTTGTTTACATTATATACTACCGAGAGAGTTAAATTTTTTATGACGAGCAATGCTTTAAGTTTAGTGGCAACTGTTATTTCCCTTGCTAGACAGCTCAACCTATGAGCTGAGTGCAAATATATTGAAACCAAAAATTGCATGCGTCTAGACAGATTTATAAAACATTGGTGTATATATGATTTTTTTTTAGAAATTAAAAAAACATTAACAATGTGTTTTTTTGTTAAAATAAATATAATTTAATTTTATAACTACAAAAGTATAAATAATTTTATTTTTACAAAAAACACGTAGTGTATGTTTTTTTAATTAAACAAAAAAAATGTATGTGTTGCTAATATATATGTAAGTTTAGTAGGAGAGAATCCCAGCAGAGTGCTCGATTATTAAGAAAAAAAAAATAAGAGCGTAATATTTATTTATTAATGTTTGTATTACAGAAGATCATAACAAAATCCGTACCGTCGGTTTCAAATCCTAACCTATTTTATGTTTATGTCTGTCTCCCCAGAAGATGTCTGTAAACAACCATCTTCCGGGGAGACAGACATAGACAGAGGCTAAAGAAGGTCCGACAAAGGGGCCTTTATAGGTCACGTTGTTAGGATTTGAAACCGATGGTACCGATGTTGTTCTGATCTTTTGTAATACAAACATTAATATATATATATATATATATATATATATATATATATATATATTATTTATATAATAATAATAATCCAGGTAAAACATTCACAGGGTGGTAATCCAAAGAATTTCAACCGGGTTTATAAAAAGTGCTCAATATCAAATAGAGCTTTTATATATGATTATTTTTATTTACACAGACATGTACAAAATCTGCGACACTGGCATGTCGATGTTATCGATCAACAGCTATTATAAACTGAGATCTCATCAGGCAGAGTTAGAATCCGATCTTAACCCTAGATCATATTTGGAATATTTCTTTCCAAATATGATCTAAGGTTAAGATCGGATTCTAACTCTGCCTGATGAGATCTCAGTTTATAATAGCTGTTGATCGATAACATCGACATGCCAATGTCGCAGATTTTGTACATGTCTGTGTAAATAAAAATAATCATATATATATATATATATATATATATTGAATTCGAAAATTGCTTTTGTGCCAAAGCATACATATATTCAAATATTTGCATGCATGAATACAGTATATAGGTATATATATTTATATATAAATATGATGTATATAACTATGTATGTGTGCGTGCGTTTTCATGGATAAATATGTATGCTGTCAGAATTATTCAAATAAGATATATAATATTGAATTCAAAAATATTCTTTCTTTGTGGCAAAGCGTACACATATGACAATATACATACACACATAAATACAATGTACATATGTCTATGTATATAGAAATATGATATATAAATGTGGATATCTTTTATGCGTATACATTTATGCATCCTTACTTTATACATAAAATACACATGCCGGTGTATTCGTGAATATAGGATGCATATAAATGTGTCTATATAATATGTATGTATATATAACATACACACACATATATATATATATATATATGTCTACATATATATGTCTACATCTATTTATGTGTTTATTTCAATTATGTGAACTGCATAAATATTTTACTCTCAAGTGAATTGAGCAAATTTCCTTCCGTTTTATTCTGCAGAATACTTTTCCATTCTTTGCTCCTCTTCCAATCTTCAAATTAACCAATTCCATTCTTCGTAGTTTGATGAAACCAAGCCAGCCAGCCAGCTTTTGAAGCGTTCTTGGTTTCCAATTCACCGCAGACACAAAATAGTGGCAGCCAATGTATTGTGAGACCAATACGACCATTAGCATCTGCAGACTCTTTTAATAACGCAGCAATACAGTGAAACGGATACAGCAATGTCTCCATACTGTCCTCTCGTCGGAAATAAAAGCCTCAGATTTCTTAAATTTATCTTGAATAATGGCGGACGGGTATGTATCGACCGTGTATTGTTTGTAGGTCTATGCCTAACAGCTCTTGTTCATGGATACAGTCGCAGAATTTTAAATTGGCTGTGCCGAGTTCAATTTTTATCGGATCTATTGTAGTTATTTAGGCACTCATACTGTAAGAAAAGGAGAGTAGAAAGTGACTAACTTGGGTTTACTTTCGGCAACCTCGTAACTCTTGTTTCCCTTATTTTGTTCTTTAGTCCTCACATTCCATGAGCGATGTTTCTAACAAAGGGGGAAAGAATTGCTGCTTTCTGGGTCGTAATCTATCCATCTAACAGTTATCGTTGGCTAGTTTTTGACTTTGAAGTAGAATTTTTTCTTTTTTTTCTCCTTACATAAAGTGGCTTCATGCCTTGTCTGGAGCGATTTAAAAAAAAAAAATGAAAAAGGTATGAACCTCAAATTTGATGTCACTGTATCAGCATTAAATGACACCCCAAATTATTGATTTTATGTTTCGGAATTTTTGAAGATTGGTAATTTTTGTAATTTGGATCATTCGAACTACTATTCTCATCTTAGTTGTTATTTTTACAACGTTTCAGCCGATGTAATCTCCGACCTTCTTCAGGTGCATCTTTTCTGAAATTGGGAATCTTATAGTCAAAGTTAGGAATATTGAGTTTAACCAAAGATTTGCAAGAAGGTTTTAAGTTAAAAAAAAAAAGAAGATGCACATGAAGAAGGTCGGAGATTATATCGGCCGAAAAGTTGGGAATAGTAGGTCCGAATAATCCAAATAACAAAAGTCTTGATTTGCCATGAACCAAACCAAACCAAACGACTGGTCAGAAAACTGACAAACCAAAGCAAACAGCTCTGATGGTGTGTGAAATGATGGATACTGATCTGAATTACAGAATCACCAATGCAACTTCAGATCCTATCGGGTCTATTGTCTTTAATTTCATGCTAATACCATGAGTAAAGGTATATATCTACAATTTACCTCCAGCTATGGGTACAATAGCAACTTGTGTTCAACTAATCCTATACAAGTAATAGATGACAATTGGTATTATGTTTAAGACTTAAATAATCCTAAAAGCGTTTCAAGTAATCTTATACAATAAGAATTGGGTATCTTTTACAATAATCCGCAGAGTGAAAACGCTCAAAAAACAAATATACAACAAATAAAAGTAGCTGTAGCCGATAAAAGTTATTTTCCAACTTTTCTGTGACATTTGTTTGTATTTTTAAACCGTTCCAACTGCTATTTATTAGAAATCAATATTTTTGTCACACGAACATTGGACAAAAATAAATGGCGATTGAGGGGTATGGTAAGGAGGTAAGGCCGAGACGCCATTTTGTTTTTAGTAAAAATACGTGCAAAAAAAAAGACAAGAAATTTTTTTTACATCTAATAAAAACCCATTTATACTACGTAAAAATACAAACAAATTTCATAGGTAAGTAGGAAAATATCTATTCTCGACGTAGGTCAGCTTCACTTGTTGTATATTTATTTTTTTTTACCCCGTTCTTGTTCGTTTTTTGGAACCCGTTAGCGACTCTGCGGATTATTGTAAAAGATACCCTAAGAATTAAATAACCCAAAAAGTCTTGATTTGCCACAGTATGATTGACCTAGTGGATACCAGTGTGGTCTATTTAATTCCGATCAGGTTTTTTGTGTTCATATTGCCAGTTACAGTTGCACGACCTCTTAAAGTTTCCTGTGGTATTGGTTGGGATTTCGCTTTAGTTTCTTTAAAAAAATACTTGTTCTGGCTAGAATGATTGTTAGACTGGAAGCGTTTTCCACTTATGATCGTATCAGCACTAGCCACTTACGAACTTAATAAACAGAAATGTCTACATAGATCTACCTGTGATCTATTCCAGATACTCAATGTGCACTCCACTTATTGCCCTACAAACGTTGATATAATTATCTAGCTCTGCCTGGACTCTCTAGTATGATTCAGTGTGATATTCTTGCAGATAATCTTGGGTTGCAGTAAGTGCAAATACATAGACTTTCATAGACTCCTAAAGAAAAAACATCGCAGTAAGGCCCGGTGATATTGGGGACCAGTTCCAGAAAACCTGGTCATTTTATGTTTAGCAGATACTTGTTGAGAGTGAATGAATGAATCTGTGGCCACCATATTCATAAACATATTTCAATAAGTATTATAGCAACTTAAAATCAAGCAGTGTTTTTGGGCTCATACTGTACATATATATGTAGATTGTAAATAAAGAGATCTAGCTTTGTACGACAACTAGATCCCTCTCTCGGTTCAAAATGTTGAGACCAGCCACAAGCGAAAGCAAGATAGCCAGTAACAAGTTTAAACTGCAGACCAACATGATGTGAGGAGTGGTCTTCCACATCAAATTAAAAAGAAATTAGTATATTTATTATATATATACACAAATAAATACACATTGGTCTTTATTATAGAATGGAGGATGAACTATAAAGAAGTGTAAGGAACGTCAATTTTAAGATTATAGATGACCCAATGTAGAGTGGTGCTCCAACTAGTATAAGTATAATAGCATTTTCTAGAATTTGATTGGTTGGCCTGTGAAACGGCATATCAACCCTGGGATTAATGTTGAAGCACAATATTTATTAGAAATGGTTTATTGTATATGATTAAATGAACCAGATTTGTTTAGGGTTTTTTGCCCATAGTCGGAAGGAGGAGGGTTGCAGGTTCATAATTTTCTAACAGTATTAGTGTATAAATGACTTCAATAGATCTGATAGGATTTGAACTCGACATGAGTTATTTACAGTATACTTGCTTGGTTCTTGTTGTCATGTTTGTTATATTGGTGCTTGTTGTTGATATAGAGAGTAGAAAGTGGGCGTTGGGTTTACTTTCGGCATCCATGTAACTCTCGCTTCTCTTATTGTGTTCTTTAGTCCTCACATTTCATGAGCGATGTTTCTGACAAAGGGAGAAGAATTGCTGTTTTCTGGGTCGGAATCTATCCAACTAACACTTATCGTTGGCTGGGTGGGTTTTGACCGTAAAGTTATTTTTCCCCCTTTTTTATCTCATTACATTAAGGGGCTTTATGCCTTGTCTATGGCGATTTCCATAAAAAAATATATATGGAGAGGCTGAATAGAGAGAGAGAGATTGAAAACATGTGTATAACAAGCAGTAGATATTATTACTACGAAATACAAAAGTGTTGTCTAAACACAGGAGAGTTCCACTGTGAGTTTCTGTGAACAAATGGAGATAAGGGAATGCAATACTCAGCTTAGACTGATGATGATGATGATGATGATGATGATGATGATGATGATGATGATGATGATGATGATGATGATGATGATGATGATGATGATGATGATGATGATGATGATGATGATGATGATGATGATGATGATGATGATGATGATGATGATGATGATGATGATGATGATGATGATGATGATGATGATGATGATGATGATGATGATGATGATGATGATGATGATGATGATGATGATGATGATGATGATGATTTATTATTATTATTATTATTTATTATTTATTATTTATTATTTATTATATTTTTTTTTTTTTAGTGTTTACATATAACGACGTTCACAACATTTCAGCCGCTGTACTCTCCAGCATTCTGCGGGTGATTTTTTACCGTAGTGGTTCAACGACAACAACCAAGACAAATAGAACAGTGCAAACCATGTAAATAATAACAATAATAGCTGAGACATATTGTCAAATGCATTGAGCCAGTTATGCCTCCCCTCACTCTCAAATTTGAATACTCCTTTTTATTTCTTGAAAATTAATGATAGTAAAAAAAAAAGCTGAACTCATTTTCTGACTGCATGTATATACTTGTAAATAAACCAATATGTGTCTTCCGGTGGATACATGATATCAATACTGCTCTGAAATAAAGATACTTTGAAAAGGAGGTAATATCCTCGAAATATCAGTAAAAGTTTGACATAATGTAACATGTTATTGATCGATGGTGAAATGGTAAAAAAAAAGATCATTATATTTATGTCTTATCATCTCGCTCTTCACACATTCTTTCAGTTCATATATATATATATATATATATATATAAATAATAATAATCCAGGTAAAACATCCACAGGGTAGTAATCCAAAGAATTTCAACCGGGTTTATAAAAAGTGCTCAATATCAAATAGAGCTTTTATGTATGATTATTTTTATTTACACAGACATGTACAAATATGATCTAAGGTTAAAATCGGATTCTAACTCTGCCTGATGAGATCTCAGTTTATAATAGCTGTTGATCGATAAGATCGACATGCCAGTGTCGCAGATTTTGTACATGTCTGTGTAAATAAACATAATCATATATATATATATATATATATATATATATATATATATATATATATAATAGGTTTTAAAACACTGTAGCAGTGCAAAGGTATAAGTACTACGGATATTGTATGTTGGCCAACATACGATCCATGCTGCTCTGAAGGTACTTTGAAAAGGAAGTAATATCATCGAAATATCAGTAAAACTTTGCCACTGTGTAAGATACACTATTGATTAAAGATGATACAGTAAGAAATAAAAATAAAATTACGACAAATTGTCTTTTTATCACCTTGTTTCTCATCCACTCGTTCAGTTCACCCGGTGCTCGTAGCTGTGCATTGTCACAGCCTTCTTAGACCTATCTATACGATATTAATTATTTTTAATCACCAAAAATCAGAATTATTCAATTTTAATGTTTAATTCCAAATCAGGCCCAGATTAATGCACATATCCATGCTGCTCTGAAATAAAGATACTTTGAAAAGGAGGTAATATCCTCGAAATATCAGTAAAATATTTTTACATAATAGAACATGATCAAAGATGAAATAGTACGTAAAAGAAGAGTTATACATATTGTCTTTTATGTCCTTTCATCACCTCATTCATCACTTATTCTTTCAGTTCACCCAGTGCTCATATATATATATATATATATATATATATATATATATATAATGTTAATTGAGATCAATAAAATTTGAACATTGTTCCAAGAATTCAAAACAAACTATTAGGTATACAATGATTTCCAAGACTTTTTTGGAAATATTTTATTTTTCGTTATTTTATATATACATATATAGAGAGAGAGAGAGAGAAAGGAAGGATGAGAGTAATCCGATGTAATGGGAAATGAAAAAGGAAAAAAAAACAAGAGATATTTTTTTATATATTCATCAACAGTTCGTCTTTATTGTAAGACTTCCCTAGGATGAGGAAGTCTTACAATAAAGACGAAACGTTGATGAATAGATACAAAAATATCTTTTGTTTTTTTTCCTTTTTCATTTCCCATATATGTATATAGTAGGTTTTTAAATGCTGTAGCAATGCAAATCAACAGATATTGTATGTTGGTCGACATACGATATCCACGCTGCTCTGAAATAGAGGTATTTTTAAAAGGAGGTAATGCTATCGAAATATCAATAACACTTTGTAAATTATTACATAGTCTTTTCACGATTTTGTTTCTTGTCCATTCTTTCTGTTCATCCGGTGTTCATATCTATGCATTTTCACAGCCTTCTAAAACATATCTGTACAATATGATAGTTATTTTTTAATCACCAAAATATCAATTCTAATGTTTAATTCCAAATTAGGCCTAGATTAATGCACATGTGCAGTAACGTTTTTTTTTTTAATGATTGTTACTGTTAAAAGTGATGCTATATAATTTTTTATGGCATTATTCAAGGTCTGGGGGAAAATTAATACTAAGGAGTTTTCCAGCTGCTAAACTAATCACTTCCAAGGTCTCAAGCAGACCTGGCCTTAGGTCATGAGATTTGGAAGTAGTTAGTGTCAACTCTTGTATTAGTAGTTGGAGCAATAATAATGTTTGTCATTACAAAGAATCACAATAATATCATCCTTAACTAAATGATAACAAAATAATAGTTATTTGGAAGCATTCACCTCATTACGCTGACTATTCTAGTTCACTTCTGATGCTTCTATGTGTTATTATTATTATTATTATTATTATTATTATTATTATTATTATTATTATTATTATTATTATTATATTCTGTTTTGTATTCGTCATCACCTCCGTGTATGTAGGGTTTCCTTTAAGTAGGACCCCTGGCATCTCCTCCGCCTTAACAGGGCAATTGGCTTCTGCTACATGCAAGATGAATGCTTTCCAGAATTTTGAAAGCGGTCCCACCCTCCCGGAGTTCTCGTCTCTCCTCCCAACGCATCCAACCCTCTCCAATTATAATTCTTTAATGACAAGAACCTAGTTCAAAGGTTTTATTCTGGTTGGCTGAAACTGGGCAATTAGGAAAATATAGTCGAAGAATATTCCTCTGCAAGTTTGACATTGTTGGCAGCACCATATGAAGACTGCGGGTGAGGGTGAGGGTTAGCCTGCGTCTCTTTTTCTTTTCTTAGCCAGTTCATTTCTTCCGATTCTCTCCCTTAACCCTTCCCCTTACCAACCCGCCTTTTCACGTCGTGCAGTTCTGCGCGGCGCTGCGCTGCGTATGAGCACTGAACCCTAAAGAAGCTGCAAGAAATATCCCTCCACTCCTACTACCACCCCCGCCACCACAAACTTCAACATTACCCACAGAAAAAAAGGAAAAATAAAAATTAGACAATAAAAAATCTTTCAAAAGTAATAAACAACAAAGCTTTAAGATAAAAATAAAGGAATATATGTTTTACTTATCTTTTTCTTCTGTCTCTATTCATTTATTTATCTGTTAAATAATGTTCTTCCGTGAATAATCTTTTTCCTGTCCTCCCTGTCTCTCCACACGCTTCCTGTCGGTAATCCTCTTGGGGGTGAGATAATTTGATTATTTCTCTGGGTTCCTTGTTCTCCTCATCTCCCATCTCTTTCTTTTTTCAACTACCCACAAATTCTTCACAAATTGGGTGGCTACAAAAGAAAAAAAATTTAATAAAATTTAATAATTTTTCGTTTTTGTGTTTATTTCAAAGGAAATCCCAAACCAGTATTTTTTCCGTTGCATATCCGGAATTGTATTAAATTGAATTGCATAGAAACATTTTTAACGGGTAAGACAATGATACTCATATTTGAAAGGGGAAAAAGAAATGAGTTAAAATCGAAGAAACTGAAACTTTATCAAAATGTTTCTGTTCCAATCAACTCCACCCAATGTGAACACAGGAAGGATACCTCCAGGCTTGGGGACGTTTTGGTGCTTTCAATTTATTTCACAGGGAGTGTTTTATTTTTTTTATTTTATTTAATTTTATTTACTTATTAGATACGACCTAACATCTCGATGAGAAACTGTGTCCGTTGGTCTGTCATATTTTAGTTTGGAATACCATTCCCACCGGTCTGCCATGCTTACATTTGAAATTACAGTTTTAGATGCGTTCACTCATGGTCTGCCATAAACACACAGATTAAATGGACGCATCTTATTTAAGATACGTCCAAGTATCTCTATAGAGGCTCTGTCAATCGATCGATCACTTTTAAGAGTCGAATAGCATTTGCATCGGTCTGTCATGCTTACATTTGAAATAACATTTGTTGATCTGCCTTGCTTAACTTTGAAATATCTTTTTCGTTGGTCTGTAATGCTTAAATTTAACTGCTTTCGTTGGTCTGTTATGCATAAGTATTAAACAACATTTTCGTTGGTCTGTCATGTTTATGTTTGAAATAGCATTTCGTCTGTCTTTCTTACTTAAATTTAAAATAGCATTTTCGTTAGTCTGTCATGTTTATGTTTGAAATAGCATTTCGTCTGTCTTTTTTTCTTAAATTTAAAATAGCATTTTCGTTGGTCTGTCATGTTTATGTTTGAAATAGCATTTCGTCTGTCTTTCTTACTTAAATTTAAAATAGCATTTTCGTTAGTCTGTCATGTTTATGTTTGAAATAGCATTTCGTCTGTCTTTCTTTCTTAAATTTGAAATAGCATTTTCGTTAGTCTGTCATGTTTATGTTTGAAATAGCATTTCGTCTGTCTGTCTTTCTTTCTTAAATTTAAAATAGCATTTTCGTTGGTCTGTCATGTTTGTTCAAAATAGCATTTTCGTTGGTCTGTTACACTTTAATATGAAAAACCAATTTTACTCTTTTTATCATGTTTGAAAGATCATTTTCGTTGGTCTGTCATGCTTAACCCTTAATTTCTTTACTTTTTATATTGGTTTGAAAAAAGTGAAACACGTTTTATAGGGGTAATATAAAGTAGTATAAAGGATTTTTTTTAAAGTATATTTATTGAACAAAAATAAATGATGTTGCAAATGTACAACAAATGGCATAAGATTCTGAATGTATAACAAAACACTACAATATATGCATCTAAATCATCATAATACACTAGAGAATCATAAAACAATTTTTAATTACCATTATAATGATCAGATTCAAAAGTTTAAGCTCTTGAATTAGGCAGATAACCCTTCGATGACACTCGCCCATAACATCAAAGATACTGATAACGTATTTAGCAGGTGTGCTGATGCAACTTCATACTAATACCTACTCACACTTGCTCACAGACTCGTTGCAGATGTAAAACAAGTTGCAGTTTGACACATTTTCGTTGAATATTATATTAAATAAGCATGTTGTCAGAATGTGTCATATTTGAAACAAAAAGCATTTAAGGGTTACGATATTCCTTGGTTTTGAGATTGAGTTATGTTTGGAACAAAAAGCATTTAAGGGTTAAGATATTCCTTGGTTTTGAGATTGAGTTATATTTGGAAACAAAAAGCATTTAAGGGTTAAGATATTCCTTGGTTTTGAGATTGAGTTATATTTGGAAACAAAAAGCATTTAAGGGTAAAAACTTGACTTCAAGCTCTAGTTTTACATTATTGAGCTTTTACTTAAAGTTATATTTTAAAGGATATATATATATATATATATATATATATATATATATATAGTGAATAGTCATATCTCTATGCTGATGAGTCCTGATTGAAAAGGGACGAAACGTATACGTACATAGATTATAAACAACAACAAATATTTTATATATATATATTGATATATATATATATAGAAATTGATATTTTTGCACAGTTTATATATTCTGTATATCATGAGGATGCATGTGATTGAGGAAGGCTGAAACAATTGTATGCAAATAAAAACTGTCTTTTTGAGGAATTTATAAAAATTTGTTCCCTGCATTTGCTATGGTTTATATATCAACCCTTAAATGCTTTATCTATTATATTGGTTTGACATCGGAAATACTGATTACCTATTTAGCGGGTGTGCTGATGTAACATCATACTAATACCTACTCACACTTGCTCACAGGCTCGTTGCAGACGTAAAACAAGTTGCAGTTAGACACATTTTCGTTAAATATTATATTAAATAGGCATTTTGTTGTAATGTGTCATATTTGAAACAAAAAAGCATTTAAGGGTTAAGATATTCCTTGGTTTTGAGATTGAGTTATGTTTGGAAACAAAAAGAATTTAAGGGTTAAGATATTCCTTGGTTTTGAGATTGAGTTATGTTTGGAAACAAAAAAGCATTTAAGGGTTAAGATATTCCTTGGTTTTGAGATTGAGTTATGTTTGGAAACAAAAAGAATTTAAGGGTTAAGATATTCCTTGGTTTTGAGATTGAGTTATGTTTGGAAACAAAAAAGCATTTAAGGGTTAAGATATTCCTTGGTTTTGAGATTGAGTTATGTTTGGAAACAAAAAGCATTTAAGGGTTAAGATATTCCTTGGTTTTGAGATTGAGTTATGTTTGGAAACAAAAAAGCATTTAAGGGTTAAGATATTCCTTGGTTTTGAGATTGAGTTATGTTTGGAAACAAAAAAGCATTTAAGGGTTAAGATATTCCTTGGTTTTGAGATTGAGTTATGTTTGGAAACAAAAAAGCATTTAAGGGTTAAGATATTCCTTGGTTTTGAGATTGAGTTATGTTTGGAAACAAAAAAGCATTTAAGGGTGAAGATATTCCTTGGTTTTGAGATTGAGTTATGTTTGGAAACAAAAAGAATTTAAGGGTTAAGATATTCCTTGGTTTTGAGATTGAGTTATGTTTGGAAACAAAAAAGCATTTAAGGGTTAAGATATTCCTTGGTTTTGAGATTGAGTTATGTTTGGAAACAAAAAAGCATTTAAGGGTGAAGATATTTCTTTGGTTTTGAGATTGAGTTATGTTTGGAAACAAAAAGCATTTAAGGGTTAAGATATTCCTTGGTTTTGAGATTGAGTTATATTTGGAAACAAAAAGCATTTAAGGGTTAAGATATTCCTTGGTTTTGAGATTGAGTTAT
Organism: Sepiola atlantica; assembly: GCA_963556195.1. Classification (NCBI taxonomy): domain Eukaryota; kingdom Metazoa; phylum Mollusca; class Cephalopoda; order Sepiida; family Sepiolidae; genus Sepiola; species Sepiola atlantica. Next base: position 17,501,022 of record OY744525.1, on the reverse strand, counting down.
GTTTGGAAACAAAAAGCATTTAAGAGTTAAGATATTCCTTGGTTTTGAGATTGAGTTATGTTTGGAAACAAAAAAACATTTACGGGTTAACTTTGAAATAGCATTTTCCTTGGTCTGTCATTTATTTTATTTACCTCCTCTCCAAGAGGTTAGACACAAGTTCAAGTAGGGTTTGATAAAAATGCTTCTGTGGAACGAACTGGACTCGAACTTGACACACCCAGGTTTCTACTCAGTGTAATTAAGCACTTAGCCTACGTCACACCCCTTAGGTTTTGGTCACACTTATGTCTGATATAACATGTTCGTTGGTCTGTCCTGCTTAACTTTAAAATAACATGTTCGTTGGTTGAAACAGCATTTTCATCATAAAATGCCTAAATTGAATGGATGCATCTGAATATCCTTCTTTGCCAATTTCTTTTGGTAGAACTTTCAAGAAAATCAAAAGAAAATATCTTGTTAAACACAACATTCATGCAGAATTATACTTTATTTTTGGCATCTCTTGTTTTTTCTTTACAGCATATTTCTCTTTCGGCTACTTTTTACGTTCATTCTGCTGCATCGGGTTCTGTTATTTTTTCTAAAGTGAGAAATTAGCGAGTGGAATGAAATGTAAAAGCAAAACTATTCCACAGAAAATTATTAAGCTTGTACACAAATTTCAAAACTGATAACAGAGCGTGAAAGAAAAAAAATGTCAAATCATTATATTTCTTTTTGAAGTTGCGTATGTGTTAAAATAGCGTTTTCCTTTTTTTGTTTCGAAAATTGATTCACAAATTTCAGTCTTTTTACAAAATTTTGGTGCTCTTTGAAATTTGTTCACACATTTCGATATTAAAAATCTATTTTTGTTTTTATTTTTTCACTCGCATTACATTTGGCCTTTTTAAAAATGCTTTTCATTCTTCGAGTTCTTTTTATTTTCACTTCGACATTCTTTGACCCTTATAAATTTTAAAACAGCCTCAGTTTTAAAAATATTTTTTTACAACTTAGAATTTATTTCACCGTTTTCATTTATTAGCAATTACATTATTTTAAACATCGTTATTTCTGTAGCTTTTTAAAATTTTAATGTATGCTCAGCAATCTTAGCTTTTTCTCAGTTTGGGAAAAAAAAATTATTCCATTTTCTAATTTTATATTTTACAGTTATTTTTTTTTTTTTTACTTCATTTTGGTAGATTTTGTTTTTTATTAAATGTTATTTTTCTTGTTCTTTCCGTGCATTTATAAATATTAGTAGCTTTATAATATTTTCCTTTTAAACCATTTTTTTGTATCTATATCTTTGTAAAGAATATCTTTTCAATTTTTTTTATTTATTTTGTAGCTATTTTATTTTTTACAACTTTTTTATATCTTTTATTTTTTGCTATCTAAAATTTTTCTTGGTGTTTTTTAAGGGGTCAGTGCACCAAATTTCGACAGAATAGAATTTTTTTTTGTATCTATATCTTTGTAAGAATATCTTTTCAATTTTAAAAATTTATTTTGTAGCTGTTTTATTTTTAAAAACTTTTTTATATCTTTTACTTTTTGTCATCTAAAATTTTTCTTGTTTTTTTTTAAAGGGTCAGTGCACCAAATTTCGACAAAATAGAATTTTGTTTTGTAAATTTACATGTAGTAAGAGGAGTCATTTCACCATGTAGGTTTATAATTGATTTAGCATACACCCTCCATCAAAAATAAAGGAAAAAATTATGCTCCACCAGTATTCGCACTAATATTCATATAAAATCATAGAATTACGTCAGTAAGTTAATTTTACAAACACGCACACATGTATATATAAATAAATACATTTATATAAACATTAGAGCAGCCTACACAAATCACTTGCATTTCTGTGCTCGCACACTTCAACGGCACTGTCTATCAACTAAAAATTAAATTCTTTCAGGCAGTTTAATATTTAGTTCAGAGACAGCCCCGTTGAAGTGCGCCAGCACAGAAATGCAAGTTAATTTGAGTAGGCTGCTCTAATGTTTATATAAATGTATTTATAAAGCTCTACTTTGTATTGAGCACTTTTGAAAAAAATATTGGTTTTAAGTTCATTTTATCACGATATTTAAACTTAATATTTTATTGTTCTTATGGAGGATTTCTTTCCGAATTCATTTCAGACAGCAGGGGGTTGTCTGACTCGCTATTTGCTTTCTCATTATCCTCACCACTTGAAATGGGTTCATCTGAAGACTAGAAAAAGGCACGTTTTTTACTCGCTAACTTTTGTGTGACAGGATGGATATATATTTATTTATATAAAGATATACAAATAAATACACACCAGTCTTTATTATAGAGCGAATGATGATCACCGATTTTAGAAGCAACTGGCATTAGCTTCTGGAAGTTTTCTCATCTTTGCGTACCATGTGATCTTTCGTTCTTCCAATGAATCAAATGTTTATGACGTGTTCTGAAATGGATTAGAACACTTATGTTTCAGAATTGTTCTTACACAAACAAACGAAATAAACAAGAAAAAAAATTAAAACAATTAAAAAAATATTTATAAATTGTTTAAAAAAAATTAAAAAATATTTATAAAAATATTTATAAATTGTTTAAAAAAAATTAAAAATATTTATAAAAATATTTATAAATGGTTTAAAAAATATTTATAAAAATATTTATAAATTGATTAAAAAATATTTATAAAAATATTTATAAATTGTTTAAAAAATATTTATAAAAATATTTATAAATTGTTTAAAACATATTTATAAATATATTTATAAATTGTTTAAAAAATTAAACAATATTTACAAAATATAACAGGATTTGGATTATTCGGACTACTGTTCTCAACTTGGATGTTATTCTCACAACATTTTGGCCGATGTAATCTCTTGTGGTGCTATCAGATCAGGCTGTCTGAAGATACCGGCTTTCTGACCAAAAATACACCAAGCATTGATGTTATTGATTTTTCTCTTTCCCTTTGAAAAACTCAATCATGTTCTTCAAAGCCCAAAACAAAAAGAACATTTTTTTCTCTAAAAAACAATCAAACCAAGCACTATGAATGGATACTTGAACATCTAGAAAACTTGGAGCATGGAAGCTTTTACCAAGATAACCGGATTCAGTGTTGAATAGCCTGAAAAAGGTTGATATGCCGTAAAACAAAACAACCAAACCAAACAATATGAATAAATACTTAAACATATAAAGAACTTGAAGCATAAAAACTTTTACCAAAATGATCGGATTCGGCATTAAATAACCTGAAATATGACATAAAACAACCAAACCAATGTAACCTTTGACCTTCTTCAGGTGTCTCTTGTCAAACTCAGGAATTTTTCTGTCGAACTCGGGAATCTCCACTGAATTTTAAACGGAATCCTTTATTTAATTCACGGGGGTAGCTTGCTCTCGTTCCATCAGCCATGATTGTTTCGATGCCTTAAGTAATTCGTAATTGTATTGTTAGTATCGCCCGCACTGACGATTGAATCTTCAACCTCAAGAAGACTGTCACTTAGAACTGTTTATTACTTAGCACTTTTATCCATTACACCACAGTCTTTTGGATGTTGAATATGTGCATTCACAGATTTAATTGTTAAGATAAATATAAAAATGTTCACATCTTTTTTTAGTCAGTTTTTTTTTTATTTCATAAATCTTTGTTTAAAATTGCTTTTTTTTTTCTTTTTTAAATAATTTCTTGATCTTTACAGTTTTTTGTAAGCTAAATTTTTATTCAATATTGAATATTTTTTTGTAAACTAAATTTTTATTTAATATTGAATATTGTTTTGTAAACTAAATTTTTATTTAATATTGAACATTGTTTTGTAAACTAATTTTTTAATTTAATATTGAATATTTTTTTGTAAACTAAATTTTTATTTAATATTGAATATTTTTTTGTAAACTAAATTTTTTATTTAATATTGAATATTTTTTTAACTAAATTTTTATTTAATATTGAATATTTTTTTGTAAACTAAATTTTTATTTAATATTGAATATTTTTTTGTAAACTAAATTTTTTATTTAATATTGAATATTTTTTTTAGCTAAATTTTTATTTAATATTGAATATTTTTTTGTAAACTAATTTTTTATTTAATATTTTCTTTTTTTTTTTAATTTATATCTATCAAAAATAAAAACTGAGATGAAAATATTGGTGCTTCATTTTCCTTGATTTCTTTAATACTAGCAAGGCTACCCGGTGTCACCTGGTGTCGACATTCCCATTAAAAATCGCTTTAATATTATACTTTTAGATGTTGAAGACAGAATCGGAGTAAAAATAGTTTTGCATGAGCGAGGTTCGAACTCATAACCTTTGCCTTTAAGTACAGCATACTAACCAATCACTTTTGTATTTCACAGTCTAATTATGCTTAAAACGCCCCCTCCCACTGAGAAAGAAAACGATTCTTTCTGTCTTGCCGCCCACTGTCAGCCACATGCAGCGAATAGAAGGAGAGAGAGAGAGAAGGAAAGCAAAAGAAACGCACGAAGACTTCCTTTCCCTCTTTTTCACCAGATATTTCTCTGTTATAAAAATAGTACCCAATGATTTGGGTAGTAGTGTCAGGACTTTTGACCGTGTGAGAGTTAGCTCCCCCGACTCCCTCTATGATATTAGTAATCAAAGCACGAACTGTTGGTCTGATTAAATATAAAATTCGACGAAAGCGGTTGAAAATAACATTTTTCTTTTTAACACCATGGACCAATATCTGCGCAGTGCTGTCGGCATTTTCCGGTCGGGACGCTTCAGGAGATTGGCAATAAACAACTCCTTCTCCAAGAGAGAAGGTAAAGCCTATCTTATTCCAAAACAAGAAATACACTTATCCGACTTTTGACATGAAACACGTGTAGGGGATGAATGTTAAATTTGAAAAAAAATTACTTTTGAATGTAAGATGAGAAAAGAAGAATAAATCCTCATCGAAATACAGAAATAAAAGAGATTGTAAAGGTTAATTAAAGTTAAAATGCATTGTATGGCGTTCTAATTGCTCATTATTATTATTAATAACTCATATTACCATATAAACAATGCTTTCTAAATCAAGAACAACATTTCTTATTTAATTTGCACTGTCATGTGTCGTTCTCGACTAAAGAGACTCTCATTCCAAATTCGTTTCAGCAACGCACGAATTGATAACACACCAAAAAAACGAGACGAAAAACAGAAAAAAAAATGTATTTTAATATATCTTTATTTGAAATTCTGACAAGTAAGTATATCTTTGAACATTAAATTGGAAAAAAATAAATAAAAGTTAATAAAACTAAAATGCATTGTATGGCGTTCTAATTGCTCATTATTATTTGTAATAATTCATATTACCATATAAACAATACTTTCTCAATCCAGAACAAAAGAATCTTTCCAAATATGATCAAAGGTTAAGATCGGATTCTAACTCTGCCTGATGAGATCTCAGTTTATAATAGCTGTTGATCGATAACATCGACATGCCAGTGTTGCAGATTGTGTACATGTCCGTGTAAATAAAAATAATCATATATAAAAGCTCTATTTGATATTGAGCACTTTTTATAAACCCGGTCGAAATTCTTTGGATTACTACCCTGTGGATGTTTTACCTGGATTATATATATATATATATATATATATATATATATATATATAACATTGAATGATAAAAATAAAAATTGGATAAAATACGATATTTATTATGGATAAAATACAAATATTCAAACAAGGAATGATGAAAATAAAAATTGGATAAAATACAAATATTCAAACAAGGAATAATAATAAAAAAAAAATGGTTCTTTTCCTTAAACTATGGATTTTCAAAATGATGCCATGGACGTATCCTCGACTGGTATGAATAGTCGCCGGAGCAACTAACGAATCTCCCAGACGAGAATACCAATATAGCTTTTATTAGCTCCACAGGTTTGAGCCAATTCAAATAGGTGTGACAGCACATTCCAGGCAAGCATGCATTGTCTTTCATTGACAGGAGGTTCTTGGTTCAATCCCTGTCTAGAATGGAGTAGGCATTCACTGCACCACCGGTAACCCTTAAAAACTTTCTGATGATAATGTCATTAAGACAAGTCTTGCTTGCTTCACATGCGTAACAATAAGACGAGTTCTTCTACATTACGTTTCTTTTAGATGTCTCTCTCTCTCTCTCCATCTCCTCCCCCTCTCTCTCTCTCTCTCTCTCTCTCTCTCTCTCTCTCTCTCTCTCTGCAAAGAATTTGAGAGCTAACGAGATACCTAACAAGATGTTGAACAAAAGAGCGACAACAATTACCTTTGTTCTAACATGACCTTTTTTATTTAAATTTTTTTCCGTATTTATTTTCGCTCCAAACTCTGGTTCATTATTGAGCGTGACATTTATCAAATTACATTTTACACAACTCGGTTTTAATTCGCCCTCCTCCCTTCCTCCCTCCTTTTTTTTTTTCAAATCTAATTCCGACCATTTCTTGTCAAGATTATGCAAATTAAGTCGCCAACATTGGCTTTTGTGAAAAAATGTTCTCTCTTTATTTTATTTTATTTTTTTAAAAGAATGGAATTTTTGTTTGGAACTTATTTTATTTCCAGCTAATTTCACCCCCTTTCCGTCGTTTGACATACCTTTTTTGATACATCGTCGCATCGCTGTGCAAGGTTTTGTCTATTCGTCATGCCTTAGATTGAAATAGCATTTTCGTCAGTCTGTCACGCTTAAGTTTGAAATTGCATTTTTATGACTGAACGTGTATATGTAATGACCACATCTTAGTTTAGATGTGTCCAATCATCTCAATAAGAGGCTCTGTCAGTCAGTCATGTTTAAGTTTTAAAAAGTATTTTCCTTGGTCTGTCACACTAAAGTTTGTCATGCCATTTTCTTTGATCTATCCTGCTTAAGTTTGAAATAGTATTTTGCCATTCTGTCACACTGAAGTTCAAAATTAAGTTTTCATCACTGAACATTCAATGTACACAAGCAATGCCTATAAAAGCACTGTTCATCAGCTGGTCTGTCCTGCTTAAGTTTGTCAGTCTGTCACTTGAGTTTAAAATAGTATATTCCTTGGTCTGTCATACTTTAGTTTATTATGGCATTTTCTTTGATCTATCCTGCTTAAGTTTGAAATAGAATTTTTGTCAGTCTGTCACACTTAAGTTTAAAGCAGTATTTCCCTTGGTCTGTCACACTTGAGTTCAAAATAAAATGTCATTCTATAAACGCGCAGATCGAATGGACCCATCTTAAGAATGGATCCGTTCTTGTTCTTGTTTTTTTGTAACAATGGAATTTTTGTTTGAAACTTATTTTATTTCTCTGCTAATTTGATCCCCTTTCTGTCCTTTGACATACCTTTTTATCTAATCAAGTTTAATTTAATTTCAAAACCTTCGAATGTAAGCACGTCCTTTGTCTTTTCTTTGTTGTTGTTCATTTCCACAAAGAATACTTTCTTACATTAAAAATCAATTTTAATGGAGTTTTCCTTCTGTTCAAAGTCAAATTCTCATCAAGCAATATTCAGAAAAAAGCGACGTAAATTACTTTCAAAGCATGTCTTGAGTTAATTATTTTCGGTACTTTTCTATTGCGAAACCTTCACGTGTCTTTTTACCTGTGACTAATTTTCAAGAGAATGTCAACTCTAAATTGCATTCTTGTTATTTATCTTTTTTAGCAAACAATTAGCCATATATGTAGATAAGAAAACAATTTCAACAAACTTTAATAATAAACTAGTTGACTGTTTGAACTGTTCCTTAATTTTGCATTCTAGCTAAAATGTTACAATGGCAAGATCAGAAAATTGAAACTTATTTATTAAAGTGAAATATTTTGAAAATCAAACAATCGTGCAATTTTAAATGAAAAATTCATTTATTTAATTTTTTTTTTCGCGAATTTTCGTTGTAAAAACAACCTTGTCAAGCGAGACTGTCTTATAGTGTTTGTTTTTTTCTTTTCTTCCTCCTCATATTGGTGGTATTAACCCTGAGAGGTCGAAAATACGTCAGGTTCTTACAACGTTGTTTTTAGTCCTGTCGATGTTTATATGCTGATTGGCGCTTTTTTTTAAGTAAGGAAAGGAAATCAACATCTGAGAAGCACGGATCATAATGTATTAAAGTGAAATATTTTGAAAATCAAACAATGGTGCAATTTTAAATGAAAAATTCATTTATTTAATTTTTTTTTTAATTAAACTTATTTAATTAAATTATACATTTGTATTGTGTTTTTATTACATAAGGTAAAAAAATACATTTTCTTTTCAATCAAACATCGGAATGTGCTTTGAAAACTTAAAAACATAAAAATGAAGCTGAATTATAAAATATATTCTAATATGCACATTGTTTTGTCATTAAATGAAATTAAAAAGTTTCATAAAATGACTATTGTGATACTACGACCTAATCTCCCCTAGTTGAAGTCACCAATAAAGAAAACCAGATATCTATGATATAGCAATATTCTAAATAAATATGGTCTTTTGACCAAATTTGAATATCATTATGTCTTTGTATGTATTCCTCATACATAAGATATAACATGGTGGAAGCAGTATTGAATATCTGTAAGACGCTACCAAGCATAAGAAGACAGAGTTGTCTACATTTTGTTGTAGGTCAACTCTCGAACTTGCGATAACAAAGTGGATCATCATATTCGGTGTAACGTCTGTTTTACACGCTGGCATGTGTTGAATGGCTTTTAGGCATTGGCTTCCAAACTAACCTGTTTCTTGACTCAAAATACGTTTAAAGAACTTATAAAAGTAAAAATGAACTTGAATCACAAAATATATATATATAAATATGCATCGCAATATATATATATATATATATGTTGTTTTGTCATCCAAGATTGAATGAAATTAAAGTTTACTCAAATGAGTATGTGTATCATTTAAAAAAAATTTTTTTAGAAATTCTTAATTGTTGTAACAAAGTTCTAAAATGTTTTAATTCAAATATCTTCCGGGCTACTAGGTTGCGTGTTCATGTCACGTCGGGGTCACCATTTTATAAGAGCAAATCTTAATGTGAGTTACAAAATTCTCTCCTACAATAATTTGTAAGAAAAGGAAAAACAAAGCTTTTCTACAAACAAACAATTTATATAAATATATTGATTTTATATTGCATGCACACTTGAGTATATATGGCCAAAAGTTAAAACTGTGAATTTATCTATTTGTAGAAAGAAATTAAATAAAGTGTATGTGTCTGCTGTCGATAGTTCCTTCTTATCCAGGGAGCTGTGATAGCCGTGTTCAGAGTGTCTAGTCGGCAGCTGGTATTTCTTTGTGGCTGTCTAGAAGCTCTCTGTCTGCTCTAAGGAACCCTAAACGTCTCTAGATGGACTCCTAAAAATGTCCAGAAGAAATTACTACGCTGTACAGTCTCATTGGTCATCATGTGACCAAACGACCTCATTAGAGTTGCTCTTCACCAGAGGAAATCGATATTAATGTTTATGACTGCTATAAGCCTTCCTTAGCATTCCTTAGACTTTATTTCTTTTCTGTTCTTCTAATCGTTTGTTGGCAAGACATTTTTGAATGACATAAGCGGTTGTGCCTTCCTTAATGCTTAGCACTGATCAACGTTCCATGAATTGAGTAACTTCTTCAATTGCCTTTTCAAAACTGACCCAGTAATTTATGCCGTCTTACACTACTTCGATGCTCGATATTTCTGAATCAATTTCGTTTTCCTTCAAGACATCTTTGCATTGAATACATTTTTCTGTTATGGTAGATCACAACACCTTACTATCTCCACCATTAATCGAGTCCAATAAATCAGAATTCATTATGGAATCAACTTTCTCTCCATTTGCAAATTTCTCGATTATCTCTCCTTTCTGACGTAATCTTAATACACTTCTTTTCCTCCAAACAGAAACATTTTCAGAACAAGCCATTATGAAATTAATATCATATCATTAATAATACAATCTGGAAGAAGTAGAATAAAAGTTATTAAAATAAACACAATGTTGTGCAATACTTAGCTAAGAATTTAACACAGAATTTTTTTTAAACAAATATGAAAATTTCTGAATACAACTCGATTGCATATCATAATAAGTTTGGTTTGTTAGCAAATCAACTCTTCTTCAGTTACATAATACCAAAGGAGAATAGCTATTGTAAAAAGTATAGTGAAGTTGAAACAATGAGTAATTCTATGTTCCTACTTTGAAAAGGGGGGGGATATTAAAAAATATTAGGATGAACGTGCATAAATATAAACTACACGTAACACAATATCATCTTTCTTGTCACCTTATATTATTATTTATTTTGATTCCTTTCTCTATGTATAATTTCATGTTCTTATATTTATATTTACCTTCAATACAATATTTCATATAATACACGCAATGCTTTCAGCAAACTTCATCACTCTCATATATATATATATATATATATATATATATATATATATACTATGCATATATCTATATATACTATGCATGTTTTTATTATTAAATATTAAAGTGTATTTACCTACAGACAACATTATTTCGAACTTACGTCCTCATCAGTGCAGGAAGTGGTGGTTCCAGGCAGTTTTTTTTTCTTTTTTTTTTTAACATAGTTCACCCCAAACAAGGCAGGCCGCCACTGTAGACGTAAGGGGCTACTGAGAAAAAAGGGAGAAAATTTGGAGGTCAACCTAAATTGGGAGCTACACAGTGAGATGTCTGTTTACATTAGTTGAATACAGTTCGTAGATTCAGAGGAGAATCACGATCCTACGCCCTAATCCACAAGGCCAACGAAAATTGCCACAGACATTACTGAAATTAAGATACAATTAAAGCCAGCGGCAGGGTTCAAACGTTCCGAGATGAAAGAGTGCTTAAACACGCGGGCGTGTAAGCTTTGCTTCCATAGCTTAACGACTTCAGATTTTTATAATTTAAGACATTGCTCGACAATTAAGATTTATTTATTTTTAAAGGGGGCCGTTACTATGAATATTTTTTAAATTAAATATTAAAGTGTATATACCTACAAACAACGTTGTTTCGGACTTATGTCATCATATATATATATATATATATATATATATATATATATATATTAACTGTACTAACGCCGTGTTGATTGGGATGTGGTGAAGACATTTTAGTTTTAATTTTATTTGGTTGCTCATTTTTTAAACTTAAGCAGAAAAAGAAATAAAATTTTAGTTACACAGTGGAGTATCCAGCTGAGTGCTGTTACTTGAGATAACATTACTTGGAGAAGGCGCACCATTCCTCGTATGAACCAATATATAGCCGTGTCGAGGGGATCTTATTTGGGCTTCGAATGCTATGTTATTTTGAATATTTGATCAATGTATTACTTGTACGGGGAAGTATCCTCATGTCAGGGTGTCTTGACAAACCCTTGCACAGAGAGACCAAAGACACTCGAGGATGGTGTCTAGTAGGTAATTCAAACTCTCCAGTAGGTAATTCAAACTCTAAAAAGTGTATATATATATATATATGTTTATATAAACATATAATGTATACTCAGACAGGATGTGTGGAGTATTTGATTATTAAATAAAGCAACTGTTTCAGATTGAAGACTAAATATATTATCATGAGAATTTGTATTCATGTTCTTAAATAAATATTTTACAAATTTATGTTCTGTAACTGCCTTCGACATCAATGACTGCCTCTCGATCCAAGACCAGATCCACAAGTGTTTACAGGTACGAATCAAGTGGTTCGTACTTATTTTGATATTATCTTGTCTATGGTCATCTTCTCTGAAACCTTGGGATTGTGATGATGTTAATCAGTGTTCCTATCAGCAATGCTACCCACATAGTAGTCCAAGGGATATACATCTGATTAGTTAAGAGGATCAGTGTTCGATGCCTTAATAAAGGACGTACCATGCCACTCTATTTATTTCTATAGGATCTTTGTTAATGCTGCCGACTACACTGGGATGGATGGAACAATTGTTATGCCCTGGATATAAAAGAGTACACAGTAGAAAGCTTTGTGTTTCCACAGGATGTAAAACCTTCTCACAAACCTCAGGACACCCAGGAATGCATGGCAGACAATCTTCACGATCATCTGACACTCAACATCTACTCTTTAAACTCACAAGATTTATATTCCTTGAACTACTATGTGTGTAGCATTATTGAACGGAATACTACACAACATTTTCACAATACCAAAGACTCACAGAAAATCACTAAAGTCAAGATAATATCTAAATTGAATTAGGAGCAATTCATGAACATCTCTGATTCTGAATTGAGAAATCTTTTGGTGTTGAGGCAATTAAACCTGTAATAAAGACTTTTAAGAATAAGTTATGAATTATCATGAAAATATGATTTATTTTCGGACAGACATGGGTGCCTTATTAAATAACGGATGTCCACCCTTTACCAAAAATGACGAAATAAAATTATGCTTTGCTTGTGTTAGCACTGATATTCGTATTCATATAAAAAACATATCAATTGGGGAAGTTAAAAACAAACAAACAAACAAGGAAATAAGAAAGAAAACATCTCAAACCAGAAAAAACGTATCAATCGGTATAAAAAGAAAACGGGCAAAAGAAAGTAAACGTCTCATTGTGGAAATAGAGTGAAGGATTTCTTTCTGAATTCATTTCAGAAGCGGGGGTGTGGTCACGGTTGGACTTGCTATTCCTCCTCTTCTCCTCAAACACTTGAAATAGTTTCGTCAGACAGATGTTTACTTGCTAACTTTTGTGTGACGGGACGGATATATATTTATTTATATACAAATAAATACACACTTGTCTTTATTATAAAAGTGGAGGAAGTCGTCAAATACCCTACACACCCTGGATAATCTCTTATGGCTTTTACACTTCCTAGGTTTATGTATTTATAGATATAAATTTTAAATGGCGCTAAACAAGTGTAATATTCATAAATTTCTGAGAAATTTATGAACATTTAAAAAGAAATATTCATAAGTTTCTGAGAAATTTATGAACATTTAAAAAGAAATATTCATAAGTTTCTGAGAAATTTATGAACATTTAAAAAGAAATATTCATAAATTTCTGAGAAATTCCTTTCATTATTCTGTATTAGAAAGTAAATATTTTGGTAAATTATTTAAGTTTGTTTTATTGATTTAGAATACTTTTGTTTTGCATGGAGATAAATGATATGAGAATGATTCGATGGATGTGTAATGTGAGTTTTAAGAACAGGCTTAGATCTGCTGACCTAAGAGGAATATTAAATCTGGACAGTATAGGGAGAGGTGTGCAGAACAGGAGACTTTGTTGGTTTGGTCATATTGAAAGAATGCGTGAAAATTCTTTGGTTAGTTGAGGTAGCAGGGTCAGTTGGCAGGGGGAAGGTCAAGGAAAACGTGGGAGAAATTGATAAGAATGGACTTAAGAGAAAGAGGGATAAATAAAGACTTGACCAGAAATAAGTTAGTTTGGAAGTCAATTTCTAAAAGTCGTCCAACATATGCCAGCATGTAAAACAAACGTTAAACTGATGATGATGATGATGATGATGATGATGAATCCGAAAATGCCATCCATTTCTCTGTTTCAAACCAGATTTTTATGTAAAGTTGACTTACAAAACATCTTAGCTTCTAACTAAATCGATTATATTTTTTAATATTATCAGTTAATTTTTGTTAATATTTCTTATTCTTTTTTAGGTTTTTAAGAGAAAAATTGTTTTCTAAAATGATTTATCGATTAAATGTCATAATATGTAAGCTTATATGTAATAGAATGCGTCAGCTTTACTTTTACAACAACGTCTGGTTGAATGCAGTTCATTCACGTATCATCATCATCATCAACAACAACAACCGGTTTATTTGTTGAATCAGCCCTCAATTAATCCTCTGATGAGGATGGTGCCTGATTGTCCAGTCTCGATCTAAGTCTTCTCCTCCATTCTTGTCTTTGGTGAGACTTGACGGAATCCATACTGAAAGCTCTCCTATCACGTTTGACCATGTCCTCCCAAGACAACTTGGGTCTGCCAGAGGTGGTCTTCTCTGCTGGCACGTTCAACTGTCGGGCTTTAGCAATCCAGCCATTGCTGTGCTCAATGTGTTCCAACCAACATAGTCTGCTCTTCTGCATGACGTCCGCAAGGCTTTCCAAGTTGACGTGTGTCAGCATAGACCCAAAAGGCATGCCCTGTTCAGGCCTCACCATACAAATACAGTGTAAAATAAATAAGCCAATCAGTCATAAATTGACACATGTGAACTCTTCAAGGTTCGTTTATTTCAAGAAAACAAAACGGAATTTAGCATCAAATAAAGCAAAGATACCAATAAAATGTAACTAAAAAAACACAGGTAAAAACACAACATGTGGTCATACTTTAAAAAAGTTGTGATGATTAAATACTACCATCACGTCAGAGTTGTCCTGAATCTTCTCAAACAATTTAGTCTGTCGAAGTGTGATGGTCGCCTATCTGCCGGGATTCAACGAGAGACAAACGGTCAGTTTCACACTTAAGTAACTACGATTGATACATTGGATTGCAGTGGATTGAGAGATAAGCTGAAACAGAAATTCCTCTGGACATCAAAACGATAAAACGATGAAGCATGGTTAACAATTATTTGATATGAGATGTGAGTGATGATGTTGTACATATGTGTATAAAGAATTGAAAGAGAAAGTGTTACATATATATATATATATATATATATATATATATTTAGCTAATTGTTAAGAATATTGAGAGATGAAGTACATTGTGAATACAGAATAGATACATAGAAAGTGCCGATACAATGGGTGAATAATATAAGAAATAAAACTTCCCATCTGTGGAACACATTACCACAAGACTGCTTACCTGCAGACTAGAACATGGTCGTCTTCAAATCCAATGTCAACAAATACTTGCAATAAACTGCCCTCACAAGAATTCAAAATTTGTCCATTCCATCCATCATTTTCAATCCTCTCATAATATTCTTCATCATTCAATTGACAATCTATCCATCTTATTAACTATTATCCTCGAGTAGTTTTTCGCCTTGGTAAGTGGTAACTTATTAATATAAAAAGATACTTAAAAGAAGTTGTCCTAATTGAGCAAAACTTTGATTCAGCACATCAGAGTTGCTGTAAACCTGCTGAGTTTGTGGAAGCGGGATAGTTGAGATCTCCCAAGATTTGAAGAGATCAACGGCCATCTTTACAGTTAGTTAAATGCAAACGATAGATTAGAAGCAGCGGATTCAAAATGATGAAACGATTGACAATAACAACATAATTATTTGATGTGTGATGTGAGAGACGATGTTGTACATATGTGTATAAAAAATTGAAAAAGAGAGTGTGTTACAAATATTTTAACTAATTAAGAAGATTGAGAGATGTAGGACATACGTGTATAAAGCAGCGTTTCTCGATCTTTTTACCTTGTGTAACCCTTGAAATAAATTACATGTCTCAACACATGCCCTGCGTATTAACAAAATGGTTAATTATATATATATATATATATATATATATATATATAAAAATTAAAATGGAATAAAATGACAAAAGACGTCTTTTGTCATTTTTTGCATTTTTTCGTTCGCTCTTGACAAAGCCCACTTGGGCGAAACGTTGAGCTTTTTAGATCTTCCGCTTATTCCATTTTAATTTCATACCGTCGGATTATTTTATCCTTTCATCTGTTCTATATATATATATATATATATATATATCATTTTATTTTCTTTGTAGTTTATGTGGTAAATATCATATATATTTTTTAATAAATGGTTTAAAGAAAAGTTAATATTTCTTTGTAAAATTTCATACTGTGGTTTACAATACTTCATCAGAATGTTTTCATTCACACAAAATATTTAAAACTCATAATAGAAACATAAACTCAAACGTAAAAAGTAAACAAAGTCACCGGTAAAAAGTAAACATAAACTCACCCGTAAAAAGTAAACATAAACTCAACCGTAAAAAGTAAACATAAACTCACCCGTAAAAAGTAAACATAAACTCAACCGTAAAAAGTAAACATAAACTCACCCGTAAAAAGTAAACATAAACTCAACCGTAAAAAGTAAACATAAACTCGCCCGTAAAAAGTAAACATAAACGCACCCGTAAAAAGTAAACATAAACTCAACCGTAAAAAGTAAACATAAACTCACCCGTAAAAGGTAAACATAAACTCACCCGTAAAAGTAAACATAAACTCTCCCGTAAAAAGTAAACATAAACTCTCCCGTAAAAAGTAAACATAAACTCGCCCGTAAAAAGTAAACATAAACTCAACCGCGAAAAGTAAACATAAACTCAACCGCGAAAAGTAAACATAAACTCAACCGCGAAAAGTAAACATAAACTCAACCGTGAAAAGTAAACTCAAATGTAAAAAGTAAACATAACATATCATATAAAACCTATAATATCAGAACGAAAGCAGATAATTGCTGTAACAGTTTATTATTTATCTTTTGCTGGCAATGTTGGAAAAACAAAGTAAATCAAGGCAAAATGTCCCGTAAGCCAATAAATGGTCTAAGAAACGTTCCTTTTTGATGAAGGGAAACATGCTTTTCTAATGTGAAACCTGTGGTGCTTATCTTTTGCTACACAGATACTTAATTGGAGGTCGAATTTTATTCTCAATTGAGATGAGACGATTTCTGTCTTTGCGCTTTGATACTTGTTCAATAATAACTTATCTGGAGACCGTTTAGAGAGCTGCTACCAATCCTAACAAACACCTGCCAACAGCTACGCGAGGTCGTGTATACTCCTCATGTGTCTAAAGTGTGCTAATGTATGGCTCCGAAACTTGGGCTGTCTCTGCCAGCACACTAAAGAAACTGCAGTGTAATGACAAGGCAATGATTAGATGAACCTGTTTGGTGAGGCCTGAACAAAGCATACGTTTTGAATCTCTGCTTGCATAAGTCAACTTGAAAAGCCTCGCGGACATCATGCAGAAGAGCAGACTGCATTGGTTGGAGCACATTGAGCACAGCAATGGCTGAATTCCTAAAGTCTGACAGTTGAATGTGCCAGCAGAGAAGACCACCACTGGCAGACCCAAGTTGTCTTGGGAGGACGTGGTCAAACGTGATAGGAAAGCCATGGGTATGGATTCCATCAAACCTCACTTGTAATAGTAATAAAGAAATGTTCTGCTGAACTTAGTTAATGCTAAACTTCTTTTCTGACCGCCAGTATGGATTTAGACCAGCACGATCTACTGCGCGCATCCTAACGGTCATCTCTGAACGCATATATCATACACTGGATGAAGCAGTAGCGCTTGATAAATCGAAGGCCTTTGACAAGGTCTAGCATAAAGGGCTTCTCCTAAAAATACGCTCATATGGTATTACTGGGCAAATATTTAATATAATTAGATCCTTCCTAACCAAAAGAAAGATCTAGGTTGTCCTCGATGGCCGTTCATCTAAGCAACATGACATAAATGCTGGTGTACCCCAGGGACCTATCCTTGGACCTTTATTGTTCCTGATCTTCATAAACGATCTTCCTGATAACATTAAGTCTGAGATTCGTTTATTTGCTGACAACACCACACTCTACTCTTGTCATGTTGGCAAAATGGACGTGATCATATCCGAGGCAATGGCTGAATCCTTAGAAAATGACCTCCAGGCTGTGGTGGATTGGGGTCATAAATGGTTGGTAACTTTTAATGCCACAAAGACAATGCTCCTTTTCTTCAACAACTACAAGAAACCTCTTCAATCACCGATTGCCATGGCAGATAACACCCTACCTGAGAGTTCAACATTCAAACTCCTCGGCCTAAACTTCACAGGTAACATGAATTGGAACAAATACATTGAACACATTGCCAAGGCTGCAGCAAAGAAGGTGGGCTCTCTCTACAGTGCTAGTAAACTTCTCACACTTGACGTTATCCTGTATCTCTACAAAGCCACCATCCACCCATGCATTGAGTATTGTTGCCACATCTGGGCTGGTGCACCATCCGCTAGTCTCTCCCTCTTAGACAAGGTCCAAAAAAGAATCGCCAACTTAATAAGTCCCTCATTATCCACCAAGCTCCAGCCCCTGTCCCATCGCCACAATGTTGCTTCCTTGTGCTTGTTTTACAAATACTTCAATGGATTATGCTTCGATGAACTGGCTGCTCTGGTGCCCCCTCGACGTAAATTCACTAGACTAATTCGACAATCAGCAAAATCCAATCCATTCACTGTGGAGGTTCCCAGATACCGGAGAGCCTTCTACTGCAATAACTTCTTTCCTCGTGCTGCCGGCCTCTGGAACTCCCTCCCTGCTCCCTGTTTCCCCAATGTACCGACATGCAAAGGTTTAAAACTAATGTAAACAGACATCTCATTACACAGCTCACAACTAAGGATGACACCCAAAACCTACATCCTAATTCTCAGTAACCCCTGACGTCTACAGTAGCGGCCTGCCTTGTTTGGGGTGAAATATGTTAAAAAAAAAAAAAAACAATTTTAAGAGACAAGAATGGAGAGGAAGACTTAGATTGAGACTGGACAATTAGGCCCCACCCTCATTAGAGGACTGTGACCTGATTCAACAAATAAACCGGTTGATGATGATGATGATGATGATGATGATGATGATGAGCGCACTTGTTTTTAAAGAATTGTAGGGTTCTATGGAATCTCTCTTGAGAAACGTTGGTATAAAAAATGGATAAATAGAAAGTGTCGATAGGATGGCTAAATAATATAAGAAATATACTGACGTTTTTTTCTTTCTTTTGCATAAAATTATTGACAAATCTCATTGAATATACGGACTGAAATTTTTAATTAAATCTATCTTTATTATTTTTTATGTCTTTTAAATGAATAATTAACACTTATTAATTCATGTATCTTACGGTTGGTGCCTTATCACCCCACCTCTTGAAAGGAGAGGGGCAACAATATTCCTAAATTTCCATGGCAACAGATTATGTCCCTTTGTCTCAAACTCTTTCTTTGCTAATAGTTTTTTTTTCTGCTTGTCCATATGTCTTAATTTTGTGTGTGTGTGTGTGTGTGTGTGTGTGTGTGTGTAACCAACAGGAGAGGAGCAGAATAATATTAGTGATACATGAAGGCAGATTTTATATTCAAATCATCCAATATAAATTCACTTCATATCAAATTTGATGCAACGCACACACACAATGCTAATTTTTTTTCCATTTTATTTTGCTTCTTTCGGCATCCATTATTTTAATCAATAATCCTATTGCAACTTATAAGGAAAAAAAATTGCATACATATATATCTACAATCTTATTGAATATATAATATGATCATAGAGATACAATTCTCTTAAATATTAAATTATATTGAGAATTATATATATATATATATATATATATATATATATATATGCAAACATTGTTAAAAATAACAGAATTCGTCTGTTTAGCATCGAGTATTTTTTTTTTTTTTTTGAATTGCTTTCGGAATGTATAATTTTAATGTTATTAACTAGAATTTGTCTTAAATCAGAGGGAGGGCAGATATGTTTTTGTAGTTGTTGGTAAATTGAGCTAGAGTTTACAAGATGCATGGTGAGGCGGTGGGATAGGGGAGTGCTTGTAAAACAAATGTAGCTATTAGCTTTATTATTATTATGGGAGTTACATTCCCCCAAAGGGCATTTAAACTTATAAATAACATTGGTTCTTTCAAATGGTTTATGGGTTGGAGAGGAATTGTTTTTTAGTACAAGATTTTGGGTTTTAAATTTCTTATAGTAAATAATGAGTCCAATTTTATTGTTATTATATATATATATATATATATAACAAATAGTATGAAAATATATCTCTGGCAATATTTTCATACTAATACTATGCTCTACTCACGTATTGAGCACTGTTGAAGTAGATACTGAAAATATCTACACAATATATTATATCACTTTATAATATTATGTGTATACACATGAAATAATAATTATATGTGTATATATTTATAATTCTTGTTTTTATTTGGTAGAAAAAAATCCAGCAGAGTGCTAGATTATTTATTAATAAGAGCGTACTATTTATTTATAATATTACAGAATTTCTGATTAACATCGTACCTTAGGTTTCAAGCCGGGAGGCCGGACAATGGCAAAAAAAATACTGGGTTTTCTTGAGCTTTACTTTTAATTATAAACAACTCGTTGGTTTTTTCTTCAGCCCAAACCAACAAGCGATTTATAATTAAACTTTTTTTCTTTTTTTTTTTTTTTTTGCCTGGTTCCACTCTCACGGTTTGAAACCTAAGGTACCATGTTGATATTCTGTAATATTATATATACCACCATATATATATATATATATATATATATATATATATATATATATATATAAAGAGAGAGAGAGATGTATAATATATATGTGCCTGTGTGTTCAAATGCTTTTTCTTACATACAAATATGTGTCCATGGAAACAGTGCTTATATATGAAAATATTTTTTTAAAACTCAAATCAGTTTTGTTTTTGTATGTGTGAAATATAAAAATCCAAAAGTTACCAGAAATAAACTTGAATATTGCTGAAATGGCAGTGCTAACTGATAACATGTTTGAACCTATATATATATATATATATATATATATATATATATATTATATTTATTTTCGCTCATGAGTTGTGACACTACTGCAGGTAATATATAGAAAAAGGACTTGTTCGATTATTTGTTTTCAGACTCTGGTTTGATATTTGAAAATCTATTGAATTTTTTAATATATTTAATAATAACACACACACACACACATATATATATATAAGATGTTATTGTAGGAAATAAATAACGAGAACAAATAAACTATAGATCGCTGCAACTCATCGTTTTTTTGTTGTTTTTTTTTGTTTTTTCGAAATATGGTATATATATATATATATATATATATATTGTTAAATATAGTTTCGTTTCTTTTTTCTTTTACCAGTGCATGAAATAAAAAATAAATAAAAATAAATATTTAACAATATATATATATATATATATATATATATATATATATATATATATATATATATATAATACTTCTAAAGAAAAAAGTCCAGTCAATCCGGAGGGATTCAATAAACAACACAATGAGTTGCCGCGATAATCTGTAATCAACTCTTTTTTTTTTGTTATTTAAAATTCCTAAAATAACATCTTACAACAAAAGTATCCGTGGACAAACATTATATATATATATATATATATATATAATTATAATTATAAATAATATTTTCAAATTAACCCATATACACATGTGTTTCATGCCAAACCTGCAATCATCAGTATGGGAGGAGACAATTCTTGTCGGTCACATGGCTGGAATCCCAATACGAAAGTCATATTTGACTTAGTAGTCTGAACGTGTACCGATATGCCCACCAAGAACTGTCTGGAAATGGGAGAATGAATTAACGTCTAAATGGCAAATTCGGCAGCCACCTAGCAAGCCGTAAACAGAACTCAATAGGCGTGGCCCAGAGTATCGCATTACACTATAAATAACGGCTTGTTGTTAACTTACTTGAAGTGCTCAATCTAGTGAGAGCGTTGAATATATATATATATATATATATTGTGCGATCGGTGGAACAGTTATCTCCACACTGATGATTCTGTAAGGATGAAATATATATGTATGTGTGTCATAATTAAAATATTTATTATTAAAATAATTACATATAATTAGTATTAGTTTGTTGTTATAGCTTTTTTATTGTTTTCGACAAACATTTATTTTAAGAATTAGTCTTTAATCACCCTAACTCTAACCGCTACCCTCATGACTGTGCAAATAATTTTTAGGAAATTAATAAATCGATTGAAATCCATAACGATGTGATTTCTTTACTTTTCACATAAATAGAAAAATATATTAAAAATAATTCAACCAAAGTTTCAAAGGTTTTTTCTAACGGTTTACTAATTAAAATTATTGGTACTCTTATAGCTGACGTACCACATTTCCGTGATTTCACGTCAGCAACGATCGGGCAGGTCCCTGAAGCGTCTGAGAGCTGACGAAGTATTAACCAATCAGGTTGCAGCATTCATTCGCCAAGCAAGCTAAAGCAAGCTATAGCAAGCAGCCGATAATATTTGGAAGAAAACAATAAACGCTTTCTATTGCAACAACAATGAATTATCAGCTGTGTCAGGTCGTCAAATCTTCGGAATGACTAATTCAAAAGTATAACATTTTCATTTCTTTCTTTGTTTTATGTAAAAAAAAAAACATTGACGAAATTTTACCCCCCCCCCCCCCCCGTAAAAAAATCAAAACATTTACATCTACACATTTGATTGAAAATGGTTCATTTGGCCTACCAAAAAATAAAAATATATTTATTTACAGTTCTTCAGCTACGGTTTGTTTTTTGTTTTTTTTCTTTTTACCTATGTATTTTTTCTTTGAAAGTCTTCCATTAAGCGTTTGGCAGTTTCAGCCTCGTTTTCGTCTCATCTCGCCTGCTCTCGGGCGCTTCCGCGCTCTGCCCGATCGTCGCCGGCGCGAAGTCATGGAAATCTGACGCATCAACTGTAAGAGTACTAAATTATTTATTTTTTAAAAACTTTTAGATATATGTGCTAAAGTAATCCTCCATCATAGCCAGCTTTAAAGTCTGCCTAGAACTTTTAATGTCGTGTTAGGGTTAATGCTGTGTTCAAATGAGAGAAAAAAATAAAGGTTTTGCATAAAACAACCCCAAAAGGGTTTATAGCAACTAACTAGATAAACCATACCGCGTTATAATCTAACTTATAAATTTAGCTGGTTAGATTTTCAAAATCAAACCCACATAGCCTTTAAGCTGACAAATCAAACTTTGCTTTTGACTTGCTAATTCTCATTTGTTATTGTTGTACCATGTTATTGGCAATATAATAACATACTTTGCTAAAATGTATTTAAAAGTTATTTAGTTTAGCCCAGATAACTGGTAATATAAAATATTTTTAAATAATCACCTAAAAATCAAAATCAACAAGGAGGATAACTCATATTTTTGATTGAAGTATGTAATAAGAGTTGGCTCCCTTACAACTAAAATGTTATTTTTCTCTGTATAAGTTTTAAAATGTGCAAAAAATATTTAAAATTACAATGACTACATTTCATCCCGGGTAATGCTGGGTAGGGACAGCTTATATAGTCTCTTTTTTTCAGTTATTCTTTGTTTGTTATGAGAAATGACTAGCTCTATCATTTTAGACATGGTCAATTTTTTGTTAAATGTTTACATTTGTCTGATTAAGATAATAAAAACGAACATTTTTTTTATTAAGGATGTAAGCTCAGTTTAAGTGAATAAAGCAAAATGTTTCCGCTCTAACAGTATTCTTAGCCGGAATAAGTTTTTAGAAAAAAAAACACAAAGTGAAAAAATTATATTCATGCCTATAACATCGTGGAAGAAAAAAACGAAAAGGTAGGTTAGTCAAAATCAAATATCAATATGTCGAACAGATTGCTATTGCGAGTGATTTTGAAAAACCGACAAGATAGCAAGATGTAAGATTAAGAAACAGTCTCTTTGTGCGGTATCATGAGAAATGAGCAAGTCAGAAATTTAAGACATGATATTAAATTTTATAGACATTTAAATATTTACATTTTTTTTGGATAAGATAAGATGAAATAAAAAGAAACATTTTTCTTTAATGAACTGTGAGTTTTACTGATCAACAAACACCTTGTGTTTGATAAATGTATTTTGAGATTTTTTGGGTTAGGGTTTTGGTTAGGGTTAGGTAGCTGTAAAAGCAAGACAAATAGGATAAAGCAAGTTCGTTGTATTATTGAGTTTTATGTGTAATGCGATAGATTTGGGCTCTAATGGAGGGAGACCATCAAAGAATTTGTCTTGCTGCCGTCCGCGCAGGAGGGCGGTGGTGGTGGCAGCATCTGATTGAATTCTGTGGGACTGACAGCATCTGCTAGATTAGATTTGTGCTAGTATTTGCGCCATTTATTAAAGCAGCCAATAAACTGAAAGCCCGAGACGGAAAACAGGGAAATAGAAAAAGCTGTGAAAAATAAAAGAGAAAAAGATGTGAAAAAAATGAAAGAGAAAGAGATGTGAAAAATAAAAAGAGGAAAAGATGTGAAAAAGAAAAAGATGTGAAAATAAATGATAAAAAAGAACCGTTCGGAATTTATCAATAGTTTTCTTGTGTTTTGCTCCAAGAAATTAAAAGCTTTCTTAGGAAAATAAATGAGTTCGGAAAATCTACTTGTAAATTTTGGTGATTAATTGTTCCTAGAGTTTGATAAAAAGAAATATCTTGGCTAATTAATAGGCTCCATTCGTGGTTATTCTTTATTAGAAATTTTACATTTTATTGGTTGTTTCAGACAGAAATGTCGACTCCCAACTCTTAAAAAAACAAAAGCAACTCTGACCCACAACTTCTATAAACATTTCTGACTCCCTACTTCAGTGGTGCGAAGTTATCTGAAAATGTCCGACTCTGGATTTGATTTTGAAAAAACCCTAATTCGACTCTTGAAAAATTGCTGACTTCATCGGCTGATAGAAAGATGACTGCCATTTACTTGCTTCGCACTGGAGCAAGATGTGGCACAAGGTCACCCCCCCCCCTTCCCCCGAAGGGACACTGGTACAAAAATAGCTATGAACGGACCTATTAGCTTTTCCCGGTAAGGGCGCCTCAGACAATCGGCAATAACCAAACAAACCCCATTCAAAAAGAGAAGATAATGCCTGGGAGGGGCTTGGTATAGACATAGGCATGGCACAGTAAAAGAACTATGATTACCAACTCCTGCATACATTGCTGACTGCCTTAGTGGGTCGAGAATTGGCTAAAAAATATCTGACTCCCGAGGTGATTTTGAACAACTTGACTCACCCCCCCCCCCCCCTTCTTTCATAAAATTGCTGATTACCAATTCCGACTCCGACTCCTCAGAAGCTGGGTTGAAAATTAATCCGACTCCAGACTCGTTTCTCTTATGACTCTTACTTCGACTTATCACCTCTGCATCAGGGAAGTTGGCAATAAATAGCAGGTTAAGAACACAAAACAAGAAAGAATCTTATTTGAAATCAGCTTTTTCAAACATATGACCTAATGCAGAGATTATCAACTAATTGTATCACTTTCCGCACACAGATTAGAATTTAAGGGTTTCAGAGTAAAATTCATACGCTAATTTGGGAGTTGCAAATTGTAAGGATATTGATTTTTTTTTTTTTTTATACTTAAAATTTTTTTTTTTTACTAAGGCTAATTCTATTCATTGGTTATAATCTATAAGGAATCAAAACCCTTTAATGTTACAAAGTAATCAATTATTATTATTTATTATTATTATTAATCAATTATTATTATTTATTATTACTATTAATCAATTATTATTTATTATTATTATTATTATCATTAATGTATTATCATTTATTATTATCAATGTATTATTTATTATCATTATTAATCTATTATTATTATTAATCAATTATTTATTATTATTATTATTAATCAATTATTATCATTATTAATCTATTATTATTATCATTATTAATCTATTATTATTTATTATCATTATTAATCAATTTTATTAATCAATTATTATTTATTATTATTATTATTATTATTAATCAATTATTATTTATTATTATTATTAATCAATTATTATTATTTATTATTATTAGTAATCTATTATTATTCTAAAGCTGAGGTGATCAACGTTTGTTTTCCTAGGGCTTTTATTCCTGTATATTTTAATCACATAAGTATATACTAAAATATTCCTTAATTTGGGGCTCGAGTTATGTTTGAAAATGAAATCCATTTTAATTGTTCTAATTAGCTGTAAATTGCAATTATCTCACCAAATAACTCATCTCTTACTAAATGTCTTTTTATCATTCTCTTCGGATCTTATTGTATCTTGTTTGACCCCCCCCCCCCACTCTTATTTTATACTGTATCTATCACTCATGCTTCTCTCTCTCCCCCTCTCTCTTTACAGTCAAAGGTATTAAAGAAAGAAAAGAGTAAAAATATTGGAATAGTCCATTATAAACAAAAGGGAATATCACCATATTTAACTCGTGGTTGCAGAGGAAAAGAAAGATATATAGCAAGCAGAAAGAGTTTAATTTTGGATTTTGTCTTTTTCATATATTTTGTTTATTTAACTGGCTTTACAAAATCACTCTTCCCTGATTCAATTTAACCTGTGCTGAATGGGTGACCCAACGGATCACATTTCTCTCTCCCTTTCTTTTTCTCTCTCCCTCTCTTTTTCTCTCTCCCTCTCCTTTTCTCTCTCCCTCTCTTTTTCTCTCTCCCTCTCTTTTTCTCTCTCCCTCTCTTTTTCTCTCTCCCTCTCTTTTTCTCTCTCCCTCTCTTTTTCTCTCTCCCTCTCTTTTTCTCTCTCCCTCTCTTTTTCTCTCTCCCTCTCTTTTTCTCTCTCCCTCTCTTTTTCTCTCTCTCTTTTTCTCTCTCTCTTTATCTCTCTCTCTCTCTTTCTCTTTCTCTCTCTCTCTCTCCATTTAACATCACTCTCCTATTGTCCAGGAGCAAAACGTTTTTTGATATTTTGCAAGATCATTTTCCAGTGCACATGGTTCAGCAGTCAACTGTCTCCAAATTCTACTCTGTATGGCCTTGTCTAATTATTTGCTTCCAAGTTTTCCATGGCCGGTCAACCTTCCTGCGATTCAAGAAATCCATGCTTTTTCAATAGTTTATCCAGGGGAATGAACATTCCACATGACCAACGTAACTAATTTATGCTTAGGATAACCTATATGCTGGGCATAAAAGGTTATTTATAGAGTCTATTTATATAATTAATTGTTTTTTTTGTCTGTATGTCCCCACATTTTATCACTAAAACAAAACTGACCCATATTTTTACTTATTTTACATCCTTCTTCATTAATGTCCTTCATATTTAAAACCTTTTTTAAATATTTACATTGACATTAGCGTTAGGTGCCGCTCAGAGCAGTCTTTCCTGCTTGACAGAGTACAAAATCGACTTCACAACCTAGTAGGGGTTAGTCTCTATTCTTCCATACAACCCCTTTATCACAGAAGATACGTTGCTAGTCTTTTTCTGCTCTATCGTTATTTCCATGGTAGGTGCTCGGCTGAGCTCCAATCCCTGCCCCCCCCCCCATTGTAAAACTTTCAAAGCTAAAACTCGTCTTGCTTCCTTTCTTCCTCTGTGCACCTAAAGCCAAACAGAACTTCCATGAACAGAGTTTCTTTCCAATGACTTTCCATTTGTAGAACATATCACCATGGGATTGCTTCCCTGCAGACTACAACATGGTCGTCTTCAAGTCCAATATCAACAAATACTTGTTGAGCTGTCTTCTTAAGTAGTCAAATTTTGTCTATTCTATCCATCTCATGGTGTTGTTTTTATTGTTCAGTTGACAATCTCATTAACCCTTATCCTCGAGTGTTTTTTTCCTTGGTAAGTGGTGACTGATTTGTATAAAAAAACAAAAAAAAGAGGTGGTAATATTTAATTTGGATAAGGATTTTTAATCTTCAGTTTAATACATGTTTGTGCTGTTAATGTTTAATTTCTTTTTCTTTTTTTTAATCTATAATACTGGTCAACACAAATTTTGCTGTCACGAAACTAATAAGTGATGTGAGATAATTTGAATACACTGAATCCAAAAATACGGTCCATTTTTTTTCTCATAAGGTCAGATTTTTGATGTACCGGAAATAGAATTATTTCAGTTTTTTTAATGTCTTTTCATGAAATTTGAACTGTATAAATTTCTATTTCCTCAAATTAAAGAGATAAAATCCTGTTATTTTCTTTTGATCTAGTGGTATCAGCTCACACACTCCCTCCAACTCATAATAGATCAGACATCAAGATTGTGTTTACACCTTTCAAATTGACTCAACAAAATTAAGTCATCATAATGTTTTTTTCTGCTCCCTTCAAACCATTGCCATGCCAAATGTTAAACCTTTCCATAAACCTTGAATCCACTGTCTCAATCCCCCTTTGCAAGCTTTGCATAGCATGTGAAGGGTCCATGATTTTTCCTGTTGGCCCTTTGGCTAGGATCAAAGTGTAGTATCTGTTTCGATGGATACTACATTCTATAGACCGATATCGTCTTGGCCTTCGGGGCTTGATTTCTGCCGGTCTATAGGTTTATCCTGTGCAGTTCTAGGAGGTTCACCCTCCCAGGCTTTGCCTTGTCACCTTTTGAGAAGGGGTTAGTTCATAGCTAATCGCCTGAGGCGCCCCTACTGGGGAATGCCGATGGGGCTGCCCAGGCATTTTTTGAGGGTCACAGGTGCTCTTCCTCTAGAGTGCTGACTTATCAAATCCCACTTTCTGACCTTGTGTCACATCTTACTCAAAAATATTCAAAATAAAATGTTTTACTAAATCGTCAATGTTCATTCTGTTTTCCACCAAAGTAAATTCACCACATGCATTTCCGGTTTGATTTTTCTAGATTCATGGTACAACTTGTTTGGGGAATAGGAATTTCTCTGCTTACCTGCAAGTAACGAGTTAAAGAATTGAAAGAAATGTATAGAATAAATAACTTTACCAATTGAGATCTCAAAGGAAATGTGCATCAAGCTGAAAGAACTGTATTTAGATATATTTTCCTTACACAGCAGCATGGAATCATATGGAAAATGTGTCTCAAATACTAAAGAACTATTCATGCTAATACAATCACTTAATAAAATTATCTACAGAAATCATGCAAACTATACAATTAAACTTAATGATTCATATAAAAGTTATCAATTCTATTGGAAACAGTGAAAACTTGCTGAAAAGCATATTATACAGTCCTCTTAAACGAATTGAGTATCGTACAATAAGTCAATACATGAAGAAATATCAATTTCAAAAGCAAGATACCTGATTGGCCAAAATTGACTTTATATTTGAATTCAGTGCTTTAAGTTACCCAGAATCATTTATTTTTTGAGACAGCAGAGAAAAAAAACTTTGTTGACCAGTGTTATATAAAGAGCAGTTGTTTGCTTGTGTGTGTGTGTCCATCTAAAAGTCAGAAACTATACAAGACACTCTCATAAAGCTGATATATTATTTTTCAGCATTGTACTCGACAGAATATAGATACATTTATTTTGTAATATTTATTCTTTTGGCGGACAACAGGATCAAGATTAGAAAGGGGTGGGTTGATATTTAGAACGATTTTTTCCATCGACCTTTGGTGTGAAATGGTACTTGGTGGAGAGAGAGGGAAGGGGGATACAGATATATAGAGATGAGGGATAGAGAGAGAAGTTTTAAAAGAAAGATGTTACACACATTTTTTTAACTATTCCTTTTTGTTGTCCAAGCCTCAGGGCAACGCCGGGTAGCCATGCTTATATTTATATATAAGCAATATTTTTATGGGTAAATATTTTTTCAAGTCGTATTTTTTACAGAAACAATTTAATTCTGCGTTTTCTAAATTAAATCGTATCCGTAGCTTAACGAAACCAAAAATATTAACGTGCTTAAATGTAGCTAAACGACAATTTAGTTTGATTTTCGCTTGCAAAATTTTTTTTTTCTTTTTTTTTTTCTAACTGACTCCTACTTCTGTTTGGGAGGGGGTTGTGTTGAAGTGGATACCGACGTTGATTGACGAGCTTGGCGTGCCAAGTTCGAATCCTGTCAGCTCAATAGCACCACTTTCACTTATGAATGTTAGTAACTTTCATGTGGTACCTGCTGCTGGTACCTGATTCTAGAAAGAATTGGGGAAAACAATGTCAACAAAAAAATCGGTAATAAGAAGTCATACCTTGACGATTCATACGAATTTATGTTCTTATCTCTGTTTGATTTAGATTCTTGATTTTTTTTTATTAATTTAGTTTTTTTTGGCATGTCAACCATTATTGGATCCTTTATTACTAAAATAGAATACCAATTGATAACTATTAATTGTAGACATTCTACTATTTTACTAATGACTGAGAGTAAATTACTGGTTCACTCGCTGTACCTACCCTTTTAGTTTTTAATCTTTATTTGTTTGCTCATTTTTTAAACTTATATAGAAAATTAAATAAAATTCTAGTTGTGTTTCGGAATTTTTTGATGAGGGTTGATAGTTTGTAGAATTTGGTATGTTCTCATCTTGGGCGTTTTTGTCACAACGTGTTGGCCGATATGACCTTCGACCTTCTTCAGGTGTACTTTGTGTCGAACTCGGGAATTTCGAATGGAACCCGTTATTAAATCCACCTATTAAATTCAGTTCTAAGTGACAGTCATCTGAAGGTTAAAGGTTCAATCCTCAGTGCGGGTGATACGAAGAATTGCGAATTACTGAAGACTTCTTCCCAGTCATGGCAGATGGAACGAGAGCATGCTACCCCCGTGGATTTAATAAAGCGTTCCGTTCGAAATTTCGTCCAAATTCCCGAGTTTGACAGAAAGTACACCTGAAGAAGGTCAGAGGTTACATCGGCCGAAACGTTGTGATAAAAACACCCAAGATGAGAACAGTAGTTCGAATATACCCAATTCTACAAAATTTTAGTTGCAAGGGAGATAACTCTTTTGATATTCTTCAATCAAAATTCAGGGTCATTCATTTTGCTGATGTTTCAATAATGTTTCTGTTATAATTTGCAAGCATCAATTTTATTTGTTTTATATAATTTTAATTTATGTGGATTTTCTAAATATCTAGTTATGTACACGTACTAATAACGATCATTTAAAAACCATATTACATATGTGTAAGTGCTGCTCGTGAATAAATAAAATAAAAACTTATATTCCTTTTCAAAATGCACAAGTTTTCTAATGCAACTCACTAAAAAAAATATTTATAAAAATATTCCTTGTAAAATGGTATGTATTAATATAGACTTGATTTTGTTCAATGTCATACACGTTATTTTAATGCACTTTTTTAGTCAGCCATCTTGGAAATGTGGAGACGGTTGAATTATATTCTTTAACATTTTGAATATGATACAGGAGGGAATAAATGATTGTTAACCACTGATTAAGTGGGTTTTGAGACTTTAATACCATTAAGAATAGATGAAAAGGGTTCAATCCTTTCCTGAATATAAGAAAAAAGCTTAATATGAAAAAATTTAAATATTGCTATGTATATAAGAAAAATGTCGGCTATCTCCATAAGATTTTCAAAAGGATTTAATAAATCTATTAATCTGAAAAAAATATCTCAATGAAATTTGAAAGAAATGGTTCTAATTTTTATAAATTAAAGCCAAAAAAGTTCTTCACAATAATTTCTTTCCAATTTCAAACATACATATGACATCAGAAATTAATGGTTCCTATTTATATTTTTCTTTCATTTCGATTTTACCATTCCAAAGAAGGCATCTGGAAAAAAACATGTTAGATCTTATATTTGTTTACCTGCCCTCCACATCAGCGAAGTTAGACACAAGGTCAGTATATTGTTGGAATCCATCTTGAAAAAACAGGAAACTCTAGATATGTGCAAAATTACCCATGATCTGGCCCCATTCGACATTCCCTGGTGAGGGTGCCTAAACAGTCAACTATAACTCCACTCCGGAGACCAACCAGAACAAATATTAAACTTTAATCCTGGCCTGAAGGTGTGGATGGTGTTATGTCATATTTTAAATTATTTAGAAAAGTTAATCTTTTTTCCATGCCACAGTTTTATTGAGATTACCTGCCGCATCACCCCAAGAGCAAGACATGAAGTATGGCTGTTTTTATTGTGAGGTGGGAGGGCAGTACTTTATTGGTAGTTAGGTAACTCACCATAACATGAACCTATGTACAACATGGACTCTTCCTCTTTGCTCAATAAATGCTAACGGCAATTAACTCCTGCCGGAATCCAGTAAGATAGTCGAACTCTACTTACCAGGCACATATTTCTTCCCTCTGTACTCTATTTTCTTAATACACTTGTTTCTACTTTATACCGTGTTCGTGTCTTCATTTCGGTCCCTTTAACAGGGCCACAACAGTTCAGGTAAAACATGATTGCAGTCCTCTCAGTATTACTTCACGAGTGAGCGTGCTTCAGGCGACAAGCAATGAACCTGCACCCCCCCCTTTATGCAAAAGCAGATGTGCTACCTGGGTGGAAGATCTCTTGAGGCTGTCTAATGTTTTTAAGATTTGCATAACTCCAAAAATCGCCGATGTGAGGTTCATTTACATGAAAATAAGTCGGTCATAATAATGAAAAATCTATATTCAATACCAACATTATTGCTACATAAACAAGAACATAAGTCAGTTGTGAGACTACATACCTCTGCCTGACAACGTAAGGATGGGCCAAAGTCTTATCTGGGCCTTTAATTCTCCATATTGTATGGAAACGTGTTACTGTTATCAAAGAACATATGCACACATCAAATTTGGGAAAATCAGAAGTTGAAATTGTATAAAAATTTAGACTATGACGGAACTTTCCATGGTTACGGTAAAAAAAAGTCAAGGCAAATGGCATAGATGATCCAGGACTTCATTGGTTACAATATGGACCAAGTAGTGAGTTTCTATGATGAATAGAACCGAAGTTATCACCAAAAAGTGTGCCCTTCACCTTTTCAATAACCTTGACCTCTGACCTAGATATACCCAAATAAAATCAGTTCTAAGTTAAACTTAAATATTTTGACCAAGTTTAGTGACGATTGGTCAAGCGATGTGTGAAGCTAGACTGTAGGCAAACAAACAAGCAAGCCCACAAACAAACTCAACCAAAAACATAAACTCCTTCACAGAGTTAACTAATAGGAGTACCCGGCATTGCACAAGGTCTTAATTTCCAAAAATTACGTAAATTACAGGAAAAAATTAAACTAAAACTAAACTATCTGTTTAATACTGTAATTTAAAATGGCTAAGTTGATTTTGGGACAAGCTTAGAATTTTTTTAAAAGTATGGCTCGGATGAGGTTCGAACTCACTAAGTTTGACATACTAACCGATTGATCTATGTGGGCAAGTATGAAATGGTGGCACTATTAAATATATAAATCAGACTGCCTTTTTTTCTGTTCTTTTTTCTTTCTTTCTCTCTCCCTCTCTCTATCTATCTCTATCTCTCTCCCTCTCTCTATCTATCTCAATCCCTCTCTCTTCCTCTCCTCTCTTTTTCGTTAAAGTCGAACATCAGGTAAGCCAAAAGCAATTAAAGAAATGAGAGAAAAAAAAACACTGAAAAGGACAAATCAAGACTTTCTTTCTCACAAGTAAATATCAAAAACGTCTGTTATTACCTTAGTACCTGGTGATTTGGGTGGCAGTATTAGGACTTCTGACAGTGAGGGTAAGAAATCCTCTGCCTTTCTTGATTTGTGACTAATAAAGATGTTATTACAAACAATTATTCAGCATTGAGGACCTCAGTTGTTTGTAAAAACATGCACAGCAAGAACTCTACTTTATATTGCCATTGCAAAAAAACAAACTTTCCTTTGTCTACCCAAAACCAAACAGTTTCCATGAACAGTTTCTTTCCCAAAATCTCCTATCGACACATTGCCATGGAACTGCTTCCCTGATGACCACAACATGGTCGCCTTCAAGTCCAATGTCAACAAATACTTGTAAAGCCATCCTCTTATTTGTATAATTTAGATTATTTGGACTACTGTTCTCATCTTCATCACAACGTTTCGGCCCGTGTAACCGCCGACCTTGTTCAAGTGTATCTGTTTGCACTCGTGAATGTTTCTGTCAAACTCTGGAATCTGAACTGAATTTCGAACGGAACCCTTTATTTAATCCATGGAGGTTAGCATGCTCTCTTGTGCTGATAACACTCAAGATGAGAACAGTAGTCCGAATAATCGAAATTATACAAATTATCAATCCTCGTCTAAAAAAATTCGAAACCATGCTCTCATGTAATCAAATTTTATCCTTTCCATCCAGCATATAGTTCATCATCCAACTGACAATCTTATTAACACTTATCCTCGAGTGGCTTTTGGCCTTGTTAAGTGGTGACTCATTAGTATATATATAAATCTACTACACTTCTCAGAATACATAAGATGTAGTGACTTGAACTTGGGTAAAAAGCTGACAAATTCAGCTTTTTTTGTAGTCTCAAAGTGCACAAGATAGTTTTTTTGTTTTTTTAAAATATGCAGAGTTCCGAAGCAAACTGCTTTCTCAGACAAAATCTTGCCTCTTTTATTTGTTTTGTTGAGCCGTGTGTTCACCAGAAAATTCACACACTACCAGCCTTGATCTTGATCTTGATCTTGACCTTGATCTTGATCTTGATCTTGATCTTGATCTTGATCTTGACCTTGATCTTTCTCCGTATTATCCTGATGTGGTTTGACTCACCACTTTTGCTTATATAGCTTCATTATCACAGAATATAAAATGAAGAAGCCTTTTCACTGGCTGTGAGGGTTTTTTTTTGTGAAATTAAGATCAACTCCTAACTTCATAAGGTAACACCTTACGCATTGCACCAAAGCAGGAAACTGGATCGATCCTGAAGTGTGACGTCTAACGCCTCCCCCCCCCCTCCCCACAATGAGGGATAGCCGAGGGAGCTGATGTCTTTTTTTTAAATAAGATTATTTCAACATATCATTGCACTGGGGACTCTGTATTAAACCAACATGGTTAAAAACTTGCCCACATAAACAGGTTAATTTATATATATATATATCTATATATATATATATATATATATATATATATCTATATATATATATATCTATATATAAAAACATTCAATAAATTAAAACATTACAATTGTTCCAAGAATTAGAACATCAAGTCCAGTATGGTGTACGATCGTTTCCAAAACAGTTTATAAATACTTTATTTTATTTAATAAAATGATGAAGCAAATTCAAAACGTGTCTTCATCAGTGTCTTCAGCAACACGTCTAACAGAAAATCAGAGAAAAAAAAATATATATATATATATATATATATATATATATATAAAGAGAAAGAACGGCCAACACGCACTGTGATCGGTTTGAATCTTTTCTTTCTCTATTTCTTAGCATACGTTTTTTTGCTGATGATATTTCCAATGTGGGATTCTCACTATTCGCTTTTTAATTTTATTCAGTCTTTGATAAGATGTGGTAGCATCGAAACGTTAGTTGATTAACGTAAGACTGTAATATTGTTTATGTAATTTTATAAATGCTGTACTTGGTATTGAGCACTCTGAATAATATTGGTTTATGTTCATTTTATTAACATATTTGAACTTGATCAATTAATATATATATATATATATATAATCATCGCCTCCCTCCTAAAAACTCTAAACTGCTGCTACTACCGTACATCCTTTTTTGCCTTCTCACTTTTTTTTATTTTTCTTTACTCACAAACCGGCCGAAGCTCGTAGCTTGCAGCCAAATCAAATTTATGATTGTATGATTTTTTTTCTTCATTCTTTTTCATCCTGAGGAAGTCTTACAATAAGGACGAAACGTTGATGAATACATAATATATTTTTTGACTTTCCTTTTTCATATATATACATATATATATATAATTGAAACGTTTTTGTTGTTTTTAAACCAGTAAAATGCAGAGGCTTTTTTTTAAAATAAACATATTATTTAAATTCAAAGTTTCGATTCACACAGGAATCTTCATCAGGATAATAGAAAAAAATTTTTTTCCTTCCTTTTTTTTAAACGACATGGTGTCGCTTGATCTTGTGCTTCAGATTAAAACAGAGATGGAGAATAACTGGGCACAGTGGATGATGTCACAAAATTGTGTTGAACAAAGGTACTGCATCAAATTTTGTCAAAAGCTTGGTGATTCTCAAAGCAAAACAATTCGTAAGATTCAGCAGATGTTTGGAGAAGATGCGATGGGTGTAACACAAATTAAGGAGTGGTTCAACCGATTCAAAAATGCTGCACATCAGCGGAGAGTGACTAGCGTTCTAGCAGGCCCCAAACTGTTCGAAGTGCAGCTGTTGTTGAGAGGGTGCGAAAGTTTGGTGATGGAGGATCGTCGTTCAACCATGTGGGAGATCGCCCAAGAGGTTGGAGTGAGTAAAGATTCAGCACATGCAATTTTGCGTGATGATTTGAACATGCACAAAGTGGCTTCGAAATTTGTGCCCAAGTTGTTGTCGCAGGAACAAAAGAACCTCTGTTTTCAAGTTTCACAGGACCTTCTGGAAACCGCTAACACTGATCCTGAGTTTCTGAACACCATGATAACTGGAGATGAGTCATGGGTGTACGGGTACGACCCAGAAAGACAACGACAGTCGTCGCAATGGAAGCATCCCGAGTCTCCAAGTACAAAAAGATCGCGACAGGCGCGAAGCAAAATCAAGGTGATGCTGACTGTCTTCTTTGATATCCGTGGAATTGTGCATCACGAATATGTATCGGGAGGACAAACAGTGACAAAGGAGTACTATCATGATGTTCTCCGGTGTCTCTGTGATGCAGTTCGGTGCAAAAGTCCAGACATGTAGACGGCAAAAATCTGGCAACTACATCACAACAACGCTCCTGCACATTCATCCCAATTGATCCAACATTTCTTGGCCAAACATGAAATTCCAGTCGTTTGTAAACCTCCCTACTCTCCAGACATGGCTCCTTGCGACTTCTGGTTGTTTCGAAAATTGAAGACGCAACTGAAAGGTTCCCGTTTTGAGAATAGAGAAGAAATAATGCGGAATGCGACGGTGGAGATAACACTATTCCAAAAGAAGACTTCCAGAGGTGTTTCCGGCAGTGGATGGATCGGTAGGCTAAGTGTGTGCAAGCACAAGGGGCCTAATTTGAAGGGGATTAGGGTCCCAACCCCATCACATATTTGAAATATTTTTTTGGCCTAAGGTCGGATAAGTATTAGACAGGCCTTGTGTGTATATATATATATACATATACATACACACACACACACACAAATAAATACACATTGGTATTTATTATAGAGTGAAGGATTTACAACTAGTTGCCCGGGAATCATTTTACTTCCAATTTTTTATTTTGCCAAATTTAAAAAAAAAATTAGGATTTTGAAAGTCAAATTTAATTATTATCGTATCGTTCGGTTATTAAATAATTAAATGAGCAAAATTGTCATAAAACTGTAACGAATGCGGATGTCCTCATGTTGGTTGATATTTAGAATCTTCGAGATGAGAAATTATAATTGACGACACTATTTACTGGTGTCCTCATCTCGGTCTGTATTTAAATGACGAGCGAGATAAGAAATTCCATGAAGCAAAAGAAAGAGCAATAAGATCTTTTGAATTTACAAATTGCCTCCATGTAAGTCGCATTGATGGTTGCTTGCGTGGTCAGTCGGGCTTCAGACTGCGGAGTAAATAATTAAAAAAATAAATTATATCTGGAGGGACATCTTTTCTCGAGAGAGAGACAGAAGTAACGACTTTAATGCACAGGGTTCTCGATAAAATAATTAGACCTGTGGGCAGCCTCACCGCACAAGTTCGAGCATAAATGAGCAACGCTGTCATTTTAATCGACTTACGCACTTGAAGAAAAGACTTTCAGTTTCGGCTTGAAAATCGTATTTCCCTCCTAACCCGTATCCTGCGCTCTATTGTTCCGGTGTATTAACGACCCTAATTGGCTGGTGCTTGACATGGAAACTGTATTATCGTTCCTTTGTATTGAACAAGAGGAAGTCTAATTAACACGCAAACGAGAAACAGGGTTAACATGACGTGACTTTAGTCAACTGATACCCATTCTGTTGCATAGCCTTTTGACTATGCAATCCTGTATGGAGATATTTTTCATATCTTAGCATTTTCTTGGTATTAAGGATCTGTAGAGTTACCTCCCTTTCCATGCATTTACTATTGTTTTATTGTAATGATACAATTGGCAGACATGTTATTTCTGAACACTGTCTTCTTTTCTAAGCCGAATTCCAATAATATAAGCAAGATAACTCCTACTTTAACTTGAAGGTTAAAATAGGAGTTATCTCACTTACATAAGTATTTCTCAATATTAATAACATCATACGTGACTAACACATTATAATTAAAAACTAAAATGACATTACAGAATCCCAGAAAACGCCGGAAATGTACACCTAGTATTTAATAATATAAATGTAAATGTTCTGTAAAAATGCTAGTTGAGAAAATTTGTGTTTCTTGTTAGTAACGCGATAATTGGAATCAATATAACCCTTATGGAAATTAATTAGAATTTTCTAACTGTTAACATATCGATTTTTATAACAGACAAAATAAACTTTATCTTTTGTATCTATATACTCAAGTGCATTTTATTACTCATTATTTTACATCAATTTTAAAACACCTATATAAAATTTTTTTTAAAATTACCAAAATGTTGGTTTCATTTTTTTTAATTTATGGTTATTCTTGTCCTGAATTAATTGGTTGAATTTATTTTTTTATTTCATATAGTGCATATTAGTAAGAAAAATTTAAATGACAGAGCTATCAGATTTCCAAAGAGGGCAGATTGTTGGTGCCCGTATGGCAGGTGCTACTCTAACGGAAGTGGCTGAAATGGTGGCCATATCAAGTGGAACTGTCTCAAAGGTGATGATAGCCTATGAAAAAAAAAGGGTAAACATCCTCCTCTAAACAAAATTTTAGAAAGCCGAATCTGTCTGAAAGAGACGGTAGAGCCCGTGTAAGGATTGTGAAGAAAGAGCACAAAAGCACGGCACCCAAAATTACAGCAGAGCTTCACAATCATTTGGATAATCCCGTTTCAACAAAAATTGTTCGCCGAGAGATTCACAAAAGGGGATCCAACACCGTATGAAAATAATTGAGAGAATCGGTAATCTGCCGAACACGTTGTTTAGCACCTCACTCAGCGCACGACAGGCAGCGACTAACGTGCAGGAAGGCAGTGATAAAATTCACACATGCACACGAAGATGTGTTCCTTCGCTGTGTAGAGTGGTGCCGCCTTAGCGTCTCTATTTCGTACGGAAAAATAAAGGTCGGATACTTTTTAGACTGGTCTCGTATATATATATATACTCAATGTCTGTGTGCGATGTTTGTGTGTTCCCTGTAGAAATAAAGGTTAGAGAATCTACATACAATCTAAAAGTGTATTCTTACGTAAAATTTACCGGGAAAGACAATGGATGTGTTCTCGAATCTCTAAGTGCATGCCCAAGGGGAATATGAGGGCATAACCCCTTAAAACTTCGAATATATCCTATCCTATTTTTATGAAATTTAAATCATATGTATACAAATTTCTGGGGAAGACAATGGAAGTGATCTCGAATCACTGTTATTCTCTATGTGCCGAATATCTACATGACCCCAGCTCTAAGTGACCCATTGGGACAGAACCCATTAAAACTTAAAATATGTGTATCCAATTTTAATGAAATTTAAACCATATGTATAAGACAATAATTCAGAGAGTTTTCCAACATTTCAGCTTCTTCCGGCTCTATTAGGGGCGAAACGAAAGGAGGGAAAGAGGCAATAAAAACAAAGAAAATGATATGGTGTTATGAGCACAGGGGAATAAATTACATAGGTGTGATTCTCATTCAATCCCGAGCAACGTCGGGTCTTCCTGCTAGTTTATATATAAAAATATGTACTTGTCACACAAAACTTAGCGAGTAAAACAGATGCATTTTCCTAGTCCCCAAATGAAACTATTTCAAGTGGTGAGGGGAATCGAGAAAGCAAGTTAGATAACCACCTCAGACTTACCCTGTCACCTGAAATGAATTCGGAAAGAAATGCTCCACTCTATGAGAAAAAGTTGACGGTGATTTTTTTCTCTTCTTTAGATCATCAGAAATAATAATAATAATTTATATATGAAAAATTAAGTTACTGGCATAATTCTATGATTTATATATATGCATAATTCTATGATTATATATATATATATATATATATATATATATATATAGTCATGTTCATATTATATTCCAATAACCATGTTTTTGTTTTATTATTTTTATTTTTTCACATTTCCAAAAGACATAACATTTCTGTGAGATATATTTTTTACGGCCCGTTTCATTTGTCTTGTGTCAAACAACATTTATATGTCAATATCGTCTCTGCAGCATTACAAAATCATCAGAAAAATTCACAAAGAGTAAAAAGTTCTTGGATTAAATATATATATATATATATATATATATATATATATATATATATATATATAGTACTTGGGACACAAATCAAAACTATGGCAGATCTATCGACCAATTCCCCCCCCTCGAAACTAAGATTCTGATTCGGACTATTGAAAGGATCTACCAAAAGATATCCAGACATAAGTTGTCTGTTATATTCAACAATACTTGCCTGCAAGATAAGATGTTGCCTATATATATATATATATATATAATTTTTATCATGGTTCACCTCAAACAAAGCAGATCACCACTGTAGACGTAAGGGGCTACTGAGAATTAGGGTGTAAGTTTTGGTGGTCATCTTAAATTCGGAGCTGTGCAGCGAGATGTCTGTTTACATTAGTTTTAATATAAATATTTTAGTAATATATCTATATAAATAGCGAGTGCAAACACTGGCGAAGCATAATTTTATGTTCTCGTCATTCTTGACGGAGGGTGTACACTAGTAACCTAATAAATTTTATTTTAACGAAATTCAAATAAATGTTTTTATTTCATAATAGAATTTCTCTTTAAAATTGCTTTACAAATTTAATGTTTCTAGTTTATACTAAAAAAACAACTTTGTATAATAATGTAAAAACTCAATGGATTTATTTTCAACTGAGAGTTTTACCTTTCAACTGAAAACTGTGATAAAACTCCCTCTATCTCTTTTCTATTACTCACATAAACCCATGGATATGTCGAAAGTTCTAGAGTCATCCAGCCTCACAAACACATGCACACAGGATACAATTATCTTTCATTCAGAATTTTTATTGTATGTGTGCGACCAGTAAGTAAAGTTAAAAAATGGAGTTTCATATTTTGTACAAAAATCGGCTCCAAATTCAAATAAAATAAAAGAGAATATATATTTTTCATCCAATGAGAAGAGCTAAAAATATTTCCACGAAAAGCATAAAGATAATCCGTTCAAAATTTGATACCAAACTCCTGTATAAGAAATAAACCAACCTTCTCTTTCATCCAGTATTCAGAAACTCGTCACCACGAGAACATATGGCAATGTTTAGCAGTTTGAACAACACACACATTCATCATGTCAAATACTCACTACTTGCAACAACTCATACACACAAGCTGATCTGTTCATACTAATACAATCAGCAGGAGCCTGCCACTTGCTGAGTTTATTGAAACCGAAATATTCCAAACTCGACTCTATCGTCGTATAAACTTTAAAATCTACTATACAATCATCTTCTGATGCTTGTAAATAAATAATTTATTTTAATATAAATTTATAAGTTTGAAAAGCCAGAAACAACGCAGGAATATATATATTTTTTAGATCAATATTCATTTATCTAAAAATAATAAATTTTCGACCGCAAAGCAGTCCTCGTCGTACATAGAAACAATTTGAGTTTTTTTAGTTTTTTTTTTTAAGTTTATTTTCTCTTCTTTTTGTTGTTGTTGTGTGATCTTGACATTGTGGTCGAGAGAAGTCCGTGTGTTGTTACCGGTAACAATTTCAAATGTTCAATCACGAAAGGAAGATACGCGATGGCGCACGTGGATATGAATAAAGATTTTTCCCCCACTTTAAGGCGCTCTGTTAATCTGAATATAAATTTGTAAGCTTGGAAAACCAGAAACAATGCGGAAATATATATATATATAAAAAAAATAAATATTCATTTATTTAAAAATAGTAAATTTTCGACCGCAAAGCAGTCCTCAGACAAGTTCCTATTTTTAAATAAATGAATATTTATTTTTTTTAAATATATATTTCTGCATTGTTTCTGGCTTTAAAAACTTACAAATTTATATTCAGATCATTACAGCGCTTTAAAGAGGGGTAAAAAATCTCTGTATTTATTTTAATTTTTATGAATTGCATTATACATTTCTTTCATGTACGTTGATGCAACATCAGCCGTTGTATGTGTATTATGAAAATCGAACTGGGTCCATGAGTTCTATCTTGTCTAGCAAAGCCATTTCTAGAAACGGGACTGTTTATAATTCGTTTTAGCCGGAAACGGAAATTGCCTCCTACGCGAACAGTGTTCTTATCGCCCAAATTATATATCCTTCCGCAACTGAGAACATTCAAGTATGTTATTACAGAAAAACGTACTAATCACTCCGCGAGTGAAATCATGCAAGTGCAAAAAAAAAAAAAATAGATCGTAATTATTTAACT
Source organism: Sepiola atlantica (assembly GCA_963556195.1). Lineage (NCBI taxonomy): Eukaryota > Metazoa > Mollusca > Cephalopoda > Sepiida > Sepiolidae > Sepiola > Sepiola atlantica. Next base: position 17,458,681 of record OY744525.1, on the reverse strand, counting down.
GCTACAAATTATTTAAGTTTTATTTTTTTTGTCACATTTTTGCATGGAGGTTTTTAAGTCCTCCTTCATACGGCGCCTGGTATTCCCAAACGGTCACCCATCTGGTACTGACCAGGCTCAACGTCGCTTAACTTTGGTGATCTAATGAAAACTGGTGTGTGAATGTGATCGTGCCATATTATGACGTTTCATACATACAAAACCAAAATTTTGATTTGATTTTTTTTTACTTCGTATATTAAAAGATATTCATTAAGTACATAATTCAACATTTGACAAAATATCATTCAAATAATTATACATTTCATGAAAATCTTTTTCAACCACAAAATTTAATTTAATAATTTTAAATTTTAAATATAAGCCTCTATCAATGCTACTGCCAAGACAACACTGCGGATAACACCCATTACAAGGACTTTATATAAAAAAACAAAGTTTATTTTAATTTTTGGAGAAAAAATGACACAATACTGGTCTAATCTGATGATGGAATATTATTCCGAAATTAATAAGATTAAAGTAAAGAAAAAAATTTAATTAATCTTGCATTGATAAAGGCTTCTATTTTCAATTTTAATAAGTCTGACCCACCAATGTTTTTAAATGAACGACCTATCTTTTAATAATTTAAGTTTATTCTGAACATCAGGGAGTTCCATCAGATTTCCTGTTGGCTTGGGATTCCGTGAGTTGGCTCAAGGCATTTTCTTGAATAATGGGGGTCGAGAGACGCTCATAGAGCCAAGTTGATTCACGATGCTCCCCGGTGTGGCGCATCATCAATAGACCCCAGCTGTGAAGGAAGTCCCGCGTGGCGCCTCCACTTATCTCCACGGCGATCGGTTGGAATGCAAATCTGTCGACAAAACCGGTCTTTTTTTTTTTCTTTTTTTTTTTTAAATATTTAGATACATTAAAATATTTCCATGGAAACATTGCTTATAAGAAAAAAAAATCTTTACTTTTTGAATTATTTCTCAAAGAAATAATTCCTTTTCACTTTGTCCCTTCTAAAAATGTTCTTGAGTTCTCTCTTTTCGATGCTCTAGTGTTGCTTGAATAAGATCTAAAGAGGCTTATTTACCATCAAGGGCTTCTCACAGGATACTGAAAGTTGTAGTAATCATATTATAACTGTATTTGTCGCTAGAAAGCAACAAAAAATAGTGAAACAAGACGGATTTCTCACAGATGAGAATGCAATAGTGGAAATCAATAGAAAGCAATGAATAGGAAACTGAATTCATTTTTTTTACAGTAAATTATAGCTAATTTGGTCTTCCATAACATTTCCTACATCGAATAATGTTAATCCATCTAAATTTGAACGCAGCAAGAAAAAAAAATTAAAGAATTTTCTTTTATTTGTTTTTAAGTTCAAATTCATTAAAAGTAATTTTGTTTTCGTTTTGAGATTTTTTTTTACATTGAATAAATAGGATCTTGAAAAGATTTTCTTTTTTATAAAAGAAAGAAATATCTTACTGAAGACTACATTCATACATATATATAGATGACTCTCTCTCTACATATATATATATATGAGAGAGAGAGAGAGAGAGAGAGAGAGTCATCTACAAGCAGTTGTTTCGCTGTATCACGGCTCTTCAGTGTGACCAGATGTGGCGAGTATTTTCAAGCTGAGATTCGAAATCTGACCGCTTGATCAACAGTCGGGCCTTTTACACCTATGCGATTATGCTCATTCAAAAAGTAAGAGAGATTATAATGTTTATATAGTTTTACATTTTCATTACTGACTACTGAGAGTGCTCTATTATTTTATATACATGCCTTACACTAAGTGGCAACAGTTTATTATCTTACTAGAGTGAAGATCAAATGTTTGTGCTTAATTTCATGTCGGCATTTAGACCCTATTTTAGCTCTCTTGTTCAATAGTTCGTCTTTTCTTTCGAGTATCAGCCATTTTTCATTCGGGCAGCAAAAACAGCGACAGTTCAATTCAAAGAAATCTCCATCAATTGTCCCATCTTTTTTTAGATTTCTAGCCTGGTCAGTCTCTTATTAACTTTGGTTGATTGAGGACTACGGGATGGGGTAAGGTGATACCAGTCGAGGATTCGTTCTCGACAATCAATCCAGCAGGAACTGGACCATTTCGGTGGCCTTTTATTTGTCGGGCTGAAGTATCCGGTCCTGGGTTATCCTGGGAGGTACACCCTCCCAGGCCTTGCCTCCCCTCTTTGGGGTGAAGTAAGTTTATTGCTTACTGCCTGAGACGCCCTGACCAGGGAATGCCGACAGGGTTCCCCAGGCTATTTTTGCTAGGCCACTATGCTCTTCCTTTAGGGCTGTTGGCTTGATTCTTCCCCCACCTTCCGACCTTTTGTCACATATTGCTGCGGTGGGAAGCAATTAAATACCGTTGTATTGGACTGCTTTATTTTCGCTAGGAGCAAAGTGTAGTATCGGTTCTGATGATACTAAATTTCAACTTTTTTGTCTTCAGTCGATAAAGGAGAATTTCTTCTAGACTGAGATAATTTTTTCATTTCTGTTCCACTCCAGATTGCTTTTTTTTGGGGGGGGGAGCTAGGTATTCCCCACTCTAAAAACCGATCTTGTGTCTAACTCTGCCTTCGTGGGGAGGCAAGTAAATAGGAACTGCTTTTTCATTTTTCTTTCGTTTTTTTTTTTTAACTTATTCATTTGTAATATTGGGATATTTCGGTTTATTTAATTCTAGCTGGCTTTGCCAACTCGCTGTAGATCCGCAAAGTTTCCTACTTCAAATGCTTGAAACGAAAATTTTCTTGCAAACAAAAGACTAAAACGTTCGTATTTATCCATATAAATAAGCATTAAGATCTTGGTAAATTTTATACAAATTTATTTATCTTTTAAATAAGACCTTAATGAAAAAAAAATAAGAAAGAAGAAATTAATTCCCCTTAGCGATTGTGTGTGTGTGGGGGGGGGGGGCTCTTTTTAAAACTTAAAAATTAGTTGTGGAAAATCAATTCAGCCCTCCTAAAGGTCGGAAAGAAACAAAAGCGAGCAAAACAGCCATCCATCTGCTCCCTTCCTTTTTTCTCTTCTCACTTTTACATGTAAGTAAGAATTCTAGCGAGTGATGTTAGCTTAATTTAATGAAGGTCTTTAGTAAGTTATCCATTTAAAAATATTAAATCACTTTAATTAATATCAACGAAACTATTGCATATATAGAGACAAAATAGGACAATAAAAATTAGAAATGAATAACACCAAACATTAATTTATTATGAACTGTTTAAAATATAGTTATGCAAATTAAGCATTCAAATAACTGGTTTTAGATCGTTTGTCTGTACTATATATAGAGTATTTCACAATACTATGTTGTATTATTGATTTAAATAACAGTAATCCGTTTTGATGATAATATAGGAGTGATAAATGAAGAAAAGCTTTCGATATATATTTTGACAAAGATTTTCAGTTTTCTTATATTTCTGAAAAGAAAACATTTTATGATAATTGTATCTAGGTCTGAATTGATTTTGTGTAAAACTTATATACATCCTCCAGTTTGTGGTTGACATACATACATACATGCATGCATAGATACATACATACATACATGCATGCATGCGTGCGCATGTACAATGGCCATATTAACTAACCCAACAATGATGTAGTTATAATCCCAGGATGGATGTCTATATATGGTTGAGAGGACTAACAATTATGAGAATGTTTTTAGGAATTGAATTGTTACTGATATACAACAATTTTAACTATTAACAAATACATGTGTCCTCCAGACGCAAATGTTAGTGTGAATGAATTAAAACAGATTATAAGTTTTTTATTCCATAAAATTAACGCAGCTGTTTTTTATTTTTTATTTTTATTAAAACACTATAATAATAATAATAATAATAATAATAATAATAGCATTGTATATCTGGATACGTCTACATATATACTTAGTTAGGTATGTGTATATGTCTATACGTTTGTGTGAGATGAACTCTGAAGATAATTAACCGATCATTATGAATTTTGAAAGTTAGCTGCTAGGCGTAAGGGTGGGTAATATCGACTATATTTAGTTTAATTTAGTTTTATCCAAAGGAGAGTTGGAAACCAATTTGTGGAAATTGAGAAATGAAATTTTTACCATAGATATCAAACATCAATAAATATTCCCAAATGTTTTCAATTCCATTGGAATGAGTAAAAGGGTTGTTATGGGGTGGGGGCATAATATGAGCACAACCTCCCAATCGATAATTCAAATATTTCCGATTTACATGAAATTCGATTTATAGTTATTAAATACCAATTAAGTAAGATTACCTGATTTTCAATTTCTTAAGACCCCTTGAAGTTAAGTGCTAAATTTTAGACATTGTTCTAGAATCACAATCATTTAATGGATTTTGCTTAAAATTAGAATAAGGATTCTAGAACTAAGATTTAGTAGAATGTGTGTTGATTTTAATCTTCGTAAAGGGACACGGTGAAAAACCGTTCTGTTTTGGTAAATTAATGTTATTATTAATTAACAGAATACACATCTTAGTTTATATATCTGATGCTGTTGTCAGTAATTTCTGCTCATAGTCACATCCTATTATGACATAGTCATATCCTATTATGACATTTAACATGTCATAGATAATATTTGTCCTTTTCAATTTTCTTTTAGTTTGCTTACTGTGTAGATATGTCTTTGGTGTTTTGTTTTTTTATATTAGACTATTTCTCCTGATTGGAGGATATTATTTTTGCAAATTACCATTAAAAGATTTAATTTTCTTATCTCGTTTTCTTGTTTTCAGCTGAGTGTAAAAACACATTTCTTTGATATGTTATGTAAATCTGATAAGTAAGAAAAAGTGAGAATTGTTTGTGGTCGCTTGATGTAAAGTAACAATAAACGACCATTTAGGTGAAGCTCATATTGATGAAGATGATGCAAATAGTTCATTGCTTGAATGTCAATAAATATCTTTGAGGTGGATGACGTAATTTTGGTTACAGACAGACACCAAATCTCCGCTATAATATGATATGTATTAATAGGCATCAACTATTTGTTATTGTTCAGAAAAAAAAGAGAAAATTTGCTGAGAAATGAATCAGACAATTAGGACCAAGTGTAAATTCGGCACCCCAGTTATGCTGACAGCTAAAAGGAATCGATTATGCATGGCGTATTATTTTGTATTATTTGGATTGTCTGGACAACTGTTCTCATCTTGGTTGTTAAATTCACAACGTTTCGACCGATGTAACCTCCACTCTTTTTCAAGTGCATCTTCTAGAAGGTTTCCAAGTTCGAAAAGATGCACCTGAAAAGGTTGGAGGTTATAACGGTCGAAACGTTGTAAAAATAACAACCAAGGTTAGAATAGTAGTCTGAATAATGCAAATTATCCTGATGCAATCTTCTACCTGTGTAAGAGTCGTATACGGCCTAAGATGAAATAATTTTGCCACATCTGGGGAGGTGCTGCTCAGAGCACTATTTCCTGCCTTGACAGAGTACAAAATCGACTTCACAATCTAGTGGGAGATGCCCTCTTCTCTCCCCTACAGCCCCTTTCTCAAAGAGACGTTGCTAGTCTTTCTCTACTCTTTCGTTATTTCCATGGAAGATGCTCGACTCAGCTCAAATCTCTGGTTCTCCCCAGTAAAACATTCACAGCAAGAACTCGTCTTGCTACAGCCACTTTAAATAATTTTCCTTTCTTCCTTTGTGTACTTAAAACTAAATGGAACTTCCATGAGCAGATTTTCTTTCCAAGAACTGTTCGTCTGTGGAACACAATACTATGGGGCTGCTTCCCAGATGACTACAGCATGTTCGTTTTCAAGTCTTATTTTAACAAATTCTTGTTAAGTCGTAATATTAAGTAATCAATTTTAGCCCAGATCCAACCAAGGTCTGCAATCCTCAAGGTGTTTGTCTCACCATTCACCTGACATCAACCATTAATCGTTGTCCTCGAGTGGCCTTTGGGCCTTGATGAGCAGTGATTCGTTAGTAAAAAAAAAAAGAAAATTAATTTTAAAAATTCAGAAACATAATTTATTATTTTGTTTTAGATTTTTCATTTTTGTTGCTTGTTTCTAATATCGGGTGACCCCAAAAGTGACCCAAATTTAATCCCACCCATTAAATCGTTAATAAAATTCACAATCCTTTCTGCAATTCGACCATATTTGGTACAAATAAACTTTAGTCTATGCCGACTTGTCCACCAAGTTTCAGTCATGAATGTCCAACAGTCTGGATTTTATCGCCATTCAACTCTATGTTCTAAATGTGCACCTCTGTGTTGCAAATGCACATCGATACGACGATGCAAAATTGTCAATAACTTAGGTACACCTCTCTCTTAGCTCTGCTGCCCTTAATGTTCAAATTTACGACTGTTTCATCGGCCCTAGATTTGTGGAGCCACCTGTACATATGTTTTTTTGTCTGAATATTAAAAACATCAAAATTTTGTCTTGAAGTGAGCTGGCACAGCCACCATTGATTTTGTCTTTTCTTGAACTGTCCAATACATTTTCAAACTACTTTACTTTAATCTTCCTTGTACAGCATTCACCCTGGGCTGGTTGAACCGACTTCCTCGGAAGGAGGAAATTTCATGTGAGTATCACATTAACAAGGGCTACCCATGAAATAGTTAAAATTCATAAGTTTAAGATTGGTATATCGGCCTTGGATTTGAGGACTCATAGTTTTTTGTCTGAATATTAAAGACATCAAAATTGTCTCTTGAAGCGAGCTTGCATAGTCATCATTTTTTTTTCTTTTCTTGAACTGTTCAAGACATTTTTCAAACTACTCTGCTTCAATCACCCTTGCAATGGTTCTTCTTTATAAACCTCAAATATTAAAGCAATCTCTCAATTATTACAAATTTTACGGACGTGTCTGAATATTAAAGACATCAAAATTGTCTCTTGAAGCGAGCTTGCATAGTCACCATTGATTTTGTTTTTTCTTTTCTTGAACTGTTCAAGACATTTTTCAAACTAATCTACTTTAATCTTCTTTACAATGGTTCTTCTTCATAAACCTCAAATATTAACGCATTACAGATTTTACGGACGTTTTTACGGGTTGCATTTTAGGGGGTCACCCTGTATGATATTTGATAAGTAGACACTACTGTCGCCAAATGATCCCGAGTATCAATTGTAATGACATAATTAGCTTCCTCGTAAAAGTTTACCCTTATTTGTCTTCATGCGTATCTTCCATCCGTGACCATAGTGATTTATGTAGCAGACAAACTTGCTTTATTAAATAATACTAGCAGGGCCACCCAGCATTGCCCGGGAGCATCGATAACAAAATAGAAAAATTACAAAGATGTTTGTGTAACATGTTTCTTTAAAAACCTCTCTTTCTCTCCGTACCTCTCCTTTCGACTGCCCATCCATCTTTCTCCCCTCTCTCGTAACTGATTCAACATGATAGAAAGAAAGTAAAATAGAAAAAGAAAGCTGACTGATCTCTGTTTGACCTAATTTCAGTGTTGTTTTTTAAACAACCACTAGTAAGAATAAAAACTGCATTCCTCCGTGCATTAATTTGATTCCCGGTGACTCCAAGGGAACGAATATTACAGTATTGTTTTTTCTACTATAACTAGATCGGAGTCACACTGAATCCGATGATGTAAGGTTTGTAAGTGTATCTTGTGTAGTTTCTGACTTTTAGCCGGACACACAGAATTGCAACTTTCTTTATATAATGGATTAAAAAAATATATTTCATTTTCAAATGTCAGGACAAAAAGTACCATTTCACACCGAAGGTCGGTGAAAAAAAAAATCGGGTACTTCTGCAGTTTACGGATCGTGCTGAAATAATCTTATTATTTAGAAATCCTTTCTTAACATGGGGAAGGGGTGGGGTCTTTGTTAACTATTCTGTACTTTCACCAAACAATTTAATAAACAAAAGCTACAGTAAAAATTGCATTTAACTTGAAAATCCTATCTAAAAAAAATAGCACGGTCCGTAAACTGCAGAAGTACGAAAAATCGCTCTAAATGTCGACCCCATCTTCCGCCTCCCTGATTAATTTTGTTCCTGTTTAATCCGCAAAAATAATAAATATATTACCAAAAAATGTATCCAGATTCTGTCCGAGGCAATGCTGAAAAAGAATATATCAGCTTTGTGGATGTGTCTTGTGTAGTTTTTGACTTTTATTATTTAATGCTATGATTAAAAATATGACCAATCCGATATAACAATTTTTATAATTTAATTTCTTTTCCTCTTTTCAGCCTTTTCTACATCTCGGAAGCTTATCTCTGGATTAAACCCGACTTACATCTAACTTTCGTGAAAGGCATGTGTCAGTCATGATGTTAGCGATTTATTTATTGCTCCTATTGTCTGTTTTACAAGGAATCCTGTGCGTAGATCTCACCTATTATGTAGAAGAAGGAAAGAACCCTGGTACTTACCTTGGAAACATTGATGCCGACTCCCATTTCAGGGACTCTGTCCCCCAGCAGTACCAGACCTTGACTAGTTACCGCCTGTTAGGATCGGACATGGACGTTGATTCAAGACTCTTCAGGGTCACCGAAAAGACGGGGAAACTCTATATCACGCAGACGCTGGACGCTGAGACCTTGTGTAAGCACAATTCTGAGTGTTTTCAAATGCTTAAAGTCGCCGTCCAACAGGGGACGGTGTTCACGAAGATAATCAAAGTAAAAGTCGTTATACGAGACGTCAACGATCACCGACCGGTGTTTCCTGTACGACAGGTCGACCTACAATTTTCAGAGGCCGACAAAGCTGGAATAAGTAAGCTGATTCCCAACGCGATTGATAAAGATGTTGGTATGTTGAACTCGCAGATTACCTATCAACTGAGGAAAAATCTTGAGGAACCTTTCACACTGTCCGTCGCAAAAAGCGTCGACAGCATGTCTGACTTGAGTATAACGTTAAAAGATCCACTGGATCGAGAGGTGAAAGATTCGTATTTGATCCAAGTCGTGGCCAAAGACGGAGGATCTCCGCCCAAGCAGAGTGTTTTAAATATTCAGATCACCGTAACGGACACGAATGACAACACACCTAAATTCTCACAAAATATCTACAACGTCTCGATAAACTACCAACATGATCTAGTCACGCCTATAACCATTCTATCAGCGCAGGATTGGGATCTGGGCGATAATGGTAAAATCTCATATCAGTTTAGCGGCAAAACATCAGATGGAACCAAAGACCAATTTAGAATTGATGACGTAACGGGTGAAATATTTCTACAGAAGCGGTTCACTTCGAAGCAGAAGCCAACATATAAGCTGCACGTGACAGCCGAGGATAATGCGAAACTTCCGCTGAAGGCGATCGCCATCGTAATAATAAATGTAATAAATCAACAAAACCACGTTCCATCGATTGACGTGAAATTCGTTTCCGTTTTGGAAGACAACAGGGCGGCTGTTTTGGAAGATACCGAAATCAACAGTTTTATAGCCTACGTCATGGTCACCGACCCTGATGTTGGGCAAAATGGAATGGTCACATGTGATCTGAACCATGATAAATTTCAGCTTCAGAGCATAGGACCCAAGGACTATAAAGTGGTTATAAAGGACACCCTAGATAGAGAAACCAAGTCTAGTTATGAGGTTACCATTTTTTGCCAAGATGGTGGTTCACCCCCTTTGCAAAGTGAAAGTAATTTCACGATCCCTATAATAGACGTCAATGACGTGCGACCACAATTCTCCAAGGAAATGTACAAGTTCCGGATCATGGAGAACAAACAGCCAATGTTTCCAGTTGGAACTATAAACGCCTCTGATCCTGACGAGGGAGCAGGCGGTAGACTGAGTTATTCGTTGCTTAGTGTTAACAAACAATTCCTTCCATTTGAGATCACAGACGAGGGTTTCGTCTCCACGATAATATCTTTGGACCACGAGTTTCAGGATATTTATAAATTCAAGGTTTTTGTCAAAGATAACGGAAATCCATCGCTCAACAACACGGCAAACGTCGTGGTTGAAATCCAGGACGAAAACGACAATGCACCTTATTTTACCTTCCCGAATGTTAATCCTTTCCACTTGGACATACTTTACTACCCACATCACACAAGCAACATCACCGTCTTGAAAGCGTCCGACCACGACAGCAGAGAGAATGCCTTTCTGAAATACGAAATCCTCAGCGGCAATGAAAAGCAGCTGTTTAGCCTGAACCATTACACTGGCCTCCTGTCATTCAGTCGTGAGGTCACGCACAACGATGCAGGTTCACATGATCTACAGCTTGTTGTCCGGGACAGCGGCAGCCCCGTTCTGTCAGCAACCACATCAGTGATTGTGACACTAACGGTCAGCAATAAGACATTCGAAATGCTCAATGCCGAGCAGGTGAAATCCGGTAAGAAAATACACCTGTATTTAATGATTGCTATCGTAGTCGTGACGGTTGCCGTCTCAGTGGCCATCACTGCTTCGATGTCCATCTGCTTGCTTCGATGCAAAGATCGGAGAAATGTGCCATGCAGACACAGGGTGAATCCACCATTTAAACGAGATGGAAAGCCGGAACATTATGCCTGTCCAACTTATCATACAACCTATTGGTCAGGTGCCCCTGGCGCCAGTGTATTGGATTCAGATACAAGAAATAATCTTCTCCCTCAATCGGGACAAGAAACTCATATTCTAGACGAGACAGACATCAATCAAAAACCTTTAAAGGTTAAATCTCCAACATCATCAAATTATGTATATCAGGTAAGCAATTTAATTATCTACCTTTATTCATATATTCATTTTATGCTGTTCAAATATTATTAATATTTTTTTCATCCAGAAATGGCACACCTTTAAAAAAAAAGCACATTTTAGTAAGAATCAGACATATTTTCTAAAAATTGTTGTCGTAGGAAAGGAAAATATTTAAATTTGGAAAACCTTAAACAATGTGTATGTTTTTTTTTTTGTTAAATAGAATTTATTTTTAAACTTTAAAATAAATTTTATTGATTTTAACAAAAAAAATAGCACATTTTTTTAAGGTTTTCCAAATTTAAATATTTTCATATGACAACAATGTTTTGAAAATATGTCTACTCTATTTTGATTCAAATCAGTCCACCACCATAAGTCTGCATTCCGTCTTGGATAATATAAGAAAAAAAAAACAATATGTGTTTGCTTTAACAAGGGAGTTATATCTCCTAAGGTTAAGTTTAAAATCAATTTTATTTATTTTAACAGAAAAAATAACACATTGTTTAATGTTTTCCAAATTAAAATATATTTTAGTAAGAATTATTTTTTTTAATGAATGAAAATTCCTTGTCTTTTATGTTTTCACATTTACAAATGTTTAAAATGGGCTATAATCATGGCCATCCCTATAACAGGCCGAGAAATTTAACATTTGACGTCTCTGACTTGGGGCAAGTTTTACAATCAGTCAGCAGGGATCTTTTTAGCTGCTAAAAATTCACTGTCATTGCTTCTAGAAAATTTTATTCCGGAAGAATTTTAACCATGGGCAGAATTAAGTACAAATTCTCTAAAGAAAAATTAAAAGAAAATAGTGATTGCTTCAAAATTTTACAATAACACCTGAAGAAGAATTTTAAAAAAATAGTGATTGCTTCAAAATTTTACAATAACCCCTGAAGAATAATTAAAAGAAAATAGTGATTGTTTCAAAATTTTACAATAACCCCTGAAGAATAATTAAAAGAAAATAGTGATTGCTTCAAAATTTTACAATAACCCCTGAAGAATAATTAAAAGAAAATAGTGATTGCTTCAAAATTTTACAATAACACCTGAAGAGAAATAAAAAAAATAAAATGAAAAATAAAATTTAAAAAAACGAGTTGATAAATCTTTCGATTTTTTTATATTAATTTTTTAAATTCTCTAAAAAAAAAATTTTTTAATTCCACATTTAAATTAAAATCACTCATTGAAATAGGTATCTGCTTTTGTTTATTCAAAGTTATCTGTCGCTTCATTTATAGGAATTTTTCAATAATTGTAAAATTTAGCATTTAGCTCATTGTGGTTCTTATTATTTGTTGTGTAAAACACATAAAACATCAAACTAATCTCAAAGAGGAATTTTCCCTCTGTTTTTAACTGCTATTATCTTAAAAAAAACACCCAGTAAAAGACCCCAGTTGCATGATCACCTGGCCTGTTATAGGGATGGCCATCATACATTCAGACAAAAAACATTGTTTAAATTCTTTCTTCGATTTTTCCTTTCTTTATCACTGACCATTATAACTTCCAATAAGTTCATATTCTTTACAAAAAATCTCATCTGAAAGCCCCCAATTCTGTCCATGCAATCCATTCATACAATAATCGCAAAATCAACAATGTTTATAATAAACTGTAATAAGTTGAGACTTTGTGATTATAACTTATATGATAAAGTCTGTGTGTTTAGAATTAAATGACGTCACACACTCTCCTCCAATCAAAATCTTTTGCATTCTTTTCTTCTGTGTATGGTCAAAAAACTAATAAAATGCACGATCCCATTTCAAAATTATTAAATTTTGTCTTTCTATTTTTACTTGCTTTCACACACAGGTATAACTTCCAGTAAGTTCAGATTCTTTTAAAAATCTCATCTGAAAGCTCTCAACACTGTCGATAAAATCTCTTCTTTATAACATAATCACATAAGAATCAATAGAATTTTAGAAACTATGCATACAAGTGACACTTAAAACCAAAATACTAATTGTACTACTTGTTGAAATTGTAACGTCGATGATAGATTTTGAAGGTAAAGAAAACTTTCAAAAGATTATTTGAAACAAACATGCGATAATGAATAATTTATCTATGGTGAAATGAAGGTATTTTTCATGAATTCATTCTGAAGAGAAGTTCTCAATTTATTTTCGTTTGTTATTTTTGGACTTCCATAAGACGAAAGGGAAAAATAATAATCAGAATGTGAGTTTCCGGAATAAATTGACTGTGAAACAATTGTAAAAAGGACTTCTTGTTATGAATTTCTTTTAAATTAGCTAAAAAAAAAGAAGCTATTTAAAAAAAAAAATATTATTTACATTCTTGACATTTGCCGCCGACTTTTTCCAGTAATTAATTACTCTCTCAGTAAATAAATCCCAATGTTTATTGGGCTGAGCGATGAAATTATTTAAATTCTATCTAATTGTTAAATGTGTTTAAATGTTAAGAATTCGATTAGATGATCCTGCATTCTAAAAATGATGTGATACACAATTCTTCCAATATTTATGACTCAAAAATTGCTCATGTCCTCGATAATCCTTGTGAACTTTCCCTGCATCCCTTCCATGTCCAGAATAATCTTCCAGTTTTCACAAAAAGCTTTTGGTGTCTATAATTGATCATGGTATTCAACATGGTTTATTATTTGTGGCTTGCCATTGTGCGAAGAGGTGGCAGTGGTGAAGTGGATACTGACGATTTGAGTGTGACAAGTTCGAATCCTGTCGGTTCCATAGCACCACTTTCACTATGGATGTTGGCAACCTTCATGTGATCCCCTCGTAAGTACGTGATTCTATAAAGAACTGTCAACAACAGAATCGAGCCGATCAAAATGTTGGTACTCTCATAGCTGACGCACCATGTTTCCATGACTTCACGCTCGGGCAGGTCTCGGAAGTGCCTAAGATTTGACAAAACTATTAACCAAGAAGCATTTGCTCATAAACAATTTGTTTTCGTCAAAATAGGAAAACAAAATTTAAAAAATTTGCTTAAAAACAGTTGTTGCAGTGTTTATGGTAACAAGAAAAAATTGACAAAAAACGTAAAAAAGAAAAAACATTGAAAATAAAGTTAAAAAAAAAAAACAATAACAAAATGATTAATTAAAACTTTCTGGTGCACAAAGAAAAAAAACATTTTATTTAAAAACATTTGATTAACAATGCTTCCTTTGACAAAAAAAGAACAAAAATAACCATCTAATTACTAACAGTTGTTTAGCTATGGTTTGTTCGTTCTTTATTTGTATATATGTATTTTAGTTTGATTTTCTTTGAAATTTATCGGCTGCCAATCTTCAATTTAGCGTTTGGCAGTTTTCGCTTCGGCAACTCTTGGGCGCTTCCGTAACCTGACCGAACGTTGACGACACAAAGTCACGGAAACATATAAGAGTACCCCAAAGTTATCCTATGCTGATTCATATGAATCTACTTTTCTTCAGCTATTATCATATCAAGTCTTTAGATATGATGTTTCGTAACATAGTGGCCTTTGTAAGATTAAGATTTTCTTTCAAATATAACACATTAATCCTCGTGTGTATTACATTCTTCCATATCTTCATATTTATACCTTATCAGCCATTATTATGTCAAGGACAAAACAAAGACTGTTGGATATTCATGACTGAAACTTGGTGGACAAGTCAAACATAGACTAAAGTTTATCTGTAACAAATATCATTGGATTGCAGAAAGGATTATGATTTTTTTTTATGATTCCATGGAATGGTGGCATCCCTTTTTTTTTTTTGAGGGGAGGTCAGCTTGTATGATGTTTTGCAAGTCACGCAATAGTTGCATTTGCTTTTTCCATCATAGAGAATATATTTTCATTTAACATTTTTTTAAAATTCAATTAGATGACCCCACAGTTTTTGTTTCAAATTTTTTTTCAATTATAGTTTTGATAACAGAAACTTCTGATGCCTCCGATAACTTTGTGAACATTTCCTGTGGCATTTTTATATCCGTAACAATCCTTCACTTTTCATCAATGACAACAGTATCCGAGATGACATCTTATAACCCTCTATCAGTTGCAATTTATGTCTTGATCACTGCATAAACAATAGTCTATTATATAAAGGCCAGTTGTGTTTTGGTATATGTCCAACAAAAAAATAAAAAACTACAAAACTAACAGCCATAAAGTTAATATATTCTTAATTAGCGTTGCTGCGGTTGAATAATATCTAAAATTAAAAGAAAAATATTAATTCTTTGGTGGATAACTGAGCAAGGTTTCGTCAGGGGGGGGGCGGTTTTTCAGCTATTATATGTACTAACTTGGAAAGAAAATGCTGACTCATTCCTCGAGGAATCTATTATATAAAGAAAAGATTCTGTGTATGTCCAGAGAGAGGAACTGGCCGAGCGGAGGAGAAAGAGTAGGTGGGGAGAGGGAGAGTGAGGGGATAAAACGAAAAGAGAGAAAGATAGAGGGACGGGTAGAGAGATAGAAGTTTTAATAGAAATATGTTACACTTTTGTCCCGGGTAACGGCAGGTAGCCCTGCTAGTCTAAAATAAAAGCCAAGGTATTTTACTGGTAATTAGACGAAATTGTTTATTTACAGAATGGAAAGTAGATATCTTAAGATTTGATTATTCTCTCTTTAATTTTTCTTTCTTTTTTATGCTTTTCTTCTTGGAAATTAATATCTTGTTTTTCTTCTTCGTAAAGAAAATAGTGATTGCTTCAAAATTTTACCATAACGCCTGAAGAGAAATGAAAAGAAAGTAGTGATTGCTTCAAAATTTTACAATAACGCCTGAAGAGAAATGAAAAGAAAATAGTAATTGCTTCAAAATTTTACAATAACGCCTGAAGAGAAATGAAAAGAAAATAGTGATTGCTTCAAAATTTTACAATAACACCTGAAGAGAAATGAAAAGAAAATAGTGATTGCTTCAAAATTTTACAATAACGCCTGAAGAGAAATGAAAAGAAAATAGTGATTGCTTCAAAATTTTACAATAACGCCTGAAGAGAAATGAAAAGAAAATAGTGATTGCTTCAAAATTTTACAATAACGCCTGAAGAGAAATGAAAAGAAAATAGTGATTGCTTCAAAATTGTACAAAAACGCCTGAAGAGAAATGAAAATTAAATTTAAAAAAAACAAGCTGTTACATCTTTCGATTTTTTATATTAATTTTTAAATAAATTTTAGGGTGAGAGTTTTGTTTGAGGAAGTTGAAGTCCATGACTATTGGATTTCTTATCTGTTTTCCTGTTTTTTTTTTCTTCCTTATTTACCACGTTGTTGCTTCATAAATGTTTTTAAAAAAATGAGTTTACATATGAATCGGTAAAATAACTTGAATGTCTATTTTACCGTGATTGGTAAAATAAACTTAAATAGCAAGATTGTGAATAGATAAGCTTTGAAAGAGTGTTGATGTAATGAGGAGTTAATAGTGAAACAAGGGTTGCACAATATCTAACCGCACTTCACTTGACTCGAACTTGCTTGGCAGATAAAACAATTGAAAGCAATGTTTTCATAAGCAGAAAAGGACTAGTGTTGTTTTGTAATTTCCCTTCTCCTAAACTTGTCGCCTTACCAAAGCTTCGCAGCCCAGTTTATCCTACTATTTTACTCATAACTATGAGGGAGATTGATGGATTCATATCAAGCGTATTAGAGAATGTGATTTTGTAACTCTGACAGGACTTGAACTAGCATGATTATCCGGCGTTGCCCCTCGGGGGGGGGGGGAGGATTGACCACAAAACACAGTTAAAGTGTGTCCACCATCTTTCTTTTAAAACCCTTCTCTCTCTCCTCTCTCTATCTATCTCTTTCTAGCTCCTCCCCCTCTCTCTTTCTTTCTCTCGCTTAATATGTGAGGATTATGCAATAAAGTAAAGTAAAACATCAACTTTCTTTTCAAACGATTCAATTCGTTATTCCCGAACGAAACATCAAAGAATACAAGACATGACCTCCAAACTTTCACGATTCCATTCTATAAACACATGATTTCTTTTGAGCGTGACGTGTGTCTGTAGTTATGAAACGAAGAATTATTTTTTGTCCTTTAATTTGGCCCCATGTCTCAGCAAAAATATGCCTTATTTGGAATGAAGAAAAGAAAACGAAAAAAATTTTTTTAAAATGTATTCTAGAGCAGTGGTCCTCAACCTTTTTGTTGCCGCGGACCGGTAAGCGTTAGACAATTTTACCGCGGCCCGGGGGTAGATTGTTTACTTGCAACTTACATGTAGCATCGTACCAACAACATAACATGAAAATAAAAGCCTCGAAATAATAATAAATATATCATTAAAAAGTTTACACAAACACACTTACAACACTAGTGACTAAGCTTACAAAGCGTATGACTAATCTTATGACAAAGCGTACAAACTGAGATAAAGAACTTTAAAAACTGCGCACATGTATGTAAACTATATTTCTAAACTGTATTTCTTACGCGGCCCGGTACCAATTGGTCTACGGACCGGCACCGGTCCGCGGCCCACCGGTTGGGGACCACTGTTCTAGAGCATCCAGATTGGTGAATGGAATAAATGACAGAAACACAGAACGAACCGTATTCATCTACTTGTGGCAAAGTTACTTGCTTTGGCCGAAGGGGTATCTCTTGGTCGCGGAAGGGGTATCTCTTGGGACCGGCACCAATGTGGCAACATCGTTTGCTTTGGACGGCTGGGCGATCTTTGCCGGACTTTTTGTGACGACAGACACGATGTGTGACAACATGTGCACGTATGTGCAATGTCTCATCTTGTTATGGTCAGTGAGCAATCATCGTCTGACGATAGTCACTGTCGTCTGCTTCTGGGACTGGCTGGCTGTTTGGTCGGGACCATCGTGCTGCAAATCAAACATTATGTATTAATGGAACAAACTATTTTACTTTTTAATATAAAAATATATATTTATTTTCTTCCGAAGCACATTTTTATAACTTTGCAGAGAACACAACAAGACGCGTGCGTCTTTCAGAATTCAAGCCAGTCTCTTCATTTTCAATCTCTTTACTAGAGAGAGAGAGAGAGAGAGAGAGAGAGAGAGAGTTGGACAGAGGGAGAGAGAAAGAGGGAATACAGCCGTCATCGTTGTACGCCTTGTCAAATGTTTATTTTTGAGTTTCATAACTGATTTTGTCGAACAACGACTGGTCTGATCTCTGATCCCATTACATGCACCTGTCATTGAATTTGTTTGACACCGACCTTCAGTCCTCCAAATATGACTGAGGCACAGGTGCACTCAGTGATCTCAAAACGCAGAGAATTACTGTTTTTGAAATAAGTCTGGCATAAGGATTACGAATATAACATTGTGGTTATTAGACATATCATAATAACTAAGGACGACATAAAATCGATATATTTCTACCCGGTCATGGCTGATGGAATGAGAACAATCTACCCCGTGGATTAAATAAAGAGTTCAGTTAAAAATTCCGTCCAGGTTCCAAAGTTGGACATAACGATTTCCAAGTTTAAAACGATACACCTGAAAATTATTTGAGGTTACATCTGCCGAAACGTTGTGAATACACTGCGACCAGCCATAATAGCTTTCTAACAAAAATAGTTATTTCTCAATTTTCCACGAATCAATTTCGTAATCTAGAAATCTGTTGTAAAAGTGTTGCTACAAAAATAAGCATAAATTCATAGCTAGTATTTGCAAAATAGAATATTTGTTGAAATCACTGAATTTTGCCGATCAATGGTAATAGCTTTTCAATTAAAACAACGAAAGTTAACATTTTTTAGTGAAAATAAGGAACAAATAACTAAAATAAAGACGGTTATATTTAACAATTAATTGATATAATTAAATATATAATAATATATAGTTCAGTACATATAATGAACAAATACCTTATTTACCCAAATAACCACCATGGATCTTTATAACTTCAAAAAGTCTTGTATTGCCTGACTCTGTCAATTTTTTTTTTAATAGTGACTGGTGGCATTGCCCTTGCTGCAGTATTAATGGCTTCCCATGAATCTGTTTTAGACGAATATTGACGTCCATTGACATAAACATTGTGTTTAGATCTGGGGAGCATGGAGGCCATATTATCAGCTTTGTACCTTTGATGGCCAAAGATGCTAAGAATGCTTGAGTGGCATGGGCAGAGTGAGAAGGAGCATTGGTGTGCATAAAAACAAAGTCCCGTAGTTGAGCAAGATTTATGTAATATAGCCAAGGTACCAGATATTCTTTCAAGATATCGCAATAGGCAGAAGACTTAATTTTTACTCGCTCGGGTATTCTTATAGGACCAAGAAGTCTCCAATGATATTCGCCCATATCATGACTCATGCATCTTTCTGTTGTCGGCTCAAACGATGGTGACTCTCATCTTTGGAATAAACCCATGTTTTTGAACAGCCATCATGTCCATCAAGGGTTACCCGGGTTTCATCAGTGAAAAGAATCTTAGTCATATAGATCTTCATTTATTTCTTTGGCCATTCCATACTCAAATATTTTTGTCTTGGTGTCAGAGGAGGTTTTGTAAGTGGAACTGTCGCAGAAGCCATTGTTTGAAGAATTGCATTCCTTGTTGTTTTTGGTACGTCAACACACCCAGCTACTGTGAAGATTGATTTGCTTGATTGTCCAGGTTTTCTACGGAGTTGACGACTAATATTCCTCAAATCCCTGTTCGTGACAGTCTTGGATATTTCAGCATCTGATCGTTCCTGCCTTGGAGAAGGGTCCTTCGGAAATCTTTTTACAGTATCCGAATGACGACTTATGTTTTAGGCAATTACACCAGAGGAGGGCACTTTAGCCGTTTCCTTTATTGTAATTTCTTTTTCTCCCTCAATTAGTGATTTTAAACGTTCCATTCTTGTTAAAAAGTAAAGAAGCTATTATCTCTGGCCACCCCGAAATGAGAAAGAACATCTTAATTACTGTACAAACTATTCACAACAGTATGTAGATCAATCAAATTACGTTACCATAATGTGCCAGAATCTCCGTGGTTAACAGAATGATGAGTAATTTTTTTATTTTTTTTATTAGAAAGCTATTATCGCTGGTCGCAGTGTATAACAACCAAGATGAGAATAGGTCCAAATGATACAAATAATACAGAATCCCTTTCCCTCATCTTTGTCTTCCCAGTAAATTCTTGAGTTTGTTTCTCTCGTCATATCCTCACATCCTCGTGTTAAGTGAAGAGGGTTTGAAAAGACATCCAATTGAAATCGTTTTGATTTTAAAACCGCATAAAAAAAACATGATTAAAACCAAATTAATTTGACCATGTTTCATCAATCGTATTTTGTAGTGACTATGATGACATCCTTTGTTTGGCTTCTTTTTTCTTTACTTTTCTTTTTCCAGTTAATTTTTTAGGGATCGGATGAGTTCGAGAGAGTAACCTCATGCTTCAACGCCTACACAGTGTTAAATATTGGAGGGGGCGGTATGTGGCGGGATTTTACATGCAGTTCATGCTTGCTGGAAGAATTAGAATCCATAGGGAGAAACAGATTTTAAATATGAACGTCTTTTCATTTTTTTATTTTTTTAAAATTTGTAATTTAAAAAAAATAAAAAAGATACAAATCGAATACTAATTGTTTGGTCCCTCCCATCAAAACGATTATTAAAGATAATGACCCCATGGGATTGAAATAAACGAGAGGCACTTTCATAAAGGAGCACTTCAGTTCAAGCCAAAACGAGATAAAAAGGCAGCGATCTTTAGTCAGGTGTGGCTGGTTCTGTTAAAGATGGGTGAAGAGAGGGCAGAGATAAAGATAAGAACGTTCATTAAAAAATATAAAATGGAAGGATTAAGATCTTTTTTCTTTTTAAAAAATTTCTTTTTTTAAAATAATTTTAAAAAAATTATATTTCAAGGAAGGCTGTGTGTGATTTGTGCTTAAGGAGGATGAGCAACGTTTGAGAGTTTAAAAAACATGTTTTTGAATGTATTTATTTATTTTTATTTTTTGCCTGATTAAATTTTGTAAATCTAACAATCACTTAAGAACTTTAGAAATAAAAAAAAAAATTTTTTAAACTTTTTTTTTTGGTTTTGATAAAAAAAAAAAATAACAAAACTACAAATGTAACAATCTTCAATTCTTTTGGAAAATGTTTTGCGTCTTTGGAATTCAATAAGCAGTGACTGGAATATTCCACAATAACAAAACGAGAACAAAAAATAGGGGAAAGAAAGAATAAAAACAAGATGTAATAAATAAACAGTGAACTTAACAGACTGCATATTTCCGGGTGAAGTCAATTTCTCTTTTTTATTGAGTGAAGATTCTTAAAAGAAATAACTTATTTAAAAAAACGTTCTGCGATATCTTTAAAATGACTGAAACAAAATATCTTTATGGTGCAGAATAATCATTGTGTCATCCAATGCATTCGCCTCCACCCCCTACACACAAAAATATACATACATATCTTTATTTATTAAATCGGGCTATTTACCGCACTGACAGTGAGATTTAAACGCCAGATCCATATTCACAGTAGAAGAACTTTAGCTTTCTAACACATGTGTATGTGATAGACGTGCTAAGATTAACTAATTTGCCTATTGCCTTGCAAAAGGACATCTCATTAATTCACAATTCGTTCTTGTTTTCTAATTCAGTGCTTGGTTCAATTTTATTTGTACACATCATTCTATTTATGCCTATTTTTTTATATCGTGGATAGAAAATTATCATTTTTCGATGAAAAGGGTCCCTATTTATTTGCCTCCCCATGTAGCAAGAGTTAAAAACAAGATCGTTTTTTTTTATGTGGGGGATATCCAGCTACCCAGAAATGGCATTCCGAATGGGGCAAAAATTAAAATTGCCCCAGTCAAGAAAGATTTCTCCTTCGAGGACAGAACAGATACTACACTTTTGTCCTAGCTTGGGTGAAATGAGTCTTTCTTGTCTACTCATGATAATTTACTTTTGGGGATTGAAATCCGATTCTACATTATAAATAAAAAAAAAGGAAGTACCCCCCCCCCCCCCCCCCCCAAAAAAAAAACACACGCACACCGCGTCTATGCTAGCAAGTAAATGAGTATCCCTTCCCCCACATGTGGAGTTTAAGGCGAACCGCTGGGCAAGCAGTTCAGCTTTCTCAGTAACTGTGCAAGCGACATCATGGTAGTTGGATAGTGGGGTAATTGGTGATTGCCCATTATTCACCACATATTATGAATTTTCCAGAAAGCCGTGACATGCACACCGCGGCCAAGCAAACAAGTCAGTTAATATCCACCCTGATAATTTTATACAAATATTTTTTATATCGTCGATATAAAGTCGATAAAGGCTTAGCATTTTGGGTTAAAAGAGTCTTTTCGGTCAATTTATTTTGGGGCTGTTTCCATTCTTGATTTCTTCAATTTTCCCGGGAAAATTGCGGACAAAGGTATGTTATATAAAAATAAATAGATTAACAAAGGTTCATTTTAATCTTATTATTTTTATGTTAGTATATTTCTTCAGGTGAACATTAACCTTTATCTTTAAGTGGTTTTTGGTAGGTAGGTTGTTTTGTTTTACGGCATATCACCCCATTTCGGGTTATTTAATGTCGAATCTGGTCATTTTGGTGAAGGTTTTCATGCTTCAAGTTCTTTATATGTTTAATTATTTATTCATGGTGTTTGGTTGAGTGAAAGGGGGAGGGAGAGAGAGGGGAAGAAAAGGAGGAGGGAGGGAAATTGTTGTTTTTTTTGTGTTGGATTTTGCAGAACATGATTGAGTTTTGAAAAGGAAAAAACAATAAAACATAAATGTTTGGTGCATTTTGAGTCAGGAAGTCAATAACTTCAGACAGCCTGATCTGGTAGCGCCAGTAGGTTTTATTTGACCCATAGATGGGGCCCTTACAGGTACTACCACTCCGGGCCAGAATAGACCTGTGAGCAATGGCAACTAAGGAGCAACTCCACATTCCCCACAGCTCCCAAATGGAGGCCTCACCACTGGATGTCTTTCAAGGTCATACCCAGGACCCAAGTGGTTTTTGGCCTCGCTAAGTGGTCACTCATTAGTAAAAAGAAAAATCTTGAAATTGCACTTATTCAAATAAGCAAAAAAAATGAAAGACCTTTATGAGTTTTTAATTTCATATTACGTTTATGAAAATTTATGATATAAATCTGTTTGTTTTGTTTACATATTTTTTTGAGAATTTTATATTGAGTAAAAAATTTTTTTTTCTCTGTGAATAAATATTTTTAAAAATTGTATTAATGCCAATTAAAGCAAAAAAAACATTAATTTAATCGCAGACGTAGGATGTCAATTAAATCAATCTGACTTTAATTGATATGACTACTACTACTACTACTAAAATTATAGTTATTTATTTTTTTAATGATTTCTGTAATCATTTTTGTGTAAATATAAAAAAGTTAACATTAAACTTATGTGAAACAGAGGGTGTGTAAAAGAGTTTTTATTATTTTATTTAATTCTAAAATGTATTTATTTTTTTTATGGGAATCGCTCCATGAAGCCACTTGATGTAAGGAGCTAAAAAATACTACTTCCAGGTAAAAAACTATCCAACAATAAGTGTAAGTTTGATAGATTCCGATCCAGAAAACAGCAATTCTTCTTCCTTTGTCAGAAACATCGCTCATCGAATGTGAGGACTAAAGGACAAAATAAGGGAAGCGAGAGTCGCGAGACAGTTGAAAGTAAACCGATAATTCACTTTCTACTCTCCACAACTCTTCTTAATTTTCCTTTCTTACAACTTTTTCTTTTTTTCTCTTTCTTTTTGTCTTTATTCTCTTTTTTTTATTCCCCCCCCCTCTTGATCTCCCACTCTTTCGTCCCCTCTTTTTTTAACTTTTTCTTTTTTCCCCTCTTACTCTCGTTCTTCTTCTCGTGTTTTCTTCTTATTCCTCTTCTCCCTCTCTATTTTCTCCCACCACTATCTTTTTACTCTCCCTCTCCTTGTTATTTTTCTTTATGTTCTTCTCTATTTCTGCCACTTCTTCTTCTTTCCTCTTCCTCCTCCTCTTCTTCTTCTTCTTCTTCTTCTTCCCTCTTCTTCTTCTTCTTCTTCTTCTTCTTCTTTCCTCCTCTTCTTTTTATTCTTCTTCCCTCTTCTTCTTCTTCTTCTTCTTCTTCTTCTTCTTTCCTCCTCTTCTTTTTATTCTTCTTCCCTCTTCTTCTTCTTCTTCTTCTTCTTCTTCTTCTTCTTCTTCTTCTTCTTCCTCTTCTTCCCCTTCTTTTTCTCCTCTTCTTCCCTCTTCTTCATTTTCTCCTCCTCTTATTCTTCTCCCCCTCTTCCTTCTCCTCCTCCTCCTCCCTATTTCCACTCTTGCTCTCTTTCTCTCCATTTACTTCGTTTTCTTTTCTCCTTCGAACTTTGTCCGTTCATGCTTTATTTGAAAAGATTTTTTAAAATTTAGCAAACGATAAGTGTTAGATGGATGGATCTCGACCCAGAAAACAGCAATTCATTCTTCCTTTGTCAGAAACATTGCTCATGGAATGTGAGGACTAAAGGACAAAATAAGGGAAGCGAGAGTCACGAGACAGTTGAAAGGAAACCGATAGTTCCCTTTCTACCATCCACAACTCTTCTTAATTTTCCTCCTCTTACAACTTTTTTTTCTCTTTCTTTTTGTCTTTATTCTCTTTTTTTTACCCCCCCCCCTCTTGGTCTCCCACTCTTTCGTCCCCTCTTTTTTCTCTTTCTTTTTGTCTTTATTCTCTTTTCTTTATTCTCTTTTCTTTTTCTTACTCTATTATGCATGTGCATATTTATGTATTGTGTACTTTATGAAAATCGCTCCAGACAAATCATGAAGCCACTTGATGTAAGGAGCAAAAAAAAAAAAAATTAATACTACTTCAAGGTCAAAAACTTGTCAACGATAAGTGTTAAATGGATAGATTCCGACCCAGAAAACAGCAATTATTCCCCTTTTGTCAGAAAATAGATAATAAAATAATACTTATTTGTTATTTCTTTTTCGGTTGATTTCCTTTAAGATTTATCCACGAAATTCTTTTTAAAATATATTTAAATGAAATAACCAATCAGAAATCAATAATAGTTGTAAATTATTTATTAAAATGAGCTATTTCAACTCAATATGTTTATTAGCCATTCCATTTATTATGTGAACCATTATCTGTTCATGTATATAAATTAAATTCGATATTAAAAGAATATAGATTAGGTCAATGGTGTAAATAATATAAGACAGTATTTCTTGCCGATTAAAACTTTAAAATTTGAATTATCTGAAATAAGAGGAAACATAGTGACATAGCTCGTGTCATAGTTTTGGTCACAGACAGACAAGCAGGTGCATAATCTCTATTATAATAAGATACAATGCATTTATAGAAGTGAAATTATTATTTTTACATACAATTTGAATGTTTTTTATTAGAAATTCTATATACAGACACGTGTGTGTGTGTGTGTGTGTGTTGAGGTAAATTGAAAAAAAATCGTATCAACAATACAATCAACTCATGTTAATATTTCGTTTTTATATATGACTAGCAGGGCTACCCGGCGTTGCCCTGGGGGGGGGGGGAATTAAATAGTGTGTGTGACATCTTTTATATAAAAACTTCGATCTCACTTCCTCTCTCTGTCTCCCTATCTTTTTCTCTTTCCCTCATCCCCATTATTTCCATCCCTCTCTTTCCTCTCCATCCAGCTCATTCCTCCTTTATTTTTATGTGTTAAAAAATAATCATAATGTAATTAATTTCCCAGAACTATCTGTTTTAAATGTAATACTGTAATCTTACATTTATTACTCCTGAACAACGCCGAGTTGTACAGAAGCTTTTGACTTACACAAATATATTAATGTAATGGTAGTAAAGAGGCCTTACCAGCACTGTCAAAAGTACAGTTAAAATTAAAGTATAAAGAGAATTAACGTTGATAATGACAATTTTTTTGCCCTCTTTTATATAATAGATTAGCGAGGCCCATAGGATACCTGACATTGTTTGGGAAAAAATGATTAATCCAAGAAACTCCTGCTCCTAGCTCTGAACCCCATGTTACTATTTTTATTCGTGTTTTTTTTTAAATTTTTATAATTATCAGTTTTCAAGTTAAAAAAAACAAACAATAATGCGTAAGTTATGTAGAAGCGAAAAACACATATACACGTAGTACACAGTTTTGGTACATGGTATATGACTCAGCTCGTGTCTTTCAATCGTAGGCGTGTCTCTTTTCTTCCTGAAATTCTCATCGATGGTTTTGGTATATGAGCTATCACTTTCGAATGTAGTATTAATGGAATGTGAATTGAAGAAATAAGAAATAAAATAAAATAAAACTGAAACGAATTGTTAAAAATTGTAACTTTATTTTGAATTATGTCTTTTTTTTTTTTATCTTAGCCCTCCACTCGTTAATATGTCTCCATCCGGGCAACACGGATAGATACAGCTATAGTACAGAATTAAATTAATGTGTAAGTCATGCAGAGGCGAGAAACACTATTTTTATTTTACATAATCGATTCATAACATGTAATAACAATAATATGCAAGTCACATAGAGGCGAGAAACACATTTTATAAATATAGAGATTTCAAGATAATTTCGTAAATTCCACCACTCGAGCAGAAGCATTTCAAAATTTACTTGTTACATCTTGGAAAATAAATCAAGGCGCATTTTTTACGTAATGTAAATCTTGCGATTAACTTTGAACAGTGTCTCTTCATTCTCTTTTCCTATCAATGCTGGTGTTCCCCAAGGTTCTATTCTAGGCCCAACACTCTTTCTTCTCTATATAAATAATCTTCCAGAGAATATTGTTCAGAAAATTAACATCTATACTGATGATACCACTCTCTATTCTGGTGTTGCTTCTCGCCCATCTCCCTCGGATTAGTCGAAATATGCAGCTGATCTAGAAGTTGACCTGGGTTCAGTTGTGGATTGGGGTACGAAATGGCTTGTTTCATTTAATCCAGTTAAAACTCAGCTTGTGTCTTTCAATCGTATGCGTGTCCCTTTTCTTCCTGAGATTTTCATGGGTAGCTCTGCTCTTGAGGAGAAATCGACTCTGAAACTTCTTGGTTTTTCTTTCTCATCAAATCTTTCTTGGAGTTCATAATTAGATTCATTGCTCTTTCTGCTTCTCGT
This sequence comes from Sepiola atlantica, assembly GCA_963556195.1. NCBI lineage: Eukaryota > Metazoa > Mollusca > Cephalopoda > Sepiida > Sepiolidae > Sepiola > Sepiola atlantica. Next base: position 17,431,768 of record OY744525.1, on the reverse strand, counting down.
AAAGTCGGTTCTCTCTATCGCTCAAAACACTTTCTCACACCTGAAGTTATTCTCTATCTCTACAAATCTACTATCAGAGTATGTATGGAGTACTGTTGTCATATTTGGGCTGTTGAATCTCTTTCCCATTTGAGGGTTCTTGATAAGGTGCAGAAACGTATCTGTAATTTGATTGGCCACACCCTTTATTCTTCTTTGCACCCTTTCTCTCAAAGACGTGATGTTGCTAGTTTCAGTTTTTTCTTTAAGTACTATTATGACACATGTTATTCGGAATTGTGTGATCTATTCCCTGATTCTTTTGTTCTGTTGTTGTCTGACTCGTTGGTCTAGATGCCTCCATCAATTTGCTGTTTTGATACCTCATTGTAATACAGCTTCTTATTCCAGTAGCCTTTTTCCAAGAACTGTAGGCTGTGGAACTCTCTTCTTGCTGACCGTTTTCCTCCTATAGCCTTGGTCTTTTCAATATTTCGTTCTTGTTAGCCCCTTACATCAAGTGGCTTAATGCCTTATCTGGAGCTATTTCCATGAAAAAATTCTACTTTAAATTCTGAAATTTTTAATACATAATCGTCAAACTCTATAAAAAATACTTTTAAAATAGGAATTTAAGTTGGAATAATTAATTTATAATAAAAATATATTAATTCAAAATCATCTAATTGTTATTTTTCTCTTTAATCAATTAAATGCTAGAAATAGAATTTAACATTGGTGTATCTAAAAAATGTATGTTATTAAATTAGTATCTGGTGATTTTGGTGGCAGGAAGACGACTTAAAAGGGGTTAACTTCTCTGACTGTCTCTGATATTAGTAATAAGAACAAAAATTGTTGATTGGATTAAATATGAAATTCGATGAAATCGATTGGAAATGATATTTTTCTGTTTTTAAGAACACAGACCAATATTTTCAAAAACTGACTGACTAATACATAGCTTCTATTTAAAAATCTACTTCTATCTAAGGTATAGGGTAAAACTCATTCTAATTTATATATAAGATTTATTTATCAAAAGACTTCATCAGAAATTAGTAAAATATGTTATTTTTTAAAATATTATATATATAAGATAAAATAGTTAATTCGATGACAAAATATGAATATTAAAGTACTTACAAAGATAATAAATATTTTATGTTTTTTTTTTAAATCAGATATTATAATGTGTTTCAGGTACCTAATTATCATCGTCAGGATTCAATGTATATTTTTCTATGTGTTGTATTATCTTCTTAATGCTGTCATTTTGATATGGTTTCTTAAATGCTTTTCTGTTTTTGCTTCTTACTTAAATGTCTCGAGTTTGATTTTGCATCCAGAGAAAAAAAACTCTCAGAATTGTGTTCAGGCATTGTAATTAATAAGTTGTTGTAGACCAAACTATGAATATATATCGAAGAATGCATTTCATAATAACAGATTCATCCTTGAAGGCTATTTATTCTATTCTATTTATTCTTGATAGCTTTTGCAAATGATATTTCCTAGACAGCTATTGATTCATCCTAAATAGCAATCTGTTCCTGGTGGTCGCTATTATAATAAATTAGTTATTGTATTGCCATTTTGGTTTTAGATAGAGTGGGGAGAGCAAAGTGGGTGCTTGTTTGGTGGCAATAAGCTCACACAACCATACCATTAGTCGAGCCTTGATCCATGGGGGTTGTGGCCTCGGGAAAGCCCACTGAGAATAACTGTAGGGTCCCTTTCCATGCACAACATGGCACGTACAGTTACCCACGATGTTACACAACTGTTGATGGAGCAACTGCTCTTAGCGCTACCTAAGAGTTGGGGCTCCTGAACTACCAGTCGAAAACAGCAGCCAGACAAGCTGTCTAACCTGTACCCTCAACCTGTTGGAACAAGAGCGACCTAGACTAGTCATGTACGACTTAGTGACAAAACATTTTTCCCTAGTTGCCCAGATAAAGAGAAAGAGAGACGGCATTCATTGTCCTAGTCAGGAAACAAGGCCAAGCACTGGGTGTCTTTGAGGTGTCCCTGTGCTTCTACCTCTGCGCCTGGATAATAGAAAAAAAAGGGAGTGCAAAAGCCGGGCGATAGGCAGAGCCCATCTACTCATTATGCAATTTTAGCTTTGTAAACCGGATATTTTGCTCTGGGAAGGTTGCCGATCAGGACTAAGGAGGCCTCCCTCCCCCAACGACAAGAAACAGTTTATCATAGAGAGCTAACATGAACAATTCATCTTAGATAACTATTAGAAATAAGTTATCTTAGATGACTAAGATAGACCATTTGTCCTAGATGGTCATCATAAACAGTCCCTACTAGATAGTCATCACAAACAGTCCCTACTAGATGGTCATCATAAATAGTCCCTCCTGGATCGTTATTGTAAATTGTCCTATACAGCTAATCTCAGTACTAATAAAACTATCAGACAGGATTTTATGTCTTTCTCGTCTTTCCGTAACTTTGTTAAATACACATTGAATTATTTTTTTTCTTACTACTGATCGAATATTTATTGAAATAAAAAATTAAAATAAGGAAAACTAAAGCGAATTTTAAAAGAATCCTATTTTAGAATAAATTGTGAACATGATAATATTTTGATTTTTTTTTTCTTCTAAGATCTCCACCCGGCAATATGTCTCCACCCAAACAACGCCGGGTGAATATACTAGTTGTAAATATTTTGTTATAGACGTTTTTTGTAAATGATTCAGATTTTCTTATCTTTTTATAGAAGCTATCTTTAAGAGAAATTAAGTTCATTCAGTTGTATATATTCTATCTGGATTGTAGGTATTTGTGTGTATGTATGTATGTATATATATATAGTTAAAATATATTGATAAAATTAACTTAAAATCAATATTTAAAAAAAAATGCTCAATACAATGTAGAGTTGAGATGTGGTAACATCGAAACGTTGATTGATTGACGTAGACTATAATATTGTTAAGGTAATTATATATATATATATATATATATATATATATATATATAAATATATATTGTTTCAGAAAAATATACTTTATTTCAAGATCAAATTCCAAAATACGATAATATTTTAATACTAGGTTCATACACGTTTGTTCTTGGTTAGAAGTTAATTTTTCTAAAACAATAAAAATAAATATAGCTCCATTTTCACAAGGAAAATGGAACTTTATACAGAAAAAAGGTTGATTGTAAATTCCTGTATTATCCTTTAAAAAGATATATTGTTGGAATATGTATTGAATTATTAAGAATAATTTAATTGAAAAAAAAAGAGTAAAATATATGTTTTCATAATGAAATATATATATATATAGAGAGAGATTTTTCACTTATAAAATAGATCATTCAGTGAAGACCGGGGTTGTTCCAATAAAAACAAGCTCGATGATACTCGATTACAGAGTACAGAGCATTTATATGTGATTTTATGAAGGCTTACCAAAGCATTCCTTTCAGGACACTAATGATCACCATTAAAGATATTTTTTCTTACAAATATTATTTATTCAAATTAAATGTTTTTTCCTACACGTGTTTCACTACCCAGCAGTTACTTGCTTGGCAGATCATCAGGGAAATTAAATGTCTGGAATACTGGTTTAAACTGCCGACAATACACAATGTGGCGTTGCAATAGTTGAGGTCACTTAAGAAGAGAAGAGGAAAAAAATAAAAGTTAAAATTAAAAAACAAGGAAGAACAACGATAAAAAAAGAAAGTCCTAGAAAAAGTCTTAGAAAAGTAGCTCGTGCATTATTTTTTCCACCAAGCCAACAAGCAAATAATTCAAAACAAACATTCAAAAAAACCAAAATCCGGAACAATGTGCGATAATACACTTTCACGTCGGCCAGCACAATGATGAATAAATCCCCCCCTCCACAAAAAAACACGTGTAAGAAAAAACATTTAATTTGAATAAATAATATTTGTAAGAAAAAATATCTTTAATGATGATCATTGGTGTCCTGAAAGGAATGCTTTGGTAAGCCTTCATAAAATCACACACACATATATATATATATATATATATATATATATATATATATATATATATATATATATATATATAAATATATAAATTAAAGAAGAAATAAATATGTACGAATGACAAATCTATTTCAACTTCGATTGTTCAATGCAAGGTGTACTCGGTAAAGAAAAATAAACATGTTTTTACCGAGTACATCTTGTATTGAAAAATCGAAGTTGAAATAGATTTGTCATTCGTACATGTTTATCTCTCTTCTTTCATTTATCTTTATAATTGCTCTATCTCGTATATTGAGCTTAAACCATTTCACTATAGGTTCTATCCTCTAAAAGTATACTTTTAGTTTCATATTTTATATATATATATATATATATATATAATGAGGTAAGGTACATGATAAGTCATGAAAATGAAATGCCAAGGTGGACAAAATGTGTGAAAAAAAGACAAACGGAAAACAGGTTAAAAAGCAGGAGAAAAACAAAAACAAGAGATTTGACCGGTTTCGTTCGTATTAACAAACGTCTTCAGAAAACCTTAATACGAACGAAACCGATCAAATCTCTTGTTTTTGTTTTTCTCCTGCTTTTTAACCTGTTTTCCGTTTGTCTTTTTTTTTCATATATATATATATATATGTATTTCTATGTAATTATTTTTATAGGTGATTTTCAGCTCGTTGTTATTGAGCTTACTATTTCAATTGTTTCACTTCCTAAGTGATTAAGATGCAGAAACTGCATTATTAGTCGCCCTAAAACTCAAGGACGTATTTTTCGTTAATATATATTTATTTTATACGTACATAAAAGTAATCCATGGAAACGTGTTTCTGGCTTACACAGAGATCGAGCCTCGATGTTTATGTCTATAGTCCAGCGTTCTACCACTGGGCCAAGACGCTCGATTTTTATCGCCCAAGTATTTAATATATTTCTTCTTTAGACTATATATATATATATATATATATGAGAGAGAGAGAGAGAGAGAGATACTGCATTACAAAATGTATTAGCAACTTTATATGAAAAAAAAACAAATCCACACAAGAAAAAAAATGTGAGACTAATTTTTAAATGAACACAACTTAACTCTTCTATGCGTTTCATAATAATGGAGACATCTCTACTGTATTCTCATATTTCGTAAATAATTGATAAAGTGAATAGGCCCTTTGAAAAGTATCACTTTTAAATTTAAAAAAATATATATATATATTTAACAATATAATAAAAAAGTTAAAGAAAAAAAATGCTGGCCTGGTTTAATAAACACAGTAGTGAGTTAAAATTATCTGTAATTTGTTTTGTTTTTCTTCTTTTTGTTTATATCTTTATTTAGATAATGTTAGGTATGTGTAGATGTTTATATATTTGTATGTACAAGATTAATTCTTAAACTAATTAACCGATCATTATGGATTTTGTAACACAGCTGCCACACGTAAAGGGGTCCAAATGTGGGCTATATTTAGTTTAATTTAGTTTAATGCAAAGGGAGTGTTGAAGTCGTTCATGAAAATTCGGATGCCTCCGATTTTTGTGAAATTTTAACAAAAAGTATTACGCATTAATCAATATTCTCTACATTTCAGTTTCTTTGGAGTATTTTAAAGGTTTTTAGGGGGCATCATATTTTAAAGGTTTTTAGGGGACATCATATTTTAAAGGTTTTTAGGAGGCATAATATTTTAAAGGTTTTTAGAGGGCATAATATTTTAAAGGTTTTTAGGGGGCATCATATTTTAAAGGTTTTTAGGGGGCATCATATTTTAAAGGTTTTTAGGGGGCATCATATTTTAAAGGTTTTTAGGGGGCATAATATTTTAAAGGTTTTTAGGGGGCATCATATTTTAAAGGTTTTTAGAGGGCATAATATTTTAAAGGTTTTTAGGGGGCATCATATTTTAAAGGTTTTTAGGGGACATCATATTTTAAAGGTTTTTAGGAGGCATAATATTTTAAAGGTTTTTAGAGGGCATAATATTTTAAAGGTTTTTAGGGGGCATCATATTTTAAAGGTTTTTAGGGGGCATCATATTTTAAAGGTTTTTAGGGGGCATCATATTTTAAAGGTTTTTAGGGGGCATCATATTTTAAAGGTTTTTAGGGGGCATCATATTTTAAAGGTTTTTAGGGGGCATCATATTTTAAAGGTTTTTAGGGGGCATCATATTTTAAAGGTTTTTAGGGGGCATCATATTTTAAAGGTTTTTAGGGAGCATCATATTTTAAAGGTTTTTAGGGAGCATCATATTTTAAAGGTTTTTAGGGGGCATCATATGGTCACAACCTCTTATTTAAAAATTCAAATATTTCAGATTTGCATTAAATTTGAGTCATAGTCATTAGACACAAATGAAATAACATTCCCTGAATTTTTTACATTTTCTAGAATCAAAATCATGTAATAGATTTAGATCACCATTGGAATAAGAATTCTAGCGATAAGGTTTAGTATCATATCTATGTAAGGAGTCATAAAAGTGATGCCAAAACTTCTGTTCAGGGAATTAATTTTACCGGTCCCAGGGCGGGTATTCTTCTATAATATATATATATATATATATATATATATATATATATATAGGAAAAGGAGGATGAAGGTAATCCGATGTAATGGGAAATAAAAAAGGGAAAAACCAAAAAGGAAGTTTTTATGTGTTCATCAACGTTTCGTCTTTATTTGTAAGACTTCTTCAGGATGATAATATAATGAAAAATGTCATGCAGGTACATGGACATATAGGGTTGACATGGTGGGTAGAAGGGAGGAAATAGTAGCCATACTGGAAAACAGTAGGGACCGACGTCCAGACCCGGTGAAGTCAGTTGCGAGGAATGAAAATAAATGTTGAAGAAACTGAGTGAAAAAAGTGGAAGGGTGGGGGTGAGCATGGATACTGTGGATGGTTGTAAGTGAAAAAGTGGAGGGTTGGGGTTAGCGGGAGTAATGTGGATGGCAGTGAGTGGAGGGGTGGGGAAAGAGGAGGGTGGAATGTTTGACCAGGAAGGTTAGGGGTCATGGTGAATAAAGATGTGTGTGTGTGGGGGGGGGGTGTATGCAGAGGAATAGAAGATGGGTAGAAAAGGAGGGGGGGCTCTGTGATTTTGGTGGATAGGTAAGCGATTCTTCTCATTAAAAGTTGACGCCTCCCCCGAAAACGGGCCACCAGTAGACCGTGGGTGGAGACCCGTGATGGCTAAGGATAAGATCCGGATGGCTGAGCAATCCAAGGCCTGGTGGCTTATAACACTTTACTTCGGCTAGAGGGGTGATCGGAGAGGCCCGATCCGATCAATGGGCTGGTCACGTCATACCATAGTATCTATAAGTTCATCTGCAACTGTATTATTCAATCTGATTCTTCTAAAAATCAAAACCTTACTTCCAAGATGGCGGTGGCTGAGGGTCAATCGTGGTGAGAACAAAGAAGATTATCACTATCTTTTCTAAATACAATATTATAATTGAGCCAAATTATTGGATTGAATTTGGCAACTTTATTCGGCATTAAATAACCCATAGATGGTTGATATGCCATAAAAACAAACCAATTTGAAATGAGATTATTTAAATATGTAGATATTAATTTGACCCTCAACACCAATGTTATTTGATACAGTCCTGGAAAAAGTTAGTCTAAGAATCCTAGCCTTCAAAGAAAACAATTTCAGTTCCATCCATTTTTTTTTTTTTCATTTTATCATTTCAACTCATACAAAAGATTGAAGATTCAAAGAAAAACAAAATCGCAAACATATTTGTTATTCCAAACATTCTATAATAACGAATAATGATTGAGAAATTCGGGGACAATCGAAGGAATTATGCAAAACAGACATTCAATATTCAAAGAGAAAAATCTGTTTTTATTCTTTTAGCCGGAATAACAATTCCGAGACAGTCAAATGGCAGCTGCACGTTCTAATTGTGTCATCAAAAATTAGATGTGTCATTAACAAACATCGAAAACAATTGTCTCTGCATTCATCATCATCATCATCATCAGCATAATCATCGTCATCATCATCGATTTAACGTCTGCTTTACAAGCTGGCATGTGTTGGACGGCTTTTAGAAACTCATTTCCAAGCTAACTTATTTCTGACCAGATTTTTATTCATCTCTTTCTCTCAAACCCATCTTATCACTTGCTCCTATGTTTTCCTTGTCCTTCCCCTGCCAACTGACCCTGCTACCTCAACTGCTCTACATCTGATAACCCAAGAACTCTCATCCATTCTTTCAATCTAACCAAACCAAGGAAGTCCCCTGTTCTGCACACAACTACCTATCTATATTCTCCACATTTAATCTTCTTCTGAGGGCATGAAATTTAAGCCTGTCTTTAAGACTCACACTTTACACTCCATCATATCATTCTTATATCATTTCTATCCATGCAACGCATATCCTCAACCCTCACTGGCCAGGTTTCAATTCCATACGGCATACCTTATAGGCTCTTCTCTTGGTTGACCGCAGTATTGCGGTGCTGGTTTGTAATGGTAGAAGTTCTCTGACTTTAATCCATGGGGGTCCAGTGGTGAGGCCTCCATTTGGGAGCTGTGGGGAATGTGGAGTTGCCCCTTAGTTGCCATTGCTTCCAGGTCCACTCTGGCCCGGAGTGGTAGTACCTATAAGGGCCCCATCTATGAGTCAAATAGAACCTACTGGCGCTACCAGACTAGGCTGTCTGAAGTTATTGACTTCCTGACTCAAAATGCACCAAACATTGATGTTTTATTATTTTTTAATTTTCTTTTCAAAACTCAACCATGTTCTGCAAAATCCAAAACAAAAAAAAACAATTCCCCTCCCTTCCCCTTCTCCCCTTCCCATCCCTTCCCTTCCCCCTTTCACTCAACCAAACACCATGAACAAATATTTGAACATATAAAGAACTTGAAGCATAAAAATCTTCACCAAAATGACCGGATTTGGCATTAAATAACCTGAAAAGGGTTGATATGCCGTAAAACAACCAAACCAAACAACCAAACCTTAATCCATCTACTCCTAACTCTTGCAATCACACCAGCATCACCGCTTCCTTTCAAATTATACTGGTTTACAAAAACAAATCGAGGAAAACACGACAATAGATGTGCAAACTCAATATTTGAGAAATGCTGATTTCATATATGGTATCCATTTTTCACTCGTTATCCCCTTTTTTTTTTTTTTTCGATATACATATAAGTGTCAGTGAAAATCTTACGATAAAATAAATGACTTTTATATGTTGTACTGTGCGTGCGTGCGTGCGTGCGGAGAGGGTGCTAAACCAGCCGGAGATCCTCAGAGAGGATGATTTCAGCAGTTTTTTTTGGATGTCTTGCAAGTTTAAGTTGTTGTCCCTTGATTTAAAAGGTTGCCAGAAAATTTTTTATAGAGTCACTTTTATCCATACCAACATTTAAAAAATCTGTCTCAAACTTGAAACCCATCAAACTACAAATCTTTGAAAATCGATGTAAAATTTTAAAAGCTGGATTACGTATCTAATATATAAAGTAAAGTCAGTTTCTTTCTCAGTCTTTGTCATCAATAGATTTCTTCCTTCAAAATCAATATTTGCTTCCGTGTCAGCATGTTAAGAACAATAAAATGTAATTCGATTTAATTCCTTTCAGAAAATAATTGACAGGGTAGGAATTATTTTCAGACAGACACAACTTTACGAAAAGAACGTTATTTCCCTTTGTTTTGAACAAAACTAGTAATATTTTGAGGGGGAAAACGGCATAAAAGAAAATTTGCAAGTAATATAAATAAACTACCAGGCAATAAAAAATGTCTAATTTATTGAAAAAGTTGAACATTTTCTTAAAATTGGATAATTATTTGATTTGGGGGGGATTAAAATAAATGAATACATTGGTCTGTTTAAAAAAAAGACTAGTTTCCTTGTTGTATACCCTATTATAAATTTGGGGAGGAAAGCACGAGCTCCCAACTGCTGGCATTGTGTCTATATAATAATATACTAAGGCATTTCATGTCCGTACTTACGTTATCACCTACTATCCCTTTTTTTAAAAATGGGTTACCTGATCGTTGAAGATACAATGCAAAAAGTAATTTTTTAAATTGAAATTAGTTTTATTTAAAGAATATTTAGCTGACAATTATTTTTACGGTAAGAAAGAAGAAAGTATTTATTTTGAAACGATTAATTTTTTTAAATAAATTAAAAGGTTAAAACTTTCGTTTTATTTCTTTAAAAGAAAATATTTGGCTGACAATTATTTTTTTTACTGTAAGAAGAAAGAATATTGTTTTTAAAAAATGTATTAAATTAAAATTTTCAATAAATAAAGAAGAGACATTCGTTTTATTTGTTTAAAGAATATTTCGCTGACAATGGCAATTATTTTCAATTCATGTTTATTAAACTTTACATGAATGTATTTTTTTTTTTCAAACGAAATATTAAAAATAAATTATGCAGATAGATGAAAAATGCAACCGTGGAATTTCCACGGGTCCCGCTAGTACATGTTTTATACTAGTATTTAATTCTGTCATTGCTCTGTGGTAAGTTCAGTTCACAGGGGAAGGCAAGGAAAATATAGAAGGAAGTGATAAGAATGGACTTGAGATGAAAAATGGATAAATAAAGACCTGACTAAAAATAAGTCAATTTCTAAAAGCCTTCCAACACATGCCAGGATGTAAAACGAACATTAAAACGAATATGATGATGATGATAAAAGAAAAAAAGCAAGAGTTTTAACTTTGTGCATTAAAAAAAATTGCATGCATAACCCAAAAACATTAAACATCGATGTCTATAGGTAATAAATAATTAATATTTATTTATAAATATTATTATAAGCCCCCTTCACTAAAGGCCGGGCACTCTGAGTGAGTTTAATAACAAGCAGTAAAAATAGCTTCATGCAAGATCCAAATACAGTTTGTTGATCACTTTAACTGCTCGTGTAAAATTAGCCGCCAACTAGCTATTTACAAAGTTAAAGTCCTCTTTAATTGTTAGCTAATTCCCTATGGCCGAGGGGTTAACGCCTTTGACTGCGAATCAGTGGCGATTTGTGATCGGAGTTCGGGCCCGCCGACCGTTGAGAATTAACTTCCATGCACTGAAGATTGCGTTAGCATGAAACATCGATGTCTGTAGGTAATAAATAATTAATATTTATTTATAAATATTATATATATATAATGTATGGAAATTGGAAAAAGGAAAATCAAAAAAGATTATTTATGTATTCGTCAACGTTTCGTCTTTATTTCAAGACTTCCTCAGGATGATTGAAGAAAATAACACACAAGTACAATCATCAATCAGACAATCATCTTGATGAAGTCTTGAAATAAAGAGAAAATGTTGCTGAATACATAAATAATATTTTTTTGGTTTTCCTTTTTTCAATTACCATTACGTCGGAACACTATTTCCGTTCTTTATCAAATATATGTATACATGCATGTATAAATATATATATAAAATATAGTCTTCCACGGAGAGCTGTTTTTATCTTGTCAAGACTCATCAGTGTGGCTAGACGCAGTGAGCGCATCAACCATGAGATTCAAAACACAGGCATCAATCACTACCAATCCTGACAATCCAACGCTTTACTCTCTCAACTAACAAGCCAGCTGCTGTTAGTAGAAGAAATATATATATATATATATATATATATATATATATATATTCCATGAAAAATGCCAGTATACTGAAATCATATGCCCTTAATAGGGTTAAGATGAAAATTCATATACACTAAATGTACAAAAGCAAGGAAATTCACAAATGTTTACACTTTTATTGTCATTAAGGGTATGACTACATATCAACCAAACGATTTCATTATCACATCACTACAGTATAAATCTCTATGCATGAGTGGATGAAGTGTGTGAGGTGCGCTGAAGAAAAATTCCTACCAGTAAAATACATAGCCCTGTTGTGCTCGCATACCCTTAATGACAATAAAAGTGTAAAAATTTGAGAATTTCCTTGCTTTTGTACATTTCGTGTATATGAATTTTCATCTTAACCCTATTAAGGGCATATGATTTCAGTATACTGGCATTTTTCATGGAATGTCACTACCTTTGTAAAGGCTATGCCTCAATACAATGCCTTCTCATAACTGATATAGTTGGTAGTTTGACTAATCAAGGTATATGGTAAACTGAAATTAAAATGCCATCAACTAGACACTAGAACCTCTATCTTTGCCAAAAATCAGCTGAATCCATCAAATGGTCGATAAGATATAGAATAAAGTGTATGAATACTGGTCATTTTAAAGATTTTTTTGAATTTTCTGAAAAACTAAGGTGTATGGTAAACTGAAATTAAAATGCCATCAACTAGACCCTAGAACCTCTATCTCTGCCAAAAAATCAGCTGAATCCATCAAATAGTTGATGAGATACAGGGTGGCACATACGTACGTACGTACACACAGATAACATGATTTCATGATTGAACTTTCTGGATCTCTGGGTTGCCTTGACTAATGATGCTGAAATTCTACACACTTATAGAACCTATCAAATAAAAAATTTGTGCAAAGTTTTAACTAATTTGGTTTATTGGTTTTTGAGTTATGATTGATCAAAGAAATGAGATTTCCAGCATAGGCCATTCGTAAAGCTATTACAGGATAGAGCGCTCTCGCGCCTCCCTTGATATATATATATATATATATATATATATATATATATCGTTTTTAAATGAATTTTTGTATCGTTTGTTTATCTTTTGACGATATTGATAACCTAGAATATTCGATTCCTTTTATGGATAATCTTGCCAACTCTAAAGTGGAAACCATCTTTTCCACCATCCATACAGGAGTGTATGCAGCATTCACGCAGCTAGTCAGTCGGGTGCATGGATATAGATGTTGGGCTATCAGTCCCAAGGTCTAAGGTTCGATCTATGCGGTCGGCAGATCAATTGTATAACCACACTGATGAGTCTTTAAAAGATGAAGCAAACGCTTGTCTATGGATATAAAATATTTAATTATTAAAATTATAGTTATCGGCCACCATAAAGGGGAGAGCACTCTGTTTGGAATAATTGATTGTTTCACTTAAAACAATTATGCAATAATGATTACCTCTCTTGGTTGAAACCTTCTTAGAGACAATTGAATAGTACTGATAATGCAGTATTTACACTTCTCATTAATACAGCTGGTCGGTTGAACGCACGGATATAAATGCTGAGCTATCAGTCACAGGGTCTAAAGTTCGATGCATGTGGTCGGTGGGTCAGTTGTATAGTCACACTGATGAGTCTTTAAAAGACAAAACAAGTGCTTGTCTGGATATAAATTGTTTAATTATTAAAATTATGATATTTATATATACTCAGTTGTTTCAGCTTATCAAGACTCATTAGTGTGGCTAGATGCAGTGAGCGCATCAACCCAGACAGTCACACCTGGACACAGATTATATATACATATATATATATATATATATATATATATATATATATATATACAAGGCCTGTCTAAAAAGTATCCAATCTTAGTCCAGAAAATATATTTAAAATCCATGACATGGTTGGGACCCCAATTCCCTTCAAAGTAGGCCACTTGTGCTTGCACACACTTAGCCCACCGATCCATCCACTGCCGGAAACACCTCTGGAAGTCTTTTTTTGGAATTGTGTTCATCTCCGTCGTCGCATTAGATTCAGCAGTGGTTGGAGAAGATGTGATGGCCGCACATCAGCGGAAAGTGACCAGCGTTCTGGCAGACCTCAAACTGCTCAGAGTGCAGCTGTTGTTGAGAGGGTGCGAAAAAAGAGATAATGCGGAATGCGACGGTGGAGATGAACACCATTCCAAAAAAAGACTTCCAGAGGTTTTATCGGCAGTGGATGGATCGGTGGGCTAAGTCTGTACAAGCACAAGTGGCTTACTTTTTAAGGGGATTAGGGTCCCAACTCCGTAACGTATTTGAAATATTTTTTTCTGGCCTAAGGTCGGATACGTTTTAGAAAGGCCTCGTATATATAGAAACAGAAAATGACAAAAAAACAAACGCTTCCTTCAAAATCACTGCAAATAACTTTGGTATATGGCGCAACATTACTCACTAAGCGCACCGGTAATCATTATTTTTATTACTTTTATTAAACGCTAAACAAGGCATATTGCCACTGAGACATAAGGGGCTACTGTGGTTAGGGGCCAAGCTTAAAGGGGTATCCTAAATGGGGAATTGTGCAGCAAGATGTTTGTTCACATTACATTTAGATTTTTGCATGCTGGTACAATCGGGGAAACGTAGAGCAAGGAGGGGATTCCAAAGATAAGTGGTCCAAGGAACAAAGCTATTAGAGTAGAAAATTTTCCGGCATCTGGGAATCCTTGCACAGAATGGGTGGAATTTTGCTGCTAGTCGGGGGTTATTTACGTTGAGGGGATACAAGTGCAGTAACTTCGTCAGTGCACATTCTGTGGAAGTACTTGTAAAACAAGCACAGGGATTGAATACTGTGGTGATGTGACAGGGACTGGAGCTTGGCAGACAGCGTGGGATCTATTTGGTTAAAGACTCTTTTTGCACCCGGTCGAAGAGGGAGCAAAACCTTCTAAATACATCAGGAATATCAAAAATGAAATAAACACAAAATGAGGCTAATATGCTAAAACAGAATTTCCCAAATCAAATCATCTGTTGCATATAAACGGTTTGCTGATAACACAGTGAATAAATGTTACATTTTTGTCTAAAGAAATGTATGGAAATATTATTTATATTATTTTAGATATGTCCTTAAATGTTTTTATTGATGAAAATAAAATAAGATTTCTTTATTTTGCTTATGATTTGCTTCGGAACCTTGAGATTATCACCAATTTTTATTGTTTGTTTCTTTTAAACATTTTTATTAGCATAAAAATAAATAAGCAATTTGTTTAAGTATTTGCTAAAAGTAAAATGAATTGTGAAAGAAATCAGTCCCAAAGACAATGGCCCTTGACAGTATCACTTGACCAGCGTTCTGGCAGACCTCAATTCAGTATCACTTGACCGGAACAGAAATGAAAGTAAAAGACAAAGATTGAAAAGGAAAAAAAAAAGGAAAACTTCTTTCTGATTGGCTGTGAATATGAAACGCTTTTACTCAAATAAATATCAAATGTGTATCAATTTAAAAATCGAAAAATGATTTATATTATTTTAGAAATGTCCTTAAACGTTTTTACTGCTGAAACTAAAATAAGATATATTTCTTAACTTTGTTCCAGCCGAAGATGGAACAAAATCAGGAAGATTACTATTGAGATGACCATGACATTCAGAGTGAGTGATGATTATTAGCTTTTATAGTAACGTTTTGCTGTGTTGTGTTTGTACGATTCTAACATTTATATTTTGTGATTCATTTCCTCAAACCATTCTTTTTATATCTGTTGCTTACAACTAGCTGAAACAATACCCGTCCCAAGACAGGTTCATAATACTCCTTCAGAAGTGCAAGAGATCGAATCTCCAAATTCTTATGATCAAGAACATCCTCCTTTGGTGAAAATTTAACTTACGTAACTCTGTAGGAAACACACAGGCTGACCCTCCAAAAAATGCCACCCATAGAATCGTTAATAACATGCATAGTCCTTTCTGTAATCCGACCATACTTGGTACAAATAAACTTCACTCTATGCCTGACTTGTCCACCAAGTTTCAATCCTGAATGTCCAGCAGTCTTTATTTTATCGCCGTTCAATATTAAGCAAACCTGGATACGTCGTGTAAAATTGTCAACTATGACGTCACACTCCTCTCTGTCCTGATTTTGGCTGTAATGGCTTCCTCACTTCAAGAATAGCCTGGGGATTATTTTGATAGCCATCATCTTTCAGATAACCCCGCAGATAAAAATCTAGGGAGTTACGGCCTGGTGAGCATCAAGTCTAGGTTAGGATCCCATCTACTGATGATACGATCATCAAAGTATCCCCCATATGATTGAACGACGATTAAACAAAGACTGTTGGATATTCATGACTAAAACCTGGTGGGCAAGTCACATATAGACTGAAAGTTAGTTGTGCTAAATATGGTTGGATTGCAAAAAGGATTGTGAATTTTATTAATTATTGCATAGGTGGCATTTTAGGAGGAGGGACACCTTGTGTTTGATAAAGGGTAACTAAGCTATAGATATGTAATTATCTTTCGTAAAATATTGAATAGCCTCGGCGTTCAAAGGGAGGGGGGCACCCTATAAAATATTTTTTGTCACGTTACGAATATTTAAAAATTGCTTTCGTTTAGAATCTCACTTTTGGGTCAAAACAATTTTGATGGAAGAGAGCCTTTATTCATCTTTTTCGTTAGGAAATGGAAGGGTTCGGCATTGCAGAATTCTCTTCGCTTGAACCGCGACTAACTGAGCTCTATTTTCGCACAGTTTTCACCATAGCCGGATGTTTTCGAATGCTTTCAAGTATTTTTTGAGCACCCGATCTCTTGACACTTGTTAAAGGGCGCTCCTGGATCGAACGTAACCGATCTGAGGGAGGTAACTCTAAATTTCTTACACGCCGCTGTTCCGAATTCGTAGATGCCGAAACTTTGCCATGAGATTTGATAACTTTTTTATCACTGCAAAATAATACTACGGTTTTTAACACGAAAACAAAAATACGACAGTAATTTTTAATAAAGTCTCCATTTTTTAATGTCACAAAGATAATTTTTAAGCGGTTCTATTTACATGTCACAAACTTAATAACAATTATGAGATGTTTTTTTTTGTGTGACATGTAAATAGAAGCGCTTAAAAGTTATCTTTGTGACATTTAAAAACGAAGACTTTATTAAAAATTATTCTCGCATTTTCTTTCTTTCTTGTGTTAAAGACCGTAACATTATTTTGCAGTGATAAAAAAGTTATCTAATCTCATGGCAAAGTTTTGGTGTCTACGAATTCGGAATAGCGGCGTGTAAGAAATTTAGAGTTATCTCCCTCAGATCGGTTACGTTCTATCCAAGAGCGCCTGTTAAATGCCCCAAAGATGTTTGGATGTTACGAACTTATCTTACATAACATTTTTTTTTGCTTCTTCAAGTTGTTGCTTGTGCTTTTATTTACTCCCGCCTCCATTGGCATTTCGATAAAAACTCAATGTAAAAAAGAAGAGTGTAGAATCCCATTTCAACGTTAAAAATTGTTTAACTTTTTGTTTCTCCTTTTTCTTTCTTTATTACTTCCGGTAAATTTAATTTAAAAAATTTTTTTTTTTTTATATCTCATCTGAATCAAACGAATAAGCAGTGTGAAAAATCGATATTTTATACAAATCGACATTTTTTTGTGCTTCAGATATGAATATAATATCTATCATATTTACTACTATTTAAGTATGACACGGACCGAAGAAGCTTTAGAATTTCCAGCATTTCATAGCAGCCATATTATGGGTCAATTTGAAGGTGGATGTAATTAATCAATGTCAAATCGATGCAAACCTCGGGATTCCACTTTCCACTGTTAACCGAATAATTGTCCAATTTATGAGAGAGGGAAAATAATCACTATCATCTCGCTTGGGTCGATCAGGACCCTCTGATAGCAGTTTTTGTTATTAGTATTAATAAGGGTTTCTATTTACGTCTGTCATGTCTCTGTATAGTTGTCATTAAAATTAACTGTTGTATTAAACAAGAATAGTACCAATGCCAAGGAGTACTTTTTTTTTTAGAGTAATGTCTTCAAAAAGAAATGTCTTCAAAGAGTAATGTCTTTCTTGGAATAGTGTTTTCTGAGCATAATGCCTCTACCCTCTCTGTCAAATTTAATTCTAAGCGTAATGTTTCCTGGGAGTAATGTGTTCTAAGATTAATATTTCCACTCTCACTGTAAGATTTCCTTCTCCGAGTAATGTTTTCTAAGAGCAATGTACTCTGAGAGCCATGCATTATAGGAATATAAAATAATTATCCTACCTATAGGATTATATTTGACACGTTTATTCGCATTAAATAACCCATAGATGGTTGACATGCCATAAACTAAACCTAACTTCATAAAGATATAGTTAGAACACCTAAATCATTTTCTGTACTACATATTTCCAGATTTGATCAAAAAATGAGTAAACTTTTTTACGATTTGATTTTCCAGTCTGAAATATTTTAAACATTTTTCATCATTAAATTTAAACAACCAATTTACATTTCCAATCATTCTGACATCATCATCATCATCTATTATTTGCCGGGAGATAATTTATCAAAAATTGTAAGAACAAGAATTCTAATGCAAAAATCTCATATATGACACCTCTCCCGCTATAAGGTTTCCGACCTTTGATATTGAAAAAAAAAAAAAAAAAAAAATGGTTAGAGATGCTGAGAGACAAAAATCACTTTTGTCATTCCATGAATTGATAATAATAGATGGGTATTTAAAAATGTCATCATAATCTGAGAAATCAAGCAGTCTCATGGAAAAAAATTTTTTTATCATGACCTTTTCATTCAGGTATCTTTCTTTCAAATATATAAAAATAAATCATTCAGATTTTCTTACTTAGACCTAACTAGCAATGCATCTGACATATTGCTTTTTTTTTTATTATATCATTTCTTTGTAACATGTTTTAGATGAAAAAAAAAATGAAATTCGCTTTCGAACCTTTCCCGAAATATTTATTCTAGGTGAGGAGAAAGTTAAAATGGAGGCATTCTTCATTCATCACCTACACAGCTGCTGCTGCTGCTTACATCATTAATAAAAAAAAAGATATTTCTACGTTTTGTTTATCTTTATTGACTTTCATATAAACATTCACATTTATTTCTCCACAATGTTAACATTCATTTCATATGAATATTAATATCCCTTAATAGCTTTGATTTCCAACATGAATGCCAACTGTTTTTTGAGGTGTTGATTTTTATGTTATATATATATATATATATATATATATATACTAGCTAAGCTACCCGGCGTTGCCCTGGGCAAAAGTGTAACATATTTCTATTAAAACTTCTATTTCTTCTCTATCTTTGTCTCCTCGCCAGTTTCCCCTCTTTCTTCTCTGCTCAGCCTATTCCTCTCTCTGAACATACACACACACACACACATACAACTAGAAAAATGAGTCGGCATAAGGGAGTTAACGTCGCGAAAAAAAAAGGCAGAGTTACTTCCCTCTAGTTAGCGACCGGAAAACAGACCTCCCCCCCTGATAAAATCTGCGCCAGTTAAGGGTCAAAGAATGAATAATCATTTCTAAATTTTAGATATTATTCAACCAGGGCAACGCTTATCAAAAAAATACAAACTTTGTGGGAGTTTATTTTGTCGTTTTGAAGATTTATCCGGACATACATTCACACAGACAACTGCCCTTTTATATTATATATATATATATATATATATATACTAGCAGGGCTACCCAGGTTCCTGATTTCCATAAATTATGTAGATTATAGAAAAACATAAGAGTAAAACTAACCAATCTGTTTAATATTGTAATTTGAAATGTCTAAATTCGTTTTTGAACAACATCAGAATAATAGTAATTATGACCCAAGTGTGGTTCAAACTCAGAAACTTACAGCGAGCTGACTGACTGACCCACAGTGACAGGTACGAAATTATGATGCTAGTAAATATATAAACCAGATGTTTTAAAAATGTTATTTCTTCCTCCATCTCTCTCACTCTTTCCATCTCTCTCTCTCTCTCTCTCTCTCCATCTCATCTCTCTCTCTCTCTCTTTAGAGTAGAAAGTCGATCAGCACAAGGCAATGAAAGAAAAGAGAGCAAGAAAGCAGTCTGTTGTTTTACCGGTTAATATCAAATAAATTATCTGTTATTAAATCAGTACCCAGTTGTTTGGGTAGCAGTATTGAGACTTGAGACTATGCAAGGGTTAGCTCCTTTTACTCCCTTCATAATATTAGTAATCAAAACAAAAACCGTTGATCGAATTAAATATGAAATTCAATGAAATCGATTGGAAATGAAACTTTTCTTTTTAACAAAACAGATCTTATAAGAATGACGAAACAGATTCTTTTACGTGGCTTGTAGTAAAAAAAGTTATTGATCACAAAAATATTAGGGGGAAAAGTGACTTTACTTTATATATAAGTTATAAATTATTCTATTTAAAAACTATACATTACGGTATATGTTTGGTGTACCGAGGTTTCACTGGTCTTGACAAGCCGGTTCTTGGGTAGAAACGTTTTATATTGTCGGACTGAATCTTCAGTCGAAATTCTCAAAGTTTTCGGCTGAAGATTCAGTCTGACGATATGAGACAGTTTCTACTCCAGAACCGGCCTATCCAGACCGATGAAACCTCGGTACACCAAACCTACACTGTAATGCATAGTTTTTAAATAGAATACTTTATATTAGCTCTTGTAGAACCTACGATCGAACACTTTACTATTTTTTTACAACTGTTTTATGATATATATATATATATATATATTACTAGAAGATGTGCCTAATGTTGTTCGAGAGGGGGGATGAAAGTGGTTCTTATATATATATATATATATATATATATAAAATATAGAAAGAAAAAATTCACATACACATCGTAGTTGTCGGCACTATAATTTATTTTGACCTTTTGGCCTCTTCAAAATACTAATCTCCCGTTAGCATTTTGAAGAGGCCAGGAGGTCGAAATAAATTATAGTGCCGACAACTACAATGTGTATGTGAATTTTTTCTTTCTATATGTTATTCTTGGCTCTGTTTCCGACATTGAGCTCTCATACTCGGATTTGTTATAAAAATTATTCACTTTCACACACACACTATATATATATATATATATATATATAATTAAAAACAAAAGATGTAGTATCGAAATTTGTTATCTTACATAGTCAAAAGTACAAAATGTTTTATTCCATTACGTGTGTACACCCTCCGTGAAAAATATAGAAAAAAAATTAAATAATGTCTCAATCGCTGACGTTAAAAACAAAGAGGGTTGGGCCCAGAATGGATCTTTGACGCACGCCGGGGTTGATATTGTGTGCTTCAGACTTCTGCTCATCAACAACTACTTTTATAAACCTACCTCTGCATTCTGGCTATTATTTCTGCATAACATTTGAGTATGCAGGGTACCTAATATTTCTGTTTGCAAGATTTATTTTGAATTTTCACCATTTATTAATATTAAGCCATTTCGGTTGTCGTCTGTCAGGCAAAATGTAAAGAAAATAAATGAAGCAAATCAAATCCATGTTTTTCTTCTTGTATCTCTATGTAGACACGTGTGTGAAGATAGTAAATGTTTCGGATAACAGAGAAAATGGCCTCCCTGGCCCCGGGGGCTTTATGCGTCAGGTTTTGCCTTTCTAATTTATTTTTGCTTAGTCACGAGGTGAAGCCAAGCTGATGGTTAGGGTTAGGGTTAGACTGATGGTATATTCAACCATTCAGTATAAAAAAAAGTGTCATAGTTTTTTTCTGATTAAAGTCTTGAGAACAGCGGGTGATTTTAAATGGCATACCAGACCGTATCTATCGGAGATTGTCTGAAATGCACAAGTGCCGTGAAAGTAATGTTAAGTTGGGAGAGGATAACCGGTTTATGTTCAAGAAGTGTAAGACAATGGAAATGGATGAGAATTCAGATGTGGACAAAGTATATTTGGATAGCGAAGCTATTGAGGTGGTCGAGAGTTGTTGTTAGCTTGGTG
This sequence comes from Sepiola atlantica, assembly GCA_963556195.1. Lineage (NCBI taxonomy): Eukaryota > Metazoa > Mollusca > Cephalopoda > Sepiida > Sepiolidae > Sepiola > Sepiola atlantica. Next base: position 17,410,089 of record OY744525.1, on the reverse strand, counting down.
ATACCATTGGAGCACAGCATGGAACAGATGCTAGTGTTGTTGCAAGAGTTAAGAGTGGATGAAGTAAGTACAGGAAACTACTGCCATTACTAACCAGCAGAGCGTTACCATTGTCGACCAAGGGAAGAGTTTATCAGGCATGTGTACGCAGTGTGATGATGTATGACAGTGAAACCTGGCCAGTGAGGGTTGAGGATATGTGTTGCATGGAGAGAAATCATATGAGAATGATACGATGGATGTGTAAAACGAAACCGCTTCAATCTCTGGTTCCTCCTTCTAAGACATTCACAGCAAGAACTCGTCTTCCTACCACAAATACAAAGAACTTTCCTTTCGTCCTCTGTGTGCCTAACATAAAATGGAATTTCCATGAACAAAGTTTCTTTCCAAGAAGTTTCCATCCGTAGAACAGGTTACTACTGGATTGCTTCCCAATATGATCGTCTTCAAATCCTATGTCAATAAACCCTTGTCATTAACCGTCCTCATAAGTACTCAAATTTTATTCATTCTGTTCGTCATTTTCAATCTTCTCATAATATTCTTCATCATTCACTTAACAATTTATCCGTCTTAACATTTATCCTCAAATGGCTTTTAGCCTTCATGATCATCTTCTATTAATAAACACTTGTCATAAATCATCAAATTGTATTCATTATTTTCAATCCTTTTATAATATTCATCATCATTTAATCGTCAATCCATCCATCTCATTCACCCTAATCCTCGAGTGGGTGTTAGCCTTGATATGTGTTGATTCATTTGCAAATTAAAAAAACAAAAAACAAATAATAAACAAATATATTTAAATAGGTGTTGTGTGTGTGCGTGTGTGTGGCCGGGGAGGGGGGGGCACTGTGAACATGAAAAATACATCTCAGATTTATGAGGACACTAGTCCGAAGAGAAATAATCAAAACTTCTCATCCAAAAAATTCAGGTAAAAACTATTTCTATGTTGGAGCAGATTTTTGTGATTCTGTTTAAAAAAAAGAAAACAATGGTTAATCCTTGAAATTGCTTTTAAAGGTGTATTCACTGCTCCATGCGAAAGTTGTTTTTTTGTCAGACATCTTTGTGTTGTTTTTTTGTTGTTTCTACTAGATATTCTTCTGAAAAGCCAAGCCTTAAATATTTTGGAATTAATGAAATGTTTAAGGAATTATTTTAGATAGGCTTGTCTAAGTGTCTTCGGAATCCATAGAAAATTCTTCCATTTGTTTTGGGTTTTTTTCCAAGGGAGACAACTCAGGTTTATTTATTTTTTGTATTGGTCGATTTCGCTTTTGTGTTTTGTTTCGATGTTTTAAGATATCTTTTCTTTCGAATTTTGTTAGTTTTCTTATATTAAGATTTTTGTTTACAAACAAATAAGAAAAAATGTCTTATTGCGTTAATTAATCAAACTCGTAATGGCGGCTTGCAATTTTAGCTTTTTGAGGTTAGGTTTTGGGGTGTGCTGTTTCAGAAAAATTCCGATAATTTAAAACTTTAAACGATCTTTGTTTCAATTGTAGTATATAAGCACCGTCGTTGGAATATCTCACCTATTTTGTTTAATTTTCGCCCAAATTGTTTTAGAAAATTTGAAGGCTAGTCTTACAATTTAATTTATTTAACAGAATTTAACAAATTTAAAACAAAAATAAAACATTAAGAATGACAAATTATCAAAAAGAAAATGGCGGTAATACATAAAAATATTGGTTGTTTATAATTTAGGCTAAACTTTGTGTGATGTGAGAAAATCCCATGTGTTGTTTGGTATGTTTAGATTGTGAGATAACAGCAGTGGCGAGAGAAATACATAGATAGCTGAGAGAGGCTTGTTCAGTTAATTATAAATTACGGCTACCTAGAACAATAAAATTTTTTTTTGTTTTCAAACATATCTAAGAACTAAGGGATACTTTAGCATGCATTTTGTGTCATTAAAGTATACAGAAAAAACTAGCAAGAGTTAGGTTTGGCTAGAGTAAGTTCAGGGTACTTCTGTCATTACTAACCAGCATAGAATTACCAATGTCAACCAAGGGAAAAAGTCTATCAGGCATGTGTACGCAATGTGATGATGTATGGAATTGAAACCTGGCCAGATTGAAGACATGCGCTGCATTGAGAGAAATGATATGAGAATTATACAATGGATGTGTAATGTGAGTCTTAAAGACAGGCTTAGATCTGATGACCTTAGAGGAATGTTGAATTTGGACAGTATATGGAGAGGTATGCAGAATAGTAGACTTCAGTGGTTTGGCCATGTTGAAAGAATGGATGAGAGTTGTTGGGTTAGTTTGGAACAGCTAACGTAGCAGGTTCAGTTCACAGGTAAAGGCCAAGAAAAGCATGGGTGGAAGTGATGAAAGAGGGATAAATAAAGACCTGTCCAGAGATAGGTTGGTTTGGAAGTCAATTTCTTAAAGCCGTTCAACACATGCCAGCATGTAAAACGGACGTTAAACAGAATATGATGCTGTTGAGTCCCGTTTCATGTTAGTCTTTGTCGATTACTGGATATCACCTTCGTTATGTTAGAAGGCCACGTTGAGGTGGTGGACAATGGAGATATGGTAGACACGAAACCAATGTGATATTCATCATTGAGTAAGACTGCTTTTCCCAAAATCTTTTGCAAACACACAGACACAGAGAGACACACACGCACAAGAGAAACAAGTCTGCCTGCTGCAATTTTAAAAATGTAATCTGTGAAGAGTTGCCTCCCTTGAATAAAGATTCTCTGGATAAAAAAAAATAATCTCACCATTAACTTCTGACAATCAACTGGATATTTATATTAATTTGTATATTCTTTTGATATATCATTATTATACATAAATTAATAATTATTAAGCATCTGGTCCTGGGGGGGGTGGAGTGATTAATCGTAAATTTTTTTAAATTCATTTCTTAGCAAATACTGTTGTTCACGGATACATCCAAGCAGCGTAGAGAAGTGAAGCTTCGCGTTGTTTCCTCCGCGCAAACTCAATTGGATGGCTTAAAAAAATTGTTGTCAACTGCGAGACATCTTTTTGATTTTGATTTCATCCGGCGTTTTTTTTTTCAGAAACAAATATAATGTTAAATAAATGTAACGATTAAATTATTTCGATATTAAATTGAGCCATCATCTGTTACAAAAAAAAAATAGTTTCTCCCCCCTTTTTTTCTTAACCATAATATAGAACCCTATTCTTAACAATTGCCTTAATAAAGTCTTATATGATTATTATTTTTGTATTATGAAGTCATGAAGTTTTGTATTATGAAGACATGAAGTTTTGTATTATGGAGACATGAAGTTTTGTATTATGGAGACATGAAGTTTTGTATTATGAAGACATGAAGTTTTGTATTATGGAGACATGAAGTTTTGTATTATGAAGTCATGAAGTTTTGTATTATGGAGACATGAAGTTTTGTATTATGGAGACATGAAGTTTTGTATTATGGAGACATGAAGTTTTGTATTATGGAGACATGAAGTTTTGTATTATGAAGACATGAAGTTTTGTATTATGGAGACATGAAGTTTTGTATTATGAAGTCATGAAGTTTTGTATTATGGAGACATGAAGTTTTGTATTATGGAGACATGAAGTTTTGTATTATGAAGTCATGAAGTTTTGTATTATGGAGACATGAAATTTTGTATTATGAAGTCATGAAGTTTTGTATTATGAAGTCAGGAAGTTTTGTATTATGGAGACATGAAGTTTTGTATTATGAAGTCATGAAGTTTTGTATTATGAAGTCATGAAGTTTTGTATTATGGAGACATGAAGTTTTGTATTATGGAGACATGAAGTTTTGTATTATGGAGTCATGAAGTTTTGTATTATGGAGACATGAAGTTTTGTATTATGGAGACATGAAGTTTTGTATTATGAAGTCATGAAGTTTTGTATTATGAAGTCAGGAAGTTTTGTATTATGGAGACATGAAGTTTTGTATTATGAAGTCATGTATTATGAAGTCATGAAGTTTTGTATTATGGAGACATGAAGTTTTGTATTATGGAGACATGAAGTTTTGTATTATGAAGACATGAAGTTTTGTATTATGAAGACGTAAAACAAATATTTTACTAACATTTATTTATCTATTCTCTAATTAGATGATTAATAAAATAATTTGATAATTTAGTTTTAGTTCGTAAATGTAATTAATTTTTATTACATCAAATAATTTAGTAATGTTTGAATAGTCAAATGTTACTTACCTTGTTTTTATTAGTAAAAATAATATAGGACGTCATTCTTAATAATTATTAATTTATAAATAATATATATTCTTCAAATATAGAAATTATTATTAAAGACAAAAAAAATCCAGTTCATTGAAACTAGATTTTCCACACAAAGCGAGTATTTTAGTCAAGGGGAGGCAACTCTTTACAGATTCCATTTTTTAAAATTACAAATATACAAAGTAATTTTTTTTAGTTATTTTTTTTTATATCCAAACTTCCCACACGCAACAAAGGAAAACGCACATGCATTTCTGAAGTTTAAACTTCTCGATTCTAATTTTTAAAAAAAGATATTTTATTCAGCAAGTGAATTTTTTCATTAGTCAAGGAAAGAAAATTAGCATAATTCGTCACACGTAACGATTTAAAACATGGTCAACTCTGACCGACGGAGGCAGACTAAGAAATAACATTAAGTCTTCCCTCCCCCCTACCTACGACAAACCGCACTATAGAAACAAATTCGTTTTTGGGGAATTTTCTTTTCGTATCTGAAAACTTAATTGAAGAATTGGAACAAATACATTAGAAGATATTGCCAAGGCTGCTGCAAAGAAGGTGGGCTCCCTCTACCGTGCTAGAAAACTTCTCACACCTGACAGTATCCTATATCTCTACAAAGCCACAATCTGCCAATGTATGGAGTATTTAAATGTCAACATTTCTGAAGACGTCCGATCGATTTTTATTGCAAAACCGATTTTTTGAAAATAACATAACATATTACTTCACGGAAATGTAAATTAATTCAGAAAAAAGACAATGTAGGTTGGGGGGGGGGGTGATATGAGTGAATCAAAAATGAAAGTAAAAAAGACTCCCGGGCAACGCCGGGTAAGTAGAACTAGTGAAAAAAAAATTAATCAAAATAAAACTTTAACAAATACAGCACAAACATTTATAGGATAAAAAAAATATTTATGCAAATTTGATATCACTACCCCTGAAAAGGCTAATGTTTGTATATATAATTTGAAAGTTGTTAAGATGCAGACACGTAATATTTCTCTTTATATGCCTAGTTATAATAGACTAGCACGGCTACGCGATGTTGCCTGGTTACTAAATAGAAATAATGGTGCTTGTACATAGAAGCGTCCGTATTAAATAATCAATACCACACACAAAAAACTATTATACACTTACATGATTAAATTTATTTAAATAAGTATCCTCACCGATAAGAAGGGCAAATGATCGAGTAGAATTTTAATTAAAAATGAAAATCAGTTTCATCGTATTTTGGTGAATGCCATTAATTTATTACTTGTTAATATGACATACTGAGTTATCGCCCCCTAAATTTCATGTTTTTCGCTTGAATCAATGGCTGAACCCGATTAAACAATATAACGGATTTTTATATTTTATTAAAATTCTACTTGATAGATTTTTGCTAATTTTTTGTGTACAAACCTATTTTTGCTTGATACATGAGTATTTCAAAGAGTTTTCCCGTTTATTTAATTGGAACTGTGATTTTCAGCGTTTTTTTTATATGTACCCGTCTCTGTACAAGTACGAAATAATACTAGTGATGAATGAAAAAAAATATGTAATTATTAAAATTAGAAACGTCTTAACATTATTTAAAAATTGAGCATTTGCACTTTTAAAAAAATAAATTTTAAAGATTTAGTTTGTTGTATACTATTATGGCTATAATTCTTCTATTTTCGCAAATTTCTTTCAAATCTTTCACTGCCTTGGTTGATAATGTTAAAACAGCAAATTCGTAACAAGCAAATTCAGCCGAACTAAAATCCAAGGGAGGTAAATCTTGTATGGTCGTTACGATGCAAGGGAGACAATACGGATTGTTCTTTTTATTTCTAAATATAAAAACGCTGAATTGAATTTAAATCGTATATTTATTTTAGTTTTTGTTTATGATAAAAATTTAGTTTTTAATAAAATTTCAAGAAAAGGTGTTTATTGATGATTTATTAGTAAGATTTTTATTTTATTTTTTTGAATATTTCGAAACTATTATATTTTTTCGACATTAACAGTGAGATACTTTTCGTTATTATTTTTGCAGAATTTATTTTAGACAAATTCTAATCACGTTGATACACCGGTTTTCATTAGATCACCGAAGTTAGACGACGTTTAACTTGACCAGTACCAGGTAAACGGGTTCTTCTGCAGTTTCACAATGACATTAAAATATTTAAAGAAATGTATAAACTTTGTTATGTACTTACGTGTTAGCTGAAAATAAGATCGTACAGAAAAAATTACGCAAATTCATCCAGTAAAATACGATCTTATATATCGGTAGACATTCAGCTTACTAAGTAGATAAGGGAGATAACTTTTGGAAAAAGTCAAAATATAAGAAAAATGGCGACATATAGATAAAATCGTTTTTTATTTTAAATTTAATATTGGATGAATTTGCGTAATTTTTTGTGTATAGTCTTTTTTTTCAGCTACCACGTAAGTACATAACAAAGTTTATACATTTCTTTAGCTATTTTTTTAAAAAGAGGTCTAACATGTCATTGTGAAACTGCAGAAGCACCGATAGGCGACCATTTCGGAATACCAGGCGTTGTACGTGGAATGATGATGACGACGACGACACCTCCCTGCAAAAATCAACATCGTTAAAACGAATTGTGGCTGATGATCGCAAAATAGATGTTATCTTCCATATAATGTCTATCATTCTGAATGTGAGAAACGTATAATGTAAAGAAGATAATACAAATTTTATTAAATCTTTTTAGGATATTTTCCCCTATTTACTTGCCTCCCCACGAGGGCAGAGTTAGACACAAGGTCGGTTTTTAATGTGGGTAAAATCCAGCTCGTCAAAAAGGTGTACTTTGTATTGGGACAAAAATAAATAAAATTGCCTCCATCTAGAAGGATTTCTCCTTCACTGGCAGAAGATAGAAAAGATGAAGTCTGGTATCAGAAGAGATACTACACTTTCGTCCGAGCCAAAAAGCCAAGAAGAAACTTTTATGATTTGATGCGATATTTTAACATTTTATTTTTTATTTTTAAAGAGGTGTTTGCAATAGTTTTAGTTAAACAACTTGGTGTTAATATATTTTAATTGATTCGTTAAAAACAGTGCTATGGAAGTGCAGTGCCACACAAAATGATAATAAAACAAACAAAAAAAGACGAGTGCAGTTGATACAAATGTGTGTTTGATAAATAAACAAACGAAACTTTATTCACATGGGAAGAAATATCTTGTCGGTTACAGGAAGGAATTTAGTCAGGATAAATGAATGTACAATTTAGGTATGTCCCCAAAATAATCAAGACTGAAGACGTATTTACCAAGACCGTATAGAAAAATATACATTTTCTACCAAATACTGTGTTTTCAAAAAGTATTAAAATTAAAAACGTATTGATTTATCTACCTCCCACGGCGGTAAGATGTGAAACAAGGTCGGGAAAGTGGGATTTGAAAAACCAGCGCCCAAGAAGGTGAGCACTCTGGCCTACAAAAAATGCCTGAGCAGCCTCGTCGGCATTCCCCGGTAGGGGCGCCTCAGGAGATATAAAGAACTTGAAGCATAAAAACTTTTGCCAAAATGACCGGAATCAGCATTAAATAACCAGAAAAGGGTTGATATGCCGTAAAACAAAACAACCAAACCATCTTTATATTGAATATATATTGAAAGACGGGAATTTGTACGGACTTCTGAACTGAACCCTTTATAGATACGTAAATTTGTTAAGAACCCTGTGTATATATGTGTATATATACCCGAGCTCGGCAAGTGGCATCTGAAAAAGGTTGGAGGTTGCATCGGTCGAAACGTTGTGAGAATAACATTAAAGATGAGAACAGTAGTCTGAATAATGCAAATTATCAGTCCTCATCTAAAAAATTCCGAAACATAATATTCTTTGTGTAGGGTTTTAGATTTTGACAAAACTCTGTCGAGAACTTCCTGCATTGTAGTTAATTTTTATTTCATTTTTTGTATTTCTCTTAAAAAATACACAAAAAATGTCTAGAATATAATGATGCGATTAACAATAAATTCAATAAACTGCAAGTCAGAAAGGAGTCTTTTTTTTTCATGGATAATTAATTATTCCTGCTAAATATACTTATTGTGTTTGCAAGTTTTTTTTTAATTCTATTTTTTTTTAATTCTATTTTTTTTTTAAATTCTATTTTTTGTTTTTAATTCTATTTTTATTTTTATTTTTTTAAATTTTCCTTCAATCTATTTAAGCATGTTGAAATAAATGTCACAGCAAACTTTTTGGGTTTATTTATTTATTTATTTTTTTTTGCATTTTAACCTTCATCCTGAGACAATGGTTCTTTTCTTCTCCCATCAACGTGCATATACTTCGTCACTACAGGCAATAAAAAAAATTATTCAAGCTTATTGGGAAAGAAAAGAAACAATATCGCATTCCATTCTTATAGCTACTCCAAACACCCCCACCCCCAAAAAAGAGTGTTTGAAAAACGAATATTCAGATATTTATTCCCTCAACCGTGACCTTTCAATTGTCAAAGGTCACTGTTATTGCTTTTGACATTTTCTGTAAGGATCATAAAGGAATAACACATCACCTTTATTGAATTATATTTTTCACACTTAATGATGCAAAAAAAAAAAAGTATATTTAGCAAGAAGAATTAATTATCAAAATTAAAAAGAAATACCAACCCTGATCGTACACAATTATCCTCTGTGCCACCTTTCAGTGAATTGGGAGTCAGTTTTCAATATTAGATTGTTTGAATCAGGAAAAATTAAGTTTGGCAAACAAGTTAAATATTAAAAACATTAAGACAAAAGCCAAAATTAGTCACTTTTTGTCTTTCTTTTTTAAAAAATCATAGTTCGCCCCAAAACAAGGCAAGTCACCAATGTATACGAAAAGGGGCTACTGAGAATTAGGTTGAAAATTAAGGGGATCATCCTAAACTGGGAGCTGTGCAGATAGATGTTTGTTCACGTTAGTTTTAAATTTCTGCATGTCGGTACAGTCGGGAAAACAGGGAGCAGGGAGGGAGTTCCAAAGGCTGGCAGCTCGAGGAAATAAGCTATTGAAGTAGAAGGCTCTCCGCCATCTGGGGCCATCCATAGTGAATGGATGGGATTTAGCTGTTGGTCGAGTGTATTTACGTCGGGGGGGGGGGGGCACTAGAGCAGCAAGTTCATCGGAGCACACTCCATTGAAGTATTTGTAAAACAAGCACAAGGATGCAACATTGCGGTGATGAGACAGGGGCTGGAGCTTGGTGGATAGTGAGGGACCTATTAGATTAGAGACTCTTTTTTTTTAACCTTGTCTAGGAGGGAGAAACTGGTGGATGGTGTACCAGTCCAGATGTGACAACAATGCTCCATGATTGGGCGGATGGTGTCTTTGTAGAGATATAGGATAATGTCAGGTGTGAGAAGTTTACTGGCACGGTAGAGGGAGCCCACCTTATTTTCAGTAGCCTTGGCAATATCTTCTATGTATTTGTTCAAATTCATGTTACCTGTGAAGGTTAAGCTGGGGAGTTTAAACGTAATATCAAGGTTAGACCGAGGAGTTCGAACGTTGAACTCTCAGGTAGAATGATATTTACCATGGCAATCGGTGGTTGAAGAGGTTTCTTGTAGTTGTCGAAGGAAAGGAGCTTTGTCTTAGCAGCATTAAATGTTACCATCCATTTATGACCCCATTCCACTACACTTTCTCTCCAGCTATGGGTTAAATAGTATTACTACCTTTGGTACCATTCCCTTTTGTTTATGATGGAAATTCCAATCTTTTTATCCTTTCCTTCCGTTTTCATCTTTGACTTAATAAACAGAGAGAGAGAGGCTAATTCGACAACTTAAAATGTAAGTTTTTTTTAAACATTACTGAGGAATATTTTAGCATGTATCTTGTTTGATTAAAAAAAGAAAAGCTTATGTATAAACAAACGTTTATTAACTCAGATTTAGTATAATAATTGATTGAATAAAACCAAATTATTTATATATTCATCAATGTTTCGTCTTTATTTGAAGAAATAACATACAAGTACTGGTATGTTATTTCTTCAAAATCATTCATCTTGAGAAAGTCTTGCAATAAAGACGAAACGTTGATGAATAATTTTGGTTTTTCTTTTTTCATTTTCCATCACATTGGAATATTATTTGCTTAATTTTCATTATATATATACATATATATAGGTATATATATATATATATATATATATATATATATATATATATATATGTATTATTATTATTGCATGTATCCACATAAAATGTTATCAGAAGATATTATGTGTCAATTTTCAGTATTTACTTCAATACGTAGATAGGCATATGTATATATATATATATATGTACATATATGTACTTATGTAAATGTGTGTATATATTTATATATATATACATTTGTGTGTATGTAGAGAGAAGTGTACGTGTATATATATATATGTACGCATGCAATTGTTACAAAATGTGGATATTGAATCATATGAATTTCAAATCTTGTTCCCATGAAAGGGAAACAAAGCTGCAATTTCACTATCAAATCGCAACAATGCCAGGAAATTAGCCAACCAAAACATAGACTGCACAAAATGAATGAATTTAATATTCTGAATGACGTCATCTTTACCCCTTGCTGGAAATGAAGGCAAGTGTCATGCAAATAAGTTCCTGTTAACAGCAGTAGGGGGCGCTTCTTTGTGGGTTTTTTTTTTTTTTGCTTTTTTATTAATTATTTTTATTTATGAACCAAAAAAAATCTAGCAGAAATTCTAAATAAATATTCGACATGGAGTCATGGGTGGTCTTTACTGCTGACAGGCTAAAGAATGAAATCGCCAAACATGAACCAGCTTGGTGTCGAATAGTGGATATCTCTAGAGATGGGGGAAATAATCACTCACTACTCAATAGAAAGAAAATCAACTGATATATTGTTGTTGTGTCCTTGCCCTCAAATGCCTCCCACTGACCTACTTTAATTAAAACTAATGGCAGACAAATTAATTAAATTAAATTAAGGGTAAATTAATTAAATTAATTAAAACTAATGGCAGACAAATTAAATTAATTAAATTAAATTAAGGGTAGATTAATTAAATTTATTAAAACTAATGGCAGACAAAGAGGTGTACACAACATTTTGTACCATTTACGTTAACTAAACTTGTATATTCCCTTTTTCTGTAGATTTAGCTTGAAGATTATTCGGATTAAAAAAAAAAAACGTGAATTCAGCATGGTACGACTTTTGATCAGCTCGATTAGGTTGTTGCAAATACTAAACATTTAATATATCCTAAAGAGTTAAACTGTGAACATAAGGGAACACAAGCTACTTTTCTTGATTTGGATATAAAAATTGAAGATAAAATATTTATCTATAAACTGTTTGATAAAAAAAATTAATTCCCTTGTCGTATCGTGCGAATGCCATATAAAAATAGTACTAGCCCTGTGTATATATTTTACGGGAGTATTATGTCCGAATTTCTGAGGATTGCTCGTGTTACCTTAAAATTAGTAGATTTCATGCCCCCAATTTCTGATCTAATAATAAGAATGATTAACCAAGGTGGCGATCAAAATAAAATATTTAGACAATTAAATAAAGCAATTACTCGCCATCCTGATGCTTTTAAATCTTATCAAATTAATCAAAATAAACTGATAGAACAAATCATAGGATATATAAATAAAAATAATGTAGAATATGTATAAACGTATATATAACACATATACTAATTATAATGAGAAAAAGAAAAACAATAAAAATACAGTAGAAAGAAAGAAATGTTAAAAAAAGAAGAAGAAGAAGAAAGAGAAAAAATCGACAGTTATGAACGCCGATTTTAAACACTGGGAGTGGGCAAAGAAGAAGAAGAAAAAGAGAAAAAAATTAACGGTTAGCTTATAAACGCCGATTTGAAACACTAAGAAAAGGAAAAAAAATCGACAGTTGGCTTGTGAACAAGGAAGATTAGTATTTATTTGAGGTTGACGACAACGGGGAGATGGACAACAAAGGAGAAGGAGGGAGAGAAGGAGGGACTAAAAGTATATATATATATGTGTATGTATGTATGTGTGTATATATATATATATATATATATATATATATACATATACATATATATATATACATATTTATTTATTTTTTTATTTTTTGATGTGTTGATATTTTTTTATATTTATAATATAAAACTAAAAATAATACATTAATCACCTAAATAATAGTGTAATGGATTCGTCCAAACACTTTAAAATGCAGCAACATTTTTGTAAGTAACGGATAAATTTTATTAGACAGACGAACAACACAGGTAAGGGAAATTTTTTTTTTTTAAATAACTAATATAAGTAAGCAAAACATTTATATGGAACAAAACGTAGATTTAGTATAAGGAACGTTTATGTTTTTGTCTTTTAAGGGAAGTTGGATCTGATCAACTCTGCTGGGAAGCCATGAAATAAAATACTGTCTTGTTTTTAAATTCCCGAAACAGTTTTTCATGGTAAACAACTGATGATCCCTTAAAATAGTGTTAGAAACAAACTAATATAATAACTGTAAAAAATAAATTGACTTACATGAGTGATTTACCACTGAAAGACTTGGGACTAAAAGTTTGTTTTTTTTTGTTTTTTTTTAATATAGTTTTAATGGTTAAGAAACTTCCGAGACTATATATATATCATATATAAACCCACAATTAATAAAATAGCATTCAATAACGCCATATCAGTCTTTAACAATTAATATATAATAATAATAATTTTAAAAAAAATCATAAACGATTAATAAATATATATATATAATAAAACTATAAATAACGGCTCTTAGTAAATATAAGACGCAGCCTCCTGAAGATGGTCGAGAGACCGAAAGCGCTCGAGGAATGGCCCACGACACAACGCTAGGTGCCATACTCTACCGGTTAACACCTGAGCACCGCAGAATTGCTCATCGCGTCAAGAGATTTACATGAAAGATTGTGAAAAAATAGAGCTCTGTGGTCTTCAATGACGCCTGCATAAACAACGACTTGCTGCCGAACTATATATATATATATATATATATATATATATATATATGTGTGTGTTTTTCGTTCAAGTTTTAAGTATTGCATGGAAAGTTTATAAAATTGAAATAAAAGCCAAATTAGCAATACAAGATTAATTTTTTTTTTTTTTTTTCTTACATTAATCCTATCGATTACGGAATAAGATTCCTTCTTCAGGGGTGACCAGTATTGAGTCATTTTTTTTTTTTTTTTTTCATCAAAAAACAAGAATAAAGAAACTTATTTCTTTGTTAATTTGATAAACGTCTTAGATGGTACGACGTCAACGCCTTGATGTTATGAAATGGCGGTAGGATTCAAAACCGGTGACGAACGAGAGATGCGTTGGCACGCTGTCGAGTAATGTGTGTGTTTTTCGTTCAAGTTTTAAGTATTGCATGGAAAGTTTATAAAATTGAAATAAAAGCCAAATTAGCAATACAAGATTAATTTATTTATTTTTTTTTCTTACATTAATCCTATCGATTACGGAATAAGATTCCTTCTTCAGGGGTGACCAGTATTGAGTCATTTTTTTTTTTTTTTTTTCATCAAAAAACAAGAATAAAGAAACTTATTTCTTTGTTAATTTGATAAACGTCTTAGATGGTACGACGTCAACGCCTTGATGTTATGAAATGGCGGTAGGATTCAAAACCGGTGACGAACGAGAGATGCGTTGGCACGCTGTCGAGTAATGTGTGTGTTTTTCGTTCAAGTTTTAAGTATTGCATGGAAAGTTTATAAAATTGAAATAAAAGCCAAATTAGCAATACAAGATTAATTAATTTTTTTTTTCTTACATTAATCCTATCGATTACGGAATAAGATTCCTTCTTCAGGGGTGACCAGTATTGAGTCATTTTTTTTTTTTTTTTTCATCAAAAAACAAGAATAAAGAAACTTATTTCTTTGTTAATTTGATAAACGTCTTAGATGGTACGACGTCAACGCCTTGATGTTATGAAATGGCGGTAGGATTCAAAACCGGTGACGAACGAGAGATGCGTTGGCACGCTGTCGAGTAATGTGTGTGTTTTTCGTTCAAGTTTTAAGTATTGCATGGAAAGTTTATAAAATTGAAATAAAAGCCAAATTAGCAATACAAGATTAATTTATTTTTTTTTTTTCTTACATTAATCCTATCGATTACGGAATAAGATTCCTTCTTCAGGGGTGACCAGTATTGAGTCATTTTTTTTTTTTTTTTTTTCATCAAAAAACAAGAATAAAGAAACTTATTTCTTTGTTAATTTGATAAACGTCTTAGATGGTACGACGTCAACGCCTTGATGTTATGAAATGGCGGTAGGATTCAAAACCGGTGACGAACGAGAGATCGTCACCGGTTTTGAATCCTACCGCCATTTCATAACATCAAGGCGTTGACGTCGTACCATCTAAGACGTTTATCAAATTAACAAAGAAATAAGTTTCTTTATTCTTGTTTTTTGATGAAAAAAAAAAAAAAAAAATGACTCAATACTGGTCACCCCTGAAGAAGGAATCTTATTCCGTAATCGATAGGATTAATGTAAGAAAAAAAAATAAATAAATTAATCTTGTATTGCTAATTTGGCTTTTATTTCAATTTTATAAACTTTCCATGCAATACTTAAAACTTGAACGAAAAACACACACATTACTCGACAGCGTGCCAACGCATCTCTCGTTCGTCACCGGTTTTGAATCCTACCGCCATTTCATAACATCAAGGCGTTGACGTCGTACCATCTAAGACGTTTATCAAATTAACAAAGAAATAAGTTTCTTTATTCTTGTTTTTTGATGAAAAAAAAAAAAAAAAAAATGACTCAATACTGGTCACCCCTGAAGAAGGAATCTTATTCCGTAATCGATAGGATTAATGTAAGAAAAAAAAAAATAAATTAATCTTGTATTGCTAATTTGGCTTTTATTTCAATTTTATAAACTTTCCATGCAATACTTAAAACTTGAACGAAAAACACACACATTACTCGACAGCGTGCCAACGCATCTCTCGTTCGTCACCGGTTTTGAATCCTACCGCCATTTCATAACATCAAGGCGTTGACGTCGTACCATCTAAGACGTTTATCAAATTAACAAAGAAATAAGTTTCTTTATTCTTGTTTTTTGATGAAAAAAAAAAAAAAAATGACTCAATACTGGTCACCCGTGAAGAAGGAATCTTATTCCGTAATCGATAGGATTAATGTAAGAAAAAAAAAAAAAAAATTAATCTTGTATTGCTAATTTGGCTTTTATTTCAATTTTATAAACTTTCCATGCAATACTTAAAACTTGAACGAAAAACACACACATTACTCGACAGCGTGCCAACGCATCTCTCGTTCGTCACCGGTTTTGAATCCTACCGCCATTTCATAACATCAAGGCGTTGACGTCGTACCATCTAAGACGTTTATCAAATTAACAAAGAAATAAGTTTCTTTATTCTTGTTTTTTGATGAAAAAAAAAAAAAAAAAATGACTCAATACTGGTCACCCCTGAAGAAGGAATCTTATTCCGTAATCGATAGGATTAATGTAAGAAAAAAAAAAAAAAAATTAATCTTGTATTGCTAATTTGGCTTTTATTTCAATTTTATATATATATATATATATATAGTAAGCAATGAAAATATATATTAATTTAATTTAGCCTTACGATTCCCCCCGGGGATGAAACACGGGAGCCTCTGTGTAGCTTGATTGCCATAAATATATTTTCATTGCTTACTACCTAGCTCTACTTACGTATCGAGCACTGTTGAAGTAAATACTGAAAACTGACACATAAAAAATTATATCTCCTTATAATATTTTATGTGGATACATGAAGTACTAATATATATACATATATATATATATATATATATCGATCAAGTTCAAATATGTTAATTAAGTGAACATAAAACCAAGTTATTCAAGAGTGCTCAATACCAAGTAGAGCATTTATAAAATTACATAAACAATATTATAGCCTTATGTCAATCAACCAACGTTTCAATGCATATAACCGCTATCTGATTTTGAATTTATTTTAGCTCTGCCTTTGATAAGATGCGGTAATACGCATTGAAACGTTGGTTGATTGACGTAAGGCTATAATATTGTTTATGTAATTTCATATATATATATATATAAGAGAGAGAAAGAGATTAATCCACACCCATGCGTACAAAAGATTATTTTTTAAGTGAAAATAGCAACAATGTTAACGCCTTTCCAGCCATACTGTCAAGTGCCATAATAATCTGTCCAACGATAAAGATTTAAATGGAACAAATTTTTTTTAAACAGTTTTAGCCATTTAAAAAAAAAAAAATTTTTTTTATAATTACTTACTGGACTTTGGATTTATAAAATTTTTAACGGGGTGTTAAGAGTTAAGAAGAAAAAAACAGTAGTAAAGATTTGGAATGACTAGAAGCAGATCGACCCCTCCCCCATACACACACACACACACACACACTTCTCAGACATAGCATGGTTGTAGATTATATAACCTTGCCGCTAATACAGTAAATATGTTTGTTTTTCAACCGCTTTCAATTTTATCATTACTTTTATTTTAATTTTTATTATTTGTATATTATCAATGTTACAAACCTCCAATAAACAACCACCACACACACACACATAAAATAATAAAGAGGGAAATATATGGTAAATCCTTGAAAAACAACGTTGTAATTCAATGGCGAACAGCATAAAATTGATCAAAAAATAATAATAGACCCATAAAAATTAAAATAAAAAAAATAAATGGAATGTGACGATAGGATAAAAAACCTGAAAGGTTCAGCTATCCATGTTAATTCATTGAATAATACAATCTGAATGGGGAAAAATGAATGTGGCAAGGGGGATAACCCATTTCCGGACCGACTTTACACAATGGCATTTTGAAGACAACAAAAGAATTGATTGGAAAAAAAAAACATATGTAGATATATAAGGAGAAATGTATAAAATATTATTTTATATCATTGGAAACCCACAGGAAATAATAATAAAAAAATACAAGTAGTAGAAGTTCTTTTAATGAACATAATGACAATAAAAACTTGTATTCTAATTGCATATGGTGTTAATAATAACATCATGAACAATAATTATGACGTCTTCCTCCTCTACTTCTAGATGTGTCCACGCATCTCTCTAAGAGGATTTGTCTGTTGGTCACACGTCATTTTAAAATCGCATTTTTATTTTTAAAAGCACAAATTGAATGAACACGTTTTAGGAATATTCATTATTAATACTAAGCGTTACCTGTTGGTCGTTAAGAAGGTTAGAGTATTGATTTACTCCTCTCCAGGAGTTAGGCACAAGGGCAGTTTTTATCTTACTCCCACAAGTAAGATGTGACCCAAGGTTGGGTCGGGAAAGTGGGGTTTAAAAATTGCCTGGGCAGCCCGTCGGCATTCCCCGGTAGAGGCGCCTCAGGCAGTAAGCAATAAACTTACTCCTCCCCAAAGAGGGGAGGCGAAGCCTGGGATGGTGGACCTCCTAGAACTGCACAGGGCGTAAATGAAGACCCAAAGGCCAAGACAATACCAGTCTATGGGGTGCAGTATCCATCGGAACAGATATTACACTTTGATCTTAGCCAAAAGACCAAGAGCGTTTGGCATATGAATATGTGTTGTAAAAGATGGACAGTGGTTTCAACAAGATGGGGCAACGAGCCACACTTCAAATGACTTGTTAGAACAGCTGAAGGAACACTTTGGTGATCGTCTTATTAGTAGGAGGTGTGATCCTGAATGGGCTTCATACTCACCGAACTGTAACTTCCAAGATTTTTATCTGTGGGGGTTATTTCAAAGATAATGTCTGTAACAGCAAGCAAACTGGAGCAAAGATCTCGGACACGAATTACACTGATGAATATGTATTTATTTGCGCGCACATGGCCAACGCTGAACTATAACATCTTTTCACCATAAACCTGGAAATACATGAAAATAAACAAGTCTTACAAACATGTTCTAAGACAAAACGAAGCAAATTATAAAAGAGTAAAAATTCAAATAGGTTTAGAGAACTATGCGTTGCTTACCTCTATTATTGCCAAGCTAGTTGTCTCAGAGCCAACGTCTATCACAAGTGGAACAAACGTCCGACTCCCATGTTGACTGATTCAAAAAGACCGACTCTGGGCAAGCAGGCGGTGTAGAGGCACGACAGTTACCCCGTGTGCATGTCTTCCAGAAGGGGGCGGTTCTGAATACAAAAGTCCCCTTTCCTGAATTATGACCGGCCAACATGTGAAACTCCTACGTTTACAATGTCTATCAAAACAATTCCCAGATCATTCCTGAACCGGAAGTGGCCATCACAGCCTAAATCAGAGCAGTACCAAGAGAGGAGTGTGTCAGAGTTATTTTACATGGTCACCCCTATATATATATATGAATATAAAGGCTTTCCTCAAAGTCTCGGCAATAAGATAATTGGATATTTTTTATTTTGATTAAATGAAATACAAAAGTCAATATTTTAAACTTTTTACGAAGGTAAGAGATCAGTTGAATGACAATTTCTCTAATTGGATTGGAAGATGCGGTCATGTAGAGTAGTCTCCTCATTCACCTGACATTAGATCTCTTGATTTCTTTTTCTGGGGTATGCAATAGGAAAAAAGACATTAGATTTCTGGGGTATGCAATAGGAAAAAGACATTAGATTTCTGGGGTATGCTATAGGAAAAAAGACATTAGATTTCTGGGGTATGCAATAGGAAAAAGACATTAGATTTCTGGGGTATGCAATAGGAAAAAGACATTAGATTTCTGGGGTATGCAATAGGAAAAAAGACATTAGATTTCTGGGGTATGCAATAGGAAAAAGACATTAGATTTCTGGGGTATGCAATAGGAAAAAGACATTAGATTTCTGGGGTATGCAATAGGAAAAAAGACATTAGATTTCTGGGGTATGCAATAAGAAAAAAGACATTAGATTTCTGGGGTATGCAATAAGAAAAAAGACATTAGATTTCTGGGGTATGCAATAGGAAAAAAGACATTAGATTTCTGGGGTATGCAATAGGAAAAAGACATTAGATTTCTGGGGTATGCAATAGGAAAAAAGACATTAGATTTCTGGGGTATGCAATAAGAAAAAAGACATTAGATTTCTGGGGTATGCAATAAGAAAAAAGACATTAGATTTCTGGGGTATGCAATAGGAAAAAGACATTAGATTTCTGGGGTATGCAATACGAAAAAGACATTAGATTTCTGGGGTATGCAATACGAAAAAGACATTAGATTTCTGGGGTATGCAATAAGAAAAAAGACATTAGATTTCTGGGGTATGCAATAGGAAAAAGACATTAGATTTCTGGGGTATGCAATAGGAAAAAAGACATTAGATTTCTGGGGTATGCAATAGAAAAAAGACATAAGATTTCTGGGGTATGCAATAAGAAAAAAGACATTAGATTTCTGGGGTATGCAATAGGAAAAAGACATTAGATTTCTGGGGTATGCAATAGGAAAAAGACATTAGATTTCTGGGGTATGCAATAGGAAAAAAAAACATTAGATTTCTGGGGTCTGCAATAGGAAAAAAGACATTAGATTTCTGGGGTATGCAATAGGAAAAAAGACATTAGATTTCTGGGGTATGCAATAGGAAAAAAGACATTAGATTTCTGGGGTATGCAATAGGAAAAAGACATTAGATTTCTGGGGTATGCAATAGGAAAAAGACATTAGATTTCTGGGAAAAAGTGCACTCGACATAAAAATCACACATCCAATACACTTGACTCAATGAATAAGGAATGACCGTTCCAAAATTGAAGGTTATGTGGATTTGTTGCATCAAGTTCGTGAAAGTTTTGGGAAACGCATCAATATTTGCATCGCAAATGACGGAAATGATATTGAAGATATTATTTGAATAAAAACATACCTATGTGTAAAGACTTTATCGACAACCTTAAGATGCATAAAATTGTACTTTGTAGAAAGAAATTGCTGTTATAAATGGTAATGGAGCACAGGAAGGAGCAGGTGCTCACGTGATTGCAAAAGTTAGGAGTGGATGGAGTAAGTTCAGGGAACTTCTGCCATTACTAACCAGCAGAGTGTTACTACTATCTACCAAGGAAGGAATCTATCAGGCATGTGTACACAATGTAATGTATGGTAGTGAAACCTGGGTAGTGAGGATTGCAGACGAAAGAAATAATGAGAATGATTCGATAGATGTGAGTCTTAAAGACAGGCTTAGTTCTGATGACCTCAGAGGAAGATTAAATCTGGACAGTATGGGGAAATGTGTGCAAAACAGGAGACTTCGTTGGTATGGTCACGTTAAGAGAATGGATAACAGTTCTTGGAATAGTAAATGTAGAAAAGTTTAGATAGCAGGTCAGTTGGAAAGCAAAGGCGAAGGAAAACACGAGAGGAAGTGATAAGGATGGATTTGAGAGAAAGAGGGACAAATAAAGACCTGGACAGAGATAGGTTAGTTTGGAAGTCAATTTCTAAAAGCGGTCTAATATGTGCCGCATACAAAACAGACGTTTAACCAACTGATGATTATTTACTCCTCGCGGAGTTAGGCACAAGGCCAGTTTTATCTTACTCCCACAAGTAAGATGTGACCCAAGATCGGGTCGAGCAAGTGGGGTTAAAAGCCAGCGCTCGAGAGGTGAGCACTCTGGCCATTTAAAAATTGCCTGGGCAGCCCCGTCGGCATTCCCCGGTAGGGGCGCCTCAGACAGTAAGCGATAAACTTACTCCTCCCCAAAGAGGGGAGGCGAAGCCTGGGAGGGTGGACCTCCTAGAACTGCACAGGACAGGCGTGCAGTATCCATCGGAACAAATACTACACTTTGATCTTAGCCAAACGATGATGATTATTATGAAATAATAGTTAACTTATCTATGAACACTCCTGTTATCATGTTAGGTTCGTCTTAATTCATCATGCTGTGGAAACATCATTTAAAATTAGTCGTTATTAAACTACATAAATTAACTGACGTGATGTTATGTTTTTATTTTTCAATATAAAAAATAAATAAAAGCCGTTGATTATTTGCCTATATAAATGTTCCATGAGTCAATTCGTGTCAGTAAGTCTAGCGAGCCAGCTTCCCATAGAGACTAAGAGACAGGTGCTCAGTAGCCAGCCAGATTTCTTAGTAATAACCACATCATATTAACAATGCTGGATGCTGGTGTCTCGTGTGCTTTTGAAACAACAAATCTGCACAATAGAGTCAGGCTGTGAAATCTGAATAAACATTGTTATTACAAAAATGACAGCATTGAATTAAATTGAACAGAATGAGAAGAAAAGGTTTCCCCGTGTGCTATTAATGCCGACCTTGTTTACATGGCTTTTTTGTTAAATTCGAAATGTTGCAACCGCCATCTTGTATTTCTGGTCAGAAGACCATTCTTTTTTAAAAGAATGGTCTTCTGACCATTGGTTGAATCAGTTTATTTTGTTTACTTTTTGAATCAGGTTATTTTGTTTGCTTTTTCAAATATTAAGTACAAATAAGATCAATACAAAATGAATGGAATGAAACATGCATTTATATATATATATATATATATATATATATATATATATATATATAAAACATAAAGAAAGAGGCAAAATGCCTTCATAAAATCTTGTGTTAGATACAGATATTTTTATTAAAATCAAAATAAAAAATCAAGACAATATTCATTTTTTTCTTCTTCATCTTGACTTTTTTATCTAATATTTCGCTTGATATAACAAGCTTCGTCAGAGCTTTAGACAAATAAGAGGTATTAACCTTATTTTTTTTTTTTATAATAATCGTTCCTGGTCTTCTAGAAGTTACGTCCGATGTTGTGTGGACTAACGGTGTAAATGTCTCTTTTAAATTGAACTTAAATCGTGCATGGTCGCTGGTAGGTATGAATTTGGGAAAGTTCATTTTTTTTAAGCATCTTTAGAATAAAATTCAAAATTTTTTAAATTAAAAAAAATGAACTTTCTCAAATTTATATATATATATATATACTGTAAATATTTGTAAGTAGCAAAGTTTTTTTGTACCTACAGACGATATCGTTTCGGGTTCTTTTCCCTCACCAGTGCAGGAGTGGCGGTTGCAAGCGGTCACATGGGATCGAACGCAGTTCGTAGAATCAGTCTAGAATCACGATCCACACGGACGCGAGAAATCTCCACAGACAGTAGCTGAAATTAACGTACACTTACCCGAGTGGCGGGGGCAGGCGTCATTGTTGTCGAAAGTGTTCGACGCTCGAGCAGAACGTTGCATAATCGCTGATGACAACAAACTTTGTAATTTCAGACAGGGCTCTACTATTAAGACTATGAATCTTAAAGGGGCATTAACTGTCAATATTTGTAAGCATTAAAGTGTTTTGGTATCTACATATATAATGTCTGAGGTTAAAATACACGATATATTATAAAATGAAATGCTGTGGAGACAGGATAAGGATGTGTGAAAAAAGATGAAAGGAAAACAAATTAAACACATGAATAAATCATCAAAAATGAAAGCTTTACCGACTTCGTTCGGATCAACGAACGTCTTCAGAAAAAAAAAGTTCGTTGATCCGAATGAAACCTGTAAAGCTCTTGTCTATTCCTGTGTTTGATTTGTTTGTTTTCTTTTGTCTTTTTCACATATATATATATATATATATATATATATACAGGGTGGGCAAAAATAAGGGTCCTATTTTTAAAAATTCATAACTTTTTTATTTATTGATTTTTTTTTTTTTTTTAGAATAAGTAAAGGAACCCATTCCGAAGCAAGCATGAGCCGTATTAGCCCTAAGGAACGTACCCTCATTTAGAAAACATTATTTTTGCTTAAAAAACTCAAAACAGTGTAAAAAACAATACTTTAGTTTTTGTAAGTTTTAAGAAGTGTTTTTCGGCTAAAATTTGTTTTGTTTATTTCAAAAAATCTCGGAAGGGTCAGTCTACACACACATAAAGTTTGGTGAGTTTAACTTTTATTTTGTGGAAGTTATTCAAATTCATGTTATTCAAATTTAAAGATAGGACCCTTATTTTGGCCCACCCTGTATATATATATATATATATATGTGTGTGTTGATATAACATCATGTAAAACCTTAGTTAGTCAGGGAACAACATTCCATATCTCCTTCAAAAACACTTTTATTTGAAAACAATTGTTTCTGCTCATCTCAAGAACATACATCTTCATGATATACAAAATATCACCGATTTTCATGAGGAGGCTTCATCAGTGCATACAAAAATTCACCAGTCAGACTGAAAAAATTGAAATGCATCCAATATTCATTTGACTTTTACATATTCTCTTTCTCTTCACAATTTTTCAAAGGGAAATACTTACTATTTTATTTTATTTTATTTTTTTAATATAGAATATCGGATTTTATTTTTTGGCAAATTATTTTTTTAATGTGTTTACTTATTAACAAATAATGAAATTTATTTGAAAATATTAATCAATAAATACCTTATTCGTCACTTGGACATTGTTTAGTTCAGTAGCAAGAAATCCCGATTCCTTTAATATATAATCGTATCAGAGTTAGTAGTGTTCTTCAAATGTCCGGCTGGCTTGGCAGGCCAAGAGCAGACTCAAGGCGTTTCCACGAATAATGGCGATAAAACTGTCGACACAAGTCGCATCCCATATCAGTGACTTATACTTATTTAACCCTATTTTTTTATGTAAATGTCCATATTGTAATACGTGCAGGTCATGTGCATTCCTCTCTTTTTACTGTGTTTTTACTCAATCGATAAGAATCGATAAAAACATATTTCAAAATATATCACATAAGTAATTTGAAATTGAAACCTTTTCCTTTTTCTTCATTTTTACTCCTTCATTTTTTTAATGCATAAGGACACCCACATATCACTACTTAGCAGCCCATCTATAAAAGATTTTAAATTTAAATGATTGTGGTTGGTGGGAAATATTTATTACTAATACGTTAACCTTTGAAGTATGTTTTTATAAATCGTCACTGATTGAACATAAACATGTGGGTTCAATCTTTTTATTAAAAATGATTTTTAATTAGATAAACCCACATTTTATTTTTCAAAACAATATCTGAAGAGAGAAACACATGCTCGAAATTAAATAATAAACAACTTTTTAAAAATTATACACTTTTCTCTCCCTGGAACGACACTACCCTCTACTTCATATGTCTATTTATATAAAGTTAGGTATGTTTATATGTTCATATACTGTGTGTATTTAGGCAGCAATTTCTCATTTATGCAAACATTGTTAAAAATAACAGAATTCGCCTGTTTAATTATGCCTTTGCTGAATTTAAATCGTCAACGACTTCCTGGAACAATGCAAAAACGTTCTCTGCGCATTTCTCCACTGTCTTTTTTAAATTTTCTTCTTTCTCCAGCTTTTTTGTTCATTTGCTTTTGACACCTGGGGATGATTCGACGAAAAATCGAAAACGTTCGTGAAACCTATAGAACATTTATTAATTTATTTCATTTTAATACAAAACAAAGACCATCAGAAAAATTGAAAAAATAAAAATAGTATAATTAAACAAACGAATTCGGTTATTTTTAACAATGGTTGCATAAATGTTCATTATATATATATATATATATATATATATATATATATATATATATATATATATATATTTATATATATATATATATATTTATATATATATATATTTATATATATATATATATTTATATATATATATATATATATATATATATATATATATATTTATATATATATATATATATATTTATATATATATATATATATATATATTTATATATATATATATATATATTTATATATATATATATATATATATATTTATATATATATATATATATATTTATATATATATTTATATATTTATATATATATATATATATTTATATATATATTTATATATATATATATATATTTATATATATATATATATATATATATATATATATATTTATATATATATATATATATTTATATATATATATATATATATATATATATTTATATATATATATATATATTTATATATATATATATTTATATTTATATATATTTATATATATATATATATATATATATATATATATATATATATATATTTATATATCCACTCCTAAGCTAATTAACAGATAATTATGAATTTTAGAACACGGCTACTAGGCATAATGGTGGGTAATGTGGGCTATTTTTAATTTAATTTAGTTTTATATAAAAGGAGAAAAGAAGGTGTGGAAGCCCTTTGTGAAAACTTATATACACCTCAGATTTTTTGTGAGATGGATGAGAAGTCAGATGTGGAGAAAGTATATCTCGATTGTGAAGCTACTGAGGTTGACAAAAATGTTTGTTACCTTGGTGATCCCATCGGAGCACAGAGTGGAGCAGATGCTAATGTGATTGCTTGAGTTCGGAGTGGATGGAGTAAGTTCAGGGAACATCTGCCAGGAGAGTGTTACCACTGTCAGCCACCAAGGGAAGACTCTATCAGTCATGTGTACGTAGTGTAATGATGCATGGAAGTGAAATCTGACCAGTGAGGGTTGCAGACATGCGTGGCATGGGGAGAATTGATATGAGAATGATACAATGGATGTGTAATATGAGCCTTAAAGACAGGTTTAGATCTGATGAGCTCAGTGGAAAATCAATTCTGGAGAGTGCAGGGAGATGTGTGTAGGACATGAGATTTTGATGGCATGGCCACATTGAAAGAATGGATGAGAGTTCTTTGGTCTATAGATGTAGAACAGTTGAGGTAGCAGATCCAGTTCATGGGTAAAGGCCAAGGAAAATATGGGAGAAGTGATAAGAACGGATTTGAAAGAAAGAGGGATAAATAAAGACCTGGTCAGAGATAAGTTAGTTTTGAAGTCAATTTCTTAAAGTTGTTTTATGCATGCCAGCATGTAAAATGGATGTTCAGCTGAATATGCTTATAATATTCTCATCTTAGTTGTTATTTTGACAACGTTTCGGCCGATGTAACCTCTGACTTTCTTCGGGGGTATCTTTTCGAACTTAGGAATCTTTAGAGATGAGAATAGTAGTCCAATTATTCCAAATAATCCAAATTATTAATCACCATCTCAAAAATTCTGAAACAAAATGTTCTTAGATTAACACTTTTTTTTGCAGTTTAACCACATCACCGATCTTCAGAAGTGTATCTAACTGACATTAATAAATTGATGCTAGTCTGATATACTTCCAATGATCGGTGATGCCGTGAAACTGCAATCGCCATTTGAAAATTCAAATATTTCAGATTTACATTAAATTTGATCCTTAGTCTCACCGATTTTTGTAGTTGTTCATGGTGGATGCAAGAGATAGGACTTTGGAATCTGAGTTAAATGAAACAGGACTCTTGTTTCGGTGTTTTGAATTATGTGACCGGTTTGAATAATTATCTCTACACAGACGATTCTGGAAGGATAAAACGTATACGTATGTAGATAAACAAATATTATATATATATATATATATATATATATTTCATGTATCCACATAAAATTTTATAAGGAGATATACTTTTTTATGTATCAATTTTCAGTATTTACTTCAACAGTGCTCGATACGTAAGTAGAGCTAGGTAGTAAGTTATGAAAATATATTTATGGGAATTAAGCTACACTGAGGCTCTGTCATTTCGTCCCCAGGGGAATCTTCAGGCTAAAATGCATGGAGTTGTTTTGCCGGGTGTTTTTATATACACGACTAGCTAGTTAACCAATCAGATTCTTTGTTGTTCTCTTAGCCAATCGTTGGGCTTCCCACTAACAAAGGTCCGGTTAGTTTTACTTCATAGAATTAAGCCAATGGGTGAATACTGCAGAAACAATCATTTGGTTTAATAATATCGAAAATAAGAACAAATGTACCTGCCTACAATTTGACATAGTGAATTTCTATCCGTCTATCAGAAGAACTCTTCAACATCGCCCTAGAATTTGCCGAGTTGTATACAGATATATCCAAGGATGAAATCCACATCATTAAAAAATGTAGGAGATCAGTTTTAATCAATAATGATGACCAATGGATTTTAAAAAATATGACAAACTCCTTTGATTTGGCCATAGGTGCCCTTGACTCTGCAGAGGCATCAGATCTTGTGGGCTTATTTATTTTATATACACTCACAAATATATTTGATAATACAGATATAGACCTATATAGAGATGATGGATTAGCAATACTAAGAGATTACAACACAGTCAAGGGAGAAAACTTCAAGAAAATTATCCATATGGAAATGAAAAAACTAGGCCTAAAAGTAGAAGTACTAAGATAAAAACAACCCACTTTCTAGATGTCACGTTAAACTTAAATAAAAATACTTACGAACCATACTTAAAAGATAACGCCAATCCAATATACTTAAACCCAAGTCTAATCACCCCCCATCAATCATAAAACAGATTCCGAATTCTATCAAACGGAGGCTTATCAATAATTCTAGCAACAAAAATCTATTTAAAAAAATAAAGCAACATTTACAATACAGCTCTAAAAAATATTGGTTACCATAATACCGAAATTAAATATAAGAAACATGACACCAATAATTACAATAAGATTAAAAAGAAAAGAAAAAGAAATATAATCTGGTATACACCGCCCTATAACCAGATGCTAAAAACTAAACTGGGTAAGAAATTCCTAAATCTCATTGAAAAACACTTCCCCGTAAGTAATCCACAGCATAAGATATTCAATAAAAATAACCTAAAACTGTCCTACACCCGGCAAAACTAACTCCATGCATTTTAGCCTGAAGATTTCCCCTGGGGATGAAACGCTGGAGACTGTGTAGCTTAATTGCCATAAATATATTTTCATAACTTACTATATATATATATATATATATATATATAGGAGGGCGAAAATATGTTTTAGCATATACCTTCTATACTTTATGTATATCAACCTTTTCATCATGGTGGTATATATATATATATATATGAGAGAGAGAGAGAGAGATACATTTTTGTACAGAACCAACATAGTCTATTCAATAGAGTTGGGTTCATTGCCCCTCTGTGTGTATCAAACTCTTTTGGTGACATAGTTGAAAGTAATTTCCTATTCTTTTCTTTTCAGCTTGACAAATAAAACACGCCAGGGCAGCGGTTCAATATTTATCTCGATTTAAGTGGTCTTTTATTTGTAGTTCAAACTCAGGAAGTATTAAAGGCAAACATTAAAAAAAAAAATGTTGAATCACGGACATTTTTTATACCCTTTTATAAATAAAATTCAATTTAAAGCCGATTCAAATATTGCCATGATTTTTTTTTCCTTTTGCCATCATGCGTGAAATTATTTTTAAAGCCTTTGCTAAATTGATAGATTATTTTATTTTCATATTTATTCATTTATTTATTAGGAGGGAATGTATTTTTAAAAGATTCATTTTTGAATAAAATAAAATAAAAAATGGCGGAAGAAAGGGAGATAATTGAAGAGAGAGAGAGAGAGAGAGAGAGAGAGAGAGAGAGAGAGAGAGAGAGAGAGAGAGATCGTGTAATAGACACGAATAAAAGACTAAATAATTTTTATTTTATTGGGTGTGAAGTCTGAAAGATCTGAAATTGATGACCAAAACGGGAGTAGAGGTTACTCATAATAAAGTCTAGATTCAGTTAACTCAGGGATGAAGGTCAGAGGAGGGGCTTAAGTTATCATTGAATGGACACCTATTATTGTTTGGGTGCTTTTTTTACATTGGGACCCGCGCTAAAACTCTTTCGGCATCGGCACTTTCCGGATGTTCACGTTAAACGCCGGACAGTGCCGAATGAAAACTCCGTTGACTTACCTGCGTCCAAAAAACAAAACAAATGAGGCTGGATTTACAAGTGGGACAAAGCAAACAAAACATTTTGTATGAAATAAATATTTATTTTTTTACCCGAAGATTCAAATAAGTGTTTAAATAAAAAAGTTATTATTTTTTAAAACATTTTTCTTATTAAACATTTGTACGAAAGAATTTTTTTTTAAACGACGAAATAACAGTGATGATAACAGTGACAAGTTAATCGAGTAAGTTTGTTTTTTTTGTTTTTTTTTCTTTTGCAAAAATTTTTTATTAACTTTTTTTTACTGACTATTTTTGTTTATTTCGTTAGGGTTCAGGGTTAGGATTTAGGGTTAGGGCAGTCGGTTTCAGGACCGGCGGCACAGTTATAAAAGTGTGTGTGGGGGGGGAGCTCTCCTAAAAAGTGCATATATAACTTCATTATTGATGACCGTAAAGTGGGGGGGGGGGCAAGTCAAAAATTTGGGGGGCTTGGCCCCCCCCCCCCCGGTGCCGCCGTCCATGGGTTTAGGAATTAGGGTTAGGGCAGTTTCATTGCGTTTAAACCAGTTTGAATGCTTAGATGTTGTCTGCTTATTCGTCTCGCTTCAGGTTTTCCTGCGTTTTTACCATAAACCGCCGGAAAGCATCGACGCCACAGGGACTTTTGGACTCTTAGCGTGGGTCCCAATGTAAAAAAGTACCATTGTTTGTGATAAGGCCAGAAAAAATTGCCGACAGATTAAAAAAAAAAAAATTCATGCATCACTTATTTTTTCCTATAATAAATAATGGCCGTATAAATAATCTTTGATGGTTCATTAAGAATTTGTGGCTGTTAAAATTGGATGGGACTAGAAAAACATTGACAGTAATTTTATTTGGTTTCCCTCAATAGAAATAAATATACAAAAGGAAATAGAAAAAAAAAATTGAATGCAATCTTTATATTCAACAAAGAAAAGGACCCTAAAAAGGGGTCTTCAAAAGAGAGGGGGTGGCCGAATTTGTTTGAATAAAACTGAGCTATCAAACAAAACCATCCTCAGAGCTTTTGTTGAATTGTTATAAAGAGTAAAAATAAAACAAACATAAAAAGAAAGGATTTATAATAAAACATCTTTTTTATGTTAGAATGTCAAAGAATTGGACAAAGATTTTTAAACAATGAAACATTCCTTCTATCATTCACTGTCAAAAGCCTTAAATCTGTTTGTAGCCTATTTTTGTCTGACTCTAAAAGTTCCATTTAAAAAAATATTCATATTGAAATCTACATTTTTTTTATATTATGTTTTTTTATATATATGGGCTCAGCATACAAGTGTCATGGCTACTGCATCACTTGGGAAAATATATCTGGGATATACCCCCCTCCCTTCAGTAAGGTAGACTAAACTCTAAAGCCTTGCTGTGTAACTAGTCTAGAAGAAAGGAACTAAACTGAAAAGTACCATCAAAGCCCAAATCAGGGCAGTTCAAGAGAGGAATTATTGACTGTTTAGTTCAGGAATAGTTTCTTGATAGATATTATCTTTTTGATTACCACACAGATAACAAATTTGTTGGGGGGGGGGGGGTTAAGGCCCGGTGAATGTAAAGCCCATCCAGGATCACACTTACTACCGATGAAATGATCACCAAGTCAGGAATAGACTGAAGTTTTTGATCAAATATGGTTGGAGTAATTTACTCCTCTCCAGGAGTTAGGCACAAGGCCAGTTTTTATCCTACTCCCACAAGTAAGATGTGACCCAAGCTCGGGTCGGAAAGTGGGGGTTGAAAAGCCAGCGCCCGAGAGGTGAGCACTCTGACCATCAAAAATTGCCTGGGCAGCCCCGTCGGCATTCCCGGGTAGGGGCGCCTCAAGCAGTAAGCAATTAACTTACTCCTCCCCAAAGAGGGGAGGCAAAGCCTGGGAGGGTGGACCTCCTAGAACTGCACAGGACAATCCCATAGACCGGCGTAAATCAAGCCCCGAAGGCCAAGACAATACCAGTCTATAGGGTGCAGTATCCATCGGAACAGATACTACACTTTGATCTCGACCAAAAGGGTTGGATTGCAAAAAGGATTGATACCATGATTTGTGTCAAAGGTCGTCTGGCGATATCAATTGGTTTACAATTAAAAAGTCATTCAAATTAATTATGGAAATTGTGTATTTTCAATACAAAAAGAAAAGCATATTTCTACTGTTAGGAAGTGTAAAAAAAGAATTATCATTTAGAATTATTAAATCGTTCGAGTTAAACTTTGAAAAATTATTCAGGTACAATTCACAATGAGTGACTCTGAATTTTCCTCTGGCTCGATACATCGTGGGCATTCAATTGGATGATGTGACATGAAAATGGTTTTGGAATGAGATTGATGACTGTGAAGTAAAAGTAGTTGTTAAATGAGGAAGGATGTAACGTTTACCCGTTTGCGGCCATCGTCCTTTTTTAGCACTAGAAAGATAATTAACCATATTTCAGCAATATCTGTACTTTTCAGAGATGTCTATAGTTAGTCGTAAAGATTGGAGTGTCTTTTAAATATTCAACTTACTGCCTGATGTTTATTAGCAACACTGATGTCTCAGTTTTAAGTTTACTGTGAAAATCTAGAGTGGAACGGTACAATCATTTTAATCTATTATTCAATCAAATTGCTTTTGGTAGTTAGTTCTTATAATCAACCCACATTTATACACAACATAAATGAATGCTCTATCAAGTAAATCTTTGAAATTAATTTTGTTCAAATATAGTATCGTCTTAAAGTGTCGGCCTAAAATAAGGACCAAACTAAACATAGATTTTTTTCTAAGAATATTGTAACGGATTTCCCTTTTACGTATTTAGTATCAAATAATATTGTATTTACAAACGATTTTTGCTAATGAATTAAAAGAAAAAAAATGTGGCCTCTAAACTGTTAATGTTATAAATGGATTCGTTAGAGAGTTAAGTTCAATAAAATATATTTTTAATGTAAATATGTCATAGTCTTTGTATGTGAACATTTATTCCAACTTTTCTGCTCAAAAAAAAGTTGAACATAACGTAGGACAAATGAAAGGTTGTCTGGATTGCATTAAAGATATTATCAATCTGACTACGTCAGCGAAAAAACAATGCACATCTACGAAAGCCTATGCAACAATTAACCACTTGAAATGTAAGGCATGAAAGTAAAACTTATAGAATATTCGATGTAATCATTTGTAAAAGCTCTGAAATTGAACGATTTACTAGATTGCAACTAGATGTCACGAATGCATCAGGACTCCACGTTAAAACTATTCATACATTTCCCACCAACAGACTTGCTCAGCGTTGATATCAGCTAGAATCTCTGTTGAAGAAATACTATCTACTATATTCGCTACATATGGGAAACTATCAAGTAGACACTGAGCATCAGCATCACATACAATATACAGCCACATGAAAGAGAACAATGGCAAACAACATTATCTACTTGTTGTTTGCATAAAGCGAGCATGAGAGACATTTCACTAACATAAAAACTCTCATACTAATCATTTATAAAAGCTCAGACAATTAAACGACTTTCTAAATTGCAATCAGATGTCACAAATTAATCAGGACTCCACGTCAAAACTATTCATGCATTTCCCACCAACAGATTTGATCAGCATGAAACATTTCACTAACATAAAAACTCTCATACTAATCATAAGTTTGCCTTTTCAGATATCCCCATATCAGGAATCTTTGGCATATGTGCATAATTTTAGTGTATTACTTGTAAGTACGGATAAATCCTGTTATTTATTTTATAAGTAAGATTTACTTCTTTTTTATCTCATGCTTATGTATAAGAACAATTTAGAAACCGATAATTCTTGTATGCCTATAACTTCACCGAATCACTGTAACCCCATATTTTCAATGTGCAAGTCTATAAGTTTTGGAGACCTGTGCAGGCAAGTGACCCTATAGTTTTAGTAATTGTAATCATTTAATATTTCACAATTGTGTAAATCTATAATGTTATAGGTTTTGGTCATATTGTAGGTCTGGTTGCAGGCCTTGTAAATTATACAACAAACAAAAAAGAATGTTCAAAATACAAGATAACAAATAAATCACGGTAATACAGTTGTTAAAATGTAACAATATTTATCGAGAGAAAGATGTTTGAGATGTTTGAATGTATGCGAGTTGTGTTTACATTAGTATGAGAGTTTTTATGTTAGTGAAATGTCTCATGCTGAGCAAATCTGTTGGTGGGAAATGCATTAATAGTTTTGACGTGGAGTCCTGATGAATTCGTGACATCAGGTTGCAATTTAGTAAGTCGTTCAATTGTCTGAGTTTTTACCATTTTAATTTAATTATACAATATAAATTATTAAATTATATACTTAAATTATTTAATTATTCAACCAATAAATAAAAAATAACAATAGGAAAATAATAAGAAAAACAAATAATAAATTCAAATGGCAATATAGGTCTCGTCTGCCCCAGGGGACCAAAAGGCATAAATCTGCCACTGGTTGTGAGTGAGTTGGAAAATATCTTCCATAATCATCGGTTTGACATCCGTTGACATACTGGCATGCATTGATCAGCTTTAGAAATTGACTTCCAAGTTAACTTATCTCTAACCAGGTCTTTATTTATCCCTCTTTCTCTCAGGCCCATTTTTCCTACTCCCTCCCCTGTTTTCCTTGGCTTTCCCTTGTGAACTGAACCTGCTACCTTAACTACATCTACTAACTCAATAACTCTCATCCATTCTTTCAACGTGGCCATACCATTGGTCTCATGTTCTGCACACATCTTCATATACTTTCCAGATTTGATATTCCTCTGAGGTCATCAGAAGCCTGTCTTTAAGACTCGCATTACACACCCATCATATTATTCTCATATCATTTCTCTTCATGCAACGCATGTCCTCAACCCTCACTGGCCAGATTTCACTTTCATATATCATCACATTTCGTACACATGCTTGATAGAATCTTCCCGTGGTCGACAGTGGTAATTCTCTGCTGGTTAGTAATGGCAAAATTCCCTGAACTTACTCCATCCACTCTTAATTTTTGCGATCGCACTAGCACCTGCTCTTCTCTGCTTGACTGCTTCCATAGTCAAAGTCAGTATCCATTTTCCTTTGAGTAAACGTGTGAATATAGAAAGATTAAAATAAAGTTTCCATTTTTTAGATTAAATTTAAGGAACACAAAAAATCGGCAATGGGTTTTGATCACGATGTCAGCGTTCTTTTTAAGTGGCGACACTCTTGGGGCATTTATAACGACAGCTAACAGAATGAAAAAGGGGTAAAACAAAAAACAAATAGGCAACAAATAAATGTTACCAAAGGCAAGATAAGTTATTCTTCTACTAACCTGGATAAGTTTATTTGTGTTTTAACTTATTTTAAAGCTTTTTTTTAAAATTCAAAACAAACCTGGTATCGACCTGTTCAGTTAGAACGGAAAAAATGTCTGAAAGTACAGTTTAAAAAATCGCTCAAAAAACGAAAATTAAACAAAATACTGGTAAAACATTAAATTTCCCCACGATTGATGACATTAATTAGATGCGTTTCTAACACTATTTGGTTTATTTTTCGATTTTTCACCGATTATCAAAGATCTCCGTGCAGGGCTCATGAACAGCTATTTTGTTTCCTGTTTTAACTGAACAGGTGGACACCAGGTTTGTTTTTAATAAAAAAGAAAAAAAGCTTTAAAATAAGTTAAAACACAAATAAACTTATCCAGGTTAGTAGAAGAGTAACTTATCTTGCCTTTGGTAACATTTATTTGTTGTCTATTTGTTTTTTGTTTTTTGTTTTACCCCTTTTTCGTTTGTTAGCTGTCGTTAAAAATGCCCCATTCTTGGCTATTTTCCATTTATGAGCATGGGCCCTTAACTCTGGTACTGGTGGATTCTACTGTTTTAAAAGTAATTTGTATATTTCTTATTAAAAAATATTTTTTGTACAATAAATTGAACTAAATAATCTAACTTATCTTTATTTCGTATCAAAAAGCGTTTTCAGTCATAACGTTAAACAAGTCTAATCATTGACAGTATTTTATAGGAGTTGTCCCCCTTAGACTATTTGATCGAGCCTGATATTTACAATGGCGCTCGCCTTTCATGTCGGCTTTCGTTTATAATGTCGGTAACGCTTAGAACTTTATACGACTTTAAAATAATTATTTATTTTGAGTTTGACTTCTTCTTATGAAATAGTTTTTTTGTTTTTTTTAATAATTAATGAGAGAATCGTTCACAAATGAATATGAATGCCACCAAGTAGAAAAAAATTGAACAATTCTTATATATGTTGTGCACTACATTTTCCTGAGAAAGATAACCGGTTATTGTCCTTATAATGGCTATCTTGAACTTTTCAGCTCTGTAATGTCTGCCAAATGCTAACGATTAATTTCGTATCACATTGCAATCGATGTACGGGCAAAAATAATATGCCGTATTATTTTGCCCTGTTTGCTTTTTTTGTTGCATTTTTTTCTTCTTCAAATAAACTGTTTTATGATTGTTTACGGTAACAAATAATAAAATCAACAGTGTCAATTTATTAAAAAACGAATCGAAATTTATAAAAACATAATTTTTTTTATTTTTCGAATATTAACAAATTTTCGGGGTTTTGGAGAACGATGATGTTCGACGCTTCAAACAAACTACAACCTCCTTCTCATATATATATATATATATATATATATATATATATTTAGCCTGAAGATTCCCCCCAGGGATGAAACACGGGAGCCTCTGTGTAGCTTAATTGCCATAAATATATTTTCATAGCTTACTACCTAGCTCTATTTACGTATCGAGCACTGTTGAAGTAAATACTGAAAATTGATACATAACAAAATTATATCTCCTTATAAAATTTTATGGGATACATAAAATACTAACATATATATATATATATATATATATATATATATATATATATATATATATATATATATGTTACTTTAGATAATATTGAGCTTTTCTTTCACCGTCTTTAACTTGATTTTTGATAAGATCGGACAAAAATGTCACGGTAAATGGAAAAAGCGGATAAACAATACAATCACATCGATTCATATGGTGAGATATTTAATATTTTGTTTATCAAAAGACTGAGTGGAGAAGATATATGACCCTCAGATAAGGATCAAAGTGTAGTATCTTTTGTAAATCCCTTTGCGGATGTTTTAGGTGGTGCAATTTATGGAGTGAATGTGGTATTGTGGTGACTGCTGAAATGAAAAAAATGAAAGGAACAGTGCTTGGGTGAAAATTCTTCTAGACTGAGGCAATTATTACTTTTGCCCTAATACAGAGTGCCTTTTGTTGGGTGGCTGGAGTTTTCAATATCCGCCCATTAAAAGCCGACCTTGTGTCTAATTTGACCTTCGTGAGAAGAGTAGGTCTCACACCTGACAGTATCCTGTATCTCTACCAAGCCACCATCTGCTCATGCATGGAATATTGTTGTCACATCTGGGCTGGTGCACCAACCACCAGTTTCTCCCTCTTAGACAAGGTCCAAAAAAGAGTATCTAATCTAATAGGTCTCTCACTATCCACCAAGATCCAGCCCCTGTCCCATCGCCGCAATGTTGCATCTTTGTGCTTGTTTTACAAATACTTCAATGGATTGTGCTCTGATGAACTTGCTGCTCTAGTGACCCCCACCCCACCCCCGACGTAAATACACTCGACCAACTCGACAATCAGCTAAATCTCATCCATTCACTGTGAAGGTCCCCAGATGCTGGAGAGCCTTCTACTCCAATAGCTTCTTTCCTCGTGTTGCCGGCCTCTGGAACTCCTTCCCTGCCCCTCGTTTCCCCGACTGTACCGACATGCAGAAATTTAAAACTAATGTGAACAAGCATCTCACTGTGCAGCTCCCAATTTAGGATGACCTAAACTTTCACCCTAATTCTCAATAGCCCCTTATGTCTACAGTGGCAACTTGCTTTGTTTGGGCTGAACTAAGTTTTTAAAAAACATTTAAATAGAAACTGAGTGGAGATGATATTCTTTATTCTTTCTTAGAAAATTCCGATTTATTTGAAAATAACATGAGATCTCTTTTTCTTCTTCTTTCGTTTTCACCTCCCCCCTTTCCTTCTGAACAACACCTCCCCCTTTCTCTCTATCATTAATTTCTGATGAAGTCTTTTGATAATAAAAACAAAATATAAAATCTCACCACATGAGTTGATTGGAATGTTTTGTTTATATATATATAAAATATATATATATATATATATATATATATATATGAGACAAAAACTTCCGCATTTATTCATATAAATAGATAAATATTAACATTTTGGTAATTTTGATTCAAAATGTTTTATATCTTTTAAATAAGACCGTAAAGAAATAAAAAGAAAATTTGGCGGCTTGAAAGAGAGGGAAGAAGAGAGAGAGAAACAGCAGTCACATCCCCCTCTCTCTATGAACTCTTATGCCTCATTGGTATATCTTTCTTTCTCACTAGCTAAGATATATTAATTTCATTGAAATGACCTTCCTTGAAAATTAATGAGCATAATATTTTAAGAAAAGTTTTCGTAATTTATTTATTTTTTATTAAATCACTTTAATTAATTACTGTTGATATCGACGAAACTATTGCATATATATAGGTAAAAATAGGACAATGAAATTACAAATGAATAACACCAAACATTAGTTTGTTATAGACTGATTAAAACATAGTTATGCAAATTACGCATTCAATTAGCTGTCTTTGGACCTTTCGTCTGTACTATATATATATATATATATATGTAGTATTTCAAAATATGTTTTTTTTATTGATTTAAATTGTAGTAGCCCGTTTTAATGGTAATGTAAGAGTGATAAATAAAAACCTCACATTTATTCATTTAGATAAGATATACTAGAAAAAATGTGTGATCGACCGGAAGAAAGGATACTTAAGTATTCTTTGAAGGAGAGATGTATGAGGTTGGTGAAGTTAGAAGGTAGATGGTTACACCAACTAAGTGTTTGAAATAAGGAACAGACTATGATCTCAGAATTCTGCTGGGTTTTATTTTAGGATTTTGTTATTTTTTATAACACACAACCTTGTATTTCAGTAGAGACACCTTTGTATTGGCTAAAAATAAACATTTTTGTATTCATTGGTTTTCCCGGAAATACTGTGGAGAGCCACCTGTGTATGAACCATTTTAAAACACGTTTTATTTGGACTTCCACAGGGTGAACATCCGGTTTCTCTGTACGTCACTACATGTGTAAAAACTTCACTATAAAACTGTGTCTTACCTGCCCTCATGGGGAGGTAGGAGTAAATTCATCCCTTTTGAGTGTCACTAGTTTAAATGGAACATCTCCTATCTCAGACAGGATCGAACTGATCTTTGATACCAATTTTACGCTTTTAAAAATTGGGTCACACATCTCATCCCATTTGCAATATTCCAAATAAAATAGAATTAAAAATAACAAAACAAGAACGGATTTGTTTAACGATGAAAATGTATGTTAAAACTTGAACGAAACAGACTGACAGACAAAGCATCTTATAGAGATGTGTGGACATGTCTAAAAAAAATCCTATTTCAAACTTCAGCAAGACAGACCAATAAAAATGCTATTTCATCTTTAAGCATAACATACCGACAGACAGATCCTCTTATAAAGATGCATACAGAGGGGAGGAGGTGGGGGTGATGGCTGTGGGCATCCAAATTCGGAAGAGTAGGAGGGCATCCAATCATATTCAAACTATCTCCTTCTTCTCATAAGATTTCTCAAGTACTAAGACTTACACTTGGGGCATGAAATCAAGGATTTGCCCCGGGCATCACTATAGCAACATCAAACCACTGCATGCCACTAGATGCATGGAAATGTCTAAAAGTACTATTTCAAACTTACGTATTATAGGCCGGCAGAAATGCTATTTCAAACTTATGCATTATAGGCGTGCAAAAATGCTATTTCAAACTTACCAGCCTATAGCCCGCAGAAATGCTATTTCAAACTTATGCATTATAGGCATGCAGAAATGCTATTTCAAACTTACTAGCCTATAGCCCGCAGAAATGCTATTTCAAACTCATGCATTATAGGCATGCAGAAATGCTATTTCAAACTCATGCATTATAGGCATGCAGAAATGCTATTTCAAACTTATGCATTATAGGCGTGAAAAAATGCTATTTCAAACTTACCAGCCTATAGCCCGCAGAAATGCTATTTCAAACTTACGTATTATAGGTGTGCAAAAATGCTATTTCAAACTTACATATTATAGGCCGGCAGAAATGCTATTTCAAACTCAGCATTTTTGCACGCCTATAATGCATATTTCAAACTTACATATTATAGGCCTGCAGAAATGCTATTTCAAACTTATGCATGACAGACTGACAGAGCGAATCTTGTATA
This sequence comes from Sepiola atlantica, assembly GCA_963556195.1. Classification (NCBI taxonomy): domain Eukaryota; kingdom Metazoa; phylum Mollusca; class Cephalopoda; order Sepiida; family Sepiolidae; genus Sepiola; species Sepiola atlantica. Next base: position 17,370,501 of record OY744525.1, on the reverse strand, counting down.
GATACTTAGATATCTTCAATACAATTCGTCCAGTCAATCTGTCTGTGTGTTCAGCAACAAAACTTCTATTTCACATCCAAACGTAACAGATGCGCTGACCGACAGAGCCTCTTATCTAGATGCTTGGGTGCATCTGAAAAGAAGAAAAAAAATTGATTAAAAGAAAACGACCAAATTATTGAAGACAACTTTACCAATTCTGGGTTGCTCCCAAGTGTATAGGGGATGCGGCCAGGAAAGGTTCATATTTTTATGAACAGGGAAATCAGAACGTTAGTGATGGGGAAGGGATGGCACAGATAGGGGTTAGGAAAAAAAGCAAGGTCATGCCTCGAGATAAGGCTTTCTCCCCTGAAGGAGTAAAGTTAATCTTATTGACTGTGGAAAGCAAATCAAAATGGATAGTAAAAGTTCAATTGTTCAGCGAAATTCTTGGGGAGATTTTCTCACCAGTGAATTACAATCCTCATTTGATGACTCGCAATCAATTTTATCTTCTTCACACACATAAAACACTACCGGTTTTAGTGTGGAGAGCTATTCTTGTGTGTATACATACATACATGTATATATATATATATATATATATATATAAGCAAACATTGTTAAACATAACATAATTCTTCCGTTCGATTATACCTTTTTTAGTTTTTCAATATTATTTATAAGTTCAAATGTCCTTTTGGGGAATGCAACTTCTGTAATATTAATAACAATAATAATAAAGCTCATAGCTACATTGGTTTTTCTACAACTACCCTTCCACCCAGGTTCACCATGCACATGGTTAACTTTAGCTCAATTTACCAGCATTTAAAAAAAAAAAAATCATGCTCCTCCTCCTGATCTGAGACAAATTTCATTTAATAACACAAAAATAATACATTCTGAAACTAATTTAAAAAAATTAAAATTACTCTAAGCTATCTTTGCGGCAACCTACAATAAATAAAATTACGTATGAAACGAGTAACAACATTTTAAAATGCTTAACGTAAATACAATCTATCCTGTGACGCTAATTCTGGTGTCTCGGAATTTAAATTGTTAACGTTCTTCCGAAACTACATCAATTTGTTGTTTTGGTGTCAAATGGTTTCACTTATCGTGTTCTTGGCTGTTTTCTTTTAATTATCTTCTTTTCTCCCGCTTTTGTTTTTTGTCATCTGAAGATAATTCGACGAATAATAGAAAGTACTTATTGTACATTTATTAATTTTTTTGATTTTGACACAAAAAAGATTATTAGAAAAAAAATAGAGGTATAATCAAGTTGTAGAATACTGTAATGTTTAACTTAGATGATAGAATGCTGCCTAAATACACACACATACACACACATATATATATGTATATATATATATATATATATATATATATATATATATAATAATGGTAATAATCCAGGTGAAAAATATCCACAGGGTGACAATCCAGAGAATTTCAACCGCGTTTATAAAAAGTGCCCAATATCAAAATAGAGCTTTATATATGATAATTTTATTTACACAGACATGTACAAAATCTGCGACACTAGCATGTCGATGTTATCGGTCAACAGTTACTATAAACTGAGATCTCATTAGGCAGAGTTAGAATCCGCTCTTAACCTCAGATCATATTTTGAGGTTAAGATCGGATTCTAACTCTGCCTGATGAGATCTCAGTTTATAGTAACTGTTGATCGATAACATCGACATGCCAGTGTCGCAGATTTTGTACATGTCTGTGTAAATAAAATTATCATATATATATATATATATATATATATCCCGCATCCAAACGAGAGTGACACGTGACATAACATTTCTGAAACAGGTGACAACATAAGCTGAAGAGAACCGAATGGTTAAGTCCTTCTGAGCTTCAAACCGACAATACTAATGTTGTACTAATTTTTCTGTACCAAATATATATATATATATATATATATATATATATATATATATATATATATATATATATATTGTCTCTATTTAGGCAGCATGTTTTCATTTATGCAAACATTGTTAAAAAATAACAGAATTCGTCTGTTTAATTATACCTTTTTTTATTTTTTCAATTTTTCTGATGGTCTTTTTTAAAATTAAAATCAAAAAAATTAAATGTTACTAATGTATATATATATATATATATATATATATATATATATATATATACTATGAATATTTTTGATTAAATATCCAAGTGTATTTATCTACAGACAACATTGTTTCAGAATTACGTCCTCATCAGTGCAGGAAGTGGTGGCTTCAGGCGGTCAGACGGGTTCGAACACAGTTTGTTGATCTAGAAAAGAGTCACGATTCTACGACCTAATCCATTAGGCCAACGGAAATCACCACAGACATTACTGAAATTAAGATACATTTAAAGCTGGCAGCGAGGTTCAAACGTTCTGAGATCAAAAAGTGCTTAAACACGCGAGCGTGCGTGTATATATATATATCTATATATATATATATCTATATATATAATATTTATAAATAAATATTGAATCATTAATACCTACAGACGCTAGCATTTTAAGCTTATTGCTCTCATCAGTGCAGGAGAGTAACAATTTCAGACGGTCGGGAGACACGAACCCGGTTCACACAGTCAGCCTAGAATCTGCAAGCAGTCGCCATATCCACTCGGCTACTGGAAACTGTCACGTAATTAAAAGAAAATTAAGATCTATATGTACCTATAAGCGGGCACAGATAGAAGACTAGTCGAGAGTGTTCGATGAACGTATTCGGAACTTTGCATTAGAGTTTTTTGACAGTCTATTTTTAATATCCCCGAGAGTGCTCAACTTTAATTTCTTAAAGGGGCTTAGTATAATATATATATATATATATATATATATAGTAATTCAGGTAATGTAAACATCCACAGGATAAAAATCCAAAGAATTTCAACCGGTCTTATAAAGAGTGCTCAATATGATCTAAGCGAAGGATCATATTTTCATTCTGCCTGATGAGATATCAATTTCTAACAACTGTTGAGCGATAACATCGACATGCCAGTGTTGCAGATTATGTACATGTCTGTATAAATAAAAATATAATTATATATGTATAATTTAGGAGAAATAAATATATTATGCATGTGAGAGCAATGTTTATTCTTAGTTATATTATACAAAACCAAAGTGAATAGCTAGGCAATATCTATGGGTTTCAAACATGACATGCAACAATTCTGTCCGAGGGGAAAAAAACATTTAGTATACGAAAACAACAAAAACCATACATAGAACATAGTATGCACCCTTTTTTTATTTTGTGGTTTTCATGTTTTTGGGGGGTTTTGTATTCTTTATACATCACAGCGTTCAGCAGCCGTTTGACTGAAGAGTACATAGTATCAGATTTTTTGCCCGCTGGTAAAATTGCATTTGTGAAGTTGGAGGTGGGGGGGGGGGTAAATGTGAATTCATACCTTTCCCAACACAATCAGATAGCATTTGGTCCTGGGTATGACCTTAAGACATCCAGTGGTGAGGCCTCTATTTAGGATCTGTGGGGAATGTGGAGTTACCCCTTAGTTGCCATTGCTCCCAGGTCCACTCTGGCCCGAAGTGGTAGTACCTGTAAGGGCCCCATCTATGAGTCAAATAGAACCTACTGGCGCTACCAAATCAGGCTGTCTGAAGTTATCGGCTTCCTGACTCAAAATGCACCAAACATTGATGTTTTATTGTTTTTTTTCTTTACAAAACTCAATCATGTTCTGCAAAATCCAAAACAAAAAATGTTTTCCTCCCTCCTCCCCTCTTCCCCCCCCCCCCTCACCTTTCACTCTGCCAAACACCATGAATAAATACTTAAACATATAAAGAACTTGAAGCATAAAAACCTTCACCAAAATGACCGGATTCAGCATAAAATGACCTGAAAAGGGTCGATATGCCGTAAAACAAAACTACCAACTACCAAACTACCAGATAGCATTTGAACTGCTTGACTGATTCCATAATCTAAATCAGTATCCATTTTCCTTTGAGTAAACATATGAATATAGAAAGATAAAAATAACGTTTCCCTTTTTTAGATTCAGTTCAAGCAACATTAAAAATCGGCACTGCGTTTTGATCACGATGTCAGTGTTCATCTTTTTTAAGTGGCGACACTCTTGGCCATTCTCCAGGCCCAGAAAGAAAAGGAGACGTCTAAGACGATGGCTGACACCTGACATACCTCTTCATCTGATTGTAAAACTTACAAACCCCCAGAGAGATATTAAAAAAAATTTTCCAAAGCTAAACATCGGTACTGAATGTCGTTCAGAACTTAATGTACAGTTTTTTGTTCGCTGTATTTATTGAATATATTATAGCCTGAACTCTGTTATGTCTGAGTTGAAAAAGAAAAACATTATTCGCAGTTGTATACTAGCTAAAGTACTTGTCTATCGTAGGTTCGAGGTTGCAATGAATGTTTTTTTTAAATTAGTCTTGTAAATAATGTCGAATGCTCAACCTTGTGTCATACATTCAGATTAAAGTTCACAATAATTATTCATTTGTTGGTCGTTCTTTTTGCATGCGTTTTTGACGTGATCGTCCTCGACTGAGGAAATGTTTCATCTGTAATTAGAATCTCTTATACCTTAAAAAAGACTAAACTCAATACAAATCTGATGGCAGAAAATAAAGTGAGACATTTATTTAACAGAATGTTCATTCCAAACCGCAGACCATCTTGAGGGGGGATAGATCAAAAACACTAATTAATTATATCTTGTCATCTCATGTCATTATATCTGACATCTGACACATTTGCATGCTATCTCTATTTTTTTTTTGAACCATGCAATGTAATATCCGTTTTTAATATGTTCACACACAGTCACCATTTACCTCAGGTGCAACGTGTTGACCTTTGCTGACCTTTCCACTGTCAAATTTTCTGTTATTCGCAATTAACTAAATTACGTACGAGATGATCTACCCGTTCAATATTTAACAATAATTCTCAAAATGATCAGATAATGAAAACCATACATCAGAAACACATGTCAAAACGAAACAATTTTATATTGGAAGCAATAAAGTCGATCATATATAGAACTAGCAGTGTTTTCCATCGTTGCTCGGGTTGGGGGATAGAATAACATTACTTGCCAGAGTAGAGGAGTAAATTTTATGGATACATTTATTTTCAAAGGCCCCCCCATCCCTCTGTAAATAAATGTATCCATAAAATTTACTCCTATACTCTGGCGAGTAATGTCATCCTTTCCTAAAAAATAAATCAAACATAGCTCATTATGCTTCCTATAATGTCTAATATCTACGTTCTGAATTTCATAGAAATCTGACAATAGGAGTGGGGTGTAATGGGTGAAAATTTCAGATTCATGCGAGTAGTATTTTTTGTGTTCATTTATACATAAATAACACTAAACAATCAAACATTTTGAAAATTTTGAAAAATTCAGAAGGTGCAGGCCACTAGTTTTTGGCTATTTTACATTCATGAAAACCCTTTCACAGCCTGAAAATGGTCCTAAATTAAAGTGCTATATCAGATTTAACCATCTATATCCATTCATAGCTTTTGAGGATGTTTTAGGACCTGCAATGTCGCATGAAACCACTTTTTCACCGAAAAATGATGGATTTTGAGCCCCGTGGAGCCCTAACGGCTATTTTTGGCCTGCACCTTCTGAATTTTGATAAAATTTTCAAAATGTTTGATTGTTTAGTGTTATTTATGTATAAATGAACACAAAAAAATACTACTCGCATGAATCTGAAATTTTCACCCATTACGTCCCACCTCTACTGACAAGTAAGTTTTGAATTCATAAGTACATTTGTTTTCAAGGAGTATTCTGCCCTCTCACCCCCCCCCCCATTTGCATAAAACTAAATTCATAAACTTATTGAAAATATAACCATGTTTACAATCGCATTACCTCAAAAGTCATGAACGTCCAATAATCGTTGTTTTATGGTCGTTCAATGAAAAGCTCGCCTGGATATGACATGCAAAATTGTCAATACCTATGACGTCACACTCGTTTTTTTAGAACTGCCTTGATTTTAGCGGTGGTGGCTCTTTTAAATTCAGGAATAGTCTGGTGATTGTCTTGATAGACATTATCTTTGAGATAGCCTCACAAATAAAAATTTGGGGGACTACGGTCCGGTGAGTATAAAGCCAATTCAGGATCGTTCCCCCTGTTGATGATAACCAAAATGGCCGCCATATCAGTGAACATTGCTAAAACAACTAGAAAAGTTTGTGAATTTTATTAACGATTTCATGGTGGCATTTTTTTTTGGAGGGGGGGGGGTGTTATCCTGTACATACAAGCAGGAATACCCATGCCAAAACAGCTTCATAATAATGAAAGGCACTTGAAACCTGTAATAATTACAAGAGAACAAACAACAAATATTCAAAGCAATTCAAAACATATATTGATGTGGAAAAATTTGGGCGGGAATAAAGATTACACACCTGAAGTTATGGGTTCAGAAACTTTGATATATGTGGTGTTAAGCTCCTTTTAGAAATTTTTTTTAGATGTATATCATTTGATGTCATCATGTTCAGTTTCACGTCCGTTTTACATGTGGGCATATATTGAATGGCTTAAAAAATGATTTCCAAACTAACCTATCTCTGTGCAGGTCTTTATTTATCCCTCTTTCTCTCAAGTCCATTTTTATCACTTCCTCCAATGTTTTCCTTGATCTTCTCTGCCAACCGACTCTACTACCTTAACTGTTCTAAATCTACTAATATATTATTTCTCTCCATGCAACGCATGTCCTCAACCCTCACTGGCCAGGTTTCACTTCCATACTTCATCACACTGCGTACACATGCCTGATAGACTCTTCCCTTGGTCGACAGTGGTGCTTTTTAATTCAGGTATCCAAGTGTACTTGCAATGGCAATAAAAAAAAAAGACTGTGGGATACTCAAGACTGAAACTTGGTGGACAAGTCAGACATAGACTGAAGTCGATTTGTAACGAATATGGTTGGATTGCAGAAAAGATTGTGACTTTTATTAACGATTCCATGGTTGCATTGTTGGCGCTCAATCTGTAGTATCAATTTACTGATGATATTTTCTGTGATGATGATGAAGATGCAGACAAAGATGAAGTTGAAAGGATTATCATATTTGATGGCGTACGAAACACCCCCACCCCCTACTCCACCTCCAACCATATTTGTGCAATGAATATAAAAGCAAAGAATGAATTTTGGGTGATGATGCATGTAATAAGAACTTTGTGCATCTTCTCAAGTTGGCCCAGATCAAAATAAGTCTCTTTTCAGACATCTCTATATTCATAAAATTGTGTGACCACTTCTCGTCTGTCTGTGTATCTATGTTTCTCGCGTCTATGTGACTTATACATGTTTTATTTCTTATTTTAAGCGATTATTTATTGAGATAAAAAAATCTATAGCATAAAGTACAAAAAATAACTTTTAAAACAATAATAATTAAATATACCATGATGCATTTTGGTTTATTCGTATACAAGTCAGCCATTTTAATCTTTTATTAATAAAAGAAAGAATGAATCAATTTTTGATCTTTTCAAATTTAAAAAGAATTTGGAAGCATTTGAACTGTCAAATAGTAATTTAAACTGGCTTTAAAATTCTTTGTAAATTCTCATAAAAGATTGAAATTTTTTGAAGTTGTTTACATTAAAAAAAATTTACAATGAAAACAGTATTACATAAAAAAATTTACAATGAAAACAGTATTTCATTAGAAAATTTTATAATGAAAACAGTATTTCATTAAAAAAAATTACAATGAAAACAGTATTTCATTTAAAAATTTACAATGAAAACAGTATTACATTAAAAAATTTACAATGAAAACAGTATTTCATTAAAAAAAATTACAATGAAAACAGTATTTCATTAGAAAAATTTACAATGAAAACAGTATTTCATTAAAAAAAATTACAATGAAAACAGTATTACATTAAAAAATTTACAATGAAAACAGTATTTCATTAAAAAAAATTACAATGAAAACAGTATTGCATTAGAAAAATTTACAATGAAAACAGTATTACATTAGAAAAATTTACAATGGAAACAGTATTACATTAGAAAAATTTACAATGGAAACAGTATTACATTAGAAAAATTTACAATGGAAACAGTATTACATTAAAAAATTTACAATGGAAACAGTATTACATTAAAAAATTTACAATGAAAACAGTATTACATTAAAAAATTTACAATGAAAACAGTATTACATTAAAAAATTACAATGAAAACAGTATTACATTAAAAAATTTACAATGAAAACAGTATTTCATTAAAAAATTTACAATGAAAACAGTATTTCATTAAAAAATTTACAATGAAAACAGTATTACATTAAAAAATTTTACAATGAAAACAGTATTACATTAAAAAATTTTACAATGAAAACAGTATTACATTAAAAAATTTTACAATGAAAACAGTATTACATTAAAACATTTACAATGAAAACAGTATTACATTAAAAAATTTTACAATGAAAACAGTATTACATTAAAAAATTTCACAATGAAAATAGTATTACATTAAAAAATTTTACAATGAAAACAGTATTACATTAAAAAATTTTACAATGAAAACAGTATTACATTAAAACATTTACAATGAAAACAGTATTACATTAAAACATTTACAATGAAAACAGTATTACATTAAAAAATTTTACAATGAAAACAGTATTACATTAAAAAATTTCACAATGAAAACAGTATTACATTAAAAAATTTTACAATGAAAACAGTATTACATTAAAAAATTTCACAATGAAAATAGTATTACATTAAAAAATTTTACAATGAAAACAGTATTACATTAAAAAATTTCACAATGAAAACAGTATTACATTAAAAAATTTTACAATGAAAACAGTATTACATTAAAAAATTTCACAATGAAAATAGTATTACATTAAAAAATTTTACAATGAAAACAGTATTACATTAAAACATTTACAATGAAAACAGTATTACATTAAAAAATTTTACAATGAAAACAGTATTACATTAAAAAATTTTACAATGAAAACAGTATTACATTAAAAAATTTTACAATGAAAACAGTATTACATTAAAAAATTTTACAATGAAAACAGTATTACATTAAAAAATTTCACAATGAAAATAGTATTACATTAAAAAATTTTACAATGAAAACAGTATTACATTAAAACATTTACAATGAAAACAGTATTACATTAAAACATTTACAATGAAAACAGTATTACATTAAAACATTTACAATGAAAACAGTATTACATTAAAACATTTACAATGAAAACAGTATTACATTAAAAAATTTTACAATGAAAATAGTATTACCTTAAAACAATTAGTTCGAGTTTTATAACAATTTATTACAATTAATAATTTAATGACCAAACGATACAGTATTAATTGAATTTAACTTGTAAAATCCGATAAAAAAAATAATAATTTGGTAAAAAAAACTAACAGCATAATTCAAAAGAAAAGCGAAACAAAAATGAAAGCAAAAAGACTCCAAGGCAACGCCGGGTAGGGTCAGTTAGCTTATTATATGTAGATTTAGGAAAAGTGTAATAATTGGGAGTTGAAATGAATTGTTAAATGATCATCATCATCCGGTTTTTGTATTGAAGGTGCTGTGAGTGTCCCAGACTCTGGGGTGGGCATCACCAGGCAATGTCTCAGTCTCATGCCTGCTCTCCATGCGATCCAAAGGGTTAATACCAGTCATGTTGCAAACAGTCGAGTCACTTCATACACACTCAAGCCAAGTCTTCCTTCGTCTTCCACGCACCCTTGTGCCTGGGTTATCAATGCGTGTTATTGAGTTGATGCAAGAGGTGGCACGCTGTACATAGCCAAACCACCTGCGACACCGAACGTGTAAGGCATCCCAAATCCCAAAACTTCTGCTAGTGCACGACTGAAGGGATTCTTTCCTCTAGTTTGCTGCCACATATCCACCTGATTATGGCGTTGTCATTACGCCAAAGCCGTTGTAAATCAAGTGTTTGGAGTCTGTCTCATCGTCATGCAAGATGGCTGAGCAACCTCATGGTGAAAAGACTTTGCCCTGAGTCGTGTGCCTAGATGTAAGGATTGGCAACAGCTTCATGAACCTTCTATAAGCCACACAACAGCAAGCAATTATAGCAGGTTCGAAACACCCACCAGCATTCAACATGGCGTCCAAGTAACAGAAGGTAGTTTCAACATCAAGTTGGGAGTCATTCACATCCATAAGTGCCACCGTTTGCCCATCGATTGGTCGGATACTCAAAGTATAATAATACGACTTGTAATGTTTACCTTTATATGTTCTTAACAATCTCACCATGATGCAGATTTTGAAGTCTATCTGTACAATTGTGTGTGTCAGGTTAAAAGTCAGAAACTACACAAGATATAATTAGAAACCTTATATCATCAGATTCGGTGTGAATGTGACCTGTAAAAAACCTAAAAATGGCAATACTCGAATGCTTTCTAAAGAATATCATTCCACCATCTAGCATTCAACAAACTACCATACCACCCACCATAACATTCTTTCTTACTTTCATTCCCATCCTCTAGTTCACTCCCAAATCTTTGTACATACTTATTCACTACTAAAACATTGCCACCATCCAATCATCCATAATCACACAGCCAACTATTTTCCTTTCAATTCTAACACTATTCCTTACTTCACCCACGGGTCTTCCTTTCTCCTACAACTATTTCCAACTTTATGTATATCTGCTTTGATTCTGTTCAATAAAATCTTTTTTCTTGATAAAGTTTTGTAAATGAAACCAAATATCGAAATAAAATAAGCATGAATCTGTGTTAATTATTTTGTTCTATATAGTTTGTGCTCTGCTTATTTTTATTTACTTTTTTTTTTTACTTATATTCACCTCAAACAAGGCACATTGCAACTGGGACGTAAGGGGCTACTGTAGATTAGGGGCTAGATTTATAGAGGCATCTTAAGTGGGAAGTTGTGCAGAGAGATCTTTGTTCACATTACTTTTTAAATTCTGCATGTGATTATAGTCGGGGAAACAGGGAGTAGTGAGGAAATTCCAAAGGTAAGTAGTTCTAGGAAAAAGCTATTAAAGTAGAAAGCTTTCCGGCATCTGGGGACATCTACAATGAAAAGGTGGGATTTTGCTGATTGTCAGGTTGGTCGGGGGTAGTTATGTTGAGGGTACATCAAGTTCATTGGAGCAAATTCCATTGAAGTACTTGTAAAACAAGCACAGGGATATAACAGTGCGGCGATGGGACAGGGGCTGGAGCTTGGTAGACAGATTAGAGGCTCTTTTTCATACCCTGTCTACGCGAGAGATATTAATGGTTGGTGCACCAGCCCAGATATGGCAACAATATTCCATGCATGGGCGAATGGTGGCTTTATAGAAAGATTGGATACTGGCAGGTGAGAGAAATTTTCTCACCCGGTAGAGAGAGCTCACCTTCTTTGCAGCAGACTTGGCAGTATCTTCTATGTATTTATTCCATGTACGTTCTATGTATTTATTACCAATATTCCTATTCATACATATGCACTAATACTGTTGGGAAAGGTATGAACATGCAATTCTTCCCCAGTTAAAAGTAAAATAGCAACTTGTGTTCCATTAATCATATACAGTGAATTTAAAGCTACCTCTTATGCATCATACCCTCCAGAAGATCCCACACAAACATCAGCTTGGCTAAAAAAAAATCCATCAGAGCTGAATCAAATTTCTATTATTATTTTCATTTTTTGTCTTCTTGTCTCGTGCTGAGGTGAGACGTTTCGTGAATAACTTCCAACTTCTCCTGTCTGTTGCCCGCCAGGATCAGATCGCTATCAACTGATCTCCTCCATGTCTAAACTGGTCTACCACGTGATTTTGGGCCATTGACGTCAATGTGCGACACATTTTGGAGCGTTTTGGATGACTGATGGCGGTTGACATGGCCGTACCATTTGAGATGTCGTCGCTGTGCGACATAATTTCTCTTGGAGGCCGGTAGAGTGAGACCAGCAATTTTCTTCATCCGATGCCCTTGCCTATGTTTCGCAGGCGTACATGAGTACAGGTCGGACATGTTTGCTGTATACTTCCACTTTTGCATGTGATGGAAATGAGAAATGGGGGGAACGTAGAGGCATAGACAAAACTTAGTAAGTTTAGAGCCAAGAATAACGCCACAAGGCTCAGTTCCTTTTCTAGCATTACGTCAAGAATTCTTCGATCGCAACAAGTTTTTGAAATGATGGCCTTTATGTAAACAGCTGAAGTTTTGTTGACAAGTTGTAGGCAATCGGCTCAATCAGATACGGCATTTCTTGCTCTCATTCTTTCTTTTTCTTGCTAACAGCCATCATAGTTATAATGGAGTTGATCTGTCTCTCTCGCTATAATAAACACTTTTGTCGCAGTTACATAATTACGGTCTATTTTCTTGTGCACTTGCATGTAATCACTCACATAGTGATTGGTATGTGGTTCGGTAAGATAACACAGGCATGTTATCACTTGCGTAGGGATACATTAAGCAAGTAGAACACTTTGTGCATGCGCAACCTTTTTCCATTTTCTTCCCAAGGTCATTTCACACCTTTTACAAACAGTCAGACTTCGATGCAACATGTAGGACATTTCAGTTAGTACAATGACATTTAGTCATGTAACATATCGCTTTTTAGATGAGGGCTTGTTTCAAGAAAGAAAAGAAACAAAAGGTGATTACTGGTAGAACTTGTTTGATGTTGGAAAACCTGAAACTTGTTTGATGTTGGAAAACCTGAAACTTGTTTGATGTTAGAAAACCTGAAACTTGTTTGGTGTTGGAAAACCTGAAACTTGTTTGGTGTTGGAAAACCTGAAACTTGTTTGGTGTTGGAAAACCTGAAACTTGTTTGGTGTTGGAAAACCTGAAACTTGTTGTATGTTGGAAAACCTGAAACTTGTTTGATGTTGGAAAACTTAGAACTTGTTTGATGTTGGAAAACCTGAAACTTGTTTGATGTTGGAAAACCTGAAACTTGTTTGGTGTTGGAAAACCTGAAACTTGTTGTATGTTGGAAAACCTGAAACTTGTTTGATGTTGGAAAACCTGAAACTTGTTTGATGTTGGAAAACCTGAAACTTGTTTGATGTTGGAACACCTGAAACTTGTTTGATGTTGGAACACCTGAAACTTGTTTGATGTTGGAACACCTGAAACTTGTTTGATGTTGGAAAACCTGAAACTTGTTTGGTGTTGGAAAACCTGAAACTTGTTTGATGTTGGAAAACCTGAAACAAGTAATGAAACAAAATCACTGACAACTCACCTCAAAGAATCTGCATAATGTATTTTTAGATAATTTTGCTTTGACTGCAAATAACTCAGAAAAGGTTGATATGCCGTAAAAAAGACAAACCAAATCAGTGAATCGTTTTCAATAAGTATTACCCTTCAACATTATGAAGGTAAATGATTGGGTTGGTTCGGTTGTCGATTGTGCAACCCTTGCTTCACTATAGTGAACAGACACTCTTACACCCTGAGGAGCGCTTGTGCAGGTAGTCTATTTTGAAGCAAGGGTAGCGCATTCTCTAACTACACCTATTCTGAACTGGCATTGTCTAAATCCAGTTACAAGGAGAAGTCCAGGATGACTGGAAACAATGCCGATATAAGCAGAGAAAGACTGATATTATTTCTGAGTTTTACCTGGCTGGAAGGAGGGTTATAGATTCATACCTTCCCCAATGCTATTAGTGAAAATGATGAGTAGCCTGACAGAAATTGAACTTGGCATGCCAAACCCACAGTATGTCCCTGTAGCCACATCACAGACAAATCAAACAACTAGTTATTGCGATAATGCGAATAGAATTAATAATAATAATAATAATAATAATAATAATAATATTAATAATAAGACGAATCCGAAGGAATTTAAACTTCTATAATCTGATATCCCCACACGAACATAACACATATGTCGTGGCACCAGCTTTGGTAGGTACCATAGAAAATGATTGTGAAGAGTCAAGACGGAGAGAAAGACCATGGAGGACGAGCATCATCCAGACCTCGATTGGAAGGGCACAAAGAGTACTGGAAGCTTGAGGAAGACTTATTGTCACTCAAATTCCAGGGAAAGCCAACGGTCAGTATCAGTGAGAAATCAATATTCAAATCAATTTACGTTATTGCAACGGGTATCAGGAGAAGCGGAGAGTGCTTGGAAATCTAGAGAGACTTCTTGTCACTCTAACTACAGGGAACTTCAGGGAACGCCATTTTTTTGTTATTTCTAGTGAGCAATCATTGATAATGGCTTGTGTGAGAACTCCTAGTGAGTAAATAATAATAGAAGGAAATAAATGCGAGCAACAATGCGAGACAGTCGAATGGAAACTAATCTTCCAATTAGCCACATAAAAAAAAACCGACTGACATTCTTTTTTTCTTTCTACCGCGGTAATACTAATGATAAATATGATGATTGTTATTTCAATTATCTGATCATTAATACAAGTAGTGCAGGTGGTTCCCGAAGAGGCTGCTGCCGTAGTCGAGGAGGCAGTTCCAAATTAGAAGGTATTCTGAATGCTGAGCACAACTTTTAAGTGACTGCCGAACAAAAGATGAGGAGAAATTAGAAATGAAAGAAACGTAAGGGGTTTCGTTTTTCTTCGACTTTTTTGTTTCCCCATTTTTTTTTTTTTGCAACCTTTTTTTTTTTTTTTTTTTTTGCAATCGTTTTTTTTTAATGTCTACAGCAATCATTTTTTTGTTGTTGTTGTTGTTGTTATCCACTCCTGAAAGGACGCTACGTCATTGGACTGCCTCTTACTCTTACTCTTCCTCCCACTCTTTCACATTTCTTATTTTCTCCACACATGATCATCACTGTCATCTTTATCACAATTAGTTCTCATCATCATGATCGTTATAAATAATGTAATTAGCATTCCTTTTACCATTCTTTCAAGTTTATCTTTTGTGTATGTGTGTGTATTCCAATTTATCTTCATTTTTACCTAACTCGATTTTCAGTTTTGTCTCTTCATGACGTTTATTCCTTCTCTTTCTCTTTCCAATATCTTTCTTTTTCCAATATCTTTATTTTCTTTTCCTTCGCTAAACTATTAATTATTAACTGTACGTACCCGGCGTTGCCCGGGTGGAGACATATTTCTGGGTGGAAAGCTTGAGAAAAATAATTCAAAGTATAGCCATGTTTACAATTTTTTTTTAAATAGGATTTTTTAAAATTCGTTTGAGTTTTCTTTTATATGATTTTAGATTTCAATAAATATTTGATCAATAGTAAATAATAAAAAAAAATAAAATAAATAATTCGGTGTGCATTTATCAAAGTTACATATAGGCGAGAAACCTCGACACACGATATCTTGTGTCGTTGGCCTTTTAAAATCTACAACAAACAAAATAGAATAAAAGTTCAAAATACAAGCGATCAAGATGAACAGATAAATCACAATAATGCAAATTGTTGAAACGTAACAGCATTTTGTTTCGGAATTTTTTACATGAGGGTTGATTATTTATAGAATTTGGTATATTCGGACTACTGTTCCCATCTTAGGTGTTTTTATCACAACGTTTCGACCGATGTAACCTCCGACCTTCTTCAGGTGTACCTTGTCGAACTCGGGAATCTGGGCGCAATTTCCCACGAAACCCTTTATTAAATCCACGGGGGTAGCATGACTAGGTTCCATGACTAGGTAGATCTCTTTAGTAATTCGTAATTCTTAGTATTGCCTACACAGAGGATTGAACCTTCAACCTTCAGATGACTGTCACTTGAATATAGTACTGTATCCACTGCGCCATGGGTCCTTGGTCCGTGGATATAGTACTAAGTACAATTCAGTTCTAAGTGACAGTCATCTGAAGGTTGAAGGTTCAATCCTCCGTGCGGGCGATACGAAGAATTGCGAATTACTGAAGACTTCTTCCCAGTCATGGCAGATGGAACGTCAGCATGCTACCCGCGTGGATTTAATAAAGGATTCCGTTTGATATTCCGTCCAGATTTCCGAGTTCAACAGAAAGATTGGAGTAATTTAGCAATCGCTAGCTTGAGCTAGCAAGTCCCGTGATATCTTCCTAGTTCTCCTTTTATTGAAGAAACAGTCAATTCCATCGATTATTTAAATATGATAGAACAACTTTATTTATCAATTCAATTAAATCTAAATTATACTAGAAAACATGCATTGAGCTTGGGTTAGATTGTTTGAATCAGGTAGAAGTGAGTTTGCAAAACCAGTTAAATATTAAAAAAAAAAGAAAAATCCAAAAGTAATCTCTTTCTGTTCCCTCTCTCTATTTCCTGTACAGCGACTGGTTATATAGTATTACTACTTGTGGTGATATTCCCTTTTGTTTATAATGGACTATTCTAATCTTTTTATTCTTTATTACATTCGGCTCCTAATAAACTGAGTGAGGGTGATGAAAGCGAGAGTGATAGATACCGTCGAAAATAAGAGCAAGGATGATCAAACAACATAGAGTGAGAGAGGGTGAAAGTGATAGAAGCTTAGTAAGAGCAATTGAAGTGGATGCTTTTTCTTTCAAACATAACTCAATCCCAAAACTGAAGAATATTTTAGCATGTATTTTGTGTAATACAATAAATGGGGGGGGGGGGGAAATCCTTAGGGAAACAAACGTTGATTAACTCAGCTTTAGTATAATAATAATAATAGATTTAAAAAAAAAATGTAACAAGTAGATAAAATGATGCCATTAAAACCTATTTTCTTGAATTAACCGTGGAATTTTCACGGACCCTGCTAGTAATAATGATAATAATAATAATAAGAATAATAATATTGATAAAACGAATTCTCTTAATTCTTCATCAAAAGAGTCGTGAAAAAAATAAATGGAGAACAGAAAAGAAAGACAATTTTTTTTTTTCAATTTTGATTTATTTATTTTTATCGTACCTTTGTGAATCATTATCTAACCATTTTATATCATTAGTTCCATTTTTTTTTTTGCTGTTCTTTTTTCATCTGGCATTCTACTTTTTTTTTTACCTGATTATTTCGACACCTCATTAACGGCCCCCTCCCACCCCTTCTATCCCTCTTCTTCCTCTCCCTATCCCCCTTCTACCCCCTTCTTCTTACGTTGTCCCTTTTCGTCTGACGTTCTTTTCTGTCGTCTGCTTTATTTTTTGTAGGCTCCTTTTTTTTCCTTTTACGCTTTCTTTTTTATTTATTACTTCCAATATCATTATCTTTGTAGCCATTTTATTCGGCAAACTCTACCACTAATAAATTGTCTTTGTAGTTGTTAGTCTACCCCCCCCCTCTCTCATTTTTTTCTTTGTCTTACTGTTTTTCTCTCAAATAGTGATGAAAATAATGATGTTATCATTAAATATACCGAGTGTGTATATGGAATCTAAGGCGTTTTGGCCAGCTCTAATTCCATTATTTGGACCAATACACGATATAAGTATGAGGCTTAGAAAAAAGGTTGGCACACCATGTTAAAACAATGATTTAGTAAGCAAGAATTTATTCAAAAACAACAACAACTATTATTCTAAATAAAGGCTATCGTTGTCCAAGACCTTCTGCCAACGTTCTGTAAACATTCAGATTTGGTCAAGGTACTAATCCGGCGGCTTTGATTCTAACCATCCTGGACAACTCAATTGGAAAAACTCAAATCAGAGAGTCTTCATAAAATGCTGCATTGATCAGAATAGATCATAGTCAGATGGGGCAACGTTTGGAGCTTCGGGTGGATGCGGCAAATCGTCCAATTATTTAAAAATGGTTCTCCAGATTTAAAATGGAAGACTTATATGCAATGATGGGCGTTTTGGACGCAAGTCTACTTTCAAACATCTTAGTTGTTGGCAAGCATGATCATGATAAATAATTTCATGCATACGCCACTATATTGGATGCAGAGAATTTCTGGACTGCTGAGCTGGTTGTTGCAAAGCATCCGTTTCTCATCTCCCAGTAATGACTCCATTAAAACTGAGCATGTGCAGATCACGAGAATGCAATGATGCACAGCAGTCAACATGTTGTTTTGCGATTTTCTGCAAAGAGATCATACAGAGCAAATTTTCTGACCGGGTGAAGAATTAGAATATTTGATATTCTATTTCATTTACTAATAGTTTGTCTAGCTCAACTCAATCCCAGAACTAAGCACTAGTATAGCATGTGTTTTGTGTCATTAAAGTTTGCAGGGGAGTAGCCAGAATTTGAAAAGTTTGAGAAGAGAACATAAAGTGAGTGTAAAGGTTGTCTTTCCATTCTTAACTTTTTCCTCACTGGACATTTTGTCACCGGACTTTTTTCTATCTGGACATATTTTGCATTTTGACAATCTCTTCACACACTTCCATCCACTTTATATTATCTTGTCAAATTTTTCGAATTTTGAATTTTGGCTACTTCCCTGCCAGCATATCTATCTATGTAATTTCCCTGGTGATAAAATTCCAATCTTTGAAAAGCCTTGCTTAAGGAAAAAAAAAATTAAACATGCTTTTATTGAATACACCTTGCATTGAACAACTGAAGATGAAATAGATTTGTCATTCTTACATTTTTTTATTTGTCTTTTTTCATCTATTTTTATAATTGCTCTATCCTGTATATTGTGCTTTAATCATTTCACGATAGGTTCACATTTCTAAAAGTATACATCCTACTTTTAGTTTCATACCTTATATATATATATATATATATATATATATATATATATATATATATAAGAACAGGAAAATAAAGATGTAATGTATACCTTTAAATTACAACCTATCATGAAAGAATTGATGCTCGATATACGAGATAGAGCAATTATATAGACTTTTGGTAATTCCCTTACCAACTTATTTCGTTGTATTCCTCCGGTAAGATTCCATTCTTTTAAAAGCCATTGCTTAAGGAAGGAAAAATAAATCTTTTATTTGAAGACACCTTGTTTTGAACAACTAATGACGTAATAGATTTTGTATTTTTACAATCTTTATTCTCATCTTTTACGTGTCTCTCTCTCTCTCTCTCTCTCTCTCTATATATATATATATATATATATATATATATATATAAAATATCTAAAATTGACTTGTCTTAACAATTTACTGCAGTTTCACCGTAAATCTGATCGTCAGAAATCCATTTCTATTCAACATGTCTGTATACATTTGAATGCGAACTCTAACTCATAGCTCGAATTCAAATGTATGCGGATCTGTTGAATAGAAATTCACTTCTAACGGTCGGATTTACGGTGAAACTGCAGTACAGTGTTAAGATAAGTCTCTTTTAAATATTCAATATTGTTATAAAGCTCTATCCGAAAGGATATTGAGTCCTTTGTGTGTGCAAGATCTACTGTCTTGAATCAGATGTGTTTGACTCTGAAAAGTCGATTTTCATGTTATCGATATATATATATATATATATATATATATATATATATTTGTTAAATATAACCGACAACTTATGTCTGGATATCCTTTCGTAGATCTTTTCCATTGTCCGAATCAGAATCTTAGTTTCGGAGGAGAATTGGCCGATGAATCTGCCAAAGTTTTCATTTGTGTCCCAAGTACTTTCAGACACATCCGGGTCCATCTTCAGGGGAATGAGATGAATCAGATAAAGACCATGTGTTCGTATTATAGATGGTTTTGGCGGGAATTATATAATAAGTACGAAACTATAGTTAGAATTATAGACATTTTAGTATATTATTGTTGGTATTGAAGTTAATTCTGTTATGTTTTTTTTTTGTTTTTATATATAGGGCTTCTAATATATGAAGTTTTTGTTTGTTAGTACTATATTCTAAGAATTTGATATTTTCTACTAAGAGATTTCTGAATTTCAATCGGGTGCAGGAATGGTCGTTAGTTAAGTGTTGCACATTGGCGCTAGTATCCGACAAATGCATTGTTAATCTCCTCGACAAAGTTGTGGTAGTCAAGCCTATGTATATGTTTTTTTCTTGGTTGTCAGATATATATATATATATATACATACTAGCAGGAGGACCCGACGTTGCTCGGGATTGAATGAAGATGACTACTATGTCGTTTTTCACTATGCTCATAACACAATATTACTTTCCTTGTTTTTTTTTACTGCGTTCCCCCTTTCGACCCCTCATATAGTCAGAAGAAACTGAAACTTTGAAAATTTCTCTGAATTAGTATTTTATATATATATATATATATATATATATGTTTTTATCTACTTATGTATACGTTTTACCCTTTCGTGAATCGTCAGTGTAGAGATGATTAATCATACCGATTGCAGAACTCGAAACCCCGAAACACGAGTCGTGTTTTTTAACTCAAATTCCGACGCTTTAGCCCACACGGTCACTATAAAAAACTTGATAAATCAGTGAGAGATTATATATATATATATATATATATATATATATAAAGATGGGAGATCCGGCATTGCTCGGGATTGATTATGATCACTACTATATACTTTTTCACTCTGCTCATAACACCAAATTAATTTCTTTGTTTTTACTGCCTCCCTCCTCCTGTTTCGCCCCTAATATAGTCGAAGAAGCTAAAATGTTTGAAAATTCTCTGAATTAGTATCTTATAAATATGGTTTAAATTTCATTAAAATCGGAAATATACTTATTTGAAGTTTTAAGGGGGTTCTGTCCGCATGGGTCACTTAGAGGTGGGGGGGGGAACGTAAATATTCAGCATATATAGAGTAACATAGAGATTCTGGACCACTTCCATTGTCTTCCACAGAGAATTTTATACATATGATATAAATTTCATCAAAATAGGATAGATTTGAAATTTTAAAGGAGTTTCGGCCCCCATAGCTACTTTAGGTTAGGAGGGCACAGAGAGATTCGGGATCACTTCCATTATTTCCCGATAAAATTTTATACGTATGACTTAAATATATCCTCTTTTTATGAAATTTGAAGTTTTAAGGGGGTTATGCCCTCATAGCGACCTTAGGGGTTCTTTTAGAGATTCGGGAACACTTCCATTGTCTTCCTCGGTAAATTTTACATAAGAATACACTTTTAGATTTTATGTAGATCCTCTAACCTTTCTTTTTATAGGGAACACACACAGACATTGAGTTATATATATATCTATGATATATAAGATATTGTTAATAATGTGGGTATGTATAAGTAGGTACATATTTAAATATTTCTGTAAGCAGCGATAATGTGTCCATTAGTAAGAAAATTAATCCCCCCCTCCCAATAATAAAAAAAAAAACTCTGATGGCATTTTCGTTTTCTTTTAGGTAAGGTGGGGCCTTGGCTATGATTTTTTAGTTGAAAGTAAGTATCTATGTACATAAATAAATGAACGTATATCAGAGGGAAAAATATATGAAAACTTATCAGGCATAAAAATTGTGCATCCCTGTGTAAAGAAATCAGAGATTAGGGATTGAAGAGATGGAAGATGTTGATGCGTAAAAAGTATTTTCTATGTAGATATAAACGTAAAAACAATATTAATGTTTTAGCGCATATGAAACCAACTAAATGATGTATATTGAAACATTTCTCTGCGTGTGTATGCACATATATGCCTAATATATAAAGTAAAGTCAGTCTTTTGATTGTTTCCTTGTCATCCATAGCTTTCTTCCTGTTGTGTTTAAACCTTGTGTCGTACATGCAGAAAGCCAAATTGGCGTAATCGTTACCAAAACATTAAAGTTTACGAATTGTATTCATACCTTGGCAGCTGCATATTCTCCCTCTATGTGCTCGTGTAGGATCCTTCCAGACTGAGGGCTTGTCGTCCTGAAATCAAAGCTCCTTATTTATACTTTCAAAAAACTTAGTCAAGACAAAGCTGATGGAAGGTAGAAAGGTTTATTCGACTTGATCTTGGTTCCAAATCACTGACTAGCAGGAGAGAGAGATAATCATTGTTTAATCATATTTTGTCAGCCCATCTCTATTTTCACGTCCACGCATTCCGTGCTTCCAAACAGACTGTCGTCTTCTCTCTCTCACTCTCTCTTTGAGCCATGTGACATCATATCCATTTCTATTAATTCCCATCGTTTAGTAATCCTCACCTCGACTCCTGCAAGTTGACCCCTGGCTGACCTTTCATTTCCTGTTATTCTTAACTAACAATTTCATATTTCTATATTTATACTTTTCAAAAGGTCTTAGTCGAGACAAAATCGATAGAAGACAGAAGAGGTTTATTCAACGTTATCTTCATTCCAAATCACTGACCAGTGTTGGGGGAGACAGACAGAGAGAGAGAGAGAGAGAGAGATAATCACTGTTTAATCATATTTTGTCAGCCCATCTCTATTTTCATGTCTACGCATTCCGTGCTTCCAAACAGACTGTCGTCTTCTCTCCCTCACTCTCTCTCTTTATGCCATGTGACATCATATCCGTTTCTATTAATTCTCACAGTTTACTAAATCCTCACCTCGATTCCTGCAAGTTGACCCCGGCTGACCTTTGAGTTCCTGTTATTCTCCACTAACCATTTCATATACTAGTGTGTTTACTTACTCAATATATCTAACATTCCTATCAAATCAATATGTAATTCTGGTTCGTCAGTTGGAAAATATTGATGCGTAAAAAGTATTTTGCATGTAGATAAAAACCTAAGAACAATATCAATGTTTTAGTGCATATGAAACCAATTATATATATATATATATATAT